>OY726527.1:28835579-30090497 GCA_963383655.1 Bathymodiolus septemdierum | reverse complement strand
TAACCTGTATATAATGGGCAACTGCTTGCAAAGGCGACATTATCAGGTTCTCTTGAATGGCTTTGATAAGCAAGGTTTACTGTAAATCTAACATATCATCTTTGCTAGATGAGTAGAGCGGATCGTAACCCTTGGTTAGCAAAGATGACAACATATTACCATGGATATGTTCCACTTGTCGTAAACATTTCCCGGCCCTTTCCTCATTCATGACTTATCACCAGGTTTGTAACTAGATTAACACGACGAGTACCACTAGTGTAGCAGGAATAATACTGTCTGTTCTTCTTCGATTTACGAATTTTGATTACCCCTTTAGTATTTTCAAACTCTTCTTAATTATATTGGCTGTCATGTTCCCTTGAGTGACATTTATATATACAGGTTTGACTGTGCATATAATTTTGATTAGCTTGGCTTACTTGTACAATGGTTTGTTGACTGAAGGAACCAATAAACGTTTATGATAAGAATAAATTATATCACGTGACTTTTTACAGGCGGTACAGTGGACGTCACGTGTTATGAGGTCAAGGATGAATCACATCTCAGCGAATTAGAAAGTCCAACGGGTGGACCTTGGGGTGGCATCACCGTCAATGAAGATTTTTTTTCAAAATTGGAGGACATGTTTGGGGAGGATGTATGGAGCTTCTTTATGCAAAATTATCCTGAAGACGTCTTAGAAGTCCAGAGAGGATTCGAAAGCATGAAATATGTTATTAAAGAGTCTTCAAATGATATCATAACAATGAGATTCCCAGTAACCCTGCTTGATGTGCTGAATGAAAAAAGACAGTCCGAAGGAACGATGGCTGAATATATAAAACAAACCACGTATTCACATTCGGTAAAGGCCGTCAATGATAAAGTACGATTCAAAAATGATTTCATAAAAGAATGCTTCACAAAATCAGTAGAAGAAATAATAAACCATTTAAAAATGTTGTTCTCCTGCAAACAGTTGCGTGGGAAAAGAATAGGAACAATTTTGATGGTTGGTGGATTTTCCCAGTCTCCAGTTTTATATGATAGCATAAAAAGTGCATTTCCAAATATGGAAGTTATCTGCCCTCAAGAGGCTGTACTCGCCATTGTAAAGGGGGCAGTGATGTTTGGAAATGACCGAAGCTTGATTCAAGAACGAATATCCCCAAGAACATACGGGATATGTGTCAATGAACCATTCGATAGTACACAACATCCAACACACCTAAAAAGTATTGTTGAAGGACAGGAGAAATGTACGGATATATTCAAAATCATTGTGAATAAGGGCCAGCAACTTGTTGTTGGAGAAAGCGTATTTGATGTCCATTGTTATCCGATGCATTCTTATGATACTGAAGCCTCTGTAGAAGTGTATGAAACAAGTGTGCCTAATCCTAAATATACAATTGATGACGGAGTAAGAAGATTGGGGCAGCTCTGCGTACCTATTCCCGATGTTTCAAGGGGCAAGTGTCGACCAATAAAAATAGAAATGCATTTTGGATATACCGAACTCTTTGTAACTGCCATAGAAGTAGACACAGATACAAAGGTTGATGCAAAGTTCAAGATGACGTAAACATTTCACCATAGAACATACTGATTTTTGTTATCATGGTTGTCATGGTGATCTTTGTTGGATTGGTTACAGTCAACATATATACATGTACATGTAAATCGTTTTACAGTTTAAAGTTACTAACTACTCTATGTAAGATACATGAAATCCAAACCAAAGTAAAACCTTTGTATGATGCGTGAAATTCTAATCCAGTGTAAAACATTTGTAAGAGACATGAGATCATAATTCAAAGTAAAACATTGTAAGAGACATGAGATCATAATTCAATGTAAAACATTTGTAATATACATGAGATCATAATCCAATGTAAAACATTTGTAATATACACGAGATCATAATCCAATGTAAAACATTTGTAATATATATCAAATTATAATCCAGTGTAAAACATTTGTAAGTGACATGAGATCATAATTCAATGTAAAATATTTGTAAGAGACATGAGATCATAATTCAATGTAAAATATTGTAAGAGACATGAGATCATAATTCAATGTAAAACATTTGTAAGAGACATGAAATCATAATCCACTGTATAATATTTCTAAAACTCACACAAATAAAATTTATATTTCCCGGTAATGTACGTATATTGTATATATACATAACACCAATTACACCATGCTGTCATATGTGTATTAACATATAGTACCACACTCATCGTTTTAGTTTTCTGTGTTCTGCTTTTTAGGTTGCTTGTTTGTCTTCATCCTGTGTCTTTTGTACCGAATGTTGCCAGTTTCTATGGATTGTCCATTCTTGATTGTCTCTTCGGTTTTCTCTAGTGTTTATTTAAATTCAATATTTTATTGCAAATTATAGATACCATTGCCTTAAAAAATAATATGAAATATATCTTTTATGTCTATTGCCATGTCTATGTTGATATATGATATACAAATCACGAGGAACCGTCGTTGTCGTGATCGTATGGTAGTTGGATTTACAACGACCTATGCCATCAGTGAATAGCCACTGAAGTTGTGAGTTCTTATTCCTCCCATGCCAGGTATACTCAACACAACATTATGTGATAAAGTTTGTCAGTGGCTTGCGACATGTCGGTGGTTTTCTCCGGTTTCCTCAACCAATAAAACTGACCGCCACGATATAGAGACAAATCAGTATATATAGGATTATTTGCTCGCAGTAACTTCATATTTTTATGCGAATGCAAAATATTATTAATTGACAATAGTCGTACAAATAATATTTTAAATTATTACATAAATCAAACATTGTCAAAGTAATCAATGCAGGACTTCAACACCTCCTTTTTCACCAAGTCATTGTAAGCAATCTCGATACAATATCGTATAAACGCCCCATTGTATAACCCCATTTAATTAACCTGAAAAAATATAATAGAAATACAACACAAATCTATACTTAAAGGGATATTAAAGTTAATTTTTGTCAGGTTTGTTTTCTTGAAAACGTTACAATCTGTTCAAATACTAGTAGGTGATACAATGTAATAAACACCAGGTTCAAGGGTTACGGTTGTGGTGTTTAATGCCACTTTCACAATATTTAATTGATATTCCAGTTATATCGTGGCGGTCAGTTTTATTGGTGTGGGAAACCAGAGTATCCGGAGAAAACCACCAACATGTAGCAAGTCACTGACAAACTGTATCACATAATGTTATATCGAGTACTGGTCGCCATGAGCAGGATTCGAACTCACACTTTTTGTGGTGATAGGGTTAGTTGTAAATCCAACTACCATACGATCACGATGGCCCCTGTTCTATTCAATATTTCAACCGAATATAAATCTCAAACGCTTGTATGTGGTATATCAGCTCTTGTATGTGGTATATCAGCTCTTGCATGTGGTATATCAGCTCGCAATGACAGTACAGTAAGCCTCGTTTATCATCCTTCCCTCCTTCTGTTATTACTTACCTGCTGATTCCATAAGCAAAACTCGTATCAAAGTTCAAGTGATCTGAGCAGGACTTATCAACTGTCAGCATCACCAAATTCTCCCAAAATTTAACTGATAATTTCTGTGAAGATGGCAAAAGTAAATAATATTCATCGACACCATTAGCTAGTTAACATTTCATTTTTTAAGCATGACTCATATTAGAAACTGGCCTGTCAGCAATATCAACAAACATCGTCTACAAAAATGTACTCGCACAAGTCTTGATAACCTCTGCTGGGACTATTAACTTATTTTTACGTCATAATCGTGACGTTTGTGTTTTTTTAAACCGGAACGGAATTGGTAAACCAAACCGCTAATGAAAAGATGTGAATCATTTAAATGTTCATTATTATGAATCAGTCTTTGAACTATGTTTGTTTGTTAATTGTTCATCCAGTTACGTTATAGAATCCACTATTCACTTTAATAATGAATGGTATACAATGTATTTGCAAACTACTTATGAACTCTGTTTGGGATCATGTGATTTTTCCCGTGAAAATACAAATATTGAAACGTATACATGTACCATATATCCGTGTTTTTGTTCGATTCAAGGATGATAAACATGTCATGTGAACCTCTGAAAGTGAATATGATTTGATTCTGCAAAATTTAACCTACTCGACGGAATATGAAGTTTGTTACTTATTTTCTTCGCTCACTCGCCAACAAACTTGATTTATACTGCAATCGTTCTATTTGAACAGTCAAAATGCGTTGATAGTATATTTACAAGTGATAAACGATCACTGACCGTTTATAACATTTAGGCCACGGCTACTTGACCTCATTGACGGGACTACCTTTTTTTCACCTTTGAAGGCTATTTCCGTTGTGAATGTAAACAAACCGTACATATAGTGCATTGTCGTAAATCACAACACCATGAAAAGACATTTATGAATTAAAATTTCTCATACTTTGTGTTTATATACAATGGTAGTGATATTCATTTTCATACTGCAATCGTTCTATTTGAGCAGTTAAAATGCGCTTACAGTATATTTACAAGTGATAAACGGTCACTGACCGTTTATAACATTTAGGCCACGCCTATTTGACCAAAATAATTTGGGGCCTCTTGGGGGGTAACTAACTTTTTAAATAATTTGAATATTGGTAGTAATATCCATTAATGTCACTAATGATTGCAGTATAAAGACAATAACAGTGCATTGATTTGACATACAATTCGATATACGTATTCGGCACGAATCGGGGAAAATACTCGGGAAACCCTCACATTTCCCCCGATTCTAAGTCTCATCCGCATATCGATTTTATGTCAAGTCAATGCACTGTTATTATCTATATCCTGGCTCGGCAAGCTGATATTTTCGGTATCAATCAATTCACATCCAGAAAACATGTACATATCAGTTCGCCGGATAAAGATAATACTTCAAAGTATTTGAGGATGATTTGATTAAGCTAATTCAATACAATTTTGGTAAGCAGTGTAGTTAAGCCTTTGACTGCGACGTTTCGTGTATAATTGTAATTTGGTGTGCGGTATAATTCTAGACGTTATGCTCTTTCAGCAGAGAGTGACGTCATTTAAGAAATAACAGTATTGTATTTGAAGAGTGGGAGGTGTCAATTGTGGATTTGACGTTCGCAAATGCAGTTATGAAATTCTCTCAACATGTACACACTAGTTTGAAAACATACAAATAAATGACAAAATATATTGTATGCACTTTTCAAATTCCCTCCGCTAAGAAATAGCAATTTAGCTGTGGATCCGCCATCTTGAAAACGTGAAATCCTACATGTCATATGTACAACAATACACAAAAATAATTAAAATGCCTACCATGAAAACTTAATTTAGTTAAATTCTATCTAAATTGAAGCGTACACGAAGCCAGATCTTTATATTTTAAACTGGAAGTCTTCATATGACGTCACGTTGTTTATGTGCCAAAGTCGTTCAACACTACTTCCCGGAATTTTAATTGTTTTTTAATTTTTAGACCCAGGAATATGCAAGAATACATTTTTATGTTCAGTATTGTATTAGAATGGACAGTACACTCGATTTGCGACCATCAAATCTCCAATTGATGCCGTGAAATTTTCAAATACAATACAGTTATCTTCTAATCATACCAATACCGATGCCCGTTATCGATATCCTGATGAGGGTACGTGTAACTGCTACAGATCAGGTGTACACCCAGTGAAACTGCCATGTAAGGGATGTAAACATTGCACGAAATTGCAAACGCAGTTGGAAAGGTTCGAAACAGATATTTACGAAATCTTGCCTATCGCTGTGAGATCGGTAGCGAAAATTGACAATGAGGGCGGACTTTCTGAAGACTGTGCTTGGATGTAGAGTTAGTCTTACATCAGACAAGAGGTAATTGGTTCATCTGAGTCGAGGACACAGGTTCCAGACTCAGATGCTACAACCAGCCAACAACCACTGACGACGCAATGTGGACAAAAAGTCAAAAGCCAGCTCAATTCCATGACGGAATATACAGAGACGTGCAAAAAGTATTCGGTCAGTGTAATTTTTAACTATATATTTCATATAAAACCACATTTTTTAAAAACATTATTCCAGTCGACTCTTGTTCGATTCTGATGTTTTTTTTTTGTAATGCCATGAACTGTAAATTTATATGATTTTCATTCTTATCTGTAAATTTTAGGGGAAAATGTAACCCGAATAATCCAGTCGTTATATTACGCTCCCGCTGGTCGCTACATTAACGCCTGGATGCATTCATTGAAAAAATCCGTCAAACGGAAATAGTAAATCGCTAGGACTAATGGGTATTATGACATAAAATAGGAGGAGCTAAAGTGTTTGTAAATAATGTCCAATGGAGCGATCAGATGATGTAATGTTGTATGCAATACAAATATCCGGGTAAGTACAACCAAACATAAAATAAAACTTAAATGAATTATTACTATTTTTTAAATATTAAAACGGAATGATTTTTATTTCAAAGTTGGAAAGTAAATAAAAGCTTGAATTGAATTCACTCTTATAATGATTTTTTAATTTCATTTAAAATAAAGATTAAAAAAAAATGTATTTTATGATACTGATGGCTGATTAAAATTGTTCGTCATGCATTAGCTGTCAGTTGTAATATACAGGATGTAACCAATATACAGGAAGAGCTCCTACTATGAAGCCATCTATTTTGAGATGCCATTCAATGAAAATAGCAACCTGACCATATTGTTACATAATAAGAATAAGAATTAGATAAGAAATTAAAATTGATATAAGGCTAGGATTTATATAATTAACACATTAAGTCACATTTCATTTACTTAGGCAAACTTGGGTCAGTTATCAATTAAAGACAAAAATGGGTTTAAAAAAAATCAGTCTAATAAGTATTTACCTAAATAACGATATTGTGATGGGTATTTCTTTATAAATTTTATTAAAAATCATTTTAATTTATGAAATAATCAACTTTCTGTTTACACATTTATTTTCAATAAAATTTCTTTATTATTTCATTCCATTTTCCTTAATTTAACTTGTGCATATCCATATTTATACAATCTTATGTTAACGGCAAGTTACGTGTGTCGACCCTATTATCCACAATAAATTCACTTTTATTATCCCACATACATTACAAAAATACATGTTAGATGTGTATTGTGACATCTTAGCAAATTTAGATTAAATCATAAAAACTTCGAAAAATGATTACACAGTGTTTTATTTTTTTAAATCTTTAGCGATTTGTGAATCTATGGCAATTTAAATCATAATTATGAGAATAAAGGTGTATTTGCTTTCTAAATATGCAAAGGCACGTGCACAATCATTCTCCGTGTTTGTTTTGTCAATATTTACAAACGGAAGTAAAGGGAGTCACTAATGCGCATACGCGCTAATATCTGACATTTGATTGGTCGGCTGAACCAGCCAGCAGCTGACGGATTTTTACCACTAAGAGCGTTCAAGCCCTCATCCAGCGATAGTGCCGATAGAGGGCGCAGTATTATTCAAGTTAGGGGAAAAGGGGAGATAGTGTTATGTATTTGAGCTCGGGATTGTCGATGTTCTTTTAGGTTTTTCGTTCTATATATAAAGTTTGAGATCAGCTGACGTCGTTTTAGTCTAAGATAATCAGCAGTGAGCAAAAGTAATCATCTTTACTATTGTTTGTTTGTTTGATGGTGTTTAATACCGCTTTCAACAATATTTCAGTTATATCGTGGAGGTCAGTTTTATTGCTGGAGGAAACCTGAGTACCCGGAGAAAAACAACAAAGAAAAACAATGACACTAATGTGAAAATAAACTCCAATATGAGTACCATATACGAGAATCTCCGTAAGTATGTTAGATCTGTCAGCATTATGAATGAAAATGTATCAAAACCAGATGTTAGGAAACCACTTATTGAGACATCAAACCGTTTTGAACCTCTGTCTTTTTAAATCGATGAAAATCAGAATGAATCTCAGTATATTGAGCAGAAGCAGAATGATGAGACCGCCTCAAAGAAAGTTATGATTATTGGAAACTCTCACATAAGATATATTAGAAAAAATAATTTTGTGCAGAATTGTAATGTTATTTTTTTTCTGCAAAGTCATGTGAAAAAGTAGAAAACAAAATTGATGAAATAGATACAGACTGTGGTCTCATTGTATTGCATATGTTTTCTAATGATGTCAGAAAGTTAGACCCTGAGAAATGTTTTAAAGTACATGATGATTTAATTTCTAAATTAAAAAGGCAATGCCAGTTTGCTAAGATTGTCATCTCATTACCATTTCATACAGTCAAAGGTACTTTTATATATTAAAAAATAGAGTGTTGCATTGTGCTTGTCAAGTATAAATATCTTAATCATGCCACAGTTCAAATTTGTGAGAATTCTTCTCTGAATAACTTTGGCTCTCCTCTCAAAATTATTTTTGCCCGAGATGGAATTCATTTTTCAGAAGAAGGAATGAAAATTGTTGTTACTAATATTAAATTTGCAATCCGCAGATCTCTCAAACTTGAAAATATGCGTCGACGTAGATCAGTACAAACCAATTATGGCAATAGTAATCAAAAACAGTCTGAGGTTCCCCCTCAAATGTACCCATACCAACCAGGATTTATGTCCCCAATCCCCCCAAATAATATGACTAATATGCAACCCCCAGGTCTTAAATATGGTGGCAACCAATTATTTCAGCCAAATATGTATAGGTATGCTCAAACACAACAAGATTTTGGGCGATAGTACCACGGATAATTATTTGAACACTCAATTATGACATACTCATTTATTATATCAAATATGATGTATACTCATATACAAAAAAAAAAAACATGTTTTTCATTTATAATATTATCATTATTATACCTCTATTTTGCAATTTAACTATCTGTAGAGTGGTACAATAGACAGTTATGAGACTTTGCTTAGTAATAAATGGGTTAATTGTTTAAGTTTTTACTAGTTTCATAAACATGTGTATATTTAAGAGCTTGTGTATGAGAAAACCATGCAAAACAGTCCGGAAGCAAGGTTGGCCAATCCTTTTCAAAATTTGCTGGTAGGTAAACCACAACACAACATTTGCAAATGCATCAACTTTTTTTGCAAATTTTCGAATATCATGACCATAGGAGGCGCTACCTATATTTCTACAATTTTCCCATTAATATGACAAGAAACTAACCAAAAAAGGTCAGTTTTGAAGCATATTTTATTACTTATAGCACAACATCATTAATTAAACCTTAGTTTTAATGAAATATATGTATGAGGAGCTTTATATGGACCTATTTCTTTATCATCCAAGGACAGAAAACTCCGAAAACTTGGAAAATTTTCTAATTTTCAATATTGCAAAAATAGGCTATGTTCTGAGGGCTATATCTCTGAAGGTAACACTTTAATTTGTTTTATTTTGGTGGTTAAGCAATATTCTTAGACTAAATGAATGGCAGATAAAATGTTTTGCTTTGCTTTTGAATATCATCTGCAATATGAGCTACTAACCCCCTCCTTTTTTGTAATATTGCGTGATTTGCAAAAATAGGCTATGTTCTGAGGGCATATCTACTCAGGTAGCACTTTAATTTGTTTTATTTTGGTTGCTAAGAAATATTCTGAGACTAAATATACAGCACATAAAATGTTTTGCTTTGCTTTTGAATATCATCTGCAATATGAGCTATCAAAATCCCCCCTTTTTGTAATATTGCCTAATTTGCAAAAAAATAGGCTATGTTCTGATGGCTATATCTACTAACGTAACACTTTAATTTGCTTTATTTTCGTTGTTAAGCAATATTCTGAGACTAAATATACAGCAGATAAAATGTTTTGCTTTGCTTTTGAATATCATCCGCAATATGAGCTATCAAAATGCCCCCTTTCTGTAATATTGCCTAATTTGCAAAAATAGGCTATGTTCTAATGGCTATATCTACTAATGTAGCACTTTAATTTGTTTTATTTGGGTTGTTAAGCAATATTCTTAGACTGAATATATAGCAGATACACTGTTTTGCTTTGCTTTTGAATAGCATCTGCAATATGAGCTAAATCCCCCCTTTTTGTAATATTGCCTAATTTGAGAGAGAAAAAAACGCAATCTTTACTCGTACATGTATTTACTGTCGAATTATGCTAAAGGTGTCTAATTTGCACCTGATGATCGAGTTAGGATTTTGCACAAAATAATATGACTACATGAAATAACTAATATCCTTAAAATGCCAATACATATGATTTTGGTAGTGCAGGAGTATGGCCAGGATTGTCCTAACAAAACAAAAATATAAAATTGCTTTGAAAATGGCATATTCAACATGTTCAATGATAAATACACATTCTTGACATTTACATCACAGGCACTTGTTTCATTAAAAAAAATATATGCCCCCTCCTCTTCCTTACTTCAAGGTAAATATCTGCTCTTTTCCCTTTTCCCACTTCGCCTCAATATTTTTCGCTTATTTGTGATCCTTTCGCTGACCCAATTATATCGTTACACTCCCGAGATATTTCTCTTTTCGACTGCCTCATTTAAGCATAACTACCGGGCCCCCCTCAGACGAATTGGACATGAATATTCAGCCAACGTCACTTGTTCTACTTTTCAGTCATTGAAACGAATACACCCACTTCCAGAACAATTATCTGTATTTCAAAGGCTTACTCTACATTTGAGAGGAGATGATCATGATGACATTGTTACACATGGCCGGTCTAGAGAATTCCGAATGCATATCAAAAATCCAGAGCGCCACAAATGTAAACTTTTTTTCGACCAATCGGAGCGCGGTTAACTATTAACGTCTTTTGAGCCGGAAGTGGCATATATTTTTTGAATGAAACAAGTGCCTGTGATTTAAATGCATATAAAACAACAAAGTTTGTTTGAGTAAATAAATATCATTTCTAGATTTTATCAAATTTTATATAATCAAAGGGAGATAATTTGCTTAGAAATCAATAGATAAATTAATGTTTTCTTCACATAAGCCTGGTTTTCAAAAAATTAAAATTCTCAATTTATTGTCAAATTAATTCATGGGCATCTACATATGATGAACATTCATTGTGTAATAATTAACAAAATCCACAGAAAAATATTGAAGGGATTGAACTGACAAGGACGGTAGATCTTTGGAGGATTTAAAATTTGTCCTGGAGATGTCAGTGCTGAATGTCTTCCTTCTGTGTCAATTTTAAGCAGTCAGTCCTGGTACTTATTTCATGAATTTTTCCTTTGTGTGTTAGTGTGCATATAGAAACAAAATTTGGAGTTGGTTTATCCTGTCATTTTGCTGTTGATAAGCTTCATTCAGTAAGTCAAGTTATTCCTCAGAATCAATAGATGCAAATGACAGCTTCTTACATACATTCTGTATAACTATGTCTTCTTGACCTGGTGCACCATATTCCAGAATAACTTAAAAAGCTTCTTTTATTATTTTCGAATAATATGACATTGAACTTTAAGATAGAATTTCCCAAAGCAAATTAATCTGTGAATTCAGCGTTGCAAAATGTCTGGACAATGTTTGCATTGCAGAATTAAATATTTCTTTTTGGGCCATATTGTCTTCCTCTCAGTCAGAGTATTTGGGTTCTCTGGGAAAATACCTCCATAGATTGTGATGACTGCTGAATGTCAGAATCTGAAAAAAATACAATATTAAATCATTTATTGCAATCCATCACTAGTAACAATTATTGAATTCCACATAAAGTTCTCTTTATAGTACATAGTAAGGAGAAGATTCTTTTTAATAAACAGCTTCGCATAGCACATAATAATAAGACAGCAACAAGTCAACTCGGAACATTGAGGCAAGTGTAGACACAGAGTCGATTGACACACTAATATGTTGGACACACAAAGACATTCGATAAGCAATGTGCTGGACTCCCAAATATTTCAGTAAGTACTATTGCTGGTACCGCAAGGTTGTACTATATTTGTATAGTTTTCGTTTGTTTCTTTGTTGTTGTTTTGTGTGTTAGGGTGTTGATAGGGCAGACATGACTCTTTTCTTTGGGTATAATATCAACTGCTTTCAACTGACTTACTGTTCGCATGATACTGAGTCAGAATATATATGGCTATGGTTCATGGGTAGTTATCTCTATAGTTCTGTTTGATATTTCAAAAAAATACACCTTTTTGGTTCCTTGCATCTTGAAAACCATAATAGCTAGATCAAAACAACAGATACTGAAGTGAGAGCTAGATTTATACAGAATTTGATGAAATAAACCCCATCAAAATCTGATCATTGATTTGCATTGCTAAAACGAGAAATTCAACGAACATAGCATTTTCTACTTTTCAGTCATTGAAACGGATACAGCCACTTCCGGTCCGGCCTGAATTCATTTATAAAAAAAAAGGTGTTTAAAAATCAAATGTCAGTAATTTGGAGTTGAACATATATTTTTTAATCTGCATTAGAACAATTATCTCTATTTAAAAGGCTTACTTTACATTTGAGAGATGATCATGATGGCATTGTTACACATGGCTGGTGTAGAGAATTCAGAATGCATATGAAAAATCCAGCGCAAACCGGAAGTGGCTGTATCCGTTTCATTGACTGAAAAGTAGAAAATGCGACGTTCGCTGAAAATTCTTGTCCAATTCGTCTGAGGGGGGCCCGGTAGGTAATCGAAAAGACGACATATCTCGGGGGTGTAACGATACAATTAGGTCAGCCAAAGGATCACAAATAAGCGAAAAATATTAAGGCGAAGTGGGGAAGGGGAAAAGGGTAGATGTTTACCTTGAAGTAAGGAAGAGATCATATATTTTTTGAATGAAACAAGTGCCTGTGTAGACAAGCTCTTAAATCACATTAATTTGTCTTTTTTTTTAATAATGTCTTAGAATTATGACAGAAACATGTATATTGTACACTTCTGGACATTATATGGGTTATATTTAAACTAAAACTGTGACAGTTTTAAATTTATAACATTTACTCACATTTAAAGTCCAAGATCAATATCTGATTTGGAATTAGTATGGCCACAGGTCCTCATTTTTAAATACAGCTATTCAAAAACACTATTTTTTCATGATTTCCAGTAACTTTTTAACTTGAGTAGTAAGAGTTATCCTTGATTAGTAAGAGTTGTCTTGCTTTTTGTACAAAACTAAAAACAGTAGTTCAATTGAACTGTATATTAAAATAATTAATATATAAAAAGAAAAAAAAAAGGAAAAAAGAAGTAACAGATATTCAGTATATGGTATAATATGTATATTCAATACGTTGTTTCGAATCATTTCCATTCCGTCAAAATTTTTTATTTACGTCCGCCAGATCACGTGATTTCGATGGACTAATCTGTATTGAACTTTCGGTGTCAATGTACACAACAAAAACTCCAATCGATTTGTGACGTTTTAACGTTCGATCCCCAACTTAAAAAAAATCTTAACATTTTCTGTTAAAGACAAATATTAATTAAATTATTTTATTTGTATGAAAGACTTCAATGCAGAGACAATTACTTCTTTAAAATTAAATTTGTTTTCTTTCTTTATTTGCGGTTGTCTGCATCAAAGGAAAACGATCTGCCTTTATGTATATATTTCTGATATCACACTGACAGTGCGGTACCGAACACCAGTATTTACTCAGCCCTTTCTTTGGCGTCTCCATATTACAATTACTTATAATCTACCGCATCTACGACTATGATATGCTGACGTTGTCACAGTAATAGCGTATACACCGGAAGTCGTCTGCCAAGGTGTTCAGACGTCAAGACTCGAAAAAGACGGAACGTGGTCGGAATTGACAAGATTCGAAACAACCGTATTAAGTAGAAACATAGAGAAAATTAATATATTGATATGTAAAAGAAGAAAGTTTACTAAATTTTGAGATATGAAAATTATTATTATTGTTTTGCCTTGGGATGATTATCTTATGTCAGACTCATTATGATTAACAAAGAACATTACATATAGCATGTTGGAATATCAACGGTTATAAAGTTAAGGTATATAGCAAGTATAGTGATCCAGGATTCATTAATCATATCTGCAATAAAGATATAATCTTTCTTTTAGAAACCCATTGTCCATTTCAAGAGTCACTTATCTTTCCAAATTTGGTGCTGTTCATTTAAGCAGACCTAAAAACAAAAAGGCAAACACAATTTCTGGTGGAATATCAGTATTTGCTAAATCAGAACTCAAACAAGGTATCAAACTTTTAGAGCACAGTAATAATGATTATATTTGGATTAAGCTTTGTAAAAGCTTTTTTGGTATTCAAAAGGATATATATTTATGTTACTTATATAACACCCCAGAAAATTCTTATTATACTCAGTCATTAGAAACTGATATTTTTGAAATAATTGAAAATGATATTATAAATTATTCAGAAAAAGGTAAAATATTGATCATGGGGGACTTAAATGTAAGAACAGGACAAGAATCTGATTTTTTTGAAAACGAAGAGAATGATAGTAATATCCCTCTTTTTGATGACTACACTTCTGATTTTAATATTATTAACCAGTTAAGTCAGGATTCAACTGTTTTAACTAGAGGTCGGTTATTTAACGATATATGTATACAAACAGGTCTAAGAATTTTAAACGGTAGATGCACAGGAGATCTGACAAGGACATTTTACATGTCATAATTACAGGGGAAGTAGTGTAGTAGACTAAAGCGCTATTGATGGGATGAAAACTCGTCATACTTGTTTCAAGAAGCTTTATCTTCGCTTGAGTTTCAATCTAAGATTAATTTAATAAATGAAACTGATTATGAAAATAAAATAGAAAATCTAGTAAATGATTTAAACTCTGTTCTCTGTGGTGCTGCAGATATTGTTCTCACTAAAACACGGTTTAATACAAAGCTAAGTACTCCAAAAAAAGCTAAATGGTATGATTTCACTTTCCTCTTTGAAAAAGAACCTTGATCAAAAAAGTTAATTTTTTGAAAGGTATCCTAGAGATCCTCATGTTAAGGGTGCATTATTTAGTACTTTAAAAACATACAGAAAAATGCGAAAATCTAAAATCAAAGAGTATCACAGAAAAATAATTCACCAATTAGATTCTTTACTTGAAAATAATCCTAAAAAATATTGGTCCTTATTAGACGATATAGCTAATAAGACTGATAATAATAAAACTCCTGATATTACAGCTGGAACTTGATTTGATTATTTTAGCAATCTAAATAAGAAAACAAATGTTAGTGGTAAAGAATTGATCGACAAATTAGAAGCCATTGAAAATAAAAAAAAATATTCTGAATTGGATAATACAATTACTACTAAAGAAATATGTGATGCTATAAGCAGTTTAAAAAATAATAAAGCCAGTAGTTTCGACTCAATTCTTAATAAAATGTTGAAATATAGTCAATCGTATATTCTAAAATGTTTACACAAATTATTCAACTCTGTTTTAACTACAGGTATATTTCCTAAATCATGGGCAAAAGGTGTAATAGTTCCCATATTTAAAAATGGATTACTTGATGATCCATCTAATTATAGAGGACTGACAATTGGCGGTAATATATGTACATTATCCACAAAAATTCTTAATACTCGTCTTGATAACTTCTTATTAAAAAGGAATATCGTTTCACGTGAGCAAATTGGATTTTGTAAAGGTAAACGTACTAGCTACCATATATTTGCATTAACAACTCTTATAGATAAATATACGCAGCAGGGCTCCATTAGGTTATATACCTGTTTTGTAGATTTTAGGAAAGCCTTGGATAAAGTTAGGCATGAAGAGCTTTTTTTAAGCTCAGAACTAGTATTGGTATTAGTGATTTATTCTATAATGTTATTAACAATATGTACAGTAATATTGAGTTGTGCGCTAAAGCTAACTCAAACAGCTTAACTGAGAACTTCAAATCCAGTGTCGGGGTCTTAGCCCTAACTTGTTTAAATTGTTTGTAAATGACCTACCTGATATTTTTTATAGTAACTGTAAGTCTTAATACCTCAAAAATTAACTGTCTTATGTACGCTGATGATGTAATATTATTATCTGAAACTCCTGCTGGTTTACAAAATAGTCTATCTCATTTACAAAAGTATTGTGCAAAATGAGGTCTTGAAGTAAATATAAAGAAAACTAAATCTATCTCTAATATTTAATAATACAGGAAAGCTAGACACAAATGTTTTTACTTTTAACAACAATAATATTGAAAATGTTAGACATTATTCTTATCTTGGTGTGAATTTTAGTATAACTGGAAGTTTTACAGAGGCAAATAATGTATTACAAACCAACTTCGTTCGACAAAGATGAAATCCTAGCTAACCACAGATCATTCATGACCTCTTTAAACATTCCCTCTGGTAAAGAGTCTGAGGATTTACCTTATTTATATTGGATACCTAAACTCCATAAGACACCATACAAAGAAAGGTACATAGCGGGATCATCAACTTGTTCGACGAAAGAATTGTCTATTCATCTGACAAAGATTCTGTCTGCAGTAAAAGAGGGACAACAGAAATATTGTGAAACTGTTTACTCGCGTAGTGGCATAAATGACATGTGGATTTTGAAAAACTCTAAAGATCTTTTGGATAACCTGAAATCAAGATCTTTCTCTCAGGTATCCCCCATCAAAACTTTTGATTTTTCAACTCTATATACCACCCTACCGCATGACAAATTAAAAACCCGCTTAAAAGAAACAATTCATAAAGCTTTTAGTCATAGAAACTATGGCTCAAAATTTGTTGTGTTAGGCTACAATTCCACATATTTTTCAAACAAAATTCATAAAGGTAAAACATGCTACTCCGAGGAACAAGTGATCAGTATGCTGGAGTTCCTCATCGATAACATATTTGTCTCCTTTGGAGGGACACTGTTTCAGCAGGTCGTCGGCATACCAATGGGTACGAATTGTGCCCCTCTTCTAGCCGATTTATTTTTATACTCATATGAGTCGGAGTTTCTTCAAAAGCTTGTAAAAGATAAGAAGATTCATGAGGCTAGAGCCTTTAATTTCACATACAGGTATATTGATGACGTTTTATCTATCAATAATTCTAGATTTGCAGAATTTCTTCCATTGATATATCCTCCAGAGCTGGAAGTTAAAGAGACCACCGATACAGCTTTGTCCGCATCATTTTTGGACTGATACCTCGAATTTGACGACAGTGGTCAACTCAGTACTAAAATTTATGATAAGCCGGACGACTTCAATTTTAAAATCATAAATTTTCCAAACATGTGCAGCAATATACCAGCTTCTCCTGCATATGGTGTTTACATCTCGCAATTGATTCGGTATGCAAGGGCCAGTAGCAATTATTCTGATTTCCTGAAACGTCATCTTCATCTGAGAAACAGGCTACTGGACCAGGGCTATGAAAAGATTCGCCTTTTTCGATCTCTTAAAAAGTTTATTTTCCGATACCAATATCTTGTCGAAATATATTCCGTCTCTGCAGAAAAAATTATAAGCGATGCATTTTCATATAGTAAAAATGTATAAAGATAAAGAAATCAAAAATGTCAAGAATTTTTTTGTCAATGTGTGACGTAAAAATATTTTTGACATTTACGTCACCGAATATGGTACTGCTTTGACAACTATTTTACCTATTTTGTTTCTGTATTTAAATACTGTTACAGTGACAGCCGGAACCTTTGAACCGTAATGAGAGCGGGAGGTTTGGCGCCTTAAAATCTGATTCAACCCACCATTTCTTTAAAAATGGCTGTACCAAGTCAGGGTCATTACGGTTTTCACAGTTTTCCGGTTGTTGACTGATTTTGTGTGTTTATATAATTATGAGTTTTGACTTTCGCTTTGTAAGATTGTTCGGAGTTCGGTAATTTTGTTATTACCTTTATTTATATAAGAAAGGTCTTAAAGCTTTTTTCAAAATTCTAAAATATTTTGAGCATCATAAACCTAAAATTAAAACTATCTTACATGTATTTGATCATTCAGTAAAACCTGTATTGTTATATGGAAGTGAAGTTTGGGGTATATATGCTGTAGATAAACTCCAGAAACAGAAAGATTTATATTTAAATAAATTGTGCACTGACTTTACAGCTGAGAAAATACATATTAAACTCTGTAAGTACTTATTAGAAGTTGGTCGTCGATTGACTAACTCTGCTCTTCTTGGAGAATTAGGGAGATTTCCTCTAATGTTAGAAGCATTTTTAAATATAGTTAAATACTGGGCATATTTGTCCAATTTAAGTAATAAAGATAGTCTTGTAGCTGAAGCATAATTTACTTCAAAAAATTTATATGAACAAAATAAAAATAGTTGGTATAAATGTGTAAGTGATATTTTTGATTACTTTGGTATTAACAAAAGAACAGCACTAAATCTAAAAGCCTGTCTGAAAAATATGTCAATAAACACTTGCATCTAAAATATAAAGAACTAAGGAAATATAATATATTTAATGATAATAAAAAATCAAATTGTAGTAATAAACTCAGAACATATAGACTTTTTAAAAATAAATTTACTTTTGAACCAAATTTAAATTGGGGAAATTATGACAAGAGACGTTTAATTACAAAATTTAGAATTAGTTCACATCAACTAGAAATAGAACGTGGACGATATAGGAATATACCAGAATCACAGAGAATATGCAAATTATGTAATCTAGAGGTAGAAGATGAACTTCACTTCCTGTTAGAATGTCCAAAATCTAATAAAATAAGAAAAGAAATTTTAGAACAGTTAGAAAATAAATTTAATAATCTCAAATCTCTTGATAATACCTCTAAGTTTGTTTGTCTTTTTTTCTGCTGAGGATAATTATGCTTATGATAAATTATATCTATTATTAACCAGATTGTATACTTTTAGATGTGAAGCCCTTTCAGGCAATATTTAGTATAACAATTTCCTATATTAAGTCAACAATATATATATATATATATATATTTAAAAAATGCCTCTGCTAATGTATTGAATCCTGGATCCTGTATTTGTTTGTATAGCTTGTATTTTTTTTTTTTTTTGTCTAATAATTTTTTTTTCTCTTATTGTTATCTTTAATTCACCATTGCTGTTAAAATCATTACCAATCAATGTAATTAATTGTATTAAATTTTATCTTAATTGTTCTGCCTTAACAGGCGGCTATGATTGACAATACAAATATTTGTTTGTTTTTGTTTTGTTTGTTTGCACACACTTCACCGCTTCCTAGGTGTCAGTTATCTAGAACATGACCTGTCGATCTTACCTGTGTAAAAAAAGAGAGATAAATCAAACAGAAACTGGATAAGAAAAAGGATATTAAAAATGGGAGTAATACAAAAAGTACAGTAACTGTACGTGGAGTCGTACACTTTTGATAGATTTCAAAATAATTTCTAAAATAATCGGCATGAATAATTTAGTAAAGTCAACCTTCAATTTATTTTGCAGGAGATCGATGTATTGCTGACTTTTTCGATGATTATCTAGGAGCTTTAGACAGAGTGGGGTCGTTTTACAGAAGATCACTACCTCAACTACCAGGAAAGCCGATAAGGTTCTCGAATCAGAAAATCGGGGTCAATAAGCTAAAAACCTTTAAGAAAACCATATGCGAAAAAGGATTAACTGGACATTATTCAAATCATAGCGGGAAACGAACTTGCGCTACTCAGTTGTACAACGAGAACATTGATGAGCAAGAAATCATGAGGAGAACAGGCCATCGATCAACTACAGCAGTGCGAAAATATAAACGCGCTAGTGATGAAATGAGTGCAAACGTGTCCCACATTCTTGATCCGCCGAAACCAACACAGGAAAATTGTCCAATACTTCAAGAAATCTCCCATAATTCCGCTACTCCAGGAAAAAGATCATGTACCGATCGCGAGGGCGTTAATAGTGTTCTGCCAGTAGATAGTGACTCCCGTACCGTCGATCGAGATGGCGGTAAAGTGTATAATAACTCAGTGTCAAATCCATTATTATTCAAAGAATCAATCCGCAAATGCAGGCATAAAATAATAAGAATACAAATGTAATATGGAAGCTAAACGGCCACAGTGCACAAACACGACAAGATCTGGCAAGATTAACAGAATGCCGATTAATGAGATTTTGACAAATCTGCGCACCTTTGGTAACAAAGGATGCCAAAAATTCCCCTTGGTTAAAACAAGAAAGAACGAGGGATACGCTCTCCAAATACGACGTCTCATATTCGCATCACCCCTTGGTTACCTTACATTCAAGGGAATGAAGAAAATCAATTTAAGCAGTCAATATTTATTGTAATTAAAGCAATAAACCTGGTAAGCTCAAACTGGAACCAGTTCAGAACCGATCCCTCATGGTGGACATGAGATGGCCTTGCCCCAACTTCCTGCGGTAACGCAGGAAAGTTATACTATAATATGATCCGACGTAGGATACCGGAAATAATCGTGGCCCCAAATCTTGCCAGATCCCGCCAATAAGGCAATGGTGACAAGACAGTTTATCTTAAAAAACATTATATTGAAAATAACACAAATATGAAGATGCTTAGACAAATAAAGTACAATCAATATCGCCGTATTTGACAAATTCTTAAAAAGATAATTCTTATTTGGTTTTTCTATGGCGATTAGTCTGTCAATATGAAAATAAAACACGGTAGCTATAGTTTATTACTCTTGGTCTATTCGGGGAAAGTAAAATAAAAATCCTGACGCTAAATGAAATCACAATTGTTAGTTACGTCTGCTAAAATACGTTCTTGACTGAATTGGTTCATCAAGGCATCACATCAGTTACAATTGTCCGTCAAGGACTTAGTTTAACATTGGACCTTATTGGGAAAATGTTTCAAAACGCTTCTTCTCTGAAACCACTAGGACAGTTGAAACAAAACTGCCCAGGAATGATCATTGGAAGGTCCTCTACAAATTTTATGTTTTTTATGCCGATCGGATATCCAAGATGGCCGCCACCGCAGGACATATATTAACATTGGACCCTATAGGAAAATGTTCAAATGCCTTCTTCTCAGAAACTACAAATATCATTAAAGCCAAATTGTACATGAATGTTCATTGGATGGTCCTCTACAAACTTTACGTTTTTTGTTCCGATATGAAATTCAAAATGGCGGCTACGGCAGGACTTAATTTATCATTGGACACTATGGGACAAATGTTTCAAAATGCTTCTTCTCTGAAACCACTAGGACAATTGAAACCAAACTGCCCAGGAATGATCATTGGAAGGTCCTCTACAAAGTTTATGTTTTTTAATGTCGATCGGAAATCCAAGATGGCCGCCACCGCAGGACATATATTAACATTGTACCCTATGGGAAAATGTGCAAATGCCTTCTTCTCAGAAACTACAAATATGATTAAAGCCAAACTGTACATATGTTCATTGGATGGTCCTCTACAATCTTAAGGTTTTTTGTTCCGATATGATATTCAAAATGGCGGATACGGCAGAACTTAGTTTAACATTGGACCCTATGGAAAAAATGTTTCAAAACGCTTCTTCTCTGAAACCACTACGACAGTTGAAACCAAACTGCCCAGGAATGATCATTGGAAGGTCCTCTACATTTTTATGTTTTTTATGCCGATCGGAAATGCAAGATGGCCGCCACCGCAGGACATATATTAACATTGGACCCTATGGGAAAATGTTCAAATGCCTTCTTCTCAGAAACTACAAATATGATTAAAGCCAAACTGTACATGAATGTTGATTGAATGGTCCTCTACAAACTGTACGTTTTTTGTTCCGATATGAAATTCAAAATGGCGGCTACGGCAGAGCTTAATTTAACATTGGACCCTATTGGGAAAATGTTTCAAAACGCTTCTTCTCTGAAACCACTAGGACAGTTGAAACCAAACTGCCCAGGAATGATCATTGGAAGGTCATCTACAAATTTTATGTTTTTTATGCCGATCGGATATCCAAGATGGCCGCCACCGCAAGACATATATTAACATTGGACCCTATAGGAAAATGTTTCAAAATGCTTCTTCTCTGAAACCACTAGGACAATTGAAACCAAACTGCCCAGGAATGATCATTGGAAGGTCCTCTACAAAGTTTATGTTTTTTAATGTCGATCGGAAATCCAAGATGGCCGCCACCGCAGGACATATATTAACATTGTACCCTATGGGAAAATGTTCAAATGCCTTCTTCTCAGAAACTACAAATATGATTAAAGCCAAACTGTACATGAATGTTCATTGGATGGTCCTCTACAATCTTAAGGTTCCGATATGAAATTCAAAATGGCGGCTACGGCAGGACTTAGTTTAACATTGGACCCTATGGAAAAAATGTTTCAAAACGCTACTTCTCTGAAACCACTACGACAGTTGAAACCAAACTGCCCAGGAATTATCATTGGAAGGTCCTCTACATTTTTATGTCTTTTATGCCGATCGGAAATGCAAGATGGCCGCCACCGCAGGACATATAGGTGTAATACCACTAAAGAATTCTCCCTAGCCTTCTATGTTAAATAACATCTTTTTGAAATTTCATACAGGATTCACCTTAAGTTTAATCTAAGTGACACTCATATCTCATGGAAGGGGTACCTAATAGGAAGCTTAACTCCGAAAATCAACATACATTTAATGGCATATAAGAAAAAACAGACAGTCTGAAGATGTCTACCGTCAAAAATCCTACTTTCACTTTCGATTTAACACAAATTCAGGCGGTTTCTTTCCAATGCAATATTTTTTTTATTTAAAACCACAAGGACATCAAATATGGGCTTAAAATTATCCTAAAATGTGTAGGTTTCTGCTGACATTCAGTATTTTGCAGTATCTAATAGGGTTTATTTTTTATCCAACAATGTAGGAATCCATTTTCTGTTTACGTACTACTTTCCCATACGTTCTTTTCGACTGGTACCCATGTTTAGTGGTAGTACACCTAAGAGCAATAAAAACTTGTTTCTTTAACCTTTTCTTTGCCTTATTTATATTCCTATATCAATATCCAGTCAAAAAAACAATATCAGGTATATGGCAGTCCAATATTTGAAAGAATTAATGTCCATATACAAAGGTACCTCCATGAAGCTTTTAATGAAAAAATCAGATTTTTCAGCTGTTGAGTTGATATTGTGAAATAACATGACAATGGCTTTTTATCTCAATATATTAAAAGTATGAAGCTGATTTTCAACACAATAAGCATCTTATGACATGTATATATGCTTCATTTGTACATTTAACATCTAATTAATATGAACATTTTTATTTTAAGCATACCCCCCCTTTTTTTTGCCTCCCAGAAATGATCTCACAATATACTAAATTATGTTAATTCATGCTATGTTCCCATTAATTATGCATTGCAAGACATTAAATAAGACCTAATACCTAGATATTAAGCAAAAATTACTTCAAATTGCCCAAAATATGTAAAATTATGATTGTTGATTTTCAGGTTTCTGTTATTTCTTGTGACCTGCAACTGTAATTTTCTTCAAAACTCAATAAATGAATATTTCTTGACAACTTTTGTTATGTTTCAAGTTAGCCGGATGCACAAATGTACATTTACAGTCAATTTATACTCTAAAATATAAAGTCCACATTGACAATTTGAAAAATTAACAGTAAATGTCCAGTGACAAATACAATTCTCCTGGGATCACTAAAATTACCTGGTTTTAAGTACATAATTCTGAAATAAAGCCGCTTTCTATAGCCTTATATTTTTTCATATGTACATGTTACATGTGTTCTAACTATAACTACCAAAATTTATCAGGAAAAACAAGTAGGATTATAAAATTTTCAAAAATGGTATCATCATATACCGCATTTGAAGTCGACTAAATGCTGCAACATGAAATTGTTAAAATTCTTAATTTTAGCAATCTTTTTCAACATCATCTGCCCTTTTACTACAAAAACACATTAAATCTACCAGTCTCAATAATTGTAAAGTCACAAATAAGTATAAAATTATATTTCAATACCCTCTGTGCATGTACATCTAGTGCATGGGGAATATTTTCCAAAATATTGCATAATATTCATATTGAAGCTGTAACATGACACCTTGATGTATTTTGTAATATTTTGGTGTGGAAAATGTCAAACTGGGTCTGTTGTGACTGTTCAAAGCCAATTTGAGTGTGGTACCATCAAAATTAAGTTTCTTGTTTTTTGCCTAAAAGGTGTAATACCACTAAAGAATTCTCCCTAGCCTTCTATGTTAAATAACATCTTTTTGAAATTTCATACAGGATTCACCTTAAGTTTAATCTAAGTGACACTCATATCTCATGGAAGGGGTACCTAATAGGAAGCTTAACTCCGAAAATCAACATACATTTAATGGCATATAAGAAAAAACAGACAGTCTGAAGATGTCTACCGTCAAAAATCCTACTTTCACTTTCGATTTAACACAAATTCAGGTGGTTTCTTTCCAATGCAATATTTTTTTTATTTAAAACCACAAGGACATCAAATATGGGCTTAAAATTATCCTAAAATGTGTAGGTTTCTGCTGACATTCAGTATTTTGCAGTATCTAATAGGGTTTATTTTTTATCCAACAATGTAGGAATCCATTTTCTGTTTACGTACTACTTTCCCATACGTTCTTTTCGACTGGTACCCATGTTTAGTGGTAGTACACCTATATTAACATTGGACCCTATGGGAAAATGTTCAAATGCCTTCTTCTCAGAAACTACAAATATGATTAAAGCCAAACTGTACATGAATGTTGATTGGATGGTCCTCTACAAACTGTACGTTTTTTGTTCCGATATGAAATTCAAAATGGCGGCTACGGCAGAACTTAGTTTAACATTGGACCCTATTGGGAAAATGTTTCAAAACGCTTCTTCTCTGAAACCACTAGGACAGTTGAAACCAGACTGCCCAGGAATGATCATTGGAAGGTCCTCTACAAATTTTATGTTTTTTATGCCGATCGGATATCCAAGATGGCCGCCACCGCAGGACATATATTAACATTGGACCCTATAGGAAAATGTTCAAATGCCTTCTTCTCAGAAACTACAAATATGATTAAAGCCAAACTGTACATGAATGTTCATTGGATGGTCCTCTACAATCTTAAGGTTTTTTGTTCCGATATGAAATTCAAAATGGCGGCTACGGCAGGACTTATTTTATCATTGGACACTATGGGACAAATGTTTCAAAATGCTTCTTCTCTGAAACCACTAGGACAATTGAAACCAAACTGCCCAGGAATGATCATTGGCATGTTCTCTACAAAGTTTATGTTTTTTATGCCTATCGGAAATCCAAGATGGCCGCCACCGCAGGACATATATTAACTTTGTACCCTATGTGAAAATGTTCAAATGCCTTCTTCTCAGAAACTACAAATATGATTAAAGCCAAACTGTACATGAATGTTCATTGGATGGTCCTCTACAAACTGTACGTTTTTTATTCCGATATGAAATTCAAAATGGCGGCTACGGCAGAACTTAATTTAACATTGACCCTATGCGAAAAATGTTTCAAACCGCTTCTTCTCTGAAACCACTTAGAAAATTGAAACCAACTGCCTAGGAATGATCATTGGAAGGTCCTCTACAAATGTTATGCTTTTTATGTCGATCGAAAATCCAAGATGGCCGCCACCGCAATACATAGATTAACATTGGACCCTATGGGAAAATTTTCAAATGCCTTCTTCTCAGAAACTACAAATATGATTAAAGCCAAACTGTACAAGAATGTTCATAGGATGGTCCTCTACAATCTTAAGGTTTTTTGTTCTGATATGAAATTCAAAATGGCGGCTACGGCAGAACTTAGTTTAACATTGGACCCTATGGGGAAAATGTTTCAAAACGCTTCTTCTCTGCAACCACTAGGACAGTTGAAACCAAACTGCCCAGGAATGATCATTGGCATGTTCTCTACAAATTTTATGTTTTTTATGCCTATCGGAAATCCAAGATGGCCGCCACCGCAGGACATATATTAACTTTGTACCCTATGGGAAAATGTTCAAATGCCTTCTTCTCAGAAACTACAAATATGATTAAAGCCAAACTGTACATGAATGTTCATTGGATGGTCCTCTACAAACTGTACGTTTTTTGTTCCGATATGAAATTCAAAATGGCGGCTACAGCAGAACTTAATTTAACATTGACCCTATGCGAAAAATGTTTCAAACCGCTTCTTCTCTGAAACTACTTGGACAATTGAAACCAAACTGTCTAGGAATGATCATTGGAAGGTCCTCTACAAATGTTATGCTTTTTATGTCGATCGGAAATCCAAGATGGCCGCCACCGCAATACATAGATTAACATTGGACCCTATGGGAAAATGTTCAAATGCCTTCTTCTCAGAAACTACAAATATGATTAAAGCCAAACTGTACAAGAATGTTCATTGGATGGTCCTCTTCAATCTTAAGGTTTTTTGTTCTGATATGAAATTCAAAATGGCGGCTACGGCAGAACTTAATTTAACATTGACCCTATGCGAAAAATGTTTCAAACCGCTTCTTCTCTGAAACCACTTGGACAATTGAAACCAAACTGCCTAGGAATGATCATTGGAAGGTCCTCTACAAATGTTATGCTTTTTATGTCGATCGAAAATCCAAGATGGCCGCCACCGCAATACATAGATTAACATTGGACCCTATGGGAAAATGTTCAAATGCCTTCTTCTCAGAAACTACAAATATGATTAAAGCCAAACTGTACATGAATGTTCATTGGATGGTCCTCTACAATCTTAAGGTTTTTTGTTCTGATATGAAATTCAAAATGGCGGCTACGGCAGAACTTAATTTAACATTGGACCCTATGGGAAAAATGTTTCAAAACGCTTCTTCTCTGCAACCACTAGGACAGTTGAAACCAAACTGCCCAGGAATGATCATTGGCATGTTCTCTACAAATTTTATGTTTTTTATGCCTATTGGAAATCCAAGATGGCCGCCACCGCAGGACATATATTAGCATTGTACCCTATGGGAAAATATTCAAATGCCTTCTTCTCAGAAACTACAAATATGATTAAAGCCAAACTGTACATGAATGTTCATTGGATGGTCCTCTACAAACTGTACGTTTTTTGTTCCGATATGAAATTCAAAATGGCGGCTACGGCAGGACTTAATTTAACATTGGACCCTTTTGGGAAAATGTTTCAAAACGCTTCTTCTCTGAAACCACTAGGACAGTTGAAACCAAACTCTTCTTGTTCATTTTAAGAAAGACTAAGCTTAACTTCTAGACAGACTTGTAGCTTAGGATAACTTGATGCAGATTCTGATTATCCCTTTGGTATCTGCAAACTCTTCTTGTTCATTTTAAGAAAGGCTAAGCTTAACTTCTAGACAGACTTGTAGCTTAGGATAACTTGATACGGATTCTGATTATCCCTTTGCTGTCTGCAAACTCTTCTTGTTCATTTTAAGAAAGGCTAAGCTTAAATTATAGACAGACTTGTAGCTTAGGATAACTTGATACGGATTCTGACTATCCCTTTGGTATCTGCAAACTCTTCTTGTTCATTTTAAGAAAGGCTAAGCTTAAATTCTAGACAGACTTGTAGCTTAGGATAACTTGATACGGATTCTGACTATCCCTTTGGTGTCTGCAAACTCTTCTTGTTCATTTTAAGAAAAGCTAAGCTTAAATTCGAGAGACTTGTAGCTTAGAATAACTTGCCTTATTTATCACCAAGCATTTTAAATATTTGTGTTCAGGCACTTGAGGCGAGCGCACTAACCATTCCACAACCAATGCCGTATGCAGCATTAAAAAACTATGAAGAACTAAATATTTTACATGTAAGAAGAATATGTTTTATAAAGAATCCGGCTGGAACTCCTTTATATAAATTTGTAAGATGTATATCACAGGTGGGGTACGTCATAATTGGAAGCCATTTTGTGCCGCTTGAAAGTAAGTTTTTACTAATAACAGTATTTTTGTAAAGATAACATTAAATGTGATAGTGCGTCAAATGTCCCTAAATGTTTGCTAAACAACGGTGTGTCCATCGTTCAAAAACGTGTTGTCAAACTCTCAAACAATTCTACAATGTTATTTCCACCCGTTGCGAAAACGTTGTGGAAGTGTTTGAGAGTTCGACAAAAAGTTTTTGAACGATGAACACACCGTTGTTTTGCGGTTTAATGCTATGATTACAAAAAATAATGCTATGAATAAAAACTTAACTTCAAGCGACACAAAATGGCTTTCAATTATGACGTACATTCACCCCCCTGTATCATATATTTGTTTACCCTTTTTGTTGTTGCCACCTCAACATCTCTTGTTATTTATTTTTCACTCTTTATATTATTTCTCCACTTCTGTAATTTCATATTACTGTTTATCTATTTATATTCTTCTTCTAAGTCGTCGTGATCGTGATCGTATGGTAGTTGGATATACAACTACCTTTGCAATCAGTGCCTATCACCAAATAAAGTTGTGAGTTCGAATCCTACCCGTTAAACTGTACCTCTTGTATGCCTTCCTTTCATTTTCCCAGTTTACTTGTACTAATTCATGTCATTTTTCTGTGTTTGCCATATATGTCTTAAATAAGGGTAATAACACAATTACCGAACTCCGAACAATCGAACAAAGGGAAAGTCAAAACTCATAAGTATATAAACAGACAAAATCAGTGAACAACGGAAAACTGTGAAAACCTGACTTGGTACAGGCATTTCTAAAGAAATGGTGGGTTAATCAAATTTTAAAGCGCCAAACCTCCCCCTTTCATTACGGCTCAATGTTTCCGGGTGTCACTATAACAGTATTTACAACAATACTTGAACAAAACAGGTAAAACAGTTGTCAAACTCCGTGAAGTAAATGTCAAAAACATTTTTACGTGACACATTGAAAAAAAAATTCTTGACATTTTTGTTGAAATCTTATCTTTATATTAAATCATACACAATTTAGTGACCTGCGGCGGGTCGGTGGTGTTCTCTGGGTATTCAGGTTTCTTCCACTGAAAAAAAACTGATCACCATGATATAACTGAAATATTGTTGAAAGTGGCGTTAAACACCATAAACCAAAACAAACCTAAGCCATCTAACAGTCACATTTATCAAGTATCAAGTTTCTTATATTTTAAATCCTTTTATTTAAAGTGGCATTATCTGTCGAAATCGTAAATTTGTGATACCCATAAAAACTATCAGATATGATTGATGCCTTAACAAAACGTGTTTCTGTAACTTATAAATGTTATGAAATGTACACGCATCGGGGGGAAATGGTGCAACTGCTCGTGTTTTGAGATAGATCAAGAAATGGATGCCATCTTATTAGTTATCGGCATTGTTTACGGAGTTTGCCGAATCGTCATTAAATCAGTACAACAATGCACTTATTTCTTATTTTCTGTGAATCTGCTTTTAATCGGCGTTAATTACGAACAAAAAACTATGCAAGTTTGCAGTTAACAGCAACAAAATACAAATTATTCGTTTTTACCTGTCACAAGTAAGGCCATACGGAGAAAGCGAGGTCAAATTATTTGCTTGCAAGGCAATAATAAATCGATGGTAATTTTCGTTCTCAAAAGGCGAAAAGTGTTATGATAAGCTGTTTAATGTGAAATATTTACCTTTATTTCATCATTTCAAAGCTATTTACCAATTTCTAAAGCATATAATTTTTTGGATCAAAATCGTAGCTAATGCCTCTTTAAGTTACACAATCATACAATTGCCTATTCAGTTGATATTATTTAACAGTACAGTCAAACCTGTATTAAGAGGTCACCTTTGGGACAAAAAAAATGTGATCTTATAAGAGAGATGACCTTCTGAAAGAGGTTCAATTCATCTGAAATTGTATATGACTGGACAAGGAAAAGGTGACCTTTTAATACAGGTGACTGCGTAATAGAGGTGAACACATGGGAAGGTTTCACTGTGTATGAATTGATATGAATAATCAGAATTGCCGATACACTCATTATAACTTAAACAAAAGAAAAGTAGGTTAATCACATTTTAACTGCTAATATTACCTTTACCATTTATAATCACTAGTTTAACCACGCGTAATTATTTGTTCCTCCACGCGTAATTATTTGTTACTCCACGCATAATTATTAGTTTACTCCATGGGTAGTTAGTAGTTCAGCTACATGTAATCAGTAGTTTAATCATGCGTTATTAGTTGTTACTCTACACGTAGTAGCTTACTCCATGGGTAGTTAGTAGTTTAAACACACGTAATTATTCGTTACTCCAAGCGTAATTAGTAGTTTACTCCATGGGTAGTTAGTAGTTTAGCCACATGTAATCAGTAGTTTAATCACACGTAATTATTCGTTCCTCCAAACGTAATTAGTAGTTTACTCCATGGGTAGTTAGTAGTTTAGCCACATGTAATCAGTAGTTTAATCACACGTAATTATTCGTTACTCCAAACGTAATTAGTAGTTTACTCCATGGGTAGTTAGTAGTTTAGCTACAGGTAATCAGTAGTTTAATCACACGTAATTATTAGTTACTCCAAATGTAATTAGTAGTTTACTCCGTGGGTAGTTAGTAGTTTAGCCACATGTAATCAGTAGTTTAATCACACGTAATTATTCGTTACTCCAAACGTAATTAGTAGTTTACTCCATGGGTAGTTAGTAGTTTAGCCACATGTAATCAGTAGTTTAATCACACGTAATTATTTGTTACTCCAAACGTAATTAATAGTTTACTCCATGGGTAGTTAGTAGTTTAGCCACATGTAACCAGTAGTTTAATTACGCGTTATTATTTGTTGCTCCACTCGTAGTTATTAGTTTACTCCATGGGTAGTCAGTAGTTTATACACATGTAACCAGTAGTTTAATCAGTAGAATAACCTTCATCGAGTAGGCCCAAAGCCAAAATATTTGAAAGCCAAATAAAATAAAAGTCTTTGGGAGCAAGATAACTAAAGAGCCTAAACAGGATAGTCATAATAGGCTAAGGTCACTTATGTCTGACAGGGGAGAACCTTAGTTTTAATAATAATTTCATGATTTAAGAAACCTAAATATCGATAAAAAAAAATCTAATAAACCATGTACATGAACTTAAATCCCGATCTCAACATGCTATACATCCTCGGATGTGAGTTATCCCCCTACCGAAAAAAATTTCAGAATGATAAATATTGACATAAGCTAACTTAAACATCACTTCGTTATTTTCATCTATGTCTTCGTACATTACTTCCTCTTAAGTTTCATCGACGTCTTCTTCAATCCCACTTGCCCTCGAAATGAATCAAACATCATTGTTTCCCAACCGTTGGTTCCTGGGAGCCAAGGTCCGTTTAGATTTACATATGAACAGTCTGTATACCACCATGCTCCGAGTCTTCGACTTGTACATGACCTTGTCAAATCGTTATCCTTTGTACTGAACTTTTGACCATCATTGTAACTCATACCCTTGTTATCGTCACCTGCAAATAAATAAGTATTATATATGCATGTGTATCTTTACGGTTCACCCGTGTTTATCAGTCGTGATCGTATGGTAGTTGGATTTATAACTACCTGTGTAAACAGTGTCTTTCACCACAAATGTTGTGAGGTCGAACCTCGAGGTGGAAACCGGAGTACCCGGAGAAAACCACATGATGTTTTATCGAGTACACCGCCATGAACGGGGTCCGAACTCGCAACTTCAGTGAGGATAGGCACTGATTGTACAGATAGTTCTAAACCCTACTACCTTACAATCACAACCACGGCGGCCCCCATAGAAATAGAGAAGGCGCGTAATTGTATAATGTCAATAAATATATAGTAAATAATTCATGTACATCTCGTCGGTGGTATCATTGTTAGCGTAATCACCTCGAGTACGGTAGATCGTGGGTTCGATCTCTGGTTGGATCAAACGAAAGACTATAAAATTGAATCAAAATTGGTATGTGATGCTTCTCCGATGAGCGCGCAGCATTAAGGAGTAAGAGCAAAGAAGAATGTATCCGAGAGGAACGACACGTCTACTAGCGGACTCTTGCTTCAGTGTGTGAGTTCTACATACAACCAACTAATCGTGTTGATCTTGTACAAAGCGGACATCATTATCATCTCATCAAATCAGGTAACTTGCTCTCGCCATGATATGGTTGAAAATCTGCTCACTTTGCGTTAAGAAACGCTCATTCACTTACTGATCCAATTACACATATAAGTATAAAGAATATACTTTGGCACATTATATGAATTGTGGTGGACAGCAGCTAATTGAACTATATCTCTGAGCACATGTCACAGTTAAAGATGATTAGCAAAATGACAATGTATGATGGTATCACGTGACAGCAGACAAGCGGTCAATGAAGCCGGCTTTCACATTGGAAGACTTATCTATAGTTGTTTTATACACTAAAGGTGATTCTTTTATTGATCCTAATCTCTCACGCAAACTTCCTTTATATTCAGAAGGTATAATTCATTGTTCTACGTTGAACATAACTCATTATATTTTTCACACTAAGTATACAAGGAAAATAACTCGCCATTCTACACGTGTTACCTGCTGTTCCAGAATATCCACCGATGGTAAGTCTATATCCCCTGATACTAAGTATACCAGGGACATAACTTGTAACTATATTTGTTCCACATAATATAAGTTCCAACCGGAACCAAACTGTGTTACCTGCTGTTCCAGAATATCTTTGGACACTAACTATGCAAGTGGATATAACTCATCATTCTACATATGTTACCTGCTGTTCCAGAATAGTCTATATCTGTTGACACTAAGCATACAAGGGGACATAACTCATCATTCTACATATGTTACCTGCTGTTCCAGAATAGTCTATATCTTTTGACACTAACTATACAAGGGGATATAACTCATCATTCTACATATGTTACCTGCTGTTCCAGAATAGTCTATATCTTTAGTCACTAACTATACAAGGGAACATAACTCATCATTCTACATATGTTACCTGCTGTTCCAGAATAGTCTATATCTTTAGTCACTAACTATACAAGGGGATATAACTCATCATTCTACATATGTTACCTGCTGTTCCAGAATAGTCTATATCTTTAGTCACTAACTATACAAGGGGATATAACTCATCATTCTACATATATTACCTGCTGTTCCAGAATAGTCTATATCTTTTGTCACTAACTATACAAGGGAACATAACTCATCATTCTACATATATTACCTGCTGTTCCAGAATAGTCTATATCTTTTGTCACTAACTATACAAGGGAACATAACTCATTATTCTGCATATGTTACCTGCTGTTCCAGAATAGTCTATATCTGTTGACACTAAGCATACAAGGGGACATAACTCATCATTATACATATATTACCTGCTGTTCCAGAATAGTCTATATCTTTTGTCACTAACTATACAAGGGAACATAACTCATTATTCTGCATATGTTACCTGCTGTTCCAGAATAGTCTATATCTGTTGACACTAAGCATACAAGGGGACATAGCTCATCATTCTACATATTTTACCTGCTGTTCCAGAATAGTCTATATCTGTTGACATTAAGCATACAAGGGGATATAACTAATCAGTATAATGTGTTACCTGCTGTTCCAGAATATCCATCGATAGTAAGTCTGTATCCATCGCTTTCGTCATTAATCTTAAATGTCGTATAATGGGCGTATGCACTGCTACCATATTGGTCTAGTAACTCTATTCTTAGCATGTAATCTGCATTTTGCATTAACAGATACACGTATTCATTACCTAGGAAAGAAGGGATAATGTTTATCAGCTGATAAGTTAACAGAAGCACGTGTTCATTGGCCGTAGTCTTGCAGTTTGGTTCAATATAGCCCCTCTCTTTAATAGGTCTAACGATATCGCGGGTGTTTTCTAACGATATGGCGGGTGTTTTCTAACGATATGGCGGGTGTTTTCTAACGATATGGCGGGTGTTTTCTAACGATATCGCGGGTGTTTTCTAACGATATCGCGGGTGTTTTCTAACGATATCGCGGGTGTTTTCTAACGATATCACGGGTGTTTTCTAACGATATCGCGGGTGTTTTCTAGCAATAAAATGAAAAACATAAAATACCCTGTATCAAAACCAATGTAAGTGGAATATACATGGTCATTTATAAAACTCTCATTGTGGTGTTTAATGCCACTTTCAACAATATTTCAGATATATTATGGCGGTCAGTTTTATTGGTGGAGGAAACCGGAGTACCAGGAAGAAATAACCGACCCGTCGCAAATCACTGATAAACTTTATCACATAACGGTCCATTATCTGAACTAAAGACAGAGTACATTTGAACTTCTTTTATGAAAATAAAATGAAAAACAAAACAATAATCAGACTGTCAGAACAGCTTCACAAGCCAATATAAATATAGCAGAAAGAAGCACTTTCCGGGCATTGTGCAGGTAATACGTGGCGGGATGAAACTAGTTATATATGGCCCCAAGCCTCCCTTCGTGATGATATGATGCGGTGATGCAAGTGCTATGATTTTGAACATTATACATAATATAATAATCTTCGTGAACCACAAGTTGTCATATACAGGTATTACATTGGTTCAATTAAAGATCAACCCCAGCGATATAACTGAAATATTGTTGTAAAATACTATAATCCTTACACAGTGCCGTCTGAACGCATGGGCACGCTGGGCAGTTACCCGGGGTCCGACGAGCATAGAGGCCCCATATTAATCTATGTATGTTGTGTACAGCATGTTTTTTTAAATGTTAATGGAAATGCCAACACAATAAATATATGTTTAATTTTATCGAACAGATATATTTTTATTCCTGTGAGTGGTTGTGTAGATAAGGACCCCAGCGCACTGCTTTGCCCGGGGGCCTATAATGCTGTTAAGACGGTCCCGTTCTTACCCTTACCCTCAATTAAAGAGAGTCTATGGCCTCAAACATCATTTAAATATTAGATAGGACGCACTACCGTTAAACTAATTGACGAAATTTTATAGAACACAATGGATTTTTTTCAAGTAATTACTTCGATTTTCGGAACCTTATTTGATTTTTGATTCTGAAAATAGTAACAACAGTAAACAAAACTTCCAATAAAAAGAAAGCATTGTGAGATTGCAATCGACATGTAAAGAAATTTGGGCAGCGACCACGAACAAACTAAATATTGGTTAAAGTACTAAATTGTAAGGAAATATTTGTCTATTCGATTTGAGAATCTATTTTTAGATATTTATCTTTGCTTTTCGACGTTACACAATTATCACGTGTTAAAATTCGCTATTTTGGAAGGGCTCACTAATTAGTAGCCGTCTTTCATTGTTTTATTTATTTAGTACTTAATCATTGTTTGACTGTTTATTTAACGTCTAGTGGCATAAATTGTATGCATATTTAGGAAGGGTTCATGAACTCACTAGTTCAACAATCTGAAAAAAAACATACTGCAAATACGAAGGCATGCAACGACGACTTTCGACTACCATTTCAAATAAACGTCACAGAATACAGGTGCAATAGAAAATGTACAATCCAGAGAAACTGGCAACACAAGACGAAGAAAGAAAAAAACACACAACAAGATAAGTGTTGAACATCACTATGCTCAAACAAATACAAATAACGTAAATACAACTTGATCCCTCCTACAAACAACTGAAGGTAAAGAGGAACCGAACATCTTTGTTTATGCGGAAATTGTAACGGACAAAACAACACGAAACTCAATAGGTAAAAACACAAAAAAATAAATAAAAAGATTATCAATGTATGAAGAGCTGGATAGGGACGAACAATTTTGTTTATTTATGATGCGGCTACATTGTGGCTACTCCCTACTTAATTTTAGATATTTTACTTACTAGTATTACTTACCTAGCCAAAATTCCTCATTTAAGTTTCCAAATCCATATTTATAGTCATTCCAGTTTAGGTAGAAATCGACAGAACCGTCATATCTGTTCTGAATTACCTGTAAAAAACATAGGGATCTAATTTAGTGCACACTGCATTTCTGGAATAACCTTCGTCAGGTACACTCGATGTCAATAGATGGGAAAGCCAAATATTTTTTTTAAATATTTGCGAACATAAAAACAAAACGGCCTAAGCAGGATAGCTAAAATCTGCAAAGGTCTATTGCTTGAGAAAGAAGTATCTAAGTTTTATTTAGGAAATAAATCATGGAAGCCATGACAACGCCACTGACTACTGTAAGGTATGTAATCTAATAAACTATGACAACACCACTGATTACTGTAACGTATGTAATCTAATAAACCATGACAACGCCATTGACTACTGTAATGTATGTAATCTAATAAACCATGACAACGCCACTGACTACTGTAAGGTATGTAATCTAATAAACCATGACAACGCCACTGACTACTGTAACGTATGTAATCTAATAAACCATGACAACGCCACTGACTACTGTAAGGTATGTAATCTAATAAACTATGACAACACCACTGATTACTGTAACGTATGTAATCTAATAAACCATGACAACGCCATTGACTACTGTAATGTATGTAATCTAATAAACCATGACAACGCCACTGACTACTGTAAGGTATGTAATCTAATAAACCATGACAACGCCACTGACTACTGTAACGTATGTAATCTAATAAACCATGACAACGCCACTGACTACTGTAAGGTATGTAATCTAATAAACTATGACAACGCCACTGACTACTGTAAGGTATGTAATCTAATAAACCATGACAACGCCACTGATTACTGTAATGTATGTAATCTAATAAACTATGACAACGCCACTGACTACTGTAATGTATGTAATCTAATAAACCATGACAACGCCACTGATTACTGTAAGGTATGTAATCTAATAAATCATGACAACGCCACTGACTACTGTAACGTATGTAATCTAATAAACCATGACAACGCCACTGACTACTGTAACGTTTGTAATCAAATAAACCATGACAACGGTACTGACTACTGTAATGTATGTAATCTAAAAACCATGACAACGCCACTGACTACTGTAAGGTATGTAATCTAATAGACCATGACAACGCCACTGACTACTGTAATGTATGTAATCTAATAAACCATGACAACGCCACTGACTACTGTAATGTATGTAATCTAATAAACCATGACAACGCCACTGACTACTGTAAGGTATTTAATCTAATAAACCATGACAAGCCACTGACTACTGTAAGGTATGTAATCTAATAAACCATGACAACGGTACTGGCTACTGTAACGTATTTAATCTAATAAACCATGACAACGCCACTGATTACTGTAATGTATGTAATCTAATAAACAATGACAACGCCACTGACTACTGTAATGTATGTAATCTAATAAACCATGACAACGCCACTGATTACTGTAATGTATGTAATCTAATAAACCATGACAACGCCACTGATTACTGTAATGTATGTAATCTAATAAACCATGACAACGCCACTGACTACTGTAATGTATGTAATCTAATAAACAATGACAACGCCACTGACTACTGTAATGTATGTAATCTAATAAACAATGACAACGCCACTGACTACTGTAATGTATGTAATCTAATAAACCATGACAACGCCACTGATTACTGTAATGTATGTAATCTAATAAACCATGACAACGCCACTGATTACTGTAATGTATGTAATCTAATAAACCATGACAACGCCACTGACTACTGTAGGGTATGTAATCTAATAAACCATGACAACGCCACTGACTACTGTAACGTATGTAATCTAATAAACCATGACAACGCCACTGACTACTGTAACGTATGTAATCTAATAAACCATGACAACGCCACTGACTACTGTAACGTATGTAATCTAATAAACCATGACAACGCCACTGACTACTGTAACGTATGTAATCTAATAAACCATGACAACGCCACTGACTACTGTAATGTATGTAATCTAATAAACCATGACAACGCCACTGACTACTGTAACGTATGTAATCTAATAAACCATGACAACGCCACTGACTACTGTAACGTATGTAATCTAATAAACCATGACAACGCCACTGACTACTGTAACGTATGTAATCTAAAAAACCATGACAACGCCACTGACTACTGTAATGTATGTAATCTAATAAACCATGACAACGCCACTGACTACTGTAAGGTATGTAATCTAATAAACCATGACAACGCCACTGACTACTGTAGCGTATGTAATCTAATAAACCATGACAACGCCACTGACTACTGTAATGTATGTAATCTAATAAACCATGACAACGGTACTGACTACTGTAGCGTATTTAATCTAATAAACCACGACAACGCCACTGACTACTGTAAGGTATGTAATATAATAAACCATGACAACGCCACTGACTACTGTACTGTATGTAATCTAATAAACCATGACAACGCCACTGACTACTGTAATGTATGTAATCTAATAAACCATGACAACGCCACTGATTACTGTAAGGTATGCAATATAACAAACCAGGACAACGCCACTGATTACTGTAAGTTATGTAATATAATAAACCATGACAACGCCACTGACTACTGTAAGGTATGTAATATAATAAACCATGACAACGCCACTAACTACTGTAATGTATGTAATCTAATAAACCATGACAACGCCACTGACTACTGTAAGGTATGTAATCTAATAAACCATGACAACGCCACTGACTACTGTAATGTATGTAATCTAATAAACCATGACAACGCCACTGATTACTGTAATGTATGTAATCTAATAAACCATGACAACGCCACTGATTACTGTAATGTATGTAATCTAATAAACCATGACAACGCCACTGACTACTGTAGGGTATGTAATCTAATAAACCATGACAACGCCACTGACTACTGTAACGTATGTAATCTAATAAACCATGACAACGCCACTGACTACTGTAACGTATGTAATCTAATAAACCATGACAACGCCACTGACTACTGTAACGTATGTAATCTAATAAACCATGACAACGCCACTGACTACTGTAACGTATGTAATCTAATAAACCATGACAACGCCACTGACTACTGTAATGTATGTAATCTAATAAACCATGACAACGCCACTGACTACTGTAACGTATGTAATCTAATAAACCATGACAACGCCACTGACTACTGTAACGTATGTAATCTAATAAACCATGACAACGCCACTGACTACTGTAACGTATGTAATCTAAAAAACCATGACAACGCCACTGACTACTGTAATGTATGTAATCTAATAAACCATGACAACGCCACTGACTACTGTAAGGTATGTAATCTAATAAACCATGACAACGCCACTGACTACTGTAGCGTATGTAATCTAATAAACCATGACAACGCCACTGACTACTGTAATGTATGTAATCTAATAAACCATGACAACGGTACTGACTACTGTAGCGTATTTAATCTAATAAACCACGACAACGCCACTGACTACTGTAAGGTATGTAATATAATAAACCATGACAACGCCACTGACTACTGTACTGTATGTAATCTAATAAACCATGACAACGCCACTGACTACTGTAATGTATGTAATCTAATAAACCATGACAACGCCACTGATTACTGTAAGGTATGCAATATAACAAACCAGGACAACGCCACTGATTACTGTAAGTTATGTAATATAATAAACCATGACAACGCCACTGACTACTGTAAGGTATGTAATATAATAAACCATGACAACGCCACTAACTACTGTAATGTATGTAATCTAATAAACCATGACAACGCCACTGACTACTGTAAGGTATGTAATCTAATAAACCATGACAACGCCACTGACTACTGTAATGTATGTAATCTAATAAACCATGAAAACGCCACTGACTACTGTAATGTATGTAATCTAATAAACCATGACAACGGTACTGACTACTGTAAGGTATGTAATATAATAAACCATGACAACGCCACTGACTACTGTCATGTATGTAATCTAATAAACCATGACAACGCCACTGATTACTGTAATGTATGTAATCTAATAAACCATGACAACGCCACTGATTACTGTAAGGTATGTAATCTAATAAACCATGACAACGCCACTGATTACTGTAATGTATGTAATCTAATAAACCATGAAAACGCCACTGACTACTGTAATGTTTGTAATCTAATAAACTATGACAACGCCACTGATTACTGTAATGTATGTAATCTAATAAACCATGACAACGCCACTGACTACTGTAACGTATGTAATCTAATAAATCATGACAACGCCACTGACTACTGTAAGGTATGTAATCTAATAAACTATGACAACGCCACTGATTACTGTAAGGTATGTAATCTAATAAACCATGACAACGCCACTGACTGCTGTAACGTATGTAATCTAATAAACTATGACAACGCCACTGACTACTGTAAGGTATGTAATCTAATAAACCATGACAACGCCACTGACTACTGTAATGTATGTAATCTAATAAACTATGACAACGTCACTGACTGCTGTAATGTATGTAATCTAATAAACCATGACAACGCTACTGACTACTGTAACTTATGTAATCTAATAAACCATGACAACGCTACTGACTACTGTAATGTATGTAATCTAATAAACCATGACAACGCCACTGACTACTGTAATGTATGTAATCTAATAAACCATGACAACGCTACTGACTACTGTAATGTATGTAATCTAATAAATCATGACAACGCCACTGACTACTGTAAGGTATGTAATCTAATAAACCATGACAACGCCACTGACTACTGTAAGGTATGTAATCTAATAAACCATGACAACGCCACTGACTGCTGTAACGTATGTAATCTAATAAACTATGACAACGCCACTGACTACTGTAAGGTATGTAATCTAATAAACCATGACAACGCCACTGACTACTGTAATGTATGTAATCTAATAAACTATGACAACGTCACTCACTGCTGTAATGTATGTAATCTAATAAACCATGACAACGCTACTGACTACTGTAACTTATGTAATCTAATAAACCATGACAACGCTACTGACTACTGTAATGTATGTAATCTAATAAACCATGACAACGCCACTGACTACTGTAATGTATGTAATCTAATAAACCATGACAACGCTACTGACTACTGTAATGTATGTAATCTAATAAATCATGACAACGCCACTGACTACTGTAAGGTATGTAATCTAATAAACTATGACAACGCCACTGACTACTGTAAGGTATGTAATCTAATAAACCATGACAACGCCACTGACTGCTGTAACGTATGTAATCTAATAAACTATGACAACGCCACTGACTACTGTAACTTATGTAATCTAATAAACCATGACAACGCCATTGACTACTGTAATGTATGTAATCTAATAAACTATGACAACGTCACTGACTGCTGTAATGTATGTAATCTAATAAACCATGACAACGCTACTGACTACTGTAACTTATGTAATCTAATAAACCATGACAACGCTACTGACTACTGTAATGTATGTAATCTAATAAACCATGACAACGCCACTGACTACTGTAATGTATGTAATCTAATAAACCATGACAACGCTACTGACTACTGTAATGTATGTAATCTAATAAACCATGACAACGCCACTGACTACTGTAATGTATGTAATCTAATAAACCATGACAACGCTACTGACTACTGTAATGTATGTAATCTAATAAACCATGACAACGCCACTGACTACTGTAAGGTATGTAATCTAATAAACCATGACAACGCCACTGACTGCTGTAACGTATGTAATCTAATAAACTATTACAACGCCACTGACGACTGTAATGTATGTAATCTAATAAACCATGACAACGCCACTGACTACTGTAGCGTATGTAATCTAATAAACCATGACAACGCCACTGACTACTGTAACGTATGTAATCTAATAAACCATGACAACGCCACTGACTACTGTAACGTATGTAATCTAATAAACCATGACAACGCCACTGACTACTGTAATGTATGTAATCTAATAAACCACGACAACGCCACTGACTACTGTAAGGTATGTAATCTAATAAACCATGACAACGCCACTGACTACTGTTTCGTATGTAATCTAATAAACCATGACAACGCCACTGACTACTGTAATGTATGTAATCTAATAAACCATGACAACGGTACTGACTACTGTAGCGTATTTAATCTAATAAACCACGACAACGCCACTGACTACTGTAAGGTATGTAATATAATAAACCATGACAACGCCACTGACTACTGTACTGTATGTAATCTAATAAACCATGACAACGCCACTGACTACTGTAATGTATGTAATCTAATAAACCATGACAACGCCACTGATTACTGTAAGGTATGTAATATAACAAACCAGGACAACGCCACTGATTACTGTAAGGTATGTAATATAATAAACCATGACAACGCCACTAACTACTGTAACGTATGTAATCTAATAAACCATGACAACGCCACTGATTACTGTAAGGTATGTAATATAACAAACCATGACAACGCCACTGATTACTGTAAGGTATGTAATATAATAAACCATGACAACGCCACTGACTACTGTAACGTATGTAATATAATAAACCATGACAACGCCACTAACTACTGTAATGTATGTAATCTAATAAACCATGACAACGCCACTGACTACTGTAAGGTATGTAATCTAATAAACCATGACAACGCCACTGACTACTGTAATGTATGTAATCTAATAAACCATGAAAACGCCACTGACTACTGTAATGTATGTAATCTAATAAACCATGACAACGATACTGACTACTGTAAGGTATGTAATATAATAAACCATGACAACCCCACTGACTACTGTCATGTATGTAATCTAATAAACCATGACAACGCCACTGATTACTGTAATGTATGTAATCTAATAAACCATGACAACGCCACTGATTACTGTAAGGTATGTAATCTAATAAACCATGACAACGCCACTGATTACTGTAATGTATGTAATCTAATAAACCATGAAAGCGCCACTGACTACTGTAATGTTTGTAATCTAATAAACTATGACAACGCCACTGATTACTGTAATGTATGTAATCTAATAAACCATGACAACGCCACTGACTACTGTAACGTATGTAATCTAATAAATCATGACAACGCCACTGACTACTGTAAGGTATGTAATCTAATAAACTATGACAACGCCACTGACTACTGTAAGGTATGTAATCTAATAAACCATGACAACGCCACTGACTGCTGTAACGTATGTAATCTAATAAACTATGACAACGCCACTGACTACTGTAAGGTATGTAATCTAATAAACCATGACAACGCCACTGACTACTGTAATGTATGTAATCTAATAAACTATGACAACCCCACTGACTACTGTCATGTATGTAATCTAATAAACCATGACAACGCCACTGATTACTGTAATGTATGTAATCTAATAAACCATGACAACGCTACTGACTACTGTAATGTATGTAATCTAATAAACCATGAAAACGCCACTGACTACTGTAATGTATGTAATCTAATAAACCATGACAACGCTACTGACTACTGTAATGTATGTAATCTAATAAATCATGACAACGCCACTGACTACTGTAAGGTATGTAATCTAATAAACTATGACAACGCCACTGACTACTGTAAGGTATGTAATCTAATAAACCATGACAACGCCACTGACTGCTGTAACGTATGTAATCTAATAAACTATGACAACGCCACTGACTACTGTAAGGTATGTAATCTAATAAACCATGACAACGCCACTGACTACTGTAATGTATGTAATCTAATAAACTATGACAACGTCACTGACTGCTGTAATGTATGTAATCTAATAAACCATGACAACGCTACTGACTACTGTAACTTATGTAATCTAATAAACCATGACAACGCTACTGACTACTGTAATGTATGTAATCTAATAAACCATGACAACGCCACTGACTACTGTAGCGTATGTAATCTAATAAACCATGACAACGCTACTGACTACTGTAATGTATGTAATCAAATAAATCATGACAACGCCACTGACTACTGTAAGGTATGTAATCTAATAAACTATGACAACGCCACTGACTACTGTAAGGTATGTAATCTAATAAACCATGACAACGCCACTGACTGCTGTAACGTATGTAATCTAATAAACTATGACAACGCCACTGACTACTGTAAGGTATGTAATCTAATAAACCATGACAACGCCACTGACTACTGTAATGTATGTAATCTAATAAACTATGACAACGTCACTGACTGCTGTAATGTATGTAATCTAATAAACCATGACAACGCTACTGACTACTGTAACTTATGTAATCTAATAAACCATGACAACGCTACTGACTACTGTAATGTATGTAATCTAATAAACCATGACAACGCCACTGACTACTGTAATGTATGTAATCTAATAAACCATGACAACGCTACTGACTACTGTAATGTATGTAATCTAATAAACCATGACAACGCCACTGACTACTGTAAGGTATGTAATCTAATAAACCATGACAACGCCACTGAATACTGTAGCGTATGTAATCTAATAAACCATGACAACGCCACTGACTACTGTAACGTATGTAATCTAATAAACCATGACAACGCCACTGACTACTGTAATGTATGTAATCTAATAAACCATGACAACGCCACTGACTACTGTAGCGTATGTAATCTAATAAACCATGACAACGCCACTGACTGCTGTAACGTATGTAATCTAATAAACTATGACAACGCCACTGACTACTGTAATGTATGTAATCTAATAAACCATGACAACGCCACTGACTACTGTAATGTATGTAATCTAATAAACTATGACAACGCCACTGACTACTGTAATGTATGTAATCTAATAAACCATGACAACGCCACTGACTGCTGTAACGTATGTAATCTAATAAACCATGACAACGCCACTGACTACTGTATCGTATGTAATCTAATAAACTATGACAACGCCACTGACTATTGTAATGTATGTAATCTAATAAACCATGACAACGCCACTGACTACTGTAATGTATGTAATCTAATAAACTATAACAACGCCACTGACTACTGTAATGTATGTAATCTAATAAACCATGACAACGCCATTGACTACTGTAGCGTATGTAATATAATAAACCATGACAACGCCACTGACTACTGTAATGTATGTAATCTAATAAACCATGACAACGCCACTGACTACTGTAAGGTATGTAATCTAATAAACCATGACAACGCCACTGAATACTGTAGCGTATGTAATCTAATAAACCATGACAACGCCACTGACTACTGTAACGTATGTAATCTAATAAACCATGACAACGCCACTGACTACTGTAATGTATGTAATCTAATAAACCATGACAACGCCACTGACTACTGTAGCGTATGTAATCTAATAAACCATGACAACGCCACTGACTGCTGTAACGTATGTAATCTAATAAACTATTACAACGCCACTGACGACTGTAATGTATGTAATCTAATAAACCATGACAACGCCACTGACTACTGTAACGTATGTAATCTAATAAACCATGACAACGCCACTGACTACTGTAACGTATGTAATCTAATAAACCATGACAACGCCACTGACTACTGTAGCGTATGTAATCTAATAAACCATGACAACGCCACTGACTACTGTAACGTATGTAATCTAATAAACCATGACAACGCCACTGACTACTGTAGCGTATGTAATCTAATAAACCATGACAACGCCACTGACTACTGTAGCGTATGTAATCTAATAAATCATGACAACGTCACTGACTACTGTAAGGTATGTAATCTAATAAACCGTGACAACGCCACTGACTACTGTAATGTATGTAATCTAATAAACTATGACAACGTCACTGACTGCTGTAATGTATGTAATCTAATAAACCATGACAACGCTACTGACTACTGTAACTTATGTAATCTAATAAACCATGACAACGCTACTGACTACTGTAATGTATGTAATCTAATAAACCATGACAACGCCACTGACTACTGTAATGTATGTAATCTAATAAACCATGACAACGCTACTGACTACTGTAATGTATGTAATCTAATAAACCATGACAACGCCACTGACTACTGTAAGGTATGTAATCTAATAAACCATGACAACGCCACTGAATACTGTAGCGTATGTAATCTAATAAACCATGACAACGCCACTGACTACTGTAACGTATGTAATCTAATAAACCATGACAACGCCACTGACTACTGTAATGTATGTAATCTAATAAACCATGACAACGCCACTGACTACTGTAGCGTATGTAATCTAATAAACCATGACAACGCCACTGACTGCTGTAACGTATGTAATCTAATAAACTATGACAACGCCACTGACTACTGTAATGTATGTAATCTAATAAACCATGACAACGCCACTGACTACTGTAATGTATGTAATCTAATAAACTATGACAACGCCACTGACTACTGTAATGTATGTAATCTAATAAACCATGACAACGCCACTGACTGCTGTAACGTATGTAATCTAATAAACCATGACAACGCCACTGACTACTGTATCGTATGTAATCTAATAAACTATGACAACGCCACTGACTATTGTAATGTATGTAATCTAATAAACCATGACAACGCCACTGACTACTGTAATGTATGTAATCTAATAAACTATAACAACGCCACTGACTACTGTAATGTATGTAATCTAATAAACCATGACAACGCCATTGACTACTGTAGCGTATGTAATATAATAAACCATGACAACGCCAATGACTACTGTAATGTATGTAATCTAATAAACCATGACAACGCCACTGACTACTGTAAGGTATGTAATCTAATAAACCATGACAACGCCACTGAATACTGTAGCGTATGTAATCTAATAAACCATGACAACGCCACTGACTACTGTAACGTATGTAATCTAATAAACCATGACAACGCCACTGACTACTGTAATGTATGTAATCTAATAAACCATGACAACGCCACTGACTACTGTAGCGTATGTAATCTAATAAACCATGACAACGCCACTGACTGCTGTAACGTATGTAATCTAATAAACTATTACAACGCCACTGACGACTGTAATGTATGTAATCTAATAAACCATGACAACGCCACTGACTACTGTAACGTATGTAATCTAATAAACCATGACAACGCCACTGACTACTGTAACGTATGTAATCTAATAAACCATGACAACGCCACTGACTACTGTAGCGTATGTAATCTAATAAACCATGACAACGCCACTGACTACTGTAACGTATGTAATCTAATAAACCATGACAACGCCACTGACTACTGTAGCGTATGTAATCTAATAAACCATGACAACGCCACTGACTACTGTAGCGTATGTAATCTAATAAATCATGACAACGTCACTGACTACTGTAAGGTATGTAATCTAATAAACCATGACAACGCCACTGACTACTGTAAGGTATGTAATCTAATAAACTATGACAACGCCACTGACTACTGTAAGGTATGTAATCTAATAAACCATGACAACGCCACTGACTGCTGTAACGTATGTAATCTAATAAACTATGACAACGCCACTGACTACTGTAAGGTATGTAATCTAATAAACCATGACAACGCCACTGACTACTGTAATGTATGTAATCTAATAAACTATGACAACGTCACTGACTGCTGTAATGTATGTAATCTAATAAACCATGACAACGCTACTGACTACTGTAACTTATGTAATCTAATAAACCATGACAACGCTACTGACTACTGTAATGTATGTAATCTAATAAACCATGACAACGCCACTGACTACTGTAATGTATGTAATCTAATAAACCATGACAACGCTACTGACTACTGTAATGTATGTAATCTAATAAACCATGACAACGCCACTGACTACTGTAAGGTATGTAATCTAATAAACCATGGCAACGCCACTGAATACTGTAGCGTATGTAATCTAATAAACCATGACAACGCCACTGACTACTGTAACGTATGTAATCTAATAAACCATGACAACGCCACTGACTACTGTAATGTATGTAATCTAATAAACCATGACAACGCCACTGACTACTGTAGCGTATGTAATCTAATAAACCATGACAACGCCACTGATTACTGTAAGGTATGTAATATAACAAACCATGATAACGCCACTGATTACTGTAAGGTATGTAATATAATAAACCATGACAACGCCACTGACTACTGTAAGGTATGTAATATAATAAACCATGACAACGCCACTAACTACTGTAATGTATGTAATCTAATAAACCATGACAACGCCACTGACTACTGTAAGGTATGTAATCTAATAAACCATGACAACGCCACTGACTACTGTAATGTATGTAATCTAATAAACCATGAAAACGCCACTGACTACTGTAATGTATGTAATCTAATAAACCATGACAACGGTACTGACTTCTGTAAGGTATGTAATATAATAAACCATGACAACCCCACTGACTACTGTCATGTATGTAATCTAATAAACCATGACAACGCCACTGATTACTGTAATGTATGTAATCTAATAAACCATGACAACGCCACTGATTACTGTAAGGTATGTAATCTAATAAACCATGACAACGCCACTGATTACTGTAATGTATGTAATCTAATAAACCATGAAAGCGCCATTGACTACTGTAATGTTTGTAATCTAATAAACTATGACAACGCCACTGATTACTGTAATGTATGTAATCTAATAAACCATGACAACGCCACTGACTACTGTAATGTATGTAATCTAATAAACCATGACAACGCCACTGACTGCTGTAACGTATGTAATCTAATAAACCATGACAACGCCACTGACTACTGTAATGTATGTAATCTAATAAACCATGACAACGCCATTGACTACTGTAGCGTATGTAATATAATAAACCATGACAACGCCACTGACTACTGTAATGTATGTAATCTAATAAACCATGACAACGCCACTGACTACTGTAAGGTATGTAATCTAATAAACCATGACAACGCCACTGAATACTGTAGCGTATGTAATCTAATAAACCATGACAACGCCACTGACTACTGTAACGTATGTAATCTAATAAACCATGACAACGCCACTGACTACTGTAATGTATGTAATCTAATAAACCATGACAACGCCACTGACTACTGTAGCGTATGTAATCTAATAAACCATGACAACGCCACTGACTGCTGTAACGTATGTAATCTAATAAACTATTACAACGCCACTGACGACTGTAATGTATGTAATCTAATAAACCATGACAACGCCACTGACTACTGTAACGTATGTAATCTAATAAACCATGACAACGCCACTGACTACTGTAACGTATGTAATCTAATAAACCATGACAACGCCACTGACTACTGTAGCGTATGTAATCTAATAAACCATGACAACGCCACTGACTACTGTAACGTATGTAATCTAATAAACCATGACAACGCCACTGACTACTGTAGCGTATGTAATCTAATAAACCATGACAACGCCACTGACTACTGTAGCGTATGTAATCTAATAAATCATGACAACGTCACTGACTACTGTAAGGTATGTAATCTAATAAACCATGACAACGCCACTGACTACTGTAATGTATGTAATCTAATAAACTATGACAACGTCACTGACTGCTGTAATGTATGTAATCTAATAAACCATGACAACGCTACTGACTACTGTAACTTATGTAATCTAATAAACCATGACAACGCTACTGACTACTGTAATGTATGTAATCTAATAAACCATGACAACGCCACTGACTACTGTAATGTATGTAATCTAATAAACCATGACAACGCTACTGACTACTGTAATGTATGTAATCTAATAAACCATGACAACGCCACTGACTACTGTAAGGTATGTAATCTAATAAACCATGACAACGCCACTGAATACTGTAGCGTATGTAATCTAATAAACCATGACAACGCCACTGACTACTGTAACGTATGTAATCTAATAAACCATGACAACGCCACTGACTACTGTAATGTATGTAATCTAATAAACCATGACAACGCCACTGACTACTGTAGCGTATGTAATCTAATAAACCATGACAACGCCACTGACTGCTGTAACGTATGTAATCTAATAAACTATGACAACGCCACTGACTACTGTAATGTATGTAATCTAATAAACCATGACAACGCCACTGACTACTGTAATGTATGTAATCTAATAAACTATGACAACGCCACTGACTACTGTAATGTATGTAATCTAATAAACCATGACAACGCCACTGACTGCTGTAACGTATGTAATCTAATAAACCATGACAACGCCACTGACTACTGTATCGTATGTAATCTAATAAACTATGACAACGCCACTGACTATTGTAATGTATGTAATCTAATAAACCATGACAACGCCACTGACTACTGTAATGTATGTAATCTAATAAACTATAACAACGCCACTGACTACTGTAATGTATGTAATCTAATAAACCATGACAACGCCATTGACTACTGTAGCGTATGTAATATAATAAACCATGACAACGCCACTGACTACTGTAATGTATGTAATCTAATAAACCATGACAACGCCACTGACTACTGTAAGGTATGTAATCTAATAAACCATGACAACGCCACTGAATACTGTAGCGTATGTAATCTAATAAACCATGACAACGCCACTGACTACTGTAACGTATGTAATCTAATAAACCATGACAACGCCACTGACTACTGTAATGTATGTAATCTAATAAACCATGACAACGCCACTGACTACTGTAGCGTATGTAATCTAATAAACCATGACAACGCCACTGACTGCTGTAACGTATGTAATCTAATAAACTATTACAACGCCACTGACGACTGTAATGTATGTAATCTAATAAACCATGACAACGCCACTGACTACTGTAACGTATGTAATCTAATAAACCATGACAACGCCACTGACTACTGTAACGTATGTAATCTAATAAACCATGACAACGCCACTGACTACTGTAGCGTATGTAATCTAATAAACCATGACAACGCCACTGACTACTGTAACGTATGTAATCTAATAAACCATGACAACGCCACTGACTACTGTAGCGTATGTAATCTAATAAACCATGACAACGCCACTGACTACTGTAGCGTATGTAATCTAATAAATCATGACAACGTCACTGACTACTGTAAGGTATGTAATCTAATAAACCATGATAACGCCACTGACTACTGTAAGGTATGTAATCTAATAAACTATGACAACGCCACTGACTACTGTAAGGTATGTAATCTAATAAACCATGACAACGCCACTGACTACTGTAATGTATGTAATCTAATAAACTATGACAACGTCACTGACTGCTGTAATGTATGTAATCTAATAAACCATGACAACGCTACTGACTACTGTAACTTATGTAATCTAATAAACCATGACAACGCTACTGACTACTGTAATGTATGTAATCTAATAAACCATGACAACGCCACTGACTACTGTAATGTATGTAATCTAATAAACCATGACAACGCTACTGACTACTGTAATGTATGTAATCTAATAAACCATGACAACGCCACTGACTACTGTAAGGTATGTAATCTAATAAACCATGGCAACGCCACTGAATACTGTAGCGTATGTAATCTAATAAACCATGACAACGCCACTGACTACTGTAACGTATGTAATCTAATAAACCATGACAACGCCACTGACTACTGTAATGTATGTAATCTAATAAACCATGACAACGCCACTGACTACTGTAGCGTATGTAATCTAATAAACCATGACAACGCCACTGATTACTGTAAGGTATGTAATATAACAAACCATGATAACGCCACTGATTACTGTAAGGTATGTAATATAATAAACCATGACAACGCCACTGACTACTGTAAGGTATGTAATATAATAAACCATGACAACGCCACTAACTACTGTAATGTATGTAATCTAATAAACCATGACAACGCCACTGACTACTGTAAGGTATGTAATCTAATAAACCATGACAACGCCACTGACTACTGTAATGTATGTAATCTAATAAACCATGAAAACGCCACTGACTACTGTAATGTATGTAATCTAATAAACCATGACAACGCCACTGACTACTGTAACGTATGTAATCTAATAAACCATGACAACGCCACTGACTACTGTAACGTATGTAATCTAATAAACCATGACAACGCCACTGACTACTGTAGCGTATGTAATCTAATAAACCATGACAACGCCACTGACTACTGTAGCGTATGTAATCTAATAAACCATGACAACGCCACTGACTACTGTAGCGTATGTAATCTAATAAATCATGACAACGTCACTGACTACTGTAAGGTATGTAATCTAATAAACCATGACAACGCCACTGACTACTGTAATGTATGTAATCTAATAAACTATGACAACGTCACTGACTGCTGTAATGTATGTAATCTAATAAACCATGACAACGCTACTGACTACTGTAACTTATGTAATCTAATAAACCATGACAACGCTACTGACTACTGTAATGTATGTAATCTAATAAACCATGACAACGCCACTGACTACTGTAATGTATGTAATCTAATAAACCATGACAACGCTACTGACTACTGTAATGTATGTAATCTAATAAACCATGACAACGCCACTGACTACTGTAAGGTATGTAATCTAATAAACCATGACAACGCCACTGAATACTGTAGCGTAAGTAATCTAATAAACCATGACAACGCCACTGACTACTGTAACGTATGTAATCTAATAAACCATGACAACGCCACTGACTACTGTAATGTATGTAATCTAATAAACCATGACAACGCCACTGACTACTGTAGCGTATGTAATCTAATAAACCATGACAACGCCACTGACTGCTGTAACGTATGTAATCTAATAAACTATGACAACGCCACTGACTACTGTAATGTATGTAATCTAATAAACCATGACAACGCCACTGACTACTGTAATGTATGTAATCTAATAAACTATGACAACGCCACTGACTACTGTAATGTATGTAATCTAATAAACCATGACAACGCCACTGACTGCTGTAACGTATGTAATCTAATAAACCATGACAACGCCACTGACTACTGTATCGTATGTAATCTAATAAACTATGACAACGCCACTGACTATTGTAATGTATGTAATCTAATAAACCATGACAACGCCACTGACTACTGTAATGTATGTAATCTAATAAACTATAACAACGCCACTGACTACTGTAATGTATGTAATCTAATAAACCATGACAACGCCATTGACTACTGTAGCGTATGTAATATAATAAACCATGACAACGCCACTGACTACTGTAATGTATGTAATCTAATAAACCATGACAACGCCACTGACTACTGTAAGGTATGTAATCTAATAAACCATGACAACGCCACTGAATACTGTAGCGTATGTAATCTAATAAACCATGACAACGCCACTGACTACTGTAACGTATGTAATCTAATAAACCATGACAACGCCACTGACTACTGTAATGTATGTAATCTAATAAACCATGACAACGCCACTGACTACTGTAGCGTATGTAATCTAATAAACCATGACAACGCCACTGACTGCTGTAACGTATGTAATCTAATAAACTATTACAACGCCACTGACGACTGTAATGTATGTAATCTAATAAACCATGACAACGCCACTGACTACTGTAACGTATGTAATCTAATAAACCATGACAACGCCACTGACTACTGTAACGTATGTAATCTAATAAACCATGACAACGCCACTGACTACTGTAGCGTATGTAATCTAATAAACCATGACAACGCCACTGACTACTGTAACGTATGTAATCTAATAAACCATGACAACGCCACTGACTACTGTAGCGTATGTAATCTAATAAACCATGACAACGCCACTGACTACTGTAGCGTATGTAATCTAATAAATCATGACAACGTCACTGACTACTGTAAGGTATGTAATCTAATAAACCATGATAACGCCACTGACTACTGTAAGGTATGTAATCTAATAAACTATGACAACGCCACTGACTACTGTAAGGTATGTAATCTAATAAACCATGACAACGCCACTGACTACTGTAATGTATGTAATCTAATAAACTATGACAACGTCACTGACTGCTGTAATGTATGTAATCTAATAAACCATGACAACGCTACTGACTACTGTAACTTATGTAATCTAATAAACCATGACAACGCTACTGACTACTGTAATGTATGTAATCTAATAAACCATGACAACGCCACTGACTACTGTAATGTATGTAATCTAATAAACCATGACAACGCTACTGACTACTGTAATGTATGTAATCTAATAAACCATGACAACGCCACTGACTACTGTAAGGTATGTAATCTAATAAACCATGGCAACGCCACTGAATACTGTAGCGTATGTAATCTAATAAACCATGACAACGCCACTGACTACTGTAACGTATGTAATCTAATAAACCATGACAACGCCACTGACTACTGTAATGTATGTAATCTAATAAACCATGACAACGCCACTGACTACTGTAGCGTATGTAATCTAATAAACCATGACAACGCCACTGATTACTGTAAGGTATGTAATATAACAAACCATGATAACGCCACTGATTACTGTAAGGTATGTAATATAATAAACCATGACAACGCCACTGACTACTGTAAGGTATGTAATATAATAAACCATGACAACGCCACTAACTACTGTAATGTATGTAATCTAATAAACCATGACAACGCCACTGACTACTGTAAGGTATGTAATCTAATAAACCATGACAACGCCACTGACTACTGTAATGTATGTAATCTAATAAACCATGAAAACGCCACTGACTACTGTAATGTATGTAATCTAATAAACCATGACAACGGTACTGACTTCTGTAAGGTATGTAATATAATAAACCATGACAACCCCACTGACTACTGTCATGTATGTAATCTAATAAACCATGACAACGCCACTGATTACTGTAATGTATGTAATCTAATAAACCATGACAACGCCACTGATTACTGTAAGGTATGTAATCTAATAAACCATGACAACGCCACTGATTACTGTAATGTATGTAATCTAATAAACCATGAAAGCGCCATTGACTACTGTAATGTTTGTAATCTAATAAACTATGACAACGCCACTGATTACTGTAATGTATGTAATCTAATAAACCATGACAACGCCACTGACTACTGTAACGTATGTAATCTAATAAATCATGACAACGCCACTGACTACTGTAAGGTATGTAATCTAATAAACTATGACAACGCCACTGACTACTGTAAGGTATGTAATCTAATAAACCATGACAACGCCACTGACTGCTGTAACGTATGTAATCTAATAAACTATGACAACGCCACTGACTACTGTAAGGTATGTAATCTAATAAACCATGACAACGCCACTGACTACTGTAATGTATGTAATCTAATAAACTATGACAACCCCACTGACTACTGTCATGTATGTAATCTAATAAACCATGACAACGCCACTGATTACTGTAATGTATGTAATCTAATAAACCATGACAACGCTACTGACTACTGTAATGTATGTAATCTAATAAACCATGACAACGCCACTGACTACTGTAATGTATGTAATCTAATAAACCATGACAACGCTACTGACTACTGTAATGTATGTAATCTAATAAATCATGACAACGCCACTGACTACTGTAAGGTATGTAATCTAATAAACTATGACAACGCCACTGACTACTGTAAGGTATGTAATCTAATAAACCATGACAACGCCACTGACTGCTGTAACGTATGTAATCTAATAAACTATGACAACGCCACTGACTACTGTAAGGTATGTAATCTAATAAACCATGACAACGCCACTGACTACTGTAATGTATGTAATCTAATAAACTATGACAACGTCACTGACTGCTGTAATGTATGTAATCTAATAAACCATGACAACGCTACTGACTACTGTAACTTATGTAATCTAATAAACCATGACAACGCTACTGACTACTGTAATGTATGTAATCTAATAAACCATGACAACGCCACTGACTACTGTAGCGTATGTAATCTAATAAACCATGACAACGCTACTGACTACTGTAATGTATGTAATCAAATAAATCATGACAACGCCACTGACTACTGTAAGGTATGTAATCTAATAAACTATGACAACGCCACTGACTATTGTAAGGTATGTAATCTAATAAACCATGACAACGCCACTGACTGCTGTAACGTATGTAATCTAATAAACTATGACAACGCCACTGACTACTGTAAGGTATGTAATCTAATAAACCATGACAACGCCACTGACTACTGTAATGTATGTAATCTAATAAACTATGACAACGTCACTGACTGCTGTAATGTATGTAATCTAATAAACCATGACAACGCTACTGACTACTGTAACTTATGTAATCTAATAAACCATGACAACGCTACTGACTACTGTAATGTATGTAATCTAATAAACCATGACAACGCCACTGACTACTGTAATGTATGTAATCTAATAAACCATGACAACGCTACTGACTACTGTAATGTATGTAATCTAATAAACCATGACAACGCCACTGACTACTGTAAGGTATGTAATCTAATAAACCATGACAACGCCACTGAATACTGTAGCGTATGTAATCTAATAAACCATGACAACGCCACTGACTACTGTAACGTATGTAATCTAATAAACCATGACAACGCCACTGACTACTGTAATGTATGTAATCTAATAAACCATGACAACGCCACTGACTACTGTAGCGTATGTAATCTAATAAACCATGACAACGCCACTGACTGCTGTAACGTATGTAATCTAATAAACTATGACAACGCCACTGACTACTGTAATGTATGTAATCTAATAAACCATGACAACCCCACTGACTACTGTAATGTATGTAATCTAATAAACTATGACAACGCCACTGACTACTGTAATGTATGTAATCTAATAAACCATGACAACGCCACTGACTGCTGTAACGTATGTAATCTAATAAACCATGACAACGCCACTGACTACTGTATCGTATGTAATCTAATAAACTATGACAACGCCACTGACTATTGTAATGTATGTAATCTAATAAACCATGACAACGCCACTGACTACTGTAATGTATGTAATCTAATAAACTATAACAACGCCACTGACTACTGTAATGTATGTAATCTAATAAACCATGACAACGCCATTGACTACTGTAGCGTATGTAATATAATAAACCATGACAACGCCACTGACTACTGTAATGTATGTAATCTAATAAACCATGACAACGCCACTGACTACTGTAGCGTATGTAATCTAATAAACCATGACAACGCCACTGACTACTGTAATGTATGTAATCTAATAAACCATGACAACGCCACTGACTACTGTAACGTATGTAATCTAATAAACCATGACAACGCCACTGACTACTGTAATGTATGTAATCTAATAAACCATGACAACGCCACTGACTACTGTAGCGTATGTAATCTAATAAACCATGACAACGCCACTGACTGCTGTAACGTATGTAATCTAATAAACTATGACAACGCCACTGACTACTGTAATGTATGTAATCTAATAAACCATGACAACCCCACTGACTACTGTAATGTATGTAATCTAATAAACTATGACAACGCCACTGACTACTGTAATGTATGTAATCTAATAAACCATGACAACGCCACTGACTGCTGTAACGTATGTAATCTAATAAACCATGACAACGCCACTGACTACTGTATCGTATGTAATCTAATAAACTATGACAACGCCACTGACTATTGTAATGTATGTAATCTAATAAACCATGACAACGCCACTGACTACTGTAATGTATGTAATCTAATAAACTATAACAACGCCACTGACTACTGTAATGTATGTAATCTAATAAACCATGACAACGCCATTGACTACTGTAGCGTATGTAATATAATAAACCATGACAACGCCACTGACTACTGTAATGTATGTAATCTAATAAACCATGACAACGCCACTGACTACTGTAATGTATGTAATCTAATAAACCATGACAACGCCACTGACTACTGTAACGTATGTAATCTAATAAACCATGACAACGCCACTGACTACTGTAACGTATGTAATCTAATAAACCATGACAACGCCACTGACTACTGTAATGTATGTAATTTAATAAACCATGACAACGCCACTGACTACTGTAATGTATGTAATCTAATAAACCATGACAACGCCACTGACTACTGTAACGTATGTAATCTAATAAACCATGACAACGCCACTGACTACTGTAACGTATGTAATCTAATAAACCATGACAACGCCACTGACTACTGTAATGTATGTAATTTAATAAACCATGACAACGCCACTGACTGCTGTAATGTATGTAATCTAATAAACCATGACAACGCCACTGACTACTGTAACGTATGTAATCTAATAAACCATGACAACGTTACTGACTACTGTAGCGTATGTAATCTAATAAATCATGACAACGTCACTGACTACTGTAAGGTATGTAATCTAATAAACCATGACAACGCCACTGACTACTGTAATGTATGTAATCTAATAAACAATGACAACGCCACTGATTACTGTAAGGTATGTAATCTAATAAATCATGACAACGTCACTGACTACTGTAATGTATGTAATCTAATAAACCATGACAACGCCACTGACTACTGTAAGGTATGTAATCTAATAAACCATGACAACGTCACTGACTACAGTAAGGTATGTAATCTAATAAACCATGACAACGCCACTGACTACTGTAAGGTATGTAATCTAATAAACCATGACAACGCCACTGACTACTGTAAGGTATGTAATCTAATAAACCATGACAACGCCACTGACTACTGTAATGTATGTAATCTAATAAACCATGACAACGCCACTGACTACTGTAAGGTATGTAATCTAATAAACCATGACAACGCCACTGACTACTGTAAGGTATGTAATCTAATAAACCATGACAACGCCACTGACTACTGTAATGTATGTAATCTAATAAACCATGACAACGCCACTGACTACTCTAAGGTATGTAATCTAATAAACCATGACAACGCCACTGACTACTGTAAGGTATGTAATCTAATAAACCATGACAACGCCACTGGCTACTGTAGCGTATGTAATTTTATAAACCATGACAACGCCACTGATTACTGTAATGTATGTAATCTAATAAACCATGACAAAGCCACTGATTACTGTAATGTATGTAATCTAATAAACCATGACAACGCAACTGATTACTGTAAGGTATGTAATCTAATAAACCATGACAACGCCACTGACTACTGTAAGGTATGTAATCTAATAAACCATGACAACGCCACTGACTACTGTAAGGTATGTAATCTAATAAACCATGACAACGCCACTGATTACTGTAGCGTATGTAATCTAATAAACCATGACAACGCCACTGACTACTGTAATGTATGTAATCTAATAAACCATGGCAACGCCACTGACTACTGTAGCGTATGTAATCTAATAAACCATGACAACGCCACTGACTACTCTAAGGTGTGTAATCTAATAAACCATGACAACGCCACTGACTACTGTAGCGTATGTAATCTAATAAACCATGACAACGCCACTGACTACTGTAGCGTATGTAATCTAATAAACCATGACAACGCCACTGACTACTGTAAGGTATGTAATCTAATAAACCATGACAACGCCACTGACTACTGTAATGTATGTAATCTAATAAACCATGGCAACGCCACTGACTACTGTAGCGTGTGTAATCTAATAAACCATGACAACGCCACTGACTACTGTCATGTATGTAATCTAATAAACCATGACAACGCCACTGACTACTGTAGCGTATGTAATCTAATAAACCATGACAACGCCACTGACTACTGTAGCGTATGTAATCTAATAAACCATGACAACGCCACTGACTACTGTAAGGTATGTAATCTAATAAACCATGACAACGCCACTAACTACTGTAATGTATGTAATCTAATAAACCATGTCAACGCCACTGACTACTGTAGCGTGTGTAATCTAATAAACCATGACAACGCCACTGACTACTGTCATGTATGTAATCTAATAAACCATGACAACGCCACTGACTACTGTAGCGTATGTAATCTAATAAACCATGACAACGCCACTGACTACTGTAGCGTGTGCAATCTAATAAACTATGACAACGCCACTGACTACTGTAGCGTGTGTAATCTAATAAACCATGAAAACGCCGATAATAAATGTATCTAATAAACCATGGCAACGCCACTGACTACTGTAGCGTATGTAATCTAATAAACCATGACAACGCCACTGACTACTGTAGCGTATGTAATCTAATAAACCATGACAACGCCACTGACTACTGTAAGGTATGTAATCTAATAAACCATGACAACGCCACTAACTACTGTAATGTATGTAATCTAATAAACCATGTCAACGCCACTGACTACTGTAGCGTGTGTAATCTAATAAACCATGACAACGCCACTGACTACTGTCATGTATGTAATCTAATAAACCATGACAACGCCACTGACTACTGTAGCGTATGTAATCTAATAAACCATGACAACGCCACTGACTACTGTAGCGTGTGTAATCTAATAAACTATGACAACGCCACTGACTACTGTAGCGTGTGTAATCTAATAAACCATGACAACGCCGATAATAAATGTATCTAATAAACCATGGCAACGCCACTGACTACTGTAACGTATGTATTATTGCATGTTGCTTATATATACATTTTTATATCCCGTTTTTAATGTGGTTCATGTTACTATATCTTTAGTTTTATTTCTGTATAATGTTTTGTATGCCTTTTCCACTTTTTTGTTTTAGCCATTGTATTGTCTGTTTGTCTTCAATTTACGGCATCTGACTACATATTTGATAACTTCAAGCTTTCGTTCAGATTAAGAATTTTTTGTGATTGTGGGGGTTGGGGAGGTGGGGGGCGTCTTCATCATGATCGTATTGTAGTTCGATTTACAACTACACATGAAATAAGTGCCTATCACTTCTTACGTTGTGAGTTCTAATCCAACTCATGTCGAGGTGTACTTGATACAATTATATGTGATAAAGCTTGTCAGTGACCGGTCGGTGGTTTTCTTCGGTTTCCTCCACCAATAAAATTGACCGCAACGATATAACTGAAATATTGTTGAACGTAGCGTTAAACACCACAACCCTAACCCTAACACTTTTCGTGTTTGATTCTATAAATATATTACCCCGGAATTGGCGAGTCGTTCGGAGCACCATTGGAGTGAACCAATTGTTTGATAATAATTATGGGTCAGTTACGGTATTAAATATCCGGATTTCATAATCTGGACCAATCATAGTTTTGTTCAGTGCAGCTCAACATCATGTCATCAGTTTATTAGAAATCTGAGCCAAACACGACTCAGGAAGCGTGCAATTTATATTTTAAGATAAAACGATAAGCATTGATAATATTTAAATCATCGACATACAAATTACATAAAGTTAAGCTGGAAATCGCAGGTTGAAGTAACACAATTTTCATTTTGAAGTTTGGCCAAAAAAAAAACAAACTCATTCATTCTCTTTTTGTGGTTCGTGTTGGATATTAACTGCCATTGATATTATTAGCCCGATATATCGCTCTAAATGAACCCCGGTGTATGAAAATACCAAAGATGGTTAGGTTGTTGGCTTATGGTATTTAACGCCACTTTCAACAATATTTCAGTTTATATCGCGGCGGTCAGTTTTATTGGTGGAGGAAACCTGAGTACGGTGAGAAAACCACTATCAACCTAAAGCTGTAAATCTTCATAATAATAAACCCACCAATATAACCGTGGGTGGTCATGCTTCGATACTTGTATACTATGATATACAGTTTTTAAACAAATCATTAACAAAATATTCTCCTTCACCACCAAAGCAAGTGAAAGATACAGATACATTCATGAAACCGGTCATTGGAACTGCTGTCTCGGGACATTTGAATTTGCTTAATATATATCAATCTTGCTTCTTTGTTTTCTAACTATCATTGTACGCATATGTCTTGTTTTAAAACTTTAGTGATTTATTTGCATTAGATAATGTTTTTGATTTTGATTAAATTTTTACACTTCTTGTCACCTATTTGAAATACAAATTTCCAAAAACAATATCGTGCAAACAGTAGATAGGAATGATCAAACACAGAGATAGACCATCCCGGCACAGACAACAACAACAGTACAAACACTATTGTTGAACAAAACAAAATACCTTCACAGGTTGTAAGTTAACAACGTGAATTAAGGTGGCCATGATGTTTAACGCCACTTTCAACAATATTTCAGTTGTTTATTTTATTGGTGGAGGAAACCGGAGTACCCGGAAAAAACCCACCTATCAGCCGAAAGTCAATGACAACGGGAATTGATTGGCTGTTACAAGGCCCTATGAAAGTATATGTTCTATGTAAGTTAGAATGTGTTTGTCCATGTATTCATATGATGGTTTATTTTTGCTTTATCGCTGGAATCTTTGTATTCCCTCGCTCCTGGAAGGAGGAGGGGTATACTGTTTTACCTTTGTCCGTCCAAGATATTTTTCGTCGCATTTTTCTCAGTAACTGTTGATGGCAAAAATCTGATATTTGGCTACAAGCGTCATATAGGTATACCATATTATGGGTAGCGTTTTTGGACCCGTCAGATTCCTACTTCCTGTTTGCCGACTTAGCTGGTTTTTATACACATTGGAACATATATGCACATTTTTCGTCACCTTTTTCCCAGCAACTATTGATGGCAGAAATTTGATATTTGGTCACAAGCTTCATATGGGTACCCCATATCGTGGGAAGCATTTTTGGATCCACCAGATTCCTACTTCCTGTTTACCGACTTTGTTGATTTGCATACACATTGAACATATATGCTCATTTTTCTCAGCCACTATTGATGGCAGAAATCTGATATTTGGTCACAAGTTTCATATATGTACCCCATATCGTGGAAAGCGTTTTTGGACCCATCAGATTCCTACTTCCTGTGGCTGTTTGTCGATTTTGCTGATTTTTATACACATTTAACATACATTTGTATATGCACATTTTTCGTCGCATTTTTCTAAGCGACTATTGATGACAGGAATCTGATATTTGGTCACAAGCGTCATATAGGTATGTCATATTGTGGGTAGCGTTTTTGGATCCGTCAGATTCTTACTTCCTGTTTGCCGACTTAGGTGGTTTTTATACACATTGAACATATATGCACATTCTTCGTCACATTTTTCTCAGCAACTTTTGATGGCAGAGATCTGATATTTGGTCACAAGCTTCATATAGCTACCCCATATCGTGGGAAGCGTTTTTTGACCCGTCAGATTCCTACTTCATGTTTGCCGAAGAGCGGGGGTATCATAGGTGAGCATTAGCTCACAGTTCATCTTGTTAATGGTGAGAGATTGAGATAACATTTTGTCACATGTGAGACATTACGAATCTGACACCCTCATCATTTGTACAATTCCGGAAAATCTCAGACATTGGAGGGTAATATTTCAGGCGTCTCTAACGAGGGTCTACCTAGTTAGGAAAGACTTTCATCTTTTGTTCACTAGGTAGTCTCACACCCCTGTCTCTGTTGTATATATTGTACATATATCTATATCCATTTTGTAATTGTTATTGTGTATGTATGTCTTCTCCGTACCGGTGTATTTATATGGTTTATGAGAATAAAGATGATTAAATGATTAATCTTTCTCGAGGTCGCGATGGGTGCCATTGGCACAGCAGGAACTGTCTACCATCCCGGAGCACGCGGGTTCAATTCCAGGTATTTGACGTGTTCGTGTTACTCAATCTTTAGTTTTCTGTGTAATGTTTTGAAGATCATTTATTGTCTTTTTATCCCCTTTTAACTACAACCCCGCGGGAACCACGGGGTATAGAAATGGGACCGAGAGCTTCTTCGGCTTGAAGGGGCGTCCGTCGGCTGTGGGGGATGTATGAATTCACAACCAACCCGTCCTTCGGATGAGACGTAAATAAAACCAAGGTCCCCTGTTGAGAGATTGCCACCCTCTTCGGACGTTACAGAACCCAGTGTAACAGTTCAATATGAGCATTATGTTCATAATGAGTGGTCCATAGGAGACCTGTTGCACTGACTAAATTATCCGTCCCTACCCATCACCTTTCCTTGTTTCGAGTCCCGGGGCGTTTAAATTTCTAAATGTTCTCGTCCTAAATATAGCTGAAAAATTGCTCGCTGGACGTTAAATACCAATCAATCAATCTTTTAACTAATGTATTTACGACTTTTCATTGCCACTGTAGTAACTTCAAGCAAACTTGTGTTTCAAATATTTTTTTTATAAAAAGAAAAAATCGTACTTTGCAAAAACAAAAAACTTTTTATTTTTGATTGGTGTACGTGTCAGCATTCTATTGGATACCAAACGTGCTTTTTTATTTCTCAATATCAGTAATTCTTGGTTGAGACAAAACCTATCTCTAGATGTGATATAGCCTATATGTCTGTGCTAAGAGTAGCCATAGTTTAATTTAACATCAGCCTTTATTATTATTATCTTTTTTGGCTGTGTGGTGTGGTTCGTAATGTTAATTGGCTGAACGGATTATTTCATTGAACATGTCTATAGCATTATATTTTAAAATGTATTTTTATTTACTAAATAATTTAAAAAAATGACTTACTGTCCAGCCACCCCCTGCTGTATCCATGTCGCAGTAAACCGGAAGTCCATTCGGAATATTAGGGGCAGATAATATGTAAACACCACTCGGACTGTCAGCATTGCTAAGTGTGGAACAATCTTCTCCTATGAACATAAAAGATATAAGGGACCAACCATTTTCTTATCTGGGGAGTATACGATGGAAGCTTTTTTGATAGTAAATGCTTATTGTTTTTTGAGACAAAATGGAAACGACGATTGTTACTAGTGGAGCAGGAACTGCTTACCCTTCCGGAGCTTCTGATTTCACCCGCGGCTTTGTGTAGGGTTCATGTTACTCGACCTTTAGTTTTATGTGTAATGTTTTGTAGATCATTGTTTGTCCTTTCCATTCAACATCAGGTAAGAAATGACTAAACTGTAATCAGATTACGAAAACTATATTTGTTTTAGTTTTTTCAGATATTGTTAGAATTTATTAAGTTTTAGAAGATTTCCTACTTTAGATAACCCGTAACTTGTAGAGATGTAGTAAAGATCTAGCATTATATTCATATTTACCTCAGTAATGACGACAACATAACCAATTACATTTAGACTTGATCTGAATGGGTGAGTGATTGTTGTGTAACGCAAAAAGTTAGATTTGTATAGTGCTAGCACACTGAAGTAGACAAGTAACTCCACTCGGTTATATAAGCCTGATTTTTACCCCTTAGTGCTGCGTGCTTCGTGGAGAAGCAGGACATACCAATTATTAAACGTTTTGATTTGAAAAGAACAAGATTCGAACACACGATCTACCACACACGAGGCGAACACGCTAACTACACTTTGCAAAAGAAGAAACGCATTAGGGGATTTTAGGTATTTTAATACATGTATTTTAAATCAAAATTTTCAGTTACACTTTTAGATATCGGCTCAGAATGTTTATTATTGAAAAATTAACAGTCCATACTTCAGAGGATAAGTAAAAAACATACTTCAGAGGATAAGTAAAAAACGTCAGTTTATCACAGTTCAGCACACTTCCGGTCACGATAACGTTAGTACCGTGTATGACCCTACGCGCGGCCAATACTAGTAGTGTGTCGGGTCACTATGGACCTATTACCCCCTATGTTAAACCATTTCCCCTCCTGATCCCACTCGGTGACTAATGACGGCTCTCACACCTGTCGATAAAATCAGAGGAGGTACGACACGTTGGTGTCGTGTGCAAAATTTACATGTTGCTCAACCGAAAGTCGGCATCAGTATATCGTTATCTAATGAGGGTGACATTATCGAATTTTCAATGTTTTACTAAGCCGATTACTGCGTTCATGAATGATTAATGGCCAGTCCCTCTCGGTAATTTATTGATAGATATCTATATATGAATGGAATTAACATAAGAATGTTTGGGTTGAATGTTAAATGTGATCATCTGCAATTTTCGAGAGAGACATGTTGTCGCCATCTTTTTTTTCATTCATAGCGTCCTCAACCGATCAACATTAAAAATGAAAATTTGTAAAATCTGTTGGAGACTTTTCCTATCCCTTTTAGTATGACATAGATCAATCATGGTGCTTCCAATATTCTCTTATGTCTCCTTAAGTCTCCATCCATTGCGCCACAATTGACCTTGAAAAATTTCCCAATTTTTCGTGATTTGTGTTGTATCAATCATCTCCTGTGTCAATTTGCATTCACAGAATATCATATTTTAGCCTTTTTAATGGTGATTATACGATTTCACACTAAAACATATTGAGGATCACGTGAACTTGATGTATACAAATATATAATACAAAAATATATGATAAAAAAAGTACAAATATTGTCGAAGTATTGTTACCTGTATTTTACCTGAGAACTAATTAGTGCATACACTGTATGTGATTTTGATAAGAATGTTTTAGTATTGTTGCTTAACTAAATGTAATTAAGTGTAATGATCTTTAATAATTATGATAAATGTTGTAGGTGTGTATTGCAGAGATACGTTTGTGTATTGTGCAATAACTAAGTCATAACCGTTTTTCTAACCGTAAGTCAAATAAGTGAAACAAATAAGTATTTGGACAATTAATTATGATTCTTTAAATAAACACACAATTTCCTTAAAACTCCATAACAGAACAGAAAAATAATCATAATCAATAGAGTTCAACTTTTGGGGGGAGGGAATAACAATACTTGTACACATTTTTATACAAGTATTGTTGACAATACTTGTATACAAGTATTGCGATCATAGATTTCAAGAGATCCCATATTGAAAATGACAGCTGGATAAATTCACGTTTAATTTAAGTATTTTTTTTAGCGAGATGTTTTCACTTCAAAGTCAATTTTCAAACTGAATCGTAAACATCCGTTGTCGATAATATACTTGCTATGTGCGTGTCGTGTGCAAAGCGTCGCGCCTCCTCTGGATCAACCTCTTATTATTCTATTTTTCTAAGTATTGTATATGGGTTTTAACACCGTGTTTTAATTACCAATAATTATGTATACTTTACAACTCGTATAGGGTACCCTCCGAATGATGATAATCTGATATTACGTCTCATAATTAGGTGGTTAATTAATTAATATATGTTAATAAGTGTATTGCAATTATTCGATATGTTTAATTGGTGTATATAGGAATAAACGCATTTTTTCCGGAGTTTATTGATGTATAACCTGGACCAATTCACTCACAAACAAATAAAAGTACATCAATATACTCCGGAAAAAAATGCGTTTAATCCTTATAATTCTGTAACTAAGTTTTTTTTTCTTCATTTGTTTTGAAAATTTACCTTTCGGGATCCCCAGTGCGCACACATACATTCCATCGATGTGTGTCGACCATGAATAACAAAATGAACTAACCTTATTTCCTACTTTAAACTAGACGGTGATGTAATTAAGTTACCGATATTTTCCAATTTGATGGCATTTTGCATTTAGCTACTCAAACAAGTGAAATGCCCACACAATCGTAAAATAAATCAGTAACCAGCTTGTGTCAATCAGCGTCCCTTGTAAACAACGTCACAGGATGACGATTTTTTCAAAAGTCAAAGTCGATAGATGGTTGTCTTAAGTATTTTTTTCCGGATTTGTTTTTTTATGTCAACAATACAAGCTTTTTTTTTCCATTGGCATTTATTCTTTTATTTCATATCTAACAATAATTGTCGATTATTAACAATAAACATTGTTTCTTTTATCTTTTTTTATTATCGGGAATCCAAGCCGCCATTTTGTTTACATTACGAAAAAAGTAGTCCGCTGAACATCGTCTATCGAAAAATAAACTGACAAAACCCCGCCTCCATAAGCGCTTATACCCAATCAGAGTATATGATTTCTAATTATGTAAATCATATAAGAATTATTTGCAATTAATCTGTATATTTCATTGGTATAACTAATATCGATTTTTGTGCATCATGTCTATATTGCATAGGGTTCACCCGAGTTGATTGTGTATTGATTAAAGTCCAACGTGTTCGTACTTGAATTATCGTCTGCTTGTAAAAACCATATGCGTTGAGATGTGACTGATGTTTGTATGTTGTGTGTGCCAATGTAAAATTAGATTGGAAAATCTTTTCAATAAAATGTTGTTTGTTAAGGTATTTTTGTTTATATAAGGTATCTTTCTTTGATCTCCATAGGAATATACGACAAGAATATGATATATACAATATTTTTTTTTTCAATAAAGAGTAATCCACAACTTGTAGTAAATACAATAATGTGTTCATTCATGTTTCAACTTGTCGGATCACCAGAGTGTAAATTTACTTGTTATGTGTCTGAATAATTCGGTTAATGTAAATATTTTGCGCCATCTTGAAAAAATATATAATTTTAAAGCGGCCTACCAACAGTATTAACTGAAGATCAATCACATATTATTTAAAATCATATGAAATATTGTATAACAATAAAGAGAAATGAATTATACACATCAATTTTATAAAAGTGTATTTTAAATGTGTACAAATTGCAAGCGAGCAATCTAGGTCAATGACATTTGATTATTACCACACAAAAAAATATTCATCGAAATTTATAAGCAAAATATTAAATCGAGCGGAATATATGAATTAATACCAACTGAATTACCAAATACATGGAATTTACTGAACAAATGATTATTATTTAACCAATGTTTATTTACTCGATAATAACCCCCCCCCCCCCCCCCCCCCCCCTCCCTTTCCTAGCTCATCATTTAGGAATCAATTTCCACACTATTCAGTTCAATATATCGAAATTTAAACTAGATTTATCATGAAATTAAGAGAGGGGAGATCATAGTACATGAATATACTTTTTACATCACTATATTCTTTCATTTCGTTAACATTTAGTGTTTAACGGGAGCACAACAAAACACGACCATTCAGTATGGCGACATTTTCAAACTGACGCCATGAAATAGCCGGGTCCACACGAAAGGGTCCATATGTTTTAAACATCCACATCCACGAAGCATAAAACAATATAATCCATAACCCCAAAGCGGCAATAATGATTTTACACATCACAATACACGAAAGTTTTCCAGTTACGAATCAATCGAAGTCATATATACGCATTAAGGGTGTGCTACCGGCCCCACCCTCCTCCATAGCATGAGGCGATCCACAAAACCCTATATAAACGAGCGATGTTATGAAAAGTTGTCATTCTGTCACTGGCGGTTGAATTATTAACAACACATATTTGTGTGTTCGTGTGTACAGGTAAATTTAAAAAAATAGAATGTATGGAGTGCCAGATTAATACTATTGGAGTACAATAGAATGAAATAGTGTTAGCTATATATTTATTACTGATCTAAAAATAACAATTTGAATAAACGTCAAATTTTAATACTATTGATCCTGGTAACGATTGCAGTTTTATACCCAGCTATAAGAGGATAATGGAGGTATACATACTCATATCCATGGAGGTCAACCAAGGTTTACATACAAAGGTTTTAGTCATAGACGTCTTAGAGTGGCTCCGTTTTAGAATGACGAGGGCGTATGGTAGTTCAATGTCCGCTATGTCTCTACAATAGATACGAGTAGTCTACCCGGACTCGTATAAGGGCACTTTAAAGAATGTGACTCAAACTTTAATGCTTTGTTAAAAAAAAAGAGGGGATCAAAACGCTCGATTCAAATCCATCCAACAATAGGGAATGCTAAATAGTTTAACAACATATTTGAAACGTTTAAGAAAGTTTGAAGTAGTCTCCTGCATGAACATTGTGTACCGGTCTAGGGCAATACCATGTAGCTCACGATGGGGAAGGAGTGTCGTGTGGTACGCCCCGTTATGACCGAGAATACTTCCCCGACTGTCTATTCATGTAGTCTTGCTTTAAGCGAGAGAGGCTCCGCTTTGTAGTGATACAGAGCGTCGATGGACGGTGACTACTGTGGTGAAAACCTTTATCAAACTCTCTAAAATATCGATTAAAATATCAAATTTGGGAATTTCAGTGTGATCTAATAATGGACTACGTTTCTGTATAAATAATAGGTCTCTAACTCACACCTCATACTAACCCATACCCACGACTGAAACGTTTCTTAAGGGAAAACAGAATGAGTGGGTATTTGGTTCATCTAGATTACTTAAAGGGGTCAGTTTCATCAGTATATGATGATAAATTAAAAAACAAATGTTCTATTCTATATTTATCTAAATTTCCATTGAATTCGACACCTTTTCGAATTTCCATCTCGCTATTCTCTCAGCATTCTCTTGTGGAACGTCGTAATTATTTTCGGGCTTTACACAAGACATGGCTAGGGCAACAGGGGAATGTATTTCAGAAAAAAGTTTACTAAATTCTAATATTTTAAAATTTTCTACTTTTCATAACAAATGTGCACTACTAATAGCATAGTGAAGAATGATATTATTTTTACTCGTCGGATTACCAGCTTGGTCTTTTCCGACTCTACCATTTAGAACAAACATATTATTATTTTTACAAAAACTAATCAGTTTTCTACCATAGTTATTACCAATATTATCGGGATTATTTCTAAGTCACGGGATATCTAAGTCATCTAATATATATACATCATAAAATTCATTTGTGTAAATAAACTCGTTGAACTCTTCAGCCTCATACAAATCCAACAATATTGCAGTGCGACTACTAAAACCACCAACTAAACAGAGATAATCTGTATTTTCATTAAATTTCAAAAATTCAAGTTATATTTCTGATATTGCATCATTTGATGTAGGCCACCAATATTTTTCGAAGAGATTCGTAGTTGTATCAATTATCTCGCAGTAATGTTTATATTTAATTGTCAATAATGAAGTACGCATATATAATCAAAGCCTTGTAAAATGGGTTTGAAATAACAAAGTATCGAAATTGCAGTAACTATGAGTTCTGCAAATGGACATTTCGACAAATTATAACTCATCAAAAACCAAAAGATGTTAAGGGCTGGATTGAGAACAAATAACATAAAGGGCCTAAAAGTAACGCCAAAATAATCTAAGGACAGAGGAGAACTAGGAGAACGGAAAAGTGAAATGTTTTTGGAGTAAATAAGACATTCTTCTGATGTTTTTTTTTCTTTTTTTTCTCTAATTGGATAAATAAACTGGAATTCACGGTTTAATGCCTATATATATCTATCAACAACAAACAAATGAAAATAAATATTGGTCAAACACAATATCCATTAAAGAAAAAACAAAGACATGATTGTAACTCTGAAGCAAATGAGGTAAACATCCGTCAGTTATTCAGTCCCTTTAAACTTCACCCTAAATACATTTTTACCTAAATACAGTTATAAGGTCGTGTAAGTTTTTGAATCGTTTTGAACCGATTAGTGAAACTTTCAAAAATTCTACTTTAATACTCTCGATGTTAGATAAATACAACTGACATTTCATTTACATCTTTATGTTCTGTTTGCCCTAGTTTAATCAAATATTATTTAACGGTGCGACGATGTTTGACTTTGTTACACATTTAACGACGTGCTTTCCTTTTCGTTTAAGGTTTTGTCGAAACTTTTTCATTTCGTTTACGGCTTTACGATGATTTATCGTATACCTTTTTTTTGTTTTTGTTAACATTTTTGACGATGCGATTCGAGTTCTTAATACAATTTTTTCATGTTCATTTAAATTTGTAAACACTATTTTGTCGTTTTATTGCGGTTTTGTCATTGGTTTTGTGCATCCGTGTTCAAAATGTTCGTCATACATTCGTTTTGTTTGATACTTTATGTTTTTGTTAACATGTTTTACATTACGTTTGGAGATTTCATCACGTTTTTCGTATTCAATTAACCTTTTCATGAGTATTTTACGTTTTGTTTTTGTTTTTGTCGTATTTTCGGTGATCTTTTAACATTTTAATGGCTAATTATTCGTTTTGTTTTTGTCATAGGTTTTTGCTTCCATTTAACATATTAGTCGCCAAAACTTCGTTTTGTTTTTGTTTTTGTTTTTGTCATAGTTTTTGTTTCCATTTAACATTTCATCCACTAATTATTCGTGTTTTTTTTTTTTTTTTTGTCGTATTTTTCGTTTCCATTTAACATTTTAGTCGCTAAAACATCGTTTTGTTTTGTTTTTTGTGTGTGATATTTTCAGAGATCTTTTAATGTTTCATTCATCAATTGTTCGTTTTTGCTATATTTTTTCGTGAACTTTCTATCTATAGCGACGTTTCTTGATTCTTTCCTCTAACTTTCGTGTTTATTCAACATCTTAATCACTATTTTGTTGACTTGTTGCAGTTTTGTCATAGATATTTACGCTAATGTGTGATATTTTCATAATGTGTTTCGTTTTGTTTGAGATTCTGTCGTTTACTTTTTGAGTTTTCACTCGGATTTTCGTGTTCATTTAGTTTCGAATTACTATTTTGTCTTTTTTATACTGTTTTTGCTTTTGTTTTACGTTAGTATTCGATATTTTCATCGTGTTTCTCGTTTTGTTCGGGTATTTGTCGTATTGTTTGCGTGTGTTTCACGTTTTATTGACCTTTTCACATTATGCTTTCAGTTTTAATCGCGTTTTTCGTGTTCATTTAACATTTTAATGGTTATTTGTTCGTTTTGTAAAGTTTTTTTTTACGTTTTTCGTGTTTTGGGTGGAATTTCAACGCTATTGCGGCGGCGAGTGTTTTTACTGCTGGTTCTGCTGCTGCTGAGTGTGTGAGGAAATTGTTGCTGCTGCTGCGTGAGAGAGGAGAATGCTGCTGCTGTGGAGAGAGGAAAATGACTGCTGTTGCTGCTGCTGCTGACTGTGTGAGAGGAAAATGCTGCTGCTGTGCGAGAGAGAGGAAATTGGTGGTATTGTGACGTGAAGTAGAAATTAGAAACAGAAAACAACAAGGAAAACATAAAACAAACGGAGAGATAAACGAAAAGACAAAACACAAGAGACAAAGAGAATTAAACAGATGGTGTTAAATGTCACAGCACTTCGATGAATCATCGATCTATTTTTGGTAACATGACGTCATCCTACACCTATTAAAACGGACTCGACGCGAAACATTCTCATTCCGCGCCCAGACGCCGAAGTGAACAGACTTGTTTAGGACTCAGAGCGAACGCCAATTAGACAGAACAGATGTAAGTCATACATGTAGTTTTAACAAATAAAATGTATCTGACATGTAGTTGAAATGTTTGATTCATGTAGTAAATACCTATACATTTGTCTTTTACAGATGCATTCCTTTGGATATTGTCAACAAACCTTTGCCAAGAAGAGTCAATTAATGGAACACCACCGTCTAAACAAACAGCATATTACCTTTACCTGTGGAGTATGCCAGAAGCGTTTAACTAGAAAGGACAATCTCGATAGACACGAGAGAAAACACAACAACGACAGCTTCTTTCCATGTAACGAATGCGGATTGTTGTACAGACGAAATGATAGCCTGTATCACCATCTGAAGGAGAAACATCAGAGTGGAACCGGTTTACAAAATCAACCCGTGGATATGAACCACCCCGATCAGTATTACACCATTACTAAGGAGAAGGGAAAGAAGACGCCTAGATTTAACACCGAATCCAACGAGTACAGTTACGTTCAATTAATTAAAGGTCCAGAGTGTACCAGAAATATTGAAAACCCTACAGAACCTATTTGACTCCATTTTAACAGATGTGACCAAAGGAATGCAGGAAGAAGATTTAGTCCAAGTTACCCTTGAATGTCCCGATTTGGATTTTCCCATCAGATTACCTTTTATGTAGATGAACCAACTGACCAGTGAACTACTACTAGCCGAAATAGAAAGAGTGCTACAGTCCAACGAACAGTTCGTACTGGACCATTGTGTACAACTGAACACAACACATGTCAGCCTTCCTAAGGGTGGAACTAGAAAGAGATGCGATTACGTGGACACGGAGAGGTTCCTGAAAGATAAACGTTGCATCATCCAGATACAAAACAAACATGACATGTGTTGTGCCAGGGCCATCGTAACGGCCAAAGATAATTAGATCGACGGACACGAACAATGGAATTCTATTCGACAAGGTCGTCGTATTCAAGAAGAGTTGGCGTTGGAATTACACGCCAAGGCGGGAGTACTCCTACATCAATGCGGAATCGAAGATGTATAAACGTTTCAAAGATTCCTGGTAGGATATCAGATACATGTGATATCGAGAGAGCATTTCAACGAATAATTTACCATGGACCCACAGCCGAGAAGATCTACTTGTACTACCATGACAACCATTGCGATGTGATTACCAGTATGACTGCGTTCCTGAGTCGCATCTACTTCTGTACAAACTGTAACAAAGGTTGTAACACCAAAGAAGAACATGCTTGCAACAACGTATGCCATTATAGCCGGAAGATTCACGATCAAACTGAAGATGATTGGATACATTGTCAGGATTGTGGACGATACTTCAAAGGACCAACATGCTTTAATCTTCACAAGAAGACGACGCCATTTGGAAACTCAATGTGCACCTCCTATTACAAATGTAAGAGCTGCGGACAAACCGTGAACAAACGAATGGGAGATCATACCCTTGGAAACGTCTATTGCAAGACTTGTAAAGATTAGTATCCATCTGGACACCAGTGTTACATGCTACCTAGGGATAGCAGTCGGAAATTTATGCTATATCAAATAATTCAACTTGGTCTTTCTAGTGGTAGTATGCAAAAGTAGAAATGGTATGCACTTTAAATTATTAAAATCGGATAATATTTGTAGTTTTTACACTAATTTAAACATTGAAAAATATGCAGTTGTTTTGGCGGGAAAACCCATTATTACAGATATCTGAAAAATAGGACATCTTTCGTTTCATAGTTCTGATAGAAAAAATATATGTACATCGACCCTTTTTTCGTATTATGCTTTCCTTTCAATATATTTCCAATAAATAACAAAATCAAGTTGGATATTCAATTGGTTTTTTGGAGGTTTGAAATCAAAAATTACCCAAATTTAGTGCAATTTTCCTTTTTGCCTGCTTTTAGACAACATATATCGTCAATGCTGCACCTTTCCGCCAAGTTTTTTCTTACTTCTGCTATTTAAAGCATGTTCTTGTTACTTTAGAAACATGCAAGAAGTAATAAATAGAGAATATACCATAATACGAACTGTTCCGATCACTTAATTGTCTAAAACCACTGATTTTTGGCCTATAAATACGATTTTTATTCATTGAAAATCGCCATTTTCCGTGTATATTTTTTTTATTTTATTTCAGTTCATCTAAAAGTATCAACCTTAAAAGCATTTGCATGATTAGAACTAAAAAATGGAACATATAATTCCATGTTCTATTCAATTTATTTTTTATTTTTGGTGCTTTAGCGCCACTTTCAGCAATATTTCAGTTATATCATGGCGTCCAGTTTTCGTGGTGGCAGAAACCGGAGTACCTGGAGAGAACCACCGATCATGGGCAAGCAACTGGTAAACTTTATCACTTGCGGCTGCGAGTCTAGTGCACTCTTTTTTTAATTTACAAAGCCAGGCGCGAACCCACGCCGTATTGGTGATAGGCTTGTATGAGTTGTTAGGTAATTCAACTACCTAACTCATTGAGCCACTCGGGCCCTATATTCTATTCAAAACACTGCTGCATAGTACCAATTCTATGCTAAGGAAATTGGTTTTCCTCACAAAATTTCCAATTTAAACCTGAAATATCTGTTCGTTTTGACAACAAAAAGAAATACATATAAGATGCATACTTGTGTACTATTTTTGAACATAATTTGAACAAATATAAATTACAAAAACATTTCATTTTTTTTTCTATCTATATTCCTTCAAACTGCACAAATATTCATAAAATTAAATAATTATTCATAATCATTCCTCTGTTGGATTTTGGTTACGGGCAGACCTCTGAAAAGCAGATATATGTTCATCTTGTTTGTGTAGCACAAGCTGCTTCCGTTGCTCCTTTGGAATATTTAAAGTAGCATCTATGCCTGTAAGGACACTGTTTGTGCGATTAACAGTCTTCAGCAAATTTTGAATCAAAGTCTCACAAGATAACCTTTTCCTTTCTTTGGAGAAGAAAAACAACTTATGGTCAATATTTGGAGGAGACATAACCCATTTAAAATAAGTAATTTGTGCTTTAGCAACAGATTCCTTTTCATGTTCATTCATACAGCTTTCGAGTAAGGTTGTAATAGCTACGCTTGTTTTACAAAGCTGAATATTTAAACGAAGTAAGTTGTCTATGGCATTTTGTTTATTTTGTAAATGTTGGGTATCCTTTTTTAACTTTTCCAGTTCTTTTTCTTTCATTCTGTTGATTCTTTTTTGTTTTAATTCTTTCCGTCGTTCTTGCCATTTTGCTAGATAATCAGGGGCACGTTTTTTTGCAAGAGTAATTTTGGCATTTTTATCTTGTAAATCCATGGAATCAAGCCATTCTACGGTTTTGTTATTTATCCACATTAGTGTGGCCTCGATAGATGCATTTGGTTTGAAATGTCGTATTTGTTTCATGTCAGCAAAGCTTTTCTCACTCGCTCGATTATGTTTCGGTACAGAAATGGATTCTTGTCGCTTGGCTACATCGTCTGACGTATGACAACCACCTGGTAGCTGGTTTTTCATAAGTCGAGAGACAGTTAAGTAAAGATGCGTACAACTAAGGCTGATAACTTCAATCGTAACATCACCATGTTCTTGAGGTTCGCCATCTGTATCATTTACATTGAATAAAGTCTGATATACGACATCTTTAGGGAGGGGGTGGAAATCGGGGAATATCACAGAGATTCCAGTAAGAAGATCATCTGGTGTCGATGACCAGTGTTTTAAGTCAATCTGCAACTGGTGGAAATGTTAGTTTAAGTCAAGAATCTGTGTTGCAAAAGTTTTACTGTCTACAAGTTTCTTGAAAGGCGTGGTAATAATTTTCCCGATAATAGCCAGGGCGACTATTTCCTGATAAATATTTTCATCTTTTAAGTCAGACAAAACAGACCTTTGAAGCATGTTCATTGACGACAATTTTGACAAGAAATCAATGATATCGTCCTTGTGATAAACAACAGCCCCAGCGTTTTCAAATATTACATTAAAGTGGTTATGTTGAAACTTTTTTAGTTTATATCATTTGTCTTTGGATGCTAGATATGCTTTAAAATCTTCAGGGCAACCAGATGATGAGCTACCACCAGAAGCAAGCAAGCTACAGGCTGTTCGCATACTCCCGATAGCAGCACTGTCTTAATCGTTCCAACTTGAACAATCTTTATTTAGATTTCTACCCATTTTTCCCGATCCACGGGTTAACATTTTTCATATTCCTTCAGTGCTATGCTTGCACTATCACCCATATTAGCGAACACATGGAGTTGACAGAAATATTGGTGTATTTGAGAGGCCCTCTCTTTCTCATTTTCCGACAAATTACACCAGTTAGTATCAAACTCTTCAAGAAGGAAAGTTCTCAATTTAGTGAACTCGTCGAGAAAGTTTTTGTTGACAATATGCTGATCGGACATTAAATTCTTAACACTAATCATAAGATTGGCGTACATTTTATCTTTATTTTCCTCCGTAGAATCAGACGACATTACATCAGACAAGTCATTAAAAACTTGTTTCAATGTGTCAACTTGAGTTTGTGTATCACCACGAATGGGTTCAGATATAGATAACGATAGGTTTTAACCAGGAGTTGAAATTTGAAATACTAGGAAGTGTTTTGGAGCATCAGTAGTACCATCAAAATGTAAAGTATTTAATCCATGACTTAGCATTTTTTCTCCGACCTGTAGTTTTGCCAATGAATGTGATTCTACAATCATTCTTCTATTCGAGGATTCACTTGCAACTTTAACACCTTCGATTCCTACTAAATGTTTAAGTACAGTTTGTATTGTCTGACCGATATGTTTCACCCCTACTCCAAATGAATGTAGATCTTGAACAACCTGACGGACGGACGGTAGATATTCTCCTTCGGAAAAAGTTTCAACATATATTTTGTCTTCAATGAGTTCATTAACTTGTGCTATTAGATTGTCTATATTTCTGTCTTTATCCGACAAATCTCTCTGTAGTTGTAAAATTACTTGCTTTTGATTCTGATTGATTTCCCGATATTCAGAGATTTGTTTTTTAAAGTATGCCATGCTTTTATTTGCTTTACGTTTTTTCTGATTCAACTGTCTCCAGTTTTTGTGTGTCTAGTTTCAGTTTCTTTATTTCTGCTTTTTGTTCACTAATAACTTTTTTATGATAGCTCTCCCGTTTCTGATACTTTCTAAATTCGTGATAGTTATACCACTGCAATATTTGATCAATTGTTTCACTTTGGGTTTTATATTTCTTCTGAATTTGACTAAGTTTTGAATTTAAAGTCAGTATAGTGTGTTTTTGCTGACAGCATTCATCAACAAGTTCATCTATTTCACCTTGAAGATCGTAAATTTCGTCAAGAGACAGTTCATACTGATGTCTGAAATCGTCAATAATATTGCATGAAATTGCAAGTTTAGATTCGGCGATATGCAGCTTCTTTTCAAAATGACGAAAATGGGAAAATTCAGTAAATGTTGCATTAGTATCAGCTTTTCTTTTATGGGCATTTTTATTGCTTTGATGACATTGCGGGAGGGAAAACGGTAATTTTAAAAACCTATCTAGTTCCTTATATTCTTTGTTTTTCTGTAAATTGCTCTTTATTTCAGTCATTTTTTTTATATTTGTTATTCAGCGCTGTGTCTGATGATTTTTCGTCAAAACCAAGGATTTCAATGAAGTAATTGTGGACTTCCTTCAGAGTTTTGTTCTTTATCATTTTTCCAAAAGTAGATAAAAAGTCTTTATTTGTAATACCCTTTTCACGGCAGTTGCAGGGATTGCTAACACCATCGATGTTTGGATAAAGTATTGAAACTTTTTCTGAAAGGTCTTTTAGAATGCTAGACTCGAATCAATTTACTTTTTGAAACCGCTTCAAGATGTGTCCTCTCAAGGAATCAACCATTGGGACACGAACTTCACCATCAACAGCTTTAATACAATCTATTACATTTATTGGTTTTTGGTTCAAAAACTGGTTTCTCTCAAATAGTGCTCCTACTAGGAGGTAGCTTAACTCAAGACAAACTCTACACTGGCCAGCAGCTGCGAGACCTGTAGCCGAAAAAAAAAAGATATAATCATGAATCTGGAATGGATGATCAATGAGACATTTTTACTGTTCAATCGCGAAAAACTGTATGGCAAACTTTTTTATTTGTTTATCACTGTCCATTTACTCCATATTTTGCCACTGATGTTCCTATCTAATTAAATATTAAATAGTAAATGGATGTAACGCTTTCAGGAATAACTACTTCTCACTAACAATTTTTTTCATCCGACATTCCAACTAAATTATTTCTTGAATATTTTGGGATTTATTATATTTTGAGAATGATTTTTTTTTCAATATCAAATATAACTTTTATGGAAAATTTACTTCATCAGATTAATGACAGTGGCAATGTTTTTTTTGTCTCTCTCTCTCTCTCTGTTTCTCTCTCTCTCTCTCTCTCTCTCTCTCTCTCTCTCTCTCTCTTAAAAATACACCATTATTTATTTAAGCAATAATAGTGAATCAGAATACTTAAAAAAAAGAAACAAATTTCTTTCAATTTTCTTGTCAGAATATTTTGTTTTTTAATCAGTGTCGATTTTTTTTTATGAAAAAAAAGCATAGCCCCCTTTTCAAGTTAAAAGGTCGACCTTTACGTTAAAATGGATTCAATTTTAGGAAGAACGATGTGCGTTACACATTAACTTTCCGAATTTCCATTATATCATGTAATATAATTATCGAGAACTGTTGCGTTTTTCCGTATACTGAGTATAAAAGAAAGTTATTTATAGCCGTGTGTCGATCTAATACATCACTACCTGTTTTGATGGGATTAGCCCAAGTTGTAAGATAAATGATATTTTTTTCACTGTACTTGATTGATATCGTAATACGATTGTAAACATACAGAGCTGTGTTATCAAGAGTATTAATATTTTATAAAACGGAGGAATTATTTCTTACCAGGTAATTTCTTATGCAGCACCAGGTGGTCGACATCTTCTGTACTACAACTGGTCACGTCGTGAACGTCCTCAAAATCAATGTGCATCATTTTTTTTGTATCCCACGATTTTTTAACTGGTTTACGGGTTGTGTGGCAGACGACCAAGCAGAAAAAACAATTGTGTGGAGCATATCTTCATGTTTTGAAATCTAGAGTAGACGACGTTTGGTGGGGAAAAAATCGAGGAAGAACATAGAAAAACTTAAAGACATTTTTTATTTCAGTTTTTCATACTGAATCATTGAATAGTTTACTTTGAAACTAATATTATCGTAATCTACGGGATCTCCTCTTTAATTTAACCTATCCTTGGTTGTCACTACTACCTGGCCACTCATCCCGGTTTTGTAATTTGCCAAAGTAACATGAAAATCACGGCAACGTCGACGGTCCAAAATGACGTCATTTTGGAGATATTTTGAAAGTATGTTCGTTTAGAATTAAAAACCAAGCAAATATATTTAATATAATTAGCATTCAAACAAAACATTTCTTCATGGAGATTATAAATTTATATATTTAAACAATATATTTAAAGCAGTTTATGTTTTGCAACTGACGAAGACGGTTGTGCCGTCGAAAATTTTTGCAACACTTTGTTTAAATATAATATAATTATTATTTTTTTTGTACCATAACAATCGGTAGATTCTCATTTATCAATTGATACCAGATTTTACTTGGTACCTATCGTGAAAATATAGAAATCACTATAAATAAAAGTAGCCTGAAACTGAAAAATATCATGGCTAGGGAATTTTTCTATTGACTGCTATCCCTACATGCTACCTGTGGATTACAACGATAGAAGAAGAAACAGACTTACATCTTTTTCGATTTTGAATGTATCCAAGATGACAGGATCCAGTGTCAACAAGGATACCAACCGGATGACAACGGAAAATGTATTCGTTGCAAATCACCGAGGTGTGGAGCTTTCGAAGCCTTATCTATGTATAGTACATATAGTGTTTAGAATGCATGGATCAATGCATCGATAAAGACAGTATCTGCCAAACTTGTGGGAAGAACGAATTGGTGTTTGCCGGACCGAACACAACTGAACACCTTTGTCAATGGTTGTTTTCCGGAGAAAATAAAGGGGCCATCGTCATTGCCCACAATTTCAAAGGCTATGATTCATTGCCCATATTATGGTATCTGTACCAAATCGGTGTGAAACCAAGGACTATTGCCAATGGTGCCAATAACATGTATATCGAAGTACCCAGATGTCGTATTAGAATGATAGACTCCATCAACTTTTTACCTAGCGCATTATCGGAACTACCTAAGATGCTTGGATTGGAGGAGCTCAAGAAAGAATATTTCCCACATTTGTTCAATTGGAAAGAGAACCAATCAGTCGTACTCAATCATCTACCAGACGTACACTGCTACAATCCGGATGCCATGAAAGTGAAAGACAGAAAATTCTTCTTCGTGTCGTATGAGATCAACTACAGACAACGATTCGATTTTCAGAGAGCACTATTGAGTTACTGTGTCTCCAACATGGACATACTAAGAAGAGCCTACATAGCGTTTAGACAACTGTTTTTGGAGATGACGTCTGCCAACGGACACGGAGGCATCAATCCTTTTCAGCAATGCATCACGATAGCCTCGGCTTGCAATTTGGTCTTTAGAGTGAAATTTCTACGACCCGATACCATCGGTATCATTCCAGCTCAAGGATACCGTCAAGAAGAAAAACATTCCATCAAAGCCATGAAATGTATCAAATACTTATCGACAACGGAAGGAGTCCGCATACAACATGTTAGAAACGGTGGGGAAAAGGAAATTGGACTTTATAAAGTGGATGGATACTACGAAAACGAGAACGAAAAAAAATACGTCTTGGAATTTAACGGAATGCTCTGGCACGGATGTGTACACTGTTACAATGCCAGCACCGTCAACCCGGTCAATGGTATGACCATGGGTTATCAATACCAACGAATCATGGAGAAGAAACGATACCTGAAAGGTCAAGGGTATATCTACGTTGGAAAGTGGGAATGCGAGTTCGACAGAGAAGTTCGAGAAAACGACAGTTTACGAAACTTTGTCCATCAATCCGAGATGATCAACCCGTTAGAACCCCGAAATACTTTTTATGGAGGACGCATCATAGCGTTTACATTGTTTCAAAAAGACCAGGTTATATCATACGTTGATGTAACCTCCCTGTATCCATATATTAATAAGACTGGAAAGACACCCATCGACACCCTGAGGTCGTCACCGAGGGTTTTACAGATATACAACAGTACGAAAGACTCATCAAATGCAAAATCCTTCCACCAAGAGGACTGTACATACTCGTATTACCAGTGAAAAGGAACAACAAATTGTTGTTTACTCTGTATAGAACATGTAGTGAAGACCATCAACAAACACCGTGTCAACATAACGACGAAGAAAGATCATTGACGGGAACATGGGTCACGGACGAATTGAAGAAAGCAGTGCAGAAAGGATATGTAGTTCAGCGGATCTACGAAGTGTGGCATGTCGATGAAACGGAACAGTACGATCCGAAAAAAAAACTGGAGGACTTTTTACCGATTACGTGAATACCTTTCTCAAAATGAAGTAGGAAGCCAGCGGTTGGTCAGAGTGGTGTCCGAGCGAAAACGATGAATAGCGGTACATCAGAGACTACCACGTAAAAGAGGGAATACTCCTGGGCTACAACAGCACAAAGAAGAATCCTGGATTGAGAGCATTAGCGAAACTGACGCTGAATAGCTTTTGGGGAAAATTCGGACAGAGATCCAATATGTTCAGATAAAATACATATCCGAAGCTGCCGAATATTTCGACATGTTGACAAGCGACCAGATTCTTGTGATGGGTATAAATTGTGTCAGCGACAAGACGGTGGAAATGAGATATCAATGCAAAGACAAGTTCGTGGAAGAATCCGGGAGACCCAACGTAGTCATAGCAACCTATACCACAGCTCCAGCCCGTTTGAAGTTGTACAGTTATTTGGAACAATTATGACCCCGTGCCTTATACGCCGATACAGACTCAGTCATGTATACCTCTAGGCCAGGCGAGTGGAAACCAGAACTCGGTGACTACCTAGAATATCTCACCGATGAAGTGCCCGACAACAGAATAATAGAGTTTGTCACCGGTGGACCGAAGACCTATACCTACAAGATTGCCAGACCCGATAAGGATGGAAATACGACCATATGTAAAGTGAGAGGCATCACTCTCAACTACAAGAACCCCTTGACCATCAACTTTGATACGACCAAGGACATGGTCATTGACAACAGAGATGACGTCAAGACCGTGAGGGACGACTTCAAGATCACGAGAGACCACAAGAGATTACTTACCGTACATCAAGACAAAGACTACAGGATAGTCTTCGACAAAAGAGTCATCATGCAGGACTACAGCACGCGACCATACGGATTTTAAGAGGGTCGTCTATCCTGTAATGGCCAACATAAGGGTTTCCGTCACTTTACGCCCCTGCACGAAAGATAGCATACTGTTGTCCCATTCGTGAGGTTGAAGATACTGTCGGAAGATAGACGATTCTCAATTGTGCATAATTGTTTATACATGTAAAGACTGCGAAATAAGAAAAATGTGTACATTATTATACGTTTGTTGTTTATATGCCTGTTTGTGATAATGTTAGAAATCCTAGGGAGGAATACTTACGTACTAAACCCGGCTATGTACAGCAATGACAAACGCCAGTGGAGGGTAGTAGTAATAAAGAAAAGAAACGAGACAGAAAACTATCAGACGAGAGGGAAACTTTATATCTCCTTTGATAGATGTGTACAATAAACAGACTAAAAAATAATCCAAGAAAGACATAAAAAATCAATGCAGTTAATACATCCCCTAAATCAATTCAAATAATATGTATCATGAAACTACAGATATACGATTCAATTGTGACCAGGACTTCGTGTTGTCACGTATTTATAGAGTTATAAATTGTCGTGCCCAGACTTGTTTTAGATTGGAATTGAATATGACTCATTATGGTGAACGCTTTGCATTTCGCTTGAGTTATTATTTAATCAATAGATACGACAGGTGTCAATACAAATAAAATGGAAACGTTTTTCAAATATTCAAGACATATTGGTTAAGGTTAAGGGTGTTTTATTAAAAAGACAAGCGTGTGGATGGCTCTTCGACCCACGTCTGTCTATATTGACGGAGATATTAGATTAATATATATAATTCATTTCTCTTTATTTTTTTATTATACCATTTCATTTCTCATTATATACTATTCAATAATAATAAAAGTAATTGTATGACATCGTTCATAACTATTATCTCTCGCAAATTGTTTACATGTTGCACCTGGACATAAACTGTTTATTTATAGACATGTCATAACAAGTAAATTTACGCTCTGGTGATCCGACAAGTTGAAACATGAATGAAAACATTATTGTATTAACTACAAGTGTGGATTACTCTTTATTGAAAAAAAAAATATATTGTATATATCATATTCTTGTCGTATATTCCTATGGAGATCAAAGAAAGATACCTTATACAAACAATAATACCTTAACAAACAACATTTTATTGAAAACAAATTTCAATATAATATTACCTTGGCACACACAACATACAAACATCAGTCACATCTCAACGCATATGGTTTTTACAAGCAGAAGATAATTCAAGTACGAACACGTTGGACTTTAATCAATACACAATCAACTCAGGTGAACCCTATGTAAATAAGGGCAATAACAAACTTACCGAACTCCGAACAATCTTACAAAGGGAAAGTCAAAACTCATAATTATATAAACAGACAAAATCAGTCAACAACCGGAAAACTGTGAAAACCGTAATGACCCTGACTTGGTACAGGCATTTCTAAAGAAATGGTGGGTTGAATCAGATTTTAAAGCGACAAACCTCCTGCTTTCATTACGGTTCAAAGGTTCCGGCTGTCACTATAACAGTATTTATAACAATACAGGAACAAAATAGGTAAAATAGTTGTCAAAGCAGTACCAAATTCAATGAAGTAAATGTCAAAGACACTTTTACGTCACACATAAATAAAAAAATATTTTTGACATTTGTGGTGACTTAATATAGACATGATGCACAAAAATCGATATCAGTTATACCAATGAAATACACAAATTAATTATAATATCCCAATTAGACACATTGAATAATTGCAATACACCTATTAACATATATTAATTAATTAATTAACCACCTAATTATGAGATGTCATATCAGATTATCATCATTTGGAGGGTACCCTATAATTAATGATTATCATCATTCGGAGGGTACCCTATACTTGTTGTAAAGTATACATAATTATTGGTAATTAAAACACGGTGTTAAAACCCATATGCAATACTTAGAATAATAGAATAATAAGAGGTTGATCAACACAAACTATTTAAATTTACTCGGTTTGGAATTCTTCATTATCGATTTTATCGACAGGTGTGAGAGCTGTAATTAGTCACCGAGGGGAAATGGTTTAACATAGGGGGTAATAGGTCCATAGTGACCCGATTCACTACTAACACTGCTCTGCACCTCCTCGGCATAGAATCAATCAAATTTCTCACATTGTTTTTTGGTATTGTTCGCCATTTCTGTTGCAACATTTGGCGGCGTTGATCGAGGGCTGAGGTGGAGATTGTCGCTGGCGGACACGTTTATCCAGCTGATCCCATAGGTGTTCAATGGGAATCAAGTCCGCGATTTGGAAGGCCATGGAAGCACATTGATGTTGTTCTGCTCAAGGTCGTCCATTGCTACACACGCTGTGTTTGGCCTAGCGTTGTCCTGATAGATAAACTCTCTCTGTCGGTCAATTACTTGCATGAGGTGAAGTTGGATAATTTCGTCTCTGTACCTTACAGCCGTTAAATTGCCCGGGACATGCACTGGGTCTATTTGGCGGTCATTTGAGATAGCCTCCCACATCATGACACTACCTCCACCGAAGCTATCCACTTCCTGAACACAGGAGGAAGAGAAACGCTCATTCGGCGCCTATATGCACGTATTCTGCCATCACGTTTCTGCAGAAGAAAACGAGACTCGTCGCTGATCCAAATTCGTCGCCAGTTTCGTAATGTCCAGCCCCTCAATCTGTTGCACCAACGGATTCTTTCACGTCTGTGTAGTGGCGTCAATACCGCTCCGAAATACGGCCTTCTTCTGTCGAAGCCGGTTGTGGACTGTTTGTGAGCTGATTCTTCGCAATCCAGATATTCCGACTGCAGTGGTTGATGCAGTAACGATTCGATTCCGTAGATGAAAGACTTGGTGTAGCGATCTTACCCAGGAGTAGCTATGTGAGGTCTTCCACTCCTTTGGCGGTCATTCGTTAAACCAGTTTGTTGGAATCTGTTCCATAGCCTGGTAATGGTGCTCTGGTTAACATTCAGAGTTCGTGCTACCTTATTTTGGGACTCTCCGGCTAGGAGACGACCGATAGCGATATTATGGCAGGGCCTAACCTTGGCATGACAACATATCAACTTAGTAATAAAAGTCAAGTTTCAAACTTGGTTCTTTTATACACTTGAGTTTAACAGTTGAATTAACAACGAAATGCCCGTCAAAAACGTTTCCGAATTTTCGGTGCGATACATGGGTAATTAATTTTTCAGAGACGCTGTGCACATGTGGCAGAGAGCCAAATCTAATGAACAGGCATTTAAAATTTAAAACTTACCTTTCAAAAATCAATGATTAAATTGGCCATTTAATTTTATCTGGTAAATTGTAGAACTTGCATTTTGAAAAATAAAAGTGGGTTATGCGTTTTTATTTTGAACAGTATATTACACCACCGATGCGATTTCTCACATTTGCAAAAGCATCAAACGGTATTAGAGTGATATAACCGTCTGTAACAACACTAGACACCTCTCTGACGCAAAATCTACCCAAACAAGATTACGTTGCTCCTAGGTAGGACAGGCAACAATCTTCCAAACAGTAAACGGAAAACTAAAATCACGAACCCCCTAAAAGATGAAGAAATGTTACGTTGTAAAGAAGGTGTTATATATGTAAACAAGCCGCGATCTATGGTAGTTTAATTTTTACCTACACAGAGTTTTGATTTTCCGCAGGTTCTCGAGCCTAATTACGCTTTTGTACACATACCAACTTAATAATAAAAAAAAACAAGAAACAAGTTTGAAACATGATCCTTAAGGGAAAAAACACAGCAAACTTGAAGATTCATTGAGTTATCATGCATAACATTAAATGTAATCAGTAATGTACCCGATAAAAAAGTAATTGACCCCAAGTCGGTCTCGAGGCAAGGTGAACTTGATACCACTTCATATGATAAAATTGTTTTTTTTCCCGACACCCAACTGTCCTTTACCAATAGAAATGACGTAAATAGTTTAAAATATTGCTAATATTAGCGACATTCACAAACAACTATCTTCCTGCCTTGCTTAATGTCACAGTACAAACAACAACATTCTACATAGTCAATATGAATCAAATCACATATCTCACTTTCTCCCCTTTACTGATAGGCCACGATGTAGGAGATCTAAAGAAACCACATCATGGGTCAATTGCGAGTGACCCTATGCCATATATATCTAATGATATGATAAATACGTATACTAACCCTATTTTCGACCAATCATATTGCTCGTGGCAAACAAAGCAATTTAAAAATAGTGCATTTCATTTCCTTATGACCCATAATGTGGTTTCATCAGATATCATGACCACCAGGTCATCAGCAATGTGTGCATATCAGTCATATCATATATTAATAACATTGGTTACACGGTGTATATGGAATATGAAACCCATAGCATTGATATCAAGGAAAAAATAGATACCTACCGCTATCGTGTCTTATGTAGTACCGTGCTGTTACAGAAAGTACACTATTTCCCAATCCGGTAAATATTGAATTATATCCAATACAATTAGATCTGGAATATGTCCAACTTCTGCATTGTGAGTCAAAGGAACATTTCCCCGCACATCTTAATTTATTTGTATTGTAAACAAATATAATATTTTGTATGAACTCATATCCGGCTAAGTCTTGATTTTCTTTCCAGTAAGACATTACAACATCTTGACTTGAAACCATGGCAGCTTCAAAAAGATATAAAGATGTAACAAGTTACCGCCAGTAACCCACAGCTGATCACGCTTCAGTTACTCTCCACTCATAACCCGTAGGTCAACTAGCAGAGACAACCTCGTAGTCATGTGATCGTTAATTTTTTTTTAATAAGTCCCGATAACTCTCTTTATAGTCGATCAAATTACAGCTTTCTTAAATGTATCTAAATTAAGAAAGGACATTCTTGTATATTACGAGAGCCGCCATTTTTCTGTATAACTTGTTCACCTCAAAGAATTAGATTAACAATATCAAATAATGATTTTAATTGATAACTTTAATATTATTTTTTCAAGGAGATGATGATTTCTCTGTCAGTTGAGCCACTGGTGATGAATGGAGAGTAACCGAAGCGTGATCAGTTGTGCTCTGCCAGCTGACCCATGGGTGATGATTGGAGAGTAATGGAAGCGTGATCATCTGTGAGTTATCGACGATGATCACTCATATTTATAAACCTTCATCATATTGAAGATGTTATTCATTACCTCTTATTATGTCAATTATATTACAACCAACAAATATCTCTATTCAATGATATAATCAACATTGAATATTCAGATTAATACTGAACCACAAATGTTTGGAAATGATACATATACTGATCAAACTAATTCAAATTGTTTTAAGAAAGTTCGTATTTTTATTAAACAGACAAACATATTTTGATAGTCAGTCTGTAGCTTTAGACTTTGATACTTAAAATCAGCAGTTTTAGATTTTATTTCTTGGTTGTACATGTTGTTTCTTGTTTTCTCGTTTTCCTCATGTTTGCTTTAATTCGTGACTCTTTCGTTTACCTCTTATTCTTAATACTATACTGTATAAGGGGTTGTGGCTAACAAGGGAGATACTTAACCAAGTGTTCATCTTGGTTAAATTGATGCTATCACTTCGAAAGTGTTACGGTCGCCATCATGACTTAGTTGACAGTTATGGAATACATGTGTCACAAATGACCACGAATATATTCCACTTGTTGTAAGCAATTTCCGGTCCTTTCCTCATTCATGATTTATCACCGGGTTTGTTACTGCTTACATTTCCGGATCACATGGGTTCACACCCGGTGTTTAGTGGGGTTCGTGTTACTCGATCTTTAGTTTTATGTGTATGTTTTGTAGATCGTTGTTTGTCCTTTTGTCCTTTTTCTTTTTGCCAATTTTGTGTTGTCTGTTTTTCTTCAATTTACGGATTCTGATTACCTCCCTTTGGTATCTTCAAACGCGTCTTATATGTCTTGCTGTCATTATATATTATATGTAGTGTACATGTAAGGAGGAGACTTAATGCAAGTTGCAATAACTTGTGTCCGATCCTATTGCTTAATTACATGTAATTGCAATAAAATATTATTGAATTATCTAAAAAAAAAAACACCTATAAATTGTGATAATTCTTGTTCTATTATATAGTCTAACATCGTGTTAACACCTAAGAGTTATGGTTATGGTGCTTAACACCACTTTCAACACTATTTCAGTTATTTCGTGGTGGTCTGTTTTATTGATAGGGAGAACCGGAGTACCCGAAGAAAACCACTCACATGTCGCCAGTTACTGACACACTTCAATTTTTAGGAGAAAATTAATGATAAAGTTTAACGCCAAATGAGGATTTTTCAGTTATTTCATCATGGCGAGAGTAAATAAAAGTTCAATGAGATGATGATGTCCGCTTTGTACTAGACAAACACGAAAAGTTGGATTTTTATTGCGCTACAAACAACAGTTCGCGGGTAGACGTGTCGCTCTATTCGGATATATTACACTGGTTCCGAGCCATACCAATCTTTGCCTTTGCTCCTTATTACTGTGTGCTTAGCAGAGAAGCGACAAAATACAGATTTTATAATTTTTGGTTTGACCCTACCGGCGTTCGAACCCACGATCTACCACACACGCTAATCATTAAACCACCAATGGTAGTTGAGGCCATTTCTATCGTGCATGACGAATTCAAAAGTTCAACAACAAAAAATAATTTATACTCCCAAGTTCCAACAATTTATGTGAGAGAAAAAAAATGAATCATTTACTAGTGATATAATAGAGCGGCCCATTAGAAATGTAATTTCTTTCCGTTTTTAAAGACCAATCATTTTTTTATCAGGGGTATGTGGCAGCTGGAACTGGCTGTCCGGATAAATTATTTGTTCGTCTCTTATTGGACGCTGATAGATGTGTTTCAAAATATACATAAGGGTCTAAAGGGAAATGGGTATATTGCAGCATTAGTAATCTTTGGCCAGATAAAAAAGAAAGAAAAAACCCAACCATCACCAACCCCAATCTCCCACCCCTTAGAAAATTATGTCTGACTAAGAACTAACCGCATCGGTGGTGTAATGGTTAGTGTGCTATCCTCTAGTGTGGTAGATGGTGAGTTCGAGTCCCGATCAGATGAAACAAAAATACTATAAAATTGGTATTTGTTGTTTCTCCTTCTAAGCATTAAACAGAAGGAGCAAAGACTGGCTGACTAGGAATCAGAATAAAGTGTCCGAGTGGAGCGACATGTCTATCCGCGGACTATGGTTTCAGTGAGCTAGCACTATGCAAATCCAATTACGCGTGTTGGTCTAGTACAAAGCGGACTTCATCATCATCTCATTGAAAATTAACTTGTTCTTACCATAATATAGCTGCAACATTACTGAGTTAAACAAAAATCATTCATTCACTGACTAAGAACTATTTACCTGACATGATTAGAGCAAAAAGCAGTGCCATCTTCAAGAATAGAACACAATTTGAAATTACTCGTATATGATACGTATATAATCAAGCACACATTCCTTTTATGCAATCAATAAATAAACATTATATGTATATATAAGAGGTTTCTAGCAAATAAAACGATTTTTTAAATAGCCAATTATAAAACGATATTTTAACATTTATTAAATTAGTATTAGCTTTTAGTTAATCAAATATATTACAGCATTGAATACATTGATTGTATTCAAATTCAGCTATATATATAAATTGCCATAAATATGTTCTGGAGAATTATTTCAAGATGGAAAGACAATACATTGATTGGTTATTTGTTTAACATCAAGTACGCAGTAATTGAGTTGTACTAATGACGTCAGCAAATCTAAATAGATCACTCAGGAAAATCAAGATGGTGGTTGTGATGGACATAGCGATGGATGTTTTGATTAACACAAGTATGGATGTGTCGTTCTCAAAGTTTAAAGCGTGCCTGGTGAAGGCTATTTCAGAAACGCGTTGCGTTCACTAAATTTGATATCTACGGTTCTATTAAACAGTGATGTTCATCAATTCCACCAATATCAACAAACCGGACAATCACCTCTTATTTTTAAAACTCACCGAGCACAAAGAAAATCCACGACATATGACGTTAGAAATCCAGATCCTTGATTTTGGGACATGCATAAAAATGGATGCACTTGTTATTTGTCTTTTTCTTACACAAACATAACATAATATCTAATAGAAACAATTGTATGTGCTAAACATATTTCTCATGCAGTGATATCCAGATGCTGACTTTGGACAGGCATAAAAATACATTCACGTCTTGTTATTTTGTCTTTTTCCTATATATGCATGACGGAACAGCCAATTGAAAACGATTTACACACTTCTCAAGCAATGCAATTACAGTAGTGGTGCAGTACTGACAATTCCTTTGATGTTTTGAGGAAGTCTAAACACATGCACTGCATTTAACCAGAATTGAAGCTGTTGCTTCTGATCTGAAAAAGACCCTTACATCTCCGTATTGCTTTACACAACGAAATGAGAATGAAAACAAAAAAAAACAAAAGGTAATATGCGAGATACTGAAAGGAACAATAATGATGAATACAAGCTTCACAATACAGCATGCAAAGAAATAAACATTGGCATGATAGATTCACAAATAGGTACATATAGAAACAAACGTACCAGTCATTAATAACGTAACAAACACGTCGTTCCCACTAAATTTGATATCTACGTTTTTATCAGTATCACTGGGCTGGGTCGATATCTCTGCTGGTGAACTATTAGTAACCGAGGGTATCATACACCTAGTAGTCAATGCTTCGGCGCTGACAGGGTTTATTGGATATAGATATAAATTTACAGTTCTTAGTTGTAATTATTATAAAAACTAAGGTTCTCCTCTCAGCAGTGCCGGATTTAGATAAAGAGAGGCCCTAGGCTATTCGACTTGTGAGGCCCCTCCCAATTCCCCACCTTCGCGACTGGAGGGAGATTGATGCGTATTTAATCAATTTCAATAAAGGCGAAGATGAAGAGGGGTGTTTAAAATTCTGCAATATTCTGAAATGGAGTGCAACTGTGTAAGAAAATTGCTGAAGGGTTGCTTAGAAAGTACGGTACGTTATGCCATCATACGTGTGAAAGTCGAATAACAGTGTTGAAAATATTATACCCCTTGTTCGGGGGCCCCCTAAATTTTGAGGCCCTAGGCTTCAGCCTGTCGAGCCTATAGGTAAATCCGGCATTGCCTCTCAGGAATATGTGAACTTAGCCGATTTTTATTATCTTGCTTAGGCCCCTTTGGTTTTCTTGCTCCCAAAACCTTTTAAGCTATTAGGCTTTCAAATATTTTGACTTTCAGAGTATCTGATGAAGGTTATTCCAGAAAGGCTTCGTGTGAACTAAATTTGATATCTACGTTTTTCATTCTTGGATATAAAGCACAAGGAATATGAACTTGTGAAAGATTAGGAGGGTATGGATCACAGGCAATTGTACATGCACACGTGGTTCTATCTGTACCTTTGGGTACAATTTAATAAGTACGTTACTATTACATTCACTTGGTGGGTTTTTAGTCTCCGAGAGTATGCTGCCGCCAGTAGTCAGTATCTCAGCACTGATACGTTTATTATATTATATTTTTATTGATGAAGTTACAGCTTCAAAATAACGTAAACATTATTAAAACAAAGAAAACACAGGGGATATGAAATAAAGCACATTCGCATTCAATGAAAATAAACCCGTAAGCGCCTCATTGGATATAAAACACGAATAGCGAAAACAAAATTTAAGCAGCTCCTGAGATATAGAACACAAACAGCGGAAAAAAACAAACGAAATCAGGTCATGAGATATAGAGCACAAACATAGTAACATGAACAAATATACAAGTATTAGTTTATATAGAACAAAACAATGGAATAGGAACATATTGTAGGAACATATTGTAGGTTCAGGGAATATAGAACAGGCAATATGAAGTTGTCTGTAAGAGACTGAAATGTTATCGTAGTAAATCACAGACAATAAATATGAACCCGTTAAAAGTTCAATGTATATATAACATAGACATGAAATATAAACCTGTAAGTTTCATTGGATAGTAATAAAACACAAACACGGAATATAACCCTGAAAGTGACTGACCCAGGAGATATAGAACAGAGTCGGAGAACATGAACATGGGATGTAGAACATAAATAAGCATCGCTCACCCGTAAGGGGCTTAGAGGATATAGAATAGAAAAAAGGAACAGGAACCAGCAACAGACTGGATATTGAATAAACACACAAGGAACATGAACCTGTAAGATACACAGTGGATATATAGCATACAGAAAGCAAATGAATCCGTAAGAGGCTCAGGAGATATATAACACAAACAAAACACAAGAACGTATAAGAGGCTCAGGAGATATAGAACACAAACAAGGAACATGAATCCGTAACATGCACAAGGGATAGTAAACAAGCACAAGGAATATGAACTTCTAAGAGGCTCAGGGGATATAGAAAACAAACAAGACACACGAACTGCAAAAGGTTAAGGGATATTGAACACAAAAATGATGAACCCGTAAGAGACTCGAGGAATATCGAATAAACACACAAGGATCATAAACTTGTAATATGCTCGGGGGATATATTTGTACCAAAAGCAAAGAATATGAACCCGTAAAAGGCCAGGAGGTATGCGGTTTTTCGATTTAAACAGATAAATAATCGAGCGTTTATCTTGGAAAATCGTGGTTTAAATGATTCGTAAAATGAATCCATACGATATCACATCTAAGTCGTTGAACATGGCACGGCTCTCTGTAAGTAGTAAGACTACAGACAAGATTTAGCGTGTGCAATATCTCGTTGCTGCGTGTATTATTGCTTAGTACTTAGTTGTTGCTTGCATTCTAGTATATAAACCATAAAAAAGTTCAAATGAATAAGGGTAATAACAAAATTACCGAACTCCGAGCAATCTTACAAAGGGAAAGTCAAAACTCATAAGTATATAAACAGACAAGATCAGTCAACAACCGAAAACTGTGAAAACCGTAATGACCCTGACTTGGTACAGGCATTTCTAAAGAAATGGTGGGTTGAATCAGATTTTAAAGGGCCAAACCTCCCCCATTCATTACGGCTCAACGTTTCGGCTGTCACTATAACAATATTTATAACAATACTTGAACAAAACAGGTAAAGCAGTTGTTATAACAGCACCAAACTCAGTGAAGTGAATGTCAAACATATTTTTACGTCACACATTGATAAAAAGAACATTTTTGACATTTTTGTTTTTGACCACTTATCTTTATGCATTTTCACTAATTGAAAATCCATCGTTTATAATCTTTTCTACAAAGACGGAATATATTTCGACAATATCTTGGTATCGGAATATAAACTTTTTAAGAGATCGAATAAGGCGAATCTTTTAATAGCCCTGGTCCATTGGCCTGTTTCTCAGATGAAGATGACGTTTCAGAAAATCAGAATAATTTCTACTGGCTCTTGCATATCGAATCAATTGCGAAATGTAAACACCATATGCAGGAGAAGCTGGTATATTGCTGCACATATTTGGAAAATTTATGATTTTAAAAGAATGCATTCATATTACAACATGAACATATTAAAAGTATCCACTTCAATAATTCCATCAGACTGCACATTAGTTTGTAAATATCGTTTTGTCACAATATATTTAGTATTGAAAATGACAATACAAAGGTCACTTAAACTATTTGCAGCCTTTTTTTCTAACTTGTTTGCTAAAAAAACCGTAATGCTGATGTTATAGCGTTTCATCATGTCTAGTCATTCAATTCATTTATATAAAATTAAACAATTTTATGATCGAAAAAATGCCTAATTTAAAACCAAAACATTGGTAATACGTTGGGAACATACTTTATAGAAGACCGAAGGGGCAATCGAATAAAAGAAACATCCAGAGAACAAGACGAAGAAAACTAAAACAAAAACACAACACAATATCCGGTGGACACCACTTGTTCGTAGATGGTGATCTGTATTTGTTGATACAGAATACATTGGTTATTTTTCAGAATGTATATTCCTGAGTTTACTTACCAACAATGATTAATCACAGCAAGAATCATTACGTCTTTAGAAATCAAGACATGAATTATTCAGAAATTCTACATCCAGAATATGCATTTTGTGGAGAATGAATCGGATAAATTTTGTCTTTTAACTATCAATTAATGCTTGTTTGAAGGTGGCGTCGCCACGGTCAACATTACTTCGCTTAGATCGTGGCGGTCAGTTTTATTGGTGGAGGAAACCGGAGGACCCGAGAAAACCACCGACCTGTCGCAAGTCACTGACAGAATTGATCACATAATGTTGTACACCTCGCTCTGATCGCGATTAAAACTTACAACATCAGTGGTCACATGCACGTATTGCATAAATAGCTGTAAATCCAACTACCATACAATCACGGCCACGACAGCCCCTATCAATTAATGACTAATGCACCAAACAAACTGTTGTTTATAAGAAACTGCTGCAAAGAGTAAGATATTTCTAATTTGGCAGATGTCACAAAGGCGTGGTTTGTATTGAATTCATCACACACAATCCACGTCGAGGGTACTTTCCGCACCAAATAAACTATCTCCTATTTTTCGACTTTGTGCTTACCTGATGAAAGTTATTTCAGAAACGCGTCGTGTGTACTAAATTTGATATCTACGTTTTTATTTATGTCCTAAGATTTTCACGAGAGTTTCAATAGATAATCTATTGATAGTTTATCTTTAGTTACTAACGAGGTGTATACATATTTGTATGAATGGCATTATGGAATGCTTTTAGCACAAGTGTATATAATTGCCGACATTAACATGGTTTAATAGATATATGTGGTATTGAAATTTACTGTTACTAAATCATGTAATTATTATAAAGCCTGAAGTTCTCCCTCTGCCATAGATGACCATAGCAGATTATGCCTATCCTGTTTATGCCATTTGGGTATCCTGTTTAGGCCCTTTGGCTATTCTGTTTAGGCCCTTTTGGATATCCTGTTTAAGCACTTTGACTATCCTGTTTAGGCCCTTTCGCTATCCTGTTTATGCCCTTTCGCTATCCTATTTAGGCCCTTTGGCTATCCTGCTTCGGCCCTTTGGGTTTCTTGTTCCTAAAAACTTAAATTATTTGGCTTTTAAATATTTTGGCCTTGAGCGTACCCGATGAAGGTTATTCCAGAAACGCGTCGTACACACTGAATTTGAAATAGATCTACGTTTTTAATTGAAAATAGTTTTGCCATTTTTATTTCCCTCAAATCGCTTCTCTTGTAAATGACTGAAACGAATATTAACTACGAGTAAATGATTTCTATTTGACGTTGCTATAATATATAACGGTACTTGAGTGGTTGTTATAATATATAGCGCTACTTGAGTGGTTGTTATAATATATAACGCTACTTGAGTGGTTGTTATAATATATAACGCTACTTGAGTGGTTGTTATAATATATTGCGCTACTTGAGTGGTTGTTATAATATATAATGCTACTTGAGTGGTAGTTATAATATATAACGCTACTTGAGCGGTTGTTATAATATATAATGCTACTTGAGTGGTTGTTATAATATATAACGCTACTTGAGTGTTTGCTATGATATATAGCGCTACTTGAGTGGTTGTTATAATATATAGCGCTACATGAGTGGTTGTTATAATATATAGCGCTACTTGAGTGGTTGCTTTGATATATAGCGCTACTTGAGTGGTTGTTATAATATATAACGCTACTTGAGTGGTTGTTATAATATATAACGCTACTTGAGTGGTTGTTAAAAAATATAATGCTACTTGAGTGGTTGTTATAATATATAACGCTACTTGAGTAGAAGTTTTAATATATATCGCTAATTGAGTGGTTGTTATAATATATAGCGCTACTTGAGTGCTTGATTTAATATATAACGCTACTTGAGTGGTTGTTATAATATATAGCGTTACTTGAGTGGTTGCTATAATATATAGCGCTACTTGAGTGGTTGTTATAATACATAACTCTACTTGAGTGGTTGTTATAATATATAGCGCTACTTGAGTGGTTGTTATAATATATAGCGCTACTTGAGTCGTTGTTATAATATATAGGGGTTCTTGAGTGATTGCTATATAATGCTACTTGAGTAGATGTTATAATATATAGCGCTACTAGAGTGATTGCCATATAACGCTACTTGAGTGGTAGTTATAATATATAACGCTACTTGAGTGGATGTTATACTGTATAGTGCTACTTGATTGGTTGTTATAATATATAACGCTACATGAGTGGTTGTTATAATATATAACGCTACATGAGCGTTTTTATAATATATAGCGCTACTTGAGTGGTTGTTTTAATATATAACGCTACTTGAGTGATTGTTATAATATATAACGCTACTTGAGTGGTTGGTATAATATATAACGCTACTTGAGTGATGGTTATAATAAATAACGCTACTTGAGTGGTTGCTATAATATATAGCGCTACTTGAGTGGTTGTTATAATATATAACCTACTTGAGTGGTTGGTATAATATATAACGCTACTTGAGTGGTAGTTATAATATATAGCGCTACTTGAGAGGTTGTAATAATATATAACGCTACTTGAGAGGTTGTAATAATATATAGCGCTACTTGAGTGGTTGTTTTAATATATAACGCTACTTGAGTGGTTGATATAATATATAGCGCTACTTGAGTGGTTGTTATATAACGCTACTTGAGTGGTTGTAATATAGCGCTACTCGAGTGGTTGTTTTAATATATAGTGCCAATTGAGTGATTGCTATGCAACGCTACTTGAGTGGTTTGTATATTATATAACGCTGCTTGAGTGGTTGTTATAATATATAGCGCTACTTGAGTGGTTGATATAATATATAGTGCTACTTGAGTGGTTGTTATAATGGATTACGCTACTTGAGTGGAAGTTATAATATATATCGCTACTTGAGTGGAAGTTATAATATATAGCGCTACTTGAGGGGCTGTAATAATATATAACGCTACTTGAGAGGTTGTAATAATATATAACGCTACTTGAGTGGAAGTTATAATATATAGCGCTACTTGAGTGGAAGCTATAATATATAGCGCTACTTGAGTGGTTGTTATAATATATAACGCTACTTGAGTGGAAGTTATAATATATATCCCTACTTGAGGGGAAGCTATAATATATAGCGCTACTTGAGTGAAAGTTATAATATATAACGCTACTTGAGTAGAGGTTTTAATATATAGCGCTACTTGAGTGGTTGTTATAATATATAGCGCTACTTGAGTGGTTGTTATAATATACAGCGCTACTTGAGTGGTTGTAATAATATATAACGCTACTTGAGTGGTTGTTATAATATATAACGCTACTTGAGTGGAAGTTATAATATATAGCGCTACTTGAGTGGAAGTTATACTATATAACGCTACTTTAGTGGTAGTTATAATATATAACGCTACTTGAGTGGTAATTATAATATATAACGCTAATTGAGTTGTAGTTATTATATATAACGCTACTTGAGTGGTAGTTATAATATATAATGCTACTTGTGTGATAGTATATATAGCGCTACTTGAGTGGTTGTTATAATATATAGCGCTACTTGAGTGGTTGTTATAATATATAACACTACTTGAGTTGAAGTTATATTATATAACGCTACTTGAGTGGTTGTTATAATATATAACCCTACTTGAGTGGAAGTTATACTATATAATGCTACTTGTGTGGTAGTATATATAGCGCTACTTGAGTGGTTGTTATAATATATAGCGCTACTTGAGTGATTGTTATAATATATAGCGCTACTTGAGTGGAAGTTATAATATATAACGCTACTTGAGTGGTTGTTATAATATATAACGCTACTTGAGTGGTTGCTATAATATATAGCGCTACTTGGAGTGGTAGTTATAATATATAGCGCTACTTGAGTGGTTGTTATAATATATAATGCTAGTTGAGTGGTTGTTTTAAAATATAGCGCTACTTGAGTGGTTGTTATAATATATAGCGTTACATGAGTGGTTGTTATAATATATAGCGCTACTTGAGTGGTTGTTTTAATATATAGCGCTACTTGAGTGGTTGTTATAATATATAGCGCTACCTGAGTGGTTGTTATAATATATAGCGCTACTTCAGTGGTTGTTATAATATATAGCGCTACTTGAGTGGTTGTTATAATAAATAGCGCTACTTGAGTGATTGTTATAATATATAGCGCTACTTGAGTGGTTGTTATAATATATAGGGGTTCTTGAGTGATTGTTATATAACGCTTCTTGAGTAGATGTTATAATATATAGCGCTACTAGAGTGATTGCTATATGACGCTACTTGAGTGGTGGTTATAATATATTACGCTACTTGAGTGAATGTTATAGTATATCACGCTACTTGAGTGGTTGTTTTAATATATAGCGCTACTTGAGTGGAAGTTATAATATATATCGCTACTTGAGTGGATGTTATAATATATAGCGCTACTTGAGTGGTTGTAGAAAAATATAATGCTACTTGAGAGGTTGTTATAATATATAGCGCTACTTAAGTGGTTGTTATAATATATAGCGCTACCTGAGTGGTGTTAAAAAATATAATGCTACTTGAGTGGTCGTTATAATATATAATGCTACTTGAGTAGAAGTTTTAATATATATCGCTACTTGAGTGGTTGTTATAATATATAGCGCTACTTGAGTGGTTGCTATAATATATAGCGCTACTTGAGTGGTTGTTATAATACATAACTCTACTTGAGTGGTTGTTATAATATATAGCGCTACTTGAGTGGTTGTTATAATATATAGCGCTACTTGAGTGGTTGTTATAATATATAGGGGTTTTTGAGTGATTGCTATATAATGCTACTTGAGTAGATGTTATAATATATAGCGCTACTAGAGTGATTGCCATATGACGCTACTTGAGTGGTTGTTATAATATATAGCGCTACTTGAGTGGATGTTATACTGTATAGTGCTACTTGATTGGTTGTTTTAATATATAGCGCTACTTGAGTGGTTGTTATAATATATAGCGCTACTTGAGTAGTTGTTATAATATATAACGCTACATGAGTGGTTGCTATAATATATAACGCTACATGAGCGGTTGTTATAATATATAGCGCTACTTGAGTGGTTGTTATAATATATAACGCTACTTGAGTGATTGTTATAATATATAACGCTACTTGAGTGGTTGGTATAATATATAACGCTACTTGAGTGATTGTTATAATATATAACGCTACTTGAGTGGTTGCTATAATACATAGCGCTACTTGAGTGGTTGTTATAATATATAGCGCTACTTGAGTAGTTGTTATATAACGCTACTTGAGTGGTTGTAATATAGCGCTACTCCAGTGGTCGCTATGACATATAGGGCCACTTGAATGATTGCTGTGTAAGGCTACTTGAGTGATTGCTATACAACGCTACTTGAGTGGTTGGTATATTATATAACGCTACTTGAGTGGTTGATATAATATATAGCGCTACTTGAGTGGTTGTTATAATATATAACGCTACTTGAGTGGAAGTTATAATATATATCGCTACTTGAGTGGAAGTTATAATATATAACGCTACTTGAGAGGTTGTAATAATATATAACGCTACTTGAGAGGTTGTAATAATATATAACGCTACTTGAGTGGAAGTTATAATATATAGCGCTGCTAGAGTGATTGCTATATGACGCTACTTGAGTGGTCGTTATAATATATTACGCTACTTGAGTGGATGTTATACTATATACCGCTACTTGAGTGGTTGTTTTAATATATAGCGCTACTTGAGTGGTTGTTATAATATATAACGCTACTTGAGTGGAAGTTATAATATATATCGCTACTTGAGTGGAAGTTATAATATATAGCGCTACTTGAGTGGTTGTAAAAAAATATAATGCTACTTGAGAGGTTGCTATAATATATAGCGCTACTTAAGTGGTTGTTATAATATATAGCGCTACCTGAGTGGTTGTTAAAAAATATAATGCTACATGAGCGGTTGTTATAATATATAGCGCTACATGAGCGGTTGTTATAATATATAGCGCTACTTGAGTGGTTGGTATAATATATAACGCTACTGGAGTGATTGTTATAATATATAGCGCTACTTGAGTAGTTGCTATAATATATAGCGCTACTTGAGTGGTTGTTATAATATATATCCTACTTGAGTGGTTGGTATAATATATAAAGCTACTCGAGTGGTTGTTTTAATATATAACGCTACTTGAGTGGTTGTTATAATATATAGCGCTACTTGAGTGGTTGTTATATAACGCTAATTGAGTGGTTGTAATATAGCGCTACTCGAGTGGTTGTTATAATATATAGGGCCACTTGAATGATTGCTATACAACGCTACTTGAGTGGTTGGTATATTATATAAAGCTACTTGAGTGGTTGTTATAATATATAGCGCTACTTGAGTGGTTGATATAATATATAGCGCTACTTGAGTGGTTGTTATATAACACTACTTGAGTGATTATTATATAACGCTACTTGAGTGGTTGTAATATAACGCTACTCGAGTGGTTGTTATGATATACAACGCTACTTGTGTGATTGCTATATAGCGCTACTTGAGTGGTTGTTATAATATATAGGGCTACTTGAGTGATTGCTATATGACGCTACTTGAGTGGATGTTATAATCTATAGCGCTATTAGAGTTATTGCTATTTAACGCTACTTGAGTGATTGCTATATAAGGCTACTTGAGTGATTGCTATACAACGCTACTTGAGGGCTTGTAATAGTATATAACGCTACTTAAGTGGTTGTTATAATATATAGCGCTACTTGAGTGATTGCTATGATATATAGCGCTACTTGAGTGGTTGTTATAATATATAACGCTACTTGAGTGGTTGGTATAATATATAACGCTACTTTAGTGGTAGTTATAATATATAACGCTACATGAGTGGTTGTTGTAATATAGCGCTACCTGAGTGGTTGCTATGATATATAGCGCTACTTGAGTTGTTGTTATAATATATAACGCTACTTGAGTGGTTGTTATAATATATAGCGCTACTTGAATGGTTGCTATAATATATGATGCTACTAGATTGGTTGTTATATAACGCTACTTGGGTGGTTGTTATATAACACTACTTGAGTAGTTGTTATATAACGCTATTTGAGTGGTTGTTATAATATATAACGCTACTTGAGTTGTTGTTATAATAGATAACGCTACTTGAGTCATTGCTGTTGTTTGAAGGTGCGTTTACACGTCAACATGTTTCCTTTAAATTCGCTTTAAACTTTTTCTGTCCATCTGTTTGAAACATAAATATGACAGTATGTGATAGTCCAACAAATATTTTTGCTTTGCTTGTCTCGGTCTTGTGTACCCTTGTGTTGCCAGTTTCTCTGAATTTGGCATTTTGTTAATTATCCCTTCGGTATTCTCTAACGTTTATATAAACATCAATTCAACTCTCTTCCTATGCTTTCTGGACTACTCAAACATCTTTGAGGACGTGTTTATAAAGTCATATTTGTGCTTGAAACAGGTGCATAGGTAAATGACTTTGAAAGGAACATTTGACCGTATAAATGCATCTTAATGCAATTGAGCAATTATGCGTATTTATCCTACAGCTGTGCTATTGGAACAACCAATGTGCATTGACCGTGTGTAAATCTATGTTTAATACAGCCACTGCCAGTATATCACTTTTTGCTACAACTTCACATTTTGCGTAGCATATGAATTACTACTATGGCGTGAAGTCATGCGGTCTTTTACGGGTTTTTGACGTCGTTTAATTACTATTCAAATTTCTGTTTTTATTATCATTTTTTATGAATGTAATGCTGCAGTCTCAACAAAATATATTCATACTATCATATGAATATAAATTGTTTATGTTTTCGGCGGCATGGTACATGCTGGACAGGCTAGCCGCATACAAATGCATTCTAGATTGTTTTCGGTACACACTCTCTAGGTAATTGCCCTTTTGTAACAAATTAGACAGGTGATGCTAGCAATTCCTAAGCACATTTGTTTTTGCTTGTCAGTTCTAAAACCTTGACCATCCCCCCACCCCCCCAAAAATGTTCGTAAAAATGTGCTCCTTACTTTTCGAACAAGTTCTAAAACTTGTCCCCCCAATGTCCGGTCAGGTCCTAAAATTCCTATCTTCACTGTCCGGATCAACTTCTACGCCACTGACTTGGTTCCGCCCCAGGGGATTATGTGTCGTGTTATATTGTCCTAATTCTCTGTCCTGGTTTGCTTTACCATTGTATTCGTACTGTTGTTGTTTGTTTTATCCAGTTCTTCCTTTTACCTGAACATCTCTGCATTCACCATATTAAACCACACAACAAGGCAAAGGTCTAGTTTTAATCCCCTTTGATGCTTTATATATACATAAATTCGTCCTGTTCCTTTCATGTAGTTTTTAAAATAGACTTTTCAGTCGTTAACCATTACAAGAATTAAGTCGTACATTATCATTGGTCCAGAAATAAGTTGTTTTATATTATGTAAAATAAGCAATGCAGTCTAAGCGGATTAATCCATTTCTGTTAACACGTGACTTCACAAGCTTCAAAACATCAAACAGATTGCAATAATAATCTCATTGTATTGGTGTTAAAATCACCACATACAAGTATAAAAAGCAATCTTCCGCCAATCTTCCTTCAATTGCTCTATTGCTTGAGAGAGGGGAAAAACAATGTTTAAGGAATTCATTGTTGTAGCTCTACTTTGTTGTGCCACAGCGTATGACTATTACTCAGAGGAAAAATACGGATATGAGGTAAATAGTCCTCTTTAATTTTGATTTAAAAAGATTAAATTTTCTGCTTCAATAATTAATTTGCCGCATTGTCTTTGTTTTTGCATAAAAATTTAATATGCGTAGAATGCTATCATTAGACGGATTTTAGTTCTCATACATGTGTTATGTGCGCGGATGTGTGCGTGTGTATGCATGTCTTGTATTGTATACTTTGCTTCACTCCTGATGTATATCAAGTTAATGTTTTGGTTCCCAAATTTTCGTGTGAAGATTGAACCAAGATAAACCAGATTTCGATTGTTCAGTGATCTACTGACTTAATGGACGAATTGCATTGTTCATAATAATCTTTATTTCATATCCCCTTTCAAACCAAAATATAATTAAAATAATAATAAAAATATATCAATAATAATAATAATAATAATAATAATAATAATAATAATAATATATTAATAATGATGATAATAATAAAAATAATAATAATAATAATAATAATAATAATAATAATATGATCAACATAATAACCGAGAAGACTTCATAAGTTTGCAACTTGTGTCTTATTTTGTATGACAATGAAATATGCTTAAAGTACAATAATAATAATAACAATAATAATAATGATAATAATAATAATAATAATAATGATAACAATAATAATAATGATAATAATAATAATAATAATAATAATAATAATAATAATAATAATAAAAGTAATAATAATAACAATATAATACAATCTCCTTTTCTGAAACCAAACCAAAAATGTAAATCCGAAGACGACAATGTAATACAATGATGTACATATATACATAATAAGATACAATCTAATTTATTTTTCAGCCAAAACCAAAGCCACAAGGTAAGAGTAAAAAGTAAAAATACTGTAACGGGAACGCTTCCCTACATAAGGTTATAGGAACTGTAGTAGATTCATAGCCACCTCTGCTAACTGCGTTAGTGGATATCTCCTTAGCTCAGTTGGTAGAGGGGTGGCTTACAATGCTAAAGGTTCCGGGATCGAATCCCATCTGGGATATTGCATTTTTCGGTGGAAAGACATGTTCTACTGTTAGAATACAAAAAATACCACATTGTCGGAAAAGTTCCAAAATCCAATAGAATATTCAGTACACATAACACACACACACAAATATATGACCTCTCACTTTCCATGGCTAGGTACAAACACTTCAATAAAAAGTGGGTTGGCTGGGTTCGTGTTGCTCGATCCGTATGTTTCTGTGTAACGTTTTGTAGATCGTTGTTTGTCCTTTTGTTCGTTTTCTATTGGCCATTGTGTTGTTTGTCCTTCGTCGATTTACGGATGTTTATTACCCCTTAGGTATCTTCAAACTCTTCTTAGACTAGTTTTATATTCCTAAACTTCTCATATAAGTGAAATGATGCGGTCATGCATGTGGTTTCCACGTGTGAGTTAAATACCAACCCTCACATGTAACCAGGGCAAACGCTATCATCTTGAATATTATGTATGTTATATTTAATCTTCATGACACAGACGTTGTTATATATAGAGAACAATTTGAATTCAAATTCAATACTGCGCAAAAAAATCAACATTTCTGATCTAAATATTAGAAAATAGCAAAATGGAGGGATATGAATTCTGATTCTGAATACAAAAATATAACTTTCTTCTTCGTCCTCTCAAATCAGTGGATCGATACACATATGATGGGTTTGATTTTTACTCATCTCCACTGTTTTTACCGTACGCAATTCGAAAACATCATTGTTGTACTTTTGTCCTTTTTCCTTTTTGCCTTTGTATTGTCTGTCCTTTGATTTACGGCTTCTGATTATCCCTTTGGCATCTTCTAACTTTCTTTCTTTTTATCATTTTTACCATAAACATCCCCAAAAAATGAATATTCTGTAAGTCTGTATTTATGTATTTTATCTTTAACATTGCAGTCTTCAGATGTAAACCAAATCCGTGTTATAATGGCGGTATATGTGCAGATTTAGGTAGCTCATACAAATGTTCCTGTAAAAAGCCATACAGTGGAAAGCGCTGTCAAGGTTAGTATTTACGCCTCATCATTCATTTCTACAGCAATATTTCAGGTAAACCAAACAAACGGTTACTGTTTAATTTGATTTATGGGTCTTTATTGTCACTTACTGCCATATTTTAGCTACTTCCTAATTACCAAACTAATTAAAGGAGACAAATTCGGACAGTTATAAAGTATAAATTACCGTTAAATATAAAATTTTCCATCATACATCAAATATATAATAACATTTGAAAATAGTACAGTGCATCTGTCTATAGCCAGAGTTTCATCAGTTTTCAGTTAGTATTTTTGGCTTCTTCGAATGAGGAAGAGAAGTTATGCTGTTCTTGGTGAAATTGTTCTACCTTACTATTTATTTTTTATTATTAGTTCATTCTACGCGCGTCAATCATAGGAGATTAGAAGTATGTAATACTATATAAATGCAGTAGATATGGTGTCACTCAATTTAAGTTTGAAGAAACCACACATCGAAGAAGGACAGACAATGCAATTGTCAAAGAGGGAAAAGGACAAAAAGATAAACAATGACCGACAGAACACTACACATAATACTTATTGATTGATTGATTTTTGGTGTTTAACGCCACTTTCAAAAATATTTCAGCTATATCATGGCGACCAGTTTTAGTGGTCGAGGAAGCCGAAGTACCCGGAGAGAATCACTGACCATGAGTAGGCAACTGGTAAACTTTATTACTTGCGGCTGCGAGTCGAGTGCACTCTTTTTTGTAATTTACAAAGCCGGGCGCGAACCCACGCCAGATTGGTGATAGGCTTGTATGAGTTGTTAGGTAATCCAACTACCTAACTCATTGAGCCACCCGGGTCCCTCACAGAATACTAGATACGAAACAATAGCAAAGGTATAGACATAACGGTCGAACGCAATCATCAGCTTTGGCAAGTTGAAATCCACCTAATTCCAAAATATCAATTTCCAAAAGTCCTAATTTCCAAAAATCGCAATTATCTCCAAAATGTCGCAATTCCCAAAATATACATAAATCCATTAATGTCTTTGTTCCCACAGGATCCTCATTTCCATAATAAAGTCCTAAATCTCAAAGTCAGATAAGGAAGCAAATATTCTCAAGATAGAAAAAAGCAACATATCTGCAACTAGATTTGACTAGAGCCTCTCCAATCTTATTAAAATTAGATGTTTCTTTTTTTTCTATTGTTTTGCTTATTTGTCGATCCACTAACATCTAACTACATCTCGCATTGGGGTCACGTCGAGACTCATGTTTTCGCCCGACCAATCATCGACGTGTCCATTATTTAAAACAGAGTACACGCCAAGACCTCTTTCCTCCCGATAGGTCAATATATTTAACTAAGTTGAACATGGTTGGACGGTCAAAGATGCATAAGAATGAAAGGTTAACCTACATGACCATAAATAAAATGCTGTTAGAAGTTACTCGACAAAAAAACAAAGCTAAAAAAACAGGCACAACAAACATTTATTTTTTATGAATCGGTTTTTCAGGTTACCGTAATTTACACATTAGTCCGACCACATGATTTGATTTACGCCTAGCAAATGCACACCTAAGTCTAAGCGTACAATGTTGTTTTCAATACTACCTTGCATTATTTTGAATATTTTTCAGAGAATCCATGCTACCCAAACCCTTGCAGTTATAACGGAAAGTGTGCTCTGAACGGATACGGGGGATACAAATGTAAATGTGTCGGTGGCTACACCGGAAGTAAATGTGAAAGTAAGTTTTTCATCTCTGAAAATCTACATTTAAAGATAGGAATTGTTAAAACAAATGTAATATCGCATTATTTTTTTTTATTGAATTGTATGTACAAAGCCAGGAAAGGCAGCGGTCATCTATTTGTTTGTTAACAGAATAAAATGCATGTGCATTGTTTATTACTTATACTAGTTTAATTTATAGCATGTTATTTCCTTATTAATGTTTTCAGAAAATCCATGTCGGCCAAACCCATGCAGTTATAACGGAAAGTGTGTCGTGAATGGATACGGGGGATACAAATGTAAATGTGTCGGTGGATACACCGGAAGTAGATGTGAAAGTGAGTTGTTTTTTGTGTGTTTCATTTAAAATCGAAAAATTTACATTAAGAAAACCTTGAAGATGTGAAAGACAGACAGTGTAATGGCCAAAGGAAAAAGCATTTATCGGCTGAAGTAAGGAGTCCCGCTCAACTGCAGACTAGGGGCCGTGTCACCCTCATTTTAGGGTATGTGTTTGCTCATTGTTGAAGACCCCACTGTTACTGTGAAATGCAGAACAGCAATAAAGCATTGTTCCTTTACTTAAAATTATGTCTGAGCGTAATGTTGAATTGTCTCTCATATTCACTTACATCACTATGTTTCTTACTAATAAAGAAGACAAGTAATTGTAAGAAAAATATTATTCACAAAACCAAAAATAGAGCAATACTAATCCAACCAAGAAACGTTAGTTGACGTAAGGGCTCCGGAAAGGTGTGCAACTCCTACTTCCCTAGTGTATCCGTCGTGTTAATCGTTTTAATATATACGGTGATAAAGCATGAATAAGGAAAAGGACGGGATTGCAATTACGACAAACGGAACATGTGACACAGACATTCCGCTTCGGTTAATTCACATGGTAGCAACCCACTGTAAGTATTTAAGTATAAAGTAAATATATATATATATATATACGTCTGAAAATTAAATCAAACAGTGTTAGAATTAGATTTTTGAGCTGTCAAATGTTTTGTTCTTCCCTCAACGGGATTTGAACTCACACCATTGATACACTGCAGCACCATTCGCCTAGCCTTACGTCCAGCGCCCTAGACCACTCGATCACATCCACTCCCTCTACATACACTTAAGCATATTACCACTGGTTATTCATATATTCGCCCTACGAGACAAGGTAACACTTCGACTATTGAAGCTATATTTTATATAGTAGGTGTGGTCGAGGGGTCTAGAGCACTGGACATGAGGCTGAGCGATGGGTGCAGCTGTGTATCAATGGTGTAAATTCAAGTCCCGTCGAATGAGCATTTTTTCAGTTATAACATGTCGAGAACAGGCTATATATTGAAAATGAAGATGATGATGTTCAAGACAAACTAGCTGAGTTGGATTTTTATAGTGTTAGATCACTGAAACAACAGACCAATTGTTGCTATACTAGAGCATCTTATTCTTATTCCAAGCCAACGAGTCTTTGTTTTTGCTCATTGGTGCCGCATGCTTGACAGAGAAGCAGCAATTTTTTTATAAATCACACATTGATTTGTTACTTTGGTTTGGTTTATGGTGCTTAACACCACTTTCAAGAATATTTCAGCTAGATCGTGGCTGTCAGTTTTATTGCTGGAGGAAACCGGAGTGCCCGGAAAAAAACATCGACTTGTCGCAAGTCACTGATAAATTTTATCAGATAATGCTGCATCGAGTACACCTCGCCTGTGCTTGATTCGAACTCACAGCTTCAGTTGTGATATAATAATAAAAATATAATATTGTGTTTTAAGAGAATAAAAGTATGTCAAAATATTTTAATATATTTTCAAATATACGAATTATCCCGAAAATACGATTTCCCATTGTGTTCAAAGGATTGTTTTATTCAAGTAGAAACATAACTCGCACATGTACATTTCGTTGGGTAGAAACGAAAAGATTAAGATGTATGTATAAAATATATTCCCATTGAAGCAAAAGAAGTTGCCCGTATGGATATAACGGTTTTCTTTTTCCGTACTTTATCCATTTGTTATTTTCAGAGAATCCATGTCGCCCAAACCCGTGCAGCTATAATGGAAAGTGTGTCCTGAACGGATATGGGGGATACAAATGTAAATGTATCGGTGGTTACACCGGAAGTAGATGTGAAAGTAGGTCAACTTTTGTTTTTCGTGGGGAAATACAATATATCATTGCAAATACAATGTATCAAAATTTACACTGATGTATACGAAATTAAGCAGAAAAAAAAACGCTTTCACATTTAGTTGATATTTTGCGAAGATTATGCGATATCGATTTTAATCGAGAATGATAATGTACTGTTTTAAAATATCAAAATCTCACAATTTATAATTATAACTATGATTTAAAAACTTAAGGAAAACCGAAGGGGCAATCAAATATCAACAATCAAGAGACATTGTCAACAATGAAAACACAAAACGCAGTACGAATACAAACGACAACAAAAACATACAAACACAAATATAAACAAACAAACAAGCAAAAAAATAATAATTTAAAAAAAAAAAAAAAAAAAAAAAAAAAACCTGCCCCGATAGAAAACTAAAAGGATGAACAAATCGCACCCCTCAAAGACTTTCAAAGGAAATTTTGTAAATAAAAAAAAGACAAAAACACAATACATATGCATGCCAAAATCCATCCTGAAGAATTGGTGATAAAATGTCAGATTTGGAACACAAGACCACAATTTTATTTAGTTATACTAAAGTGAAGATTTCCTATGCCATTTTGTTGTATGCCTGTGTATTTTACCAATCTTATTATTTTCAGAAAATCCGTGCCATCCAAACCCTTGCAGTTATAACGGAAAGTGTGTCCTGGACGGATACGGGGGATACAAATGTAAATGTGTCGGTGGTTACACCGGAAGTAGATGTGAAAGTGAGTTGTTTTGTGTTCAAATCTCACAATTTACACTATTTAAATTTTAAAGATATCCTTTCATATTCAGTCGAGTACCACATCGGTGGTGAAATCATTAGTGTGCTCGCCTAGTGTGCTCGCCTCGAGTGCGGTAGATCGTGGTGAAATCATTAGTGTGCTCGCCTCCAGTGCGGTAGATCGTGGTGAAATCATTAGTGTGCTCGTTTCGAGTGCGGTAGATCGTGGTGAAATCATTAGTGTGCCCGTCTCGAGTGCGGTAGATCGTGGTGAAATCATTAGTGTGCTCGTTTCGAGTGCGGTATATCGTGGTGAAATCATTAGTGTGCTCGCCTCTAGTGCGGTAGATCGTGGTGAAATCATTAGTGTGCTCGCCTCGAGTGCGGTAGATCGTGGTGAAATCATTAGTGTGCTCGCCTAGTGTGCTCGCCTCGAGTGCGGTATATCGTGGTGAAATCATTAGTGTGCTCGCCTCGAGTGCGGTAGATCGTGGTGAAATCATTAGTGTGCTCGTTTCGAGTGCGATAGATCGTGGTGAAATCATTAGTGTGCTCGCCTCGAGTGCGGTAGATCGTGGTGAAATCATTAGTGTGCTCGCCTCGAGTGCGGTAGATCGTGGTGAAATCATTAGTGTGCTCGCCTCGAGTGCGGTAGATCGTGGTGAAATCATTAGTGTGCTCGTTTCGAGTGCGGTAGATCGTGGTGAAATCATTAGTGTGCCCGTCTCGAGTGCGGTAGATCGTGGTGAAATCATTAGTGTGCTCGTTTTGAGTGCGGTAGATCGTGGTGAAATCATTAGTGTGCTCGCCTCGAGTGCGGTAGATCGTGGTGAAATCATTAGTGTGCTCGCCTCGAGTGCGGTAGATCGTGGTGAAATCATTAGTGTGCTCGCCTAGTGTGCTCGCCTCGAGTGCGGTAGATCGTGGTGAAATCATTAGTGTGCTCGTTTCGAGTGCGGTAGATCGTCGTTGCAAACCAAAGACTATACAATTATTATTTGATGCTTCTCCACGAAGTATTAAGGAACCGTCGTGGTCGTGATCCTATAGTAGTTGGATTTACAACTATCTATGCAATCAGTGCCTATCACCACTAACGTTGTGAGATCGAATCCCACTCATGCGATACAACATTATGTGATAAAGTTTGTCAATGACTGATGACAGGTCAGTTGTTTTCTACGGATACTCCGGTTTCCTCCACCAATAAAACTTACCGTCACGATATAACTGAAATATTTTTGAAAGTGGCGTTAAACACAATAAACCAACCCACCGAAGTATTAAGGAGCAAGAGCAAAGTCTTGTTGCTCGAAATCAGGATAATAAGTGAAGGGATATGTTTACCCGCGGATTGTTGTGTCAGTGAACTAACATTTTTTATAAAATGCACGTAAGCGTGTTGATCTAGTACAAAGCGTGCATCATCATCATAATCTCATCGAATGTAACTTGTATATAGCTGATAAATTTACCATTTGGAGTTAAACAACAATCACTCACCCACTTACTTACTCTCTAACTACATGTGCCTACAAAAACACATTCATTTAGGAAAATTAAACCTTATTAAAATAGATTGATTGATTGATTTTTGGTACTTAGCGCCACTTTCAGCAATATTTCAGCTATATCACGGCGACCAGCTTTAGTGGTGGAAGAAGCAAGCCGGAGTACCCGAAGAGAACCACCGACAATGGGCAAACAACTGGTAAACTTTATCACTTGCGAGTCGAGTGCACCTTTGTTTTGTTATTTACAAAAGAGGGCGCGATCCCACGCCGTATTGGTGATAGGCTTGCATCAGTTGTTAGGTAATCCAGATACCTAACTCATAGAGCCACCCGGGCCCTTATTAAAATAGAAAGCACATACCAATATAGTTCCGTATTATAAGTCTGATCACCTAACCATTCCGAGGGAGGCTATATTGTGAAAAAAATAGTTTTTCTATGTTAATTTGGTATCAAAAGAAAGATAAATCATTTTTCCTTTTAACGATATAAACATTTTTAAAAAACAAGAACACTAGCTAATAAAGCGAATGGAAAAATGTCCATACCTTACGTTTTTTGTTGATATTGACATGTTTTATAAGTCTGCATATCACTGCCTGTATCAGGTATGTAGGGCTTGAAATTAAAAATAATGGGGCGAAATGTCAGAAACGGATACGATATTTGGAAGGTGGGAGCTTGCTGTAGCAGACGATGTTTACATTAGAAACGGAAGCGGAATTAATATTGGTGTGTAGACGTACAATACTTATCTTGATTAATAAGTGATGATATGGAAGATTTAGGACAAGCGTTTGCAACACTGTTTTATTATACAAAAAATGCATATAGCTAATATTTTCAGGGAATCCATGTAGCCCAAACCCGTGCAAATATAACGGAAAGTGTGTCCTGAACGGATACGGGGGATACAAATGTAAATGTGTCGGTGGATATACCGGAAGTAGATGTGAAAGTGAGTTTTATTTGTCTATGAGATATCATTGTCAATCTCAAAATTTATATAAAAATAAAAAGACATGTCCTTTTACATTCAGTTGATAAACATTAGAGAAAACAGAAGGGGCTATGCAAAATGGACAATCCAGAGGAACTGGCAACATAAGGTACACAAGACGAAGACAAACAAAGCAAAACACAACACCTTATGTGTTGGACACCACTATGCGCAAAAACACCAATAGCGTAACTAAGAAATGAGCCCTCCTACAAACAACTGGAGGTAAAGACGAGCCGAACATGGTTTTATGGCGAAATCGTAAAGGACATCACAACACGAAACCCAGATATGTTGCTAAGGCAAATGCAATATAGTGTTTATTCGATAGTAATAATATATCGTTTTAATATATTAAAATCTCATAATTTATTTTGAAATTTATGACCTTTAAAAATATTCATACATATTGTCCTTAATTCTAAAGACGGGTGTCACAAATGAAGCAAGAACTGCTTACCCTTTCGGAGCACCTGAGTTCACCCCTGGTTTTTAGTGGGATTCGTGTTGCTCGATCTTTAGCTTTATGTGAATGCTTTGTAGATCGTTGTTTGTCCTTTTGTACTTGTTTGCCCATTGTGTTGTCTGTTCATCTTCGACTTACGGATTCTGATTATTCCTTCGCCATCTTAAAACTCTTTTTATTGAAATACACGACCTACATGAACCGCACCAGTGGTATATTGGTTAGCGTTTTTGCTTGGAATGCGGTATTTTGTGCGGTCGAGTCCCTGTCGAGTCAAATCGAGGATTTTGAAATTGGTATTTTCTGCTTCTACGCTAAGCACGTATCATTGAGAAGTAAGAGCAAAAACTGATTGGCTCTGAATGAGGATAGTGTGTTTGAGTGGAACGACATGTCTACCCACTAACTGTTGTCTCTAGCTGAGCGTACCGATGTTTATCTAGTTCTAAGAAGACATCATCATCTCATCGAATCTAACTTGCTCTCGCCATGATATAGCTGACAAAAAATTTTTCATTTGGTATTAATTAATAATAACTCACTCACTTACTACATGTATATACAAAAACACATAAGTAAATTAAACTTTTCTAGATAAAAACAACACATGCCAATATTCTGCAGAATTAGAGATGAAATGGCAGATTTAGATCACGTGTTTGATAAAAACGTAGATATCAAATTTAGTGTTCTTTTCTAGAATAACCTTCATCATGTACGCTCAAAATCGAAAAATTGGAAAGCCAAACAATTAAAAGGTTTGGGAGCAATACAACCAAAGGGCGTAAACTGGACACCCATAATAGTCTAAGGTCAACTATGTGTGAGGGAGGAGAACATTAGGATTATTAATAATTACATTATTTAGGAACTGTTTTATTTTATATAGATAATATTTTCAGATAATCCATGTAGCCCAAACCCGTGCAAATATAACGGAAAGTGTGTCCTGAACGGATACGGTGGATACAAATGTACATGTGTCGGTGGCTACACCGGAAGTAGATGTGAAAGTAAGTTTTTTTCTTAAAATTTACACCCAACTATAGAAATAAAATATTTACTTTCAAATAGATTTGATATTTTGTTGAATAAAATGAAAAACAAAAATTAAACACCTTCAAAATCGAACAGAAAATATCGATATCCCTAACACACGGAGGCCGTCGTTGTCGTGATAGTGTTGTTGTTGGATTTACAACTACCTATGCAAACAATTCATATCACTACTAAAGTGGTGAGCACTAATTCCGCTCATGGCGCGGTGTACTCGATAAACATTATGTGGTAAAGTTTGTCAGTGAGTTGCGACAAGTCGGTTGTTTTCTCCACGAACTCCCATTTCCTCCACCAATAAGACTGACCGCCATGATATTGCTGAAATATTGCTAAACACCAGAACCCTAACCATTACCCCAAAGTACTCTCATGTAAAAAGTGGCGGGTTTAACTAGTTTTATGGTCCTAAATATCCTGCTTATTAGAGAATAGAAATTTATCATCTTAAGATCTAAATTATAAATAATTCATTATCAACTTTTATTACTATTCACACAATTTGTTTTTCTTGTTTAATATCAATGTAGTTTCTAAAATATATGAACTATCTACAAATACTTATTGTTAGGATATATTATAGTCATGCAGAATAGGACAGCATGTGTGAGCGCGAACACCATCAAATACCAGTATTAAAATGGCGAATCTAAAACACAAGATCTGAACTTTGTTTGGTTATGTTAAAATGTAGATATCATAAACCAATAAGTTGCATAGTTGAGTAACACGACGGGTGCCACTAATGGAGCAGAAACTGCTTGTCCTACCGTAGCTTACCTCCGGCTTTTAGTGGATTCGTGTTGCTCAATCTTTAGCTTTCAGTGTATTGCTTTGTAGATCATTGTTTGTCATTTTGACCTTTTTTCTTTTAAGCATTGTATTATCTGTCCCTCTTCGATTCACTACTTCAATGTATTCTTGCCAATCTGAATATTTTTAGAGAATCCATGCTACCCAAACCCTTGCAGTTATAATGGAAAGTGTGTCCTGAACGGATACGGGGGATACAAATGTAAATGTGTCGGTGGTTACACCGGAAGTAGATGTGAAAGTAAGTTTAGTTTTTATGAGAAAAAATCAATATTATATTACTAGTATTTCAAATCTTAATATTTGCACTGAACTATACGAATTAAAAAAATATGTTTACACATTGATGTGATTTTTTGCTAAGACAAATGTAATTTCATTCTTGGTCAAAAGGAGTAGTATATAGTTTGTTGGTAAAGTATATATTTTATGAAAAAAGTATATATTTTATGAAAAACAATATGTCGTTTGGTCTGCTTTCTCCCAAAGACTTGGCTTTCACATCTTTTGGTGTTGAACGTACTCAATGAACGTTATACCAGGAATGCAATATTCGCTCTAAATAAGATAAGTGTGAAGATACCAAAGGCGTCATCAGAAACCGTTAATCGAAGAAGGAGACATTTGAACAGCCAAGTATGAAAGAACAATAGGACAAACAATGCTCTACAAAACACTAAAGATCGACTCTCGTTAACCCCACTAAAAGCGGGGGTGAAACCAGGTGCTCAGGAAGGGCTCCATCAAGCAGTTCCTGCTTCACATGTGGCACATCCTGTGCTACTCTTGTTACAAACCTGGTGATAAGTCATGAATGAGGAAAGGAATGGATTGTGACTACGGCAAACAGAACATTTCCGTGGTCATTTATCACACAGACATTTAACCAGGCAAAACGTTTGAAGTGATGACTTCAACTTAGCCACTAGGAACTCTTGGTTCAGTGGCCTCCTTGTTAGCAGCAATATTCTGTCAAGGAATTTATGATACCAACCACAAGCTCTGGAATCTCGGATCAACTGAGAGATATATCTACATATACAGGTGCTTCCGGAATGTTGATATATATAAAAGGAAAGTTCACAATAGGGAAATTGAAATTATCTCTTCTGTTGTAAAGTTTCGTTCTTAGCCTACTCTCATTGTCTATTCTGAGGTGTAAGTCAAACTACTAAGAAGCAGATCTAGCTGCATCTTTGATATCGTTGATTTCAAGCTCAATGGGATGGATGCGATCAGCAAAATTACCACGTTTAGAATTATTTACTGAAATAACATCACTTATATAGTGGAATGGCCAAATAAAGACCGGAGTAGCTTCTTTTCGTTTTTGATACCCACGTCTTTATTATGACTATCGCCAAAGACCATCTGAAGACACAATTTCGTCTTTCCAGTTGATGATAAATTTTAAGTGGCACCGCTAGATTGATAAATAGAGATGACAAATATACTTTGTTAGACCATCATAATATATTTCATAGTAATAAGACACCTTTCATTTAAATGGTCCGTCTATTTTCCCATCTGAACATTTTTAGAGAGTCCATGTCGCCCAAACCCTTGCAGTTATAACGGAAAGTGTGTCCTGGATGGATACGGGGGATATCAATGTAAATATATCGGTAATTACTTCGGGAGTAGATGTAAAATATCAAAATCTAAAACAAATCTAAATGTACTGTTATATATATATATATATATATATATATAAGATAAGGAATATTCAATTCACTGTTGTTAGAGCAAACATAATATCGTGCTTAATTAATAAGAAGAGTTTGAAGATAAGGGTAATAACAAAATTACCGAACTCTGTACAATCTAACAAAGGGAAAGTCAAAACTCATAAATATAAACAGACAAAATCAGTCAACAACCGGAAAACTGTGAAAACTGTAATGACCCTGACTTGGTACAGGTATTTCTAAAGAAATGGTGCGTTGAATCAGATTGTAAAGCGCCAAACCTCCCCCTTTCATTACGGTCTCTGGCTATCACTATAACAGTATTTACAACAATACTTGAACAAAACAGGTAAAACAATTGAAGATACCAAAGGGTAAACAGAATCCATATATCGAAGTAGCAGACAATACATTCCTGAAAATTCTGAACTAGAACAGATAAATAAAGCTGACAGAGAACCATGTGTTATAATACTGTTGACACAACCAACGCATCTCAATATTTACTTGACTGTTAATCTGTGAAGTTTACACATTTGTTGTTTACAGAAAATCCGTGCCGTCCAAACCCTTGCAGTTATAATGGAAAGTGTGTCCTGAACGGATACGGGGGATACAAATGTAAATGTGTCGGTGGTTACTACGGGAGTAGATGTGAAAGTAAGTTTAGTTTTTAGATTATGAAACTGAACTATCTACAAAACCACATTTATTTGGATGAATAATAGTTTTATAGACATACAAACAACGATCTACAAAACATACACATAAAATTAAAAGATCGAGAAACACGAACCCCGCACAAAAAACAGGAAGTGTACTCAAATGCTCCGGAATGGTAGGTAGTTCCTGCTCTACTAGTGGCACCCGTCGTGTTAATCTAGGTACAAACACGGCGATAAGTCATGAATGAAGCAACATATGCGAACAACATGAATTACTACTGAACAAAAATGGCACCCTTAGAACAGCTAGCCTCAACTAACATTAGTATATTTGATTTCTAAGCCATGCATTTTATCCTACTGACTACTTTCAGAACATCCTTGTCGTCCAAACCCTTGCAGCTATAACGGAAAGTGTGTCGTGAAAGGATACGGGGCATACACATGTAAATGTGTCGGTGGTTACACCGGAAGTAGATGTGAAAGTAAGTTTATTTTCTTCTACAAGAAATTCAACATGATCTATCTACAATGCACACTTATTTGGATAAATAACAGTTTTGTTAGCAAAATCAAGAAGATTTTGAAGATATCAAATGGGTAATCAGAATCCGTCAATCGAAGGACAGACAACACAATGGCCAAAAGAAAAAGGACAAAGGGACAAACAACGATCTACAAAACATAAACATAAAACTAACGATCGAGTAACACGAACACCACTAAAAACAGGTGGTGAACTCAGGTGCTGCGGAAGGGTGGGAAGTTCCTTCTCCACTAGTGGCACCTGTCGTGTTAATCTAGTTACAAACCCGGTGATAAATCATGAATGAGGAAGGAACCGGGAAGTGTTTATGACAAGTGGAACATATCCGTGGGTATTTGTGACACAGACAGATATTCCATAGCAAGTCATGGTGGCGACCGTAAATCTTTCGAAATGATGACTTCAACTTAATCAAGAGGAATCCTTGGTTCAGTAGCTGCCTTGTTAGCAGCAACCCTCTATAAAGGAAATACTGATAAGAACCACAAGCTCTGGAATATCATATCAACTGAGAGATATATTCTCCATAATGCAGGTGCTGCTGGAATGTTGCTACATATGAATGGAAAGTTCACAATGGGAAAATTGAAATCCTCTCTTTTGTCGTAAAGTTTGGTTCTTAACCGCACCTCACTGTCAATTTTGTTATAATGTTATAATACTGTAGACACAAAGAACGCATCTACATTGTTGCTAGACTGTTAATATCTGAAGTGTACATATTTGTTGTTTGCAGAAAATCCTTGCCGTCCAAACCCTTGCAGTTATAATGGAAAGTGTGTCCTGAACGGATACGGGGGATATACATGTAAATGTGTCGGTGGTTACTCCGGAAGTAGATGTGAAAGTAAGTTTGTTTGCTTCTACAAGAAATTAAACATATCACTTGAAATATCAAAATATCTAATTGCACTCTAATGAATATAAACTAAGAATATTCCAACTCACTGTGGTGATATGTTTTTAAAGCAAGCATAATATTGTGCTTAATTAGTACCAAGTTACTGAACACGATCTGACAATGTATACTCGTATATATGAATTTGAGGATAATCGAACACACCGAGGTGATATGTTGTTAAGGTAAAAATAATATAGTTTTTAATTAGTAGCAAGTGACTGAAAACCCTGAATTACTAACACAATCGGAAAACGTATACTCGTATGTATGAATTCAAAACTATTCGAACACACCGAGGTGATATGTTGTTAAAGTATAAATAATATTATGCTTTATAAGTAGCAAGTTACTGAAAACCCTGAACTACTAGCACATTCGGAAAACGTATACTCGTATATATGAATTTAAAGCTATTCGAGCACACTGAGGTGATATATTGTTAAAGTAAAAATAATATCGTGTTTAATAAGTAGCAAGTTCCTGAAAATCATGAGCCACTAGCAAAACAAAAACCAGATAAACAAAGCTGAAAGAGAACTGTATGTTATACCAGAAAGGCGCCGTGCGCACTAATCTTGATATCTACGTTTTTATTAAGACATAATATGCATGGAAATTGTTACATCACTGCTTATCTCTCAAATGTACACATTTGTTATTTTTTAGAAAATCCATGTCGCCCAAATCCTTGCAGTTATAATGGAAAGTGTGTCCTGAACGGATACGGGGGATACAAATGTCAATGTGTCGGTGGTTACACCGGAAGTACATGTGAAAGTAAGTTGTATCTACCAGAAATCCAAAATATTCTTTCACATTTCAAAACTGAAACTCAAGTTTATGAATTTTAAACATATACAGTGTACATACACAATGAGTTGATATGTTGCTAAAATAAATGCAATATCGTGTTTATCAGAGCATTAAAATAAATCGTGTCAAAACATGAAAATTTCGGAATTTATTTTTAAAAGTTATGATATTTACAGTTGCTAAATATTGTAATTATCATTAAAACTAAGGTTCTCCTCCCTCGGTCATAGGTAACCTTAGGAGAATTTGGTTATCCTGTTGATGTCCTTTGGTTACCTCTTGCTCCAAAAGACTTTAAGATTATTTGACTTTTTAATCTTTTGATTATGATTGCGCCTTATGAAGATTATTCCAGAAGCGCATCGTGAGCACTATATTGGTTATCTACGTTTTTACTTCAACTGATTTTCCTTAAATAATTGAACTATCTACTATTGCACATATATTTGGATAAATAATAGTCTTGTAGAAAAAAAAACATACACAATGAGTTGATATGTTGCTAAAATAAATGCAATATCGTGTTTATCAGAGCATAAATGTAAATCGTGTTAAAATTAAAATATTTCGGAATTTATTTTTAACGGATCGTGAGCACTATATTGGATATCTACGTTTGTACTTCAACTGATTTTTCCTTAAATAATTGAACTATCTACTATTGCACATATATTTGGATAAATAATAGTATTGTAGAAAAAAAAATCAACATGAATTAATGCTGAAAACGGCAGATTTAGAACACACATACTCACAACATTGTTTCATTTTCTTAGAATAGAGATCTTATTTCTTTTGGAATTTTATTGTTCATCTCTTTATTTCATCCATCTGATTATTTTCAGAAAATCCATGTCGTCCTAACCCTTGCAGTTATAATGGAAAGTGTGTCCTAAATGGATACGGGGGATACAAATGTACATGTGTCGGTGGTTACTCCGGAAGTAGATGTGAAAGTAAGTTGTATCTACCGGAAATCCAAAATATACTTTCACATTTCAAAAATGAAACTCAAGTTTATGAATTTTAAACATATACAGTGTACATACACAATGAGTTGATATGTTGCTAAAATAAATGCAATATCGTGTTTATCAGAGCATACAAATAAATCGAGCTAAAATTAAACAATTTCGGAATTTATTTTTAAAAGTTATGATATTTACAGTTGCTAAATATTGTAATTATCACTAAAGCTAAGGTTCTCCTCCCTTGGGCATAGGTAACCTTAGGAGAATTTGGTTATCCTGTTGATGTCCTTTGGTTACCTCTTGCTCCAAAAGACTTTAAGATTATTCGACTTTTCAATCTTTTAATTATGAGTGTGCCTTATGAAGATTATTCCAGAAGGGCATTGTGAGCACTATATTGGATATCTACGTTTGTACTTCAACTGGTTTTTCCTTAAATAATTGAACTATCTACTATTGCACATATATTTGGATAAATAATAGTATTGTAGAAAAAAAAATCAACATGAATTAATGCTGAAAAGGGCAGATTTAGAACACACATACCCACAACATTGTTGATTTTCTTAGAATAGAGATCTTATTTCTTTTTGGTATTTGATAGTTCATCTCTTTATTTCATCCATCTAATTATTTTCAGAAAATCCATGTAGTCCTAACCCTTGCAGTTATAATGGAAAGTGTGTCCTAAATGGATACGGGGGATACAAATGTCAATGTGTCGGTGGTTACGCCGGAAGTAGATGTGAAAGTAAGTTGTATCTACCGGAAATCCAAAATATACTTTCACATTTCAAAACTGAAACTCAAGTTTATGAATTTTAAACATATACAGTGTACATACACAATGAGTTGATATGTTGCTAAAATAAATGCAATATCGTGTTTATCAGAGCATAAAAATAAATCGAGCTAAAATTAAACAATTTCGGAATTTATTATTAAAAGTTATGATATTTACAGTTCCTAATATTGCAATTATCACTAAAACTAAGGTTCTCCTCCGTCGGGCATAGGTAACCTTAGCAGATCTTGGCTATCCTGTTTATGTCATTTGGTTACCTCTTGCTCCAAGAGACTTTAAGATTATTTGACTTTTCAATCTTTTGATTATGAGTGCGCCTTATGAACATTATTCCAGAAACGGATCGTGAGCACTATATTGGATATCTACGTATGTACTTCAACTGATTTTTCCTTAAATAATTGAACTATCTACTATTGCACATATATTTGGATAAATAATAGTATTGTAGAAAAAAAATCAACATGAATTAAAGTTGAAAACGCAGATTTAGAACACACATACCCACAACACCGTTTCATTTTCTTAGAATAGAGATCTTATTTCTTTTGGTATTTTATTGTTCATCTCTTTATTTCATCCATCTGATTATTTTCAGAAAATCCATGTCGTCCTAACCCTTGCAGTTATAATGGAAAGTGTATCCTGAACGGATACGGGGGATACAAATGTACATGTGTCGGTGGTTACTCCGGAAGTAGATGTGAAAGTAAGTTGTATCTACCGGAAATCCAAAATATACTTTCACATTTCAAAAATGAAACTCAAGTTTATGAATTTTAAACATATACAGTGTACATACACAATGAGTTGATATGTTGCTAAAATAAATGCAATATCGTGTTTATCAGAGCATACAAATAAATTGTGCTAGAATTAAACAATTATTTCGGAATTTATTTTTAAAAGTTATGATATTTACAGTTGCTAAATATAGTAATTATCACTAAAGCTAAGGTTCTCCTCCCTCGGGCATAGGTAACATTAGCAGAATTTGGTTATCCTGTTGATGTCCTTTCGTTACCTCTTGCTCCAAAAGACTTTAAGATTATTTGACTTTTTATTCTTTTAATTATGAGTGTGCCTTATTAAGATTATTCCAGAAGGGCATTGTGAGCACTATATTGGATATCTACGTTTGTACTTCAACTGATTTTTCCTTAAATAATTGAACTATCTACTATTGCACATATATTTGGATAAATAATAGTATTGTAGAAAAAAAATCAACATGAATTAATGCTGAAAACGGCAGATTTAGAACACACATACCCACAACACTGTTTCATTTTCTTAGAATAGAGATCTTAATTCTTTTGTAATTTGATTGTTCATCACTTTATTTCATCCATCTGATTATTTTCAGAAAATCCATGTCGTCCTAACCCTTGCAGTTATAATGGAAAGTGTGTCCTAAATGGATACGGCGGATACAAATGTACATGTGTCGGTGGTTACTCCGGAAGTAGATGTGAAAGTAAGTTGTATCTACCTGAAATCCAAAATATACTTTCACATTTCAAAATTGAAACTCAAGTTTATGAATTTTAAACATATACAGTGTACATACACAATGAGTTGATATGTTGCTAAAATAAATGCAATATCGTGTTTATCAGAGCATAAAAATAAATCGAGCTAAAATTAAACAATTTCGGAATTTATTATTAAAAGTTATGATATTTACAGTTCCTAATATTGCAATTATCACTAAAACTAAGGTTCTCCTCCGTCGGGCATAGGTAACCTTAGCAGATCTTGGCTATCCTGTTTATGTCATTTGGTTACCTCTTGCTCCAAGAGACTTTAAGATTATTTGACTTTTCAATCTTTTGATTATGAGTGCGCCTTATGAACATTATTCCAGAAACGGATCGTGAGCACTATATTGGATATCTACGTATGTACTTCAACTGATTTTTCCTTAAATAATTGAACTATCTACTATTGCACATATATTTGGATAAATAATAGTATTGTAGAAAAAAAATCAACATGAATTAAAGTTGAAAACGCAGATTTAGAACACACATACCCACAACACCGTTTCATTTTCTTAGAATAGAGATCTTATTTCTTTTGGTATTTTATTGTTCATCTCTTTATTTCATCCATCTGATTATTTTCAGAAAATCCATGTCGTCCTAACCCTTGCAGTTATAATGGAAAGTGTATCCTGAACGGATACGGGGGATACAAATGTACATGTGTCGGTGGTTACTCCGGAAGTAGATGTGAAAGTAAGTTGTATCTACCGGAAATCCAAAATATACTTTCACATTTCAAAAATGAAACTCAAGTTTATGAATTTTAAACATATACAGTGTACATACACAATGAGTTGATATGTTGCTAAAATAAATGCAATATCGTGTTTATCAGAGCATACAAATAAATTGTGCTAGAATTAAACAATTATTTCGGAATTTATTTTTAAAAGTTATGATATTTACAGTTGCTAAATATAGTAATTATCACTAAAGCTAAGGTTCTCCTCCCTCGGGCATAGGTAACATTAGCAGAATTTGGTTATCCTGTTGATGTCCTTTCGTTACCTCTTGCTCCAAAAGACTTTAAGATTATTTGACTTTTTATTCTTTTAATTATGAGTGTGCCTTATTAAGATTATTCCAGAAGGGCATTGTGAGCACTATATTGGATATCTACGTTTGTACTTCAACTGATTTTTCCTTAAATAATTGAACTATCTACTATTGCACATATATTTGGATAAATAATAGTATTGTAGAAAAAAAATCAACATGAATTAATGCTGAAAACGGCAGATTTAGAACACACATACCCACAACACTGTTTCATTTTCTTAGAATAGAGATCTTAATTCTTTTGTAATTTGATTGTTCATCACTTTATTTCATCCATCTGATTATTTTCAGAAAATCCATGTCGTCCTAACCCTTGCAGTTATAATGGAAAGTGTGTCCTAAATGGATACGGCGGATACAAATGTACATGTGTCGGTGGTTACTCCGGAAGTAGATGTGAAAGTAAGTTGTATCTACCTGAAATCCAAAATATACTTTCACATTTCAAAATTGAAACTCAAGTTTATGAATTTTAAACATATACAGTGTACATACACAATGAGTTGATATGTTGCTAAAATAAATGCAATATCGTGTTTATCAGAGCATAAAAATAAATCGAGCTAAAATTAAACAATTTCGGAATTTATTATTAAAAGTTATGATATTTACAGTTCCTAATATTGCAATTATCACTAAAACTAAGGTTCTCCTCCGTCGGGCATAGGTAACCTTAGCAGATCTTGGCTATCCTGTTTATGTCATTTGGTTACCTCTTGCTCCAAGAGACTTTAAGATTATTCGACTTTTCAATCTTTTAATTATGAGTGTGCCTTATGAAGATTATTCCAGAAGGGCATTGTGAGCACTATATTGGATATCTACGTATGTACTTCAACTGATTTTTCCTTAAATAATTGAACTATCTACTATTGCACATATATTTGGATAAATAATAGTATTGTAGAAAAAAAATCAACATGAATTAAAGTTGAAAACGCAGATTTAGAACACACATACCCACAACACCGTTTCATTTTCTTAGAATAGAGATCTTATTTCTTTTGGTATTTTATTGTTTATCTCTTTATTTCATCCATCTGATTATTTTCAGAAAATCCATGTCGTCCTAACCCTTGCAGTTATAATGGAAAGTGTATCCTGAACGGATACGGGGGATACAAATGTAAATGTGTCGGTGGTTACTCCGGAAGTAGATGTGAAAGTAAGTTGTATCTACCGGAAATCCAAAATATACTTTCACATTTCAAAAATGAAACTCAAGTTTATGAATTTTAAACATATACAGTGTACATACACAATGAGTTGATATGTTGCTAAAATAAATGCAATATCGTGTTTATCAGAGCATACAAATAAATTGTGCTAGAATTAAACAATTATTTCGGAATTTATTTTTAAAAGTTATGATATTTACAGTTGCTAAATATAGTAATTATCACTAAAGCTAAGGTTCTCCTCCCTCGGGCATAGGTAACATTAGCAGAATTTGGTTATCCTGTTGATGTCCTTTCGTTACCTCTTGCTCCAAAAGACTTTAAGATTATTTGACTTTTTATTCTTTTAATTATGAGTGTGCCTTATTAAGATTATTCCAGAAGGGCATTGTGAGCACTATATTGGATATCTACGTTTGTACTTCAACTGATTTTTCCTTAAATAATTGAACTATCTACTATTGCACATATATTTGGATAAATAATAGTATTGTAGAAAAAAAATCAACATGAATTAATGCTGAAAACGGCAGATTTAGAACACACATACCCACAACACTGTTTCATTTTCTTAGAATAGAGATCTTAATTCTTTTGTAATTTTATTGTTCATCACTTTATTTCATCCATCTGATTATTTTCAGAAAATCCATGTCGTCCTAACCCTTGCAGTTATAATGGAAAGTGTGTCCTAAATGGATACGGCGGATACAAATGTACATGTGTCGGTGGTTACTCCGGAAGTAGATGTGAAAGTAAGTTGTATCTACCTGAAATCCAAAATATACTTTCACATTTCAAAAATGAAACTCAAGTTTATGAATTTTAAACATATACAGTGTACATACACAATGAGTTGATATGTTGCTAAAATAAATGCAATATCGTGTTTATCAGAGCATACAAATAAATCGTGCTAGAATTAAACAATTATTTCGGAATTTATTTTTAAAAGTTATGATATTTACAGTTGCTAAATATAGTAATTATCACTAAAGCTAATGTTCTCCTCCCTCGGGCATAGGTAACATTAGCAGAATTTGGTTATCATGTTGATGTCCTTTCGTTACCTCTTGCTCCAAAAGACTTTAAGATTATTTGACTTTTTATTCTTTTAATTATGAGTGTGCCTTATGAAGATTATTCCAGAAGGGCATTGTGAGCACTATATTGGATATCTACGTTTGTACTTCAACTGGTTTTTCCTTAAATAATTGAACTATCTACTATTGCACATATATTTGGATAAATAATAGTCTTGTAGAAAAAAATTCAACATGAATTAATGCTGAAAAGGGCAGGCTTAGTACACACATACCCACAACATTGTTTCATTTTCTTAGAATAGAGATCTTATTTCTTTTTGGTATTTGATTGTTCATCTCTTTATTTCATCCATCTAATTATTTTCAGAAAATCCATGTAGTCCTAACCCTTGCAGTTATAATGGAAAGTGTGTCCTAAATGGATACGGGGGATACAAATGTCAATGTGTCGGTGGTTACGCCGGAAGTAGATGTGAAAGTAAGTTGTATCTACCGGAAATCCAAAATATCCTTTCACATTTCAAAACTGAAACTCAAGTTTAAGAATTTTAAACATATACAGTGTACATACACAATGAGTTGATATGTTGCTAAAATAAATGCAATATCGTGTTTATCAGAGCATAAAAATAAATCGAGCTAAAATTAAACAATTTCGGAATTTATTATTAAAAGTTATGATATTTACAGTTCCTAAATATTGGAATTATCACTAAAACTAAGGTTCTCATCCGTCGGGCATAGGTAAACTTAACAGATCTTGGCTATCCTGTTTATATCATTTGGTTACCTCTTGCTCCTCGAGACTTTAAGATTATTTGACTTTTCAATCTTTTGATTATGAGTGTGCCTTATAAAGATTATTCCAGAAGCGCATCGTGAGGACTATATTGGATATCTACGTTTGTACTTCAACTGATTTTTCCTTAAATAATTGAACTATCTACTATTGCACATATATTTGGATAAATAATAGTCTTGTAGAAAAACAAATCAACATGAATTAATGCTGAAAAGGACAGATTTAGAAGAACACATACCCACAACATTGTTTCATTTTCTTAGAATAGAGATCTTATTTCTTTTTGGTATTTGATTGTTCATCTCTTTATTTCATCCATCTAATTATTTTCAGAAAATCCATGTAGTCCTAACCCTTGCAGTTATAATGGAAAGTGTGTCCTAAATGGATACGGGGGATACAAATGTCAATGTGTCGGTGGTTACGCCGGAAGTAGATGTGAAAGTAAGTTGTATCTACCGGAAATCCAAAATATACTTTCACATTTCAAAACTGAAACTCAAGTTTATGAATTTTAAGCATATGCAGTGTACATACAAAATGAGTTGATATGTTGCTAAAATAAATACAATATCGTGTTTATCAGAGCATAAAAATAAATCGTGTTAAAATTTAAATATTTCGGAATTTATTTTTAAAAGTTATGATATTTACAGTTGTGAAATATTGTAGTTATCACTAAAACTAATGTTCTCCTATCTCGGGCATAGGTAATCTTAGCAGATCTTGGCTATCCTGTTTATTACCTTTGGTTACATCTTGCTCCAAAAAAAATTAAGATTATTTGACTTTTTAATCTTTTGATTATGAGTGTGCCTGATGAACATTATTCCAGAAACGGATCGTGAGCACTATATTGGATATCTACGTATGTACTTCAACTGATTTTTCCTTAAATAATTGAACTATCTACTATTGCACATATATTTGGATAAATAATAGTATTGTAGAAAAAAAATCAACATGAATCAAAGTTGAAAACGCAGATTTAGAACACACATACCCACAACACCGTTTCATTTTCTTAGAATAGAGATCTTATTTCTTTTGGTATTTTATTGTTCATCTCTTTATTTCATCCATCTGATTATTTTCAGAAAATCCATGTCGTCCTAACCCTTGCAGTTATAATGGAAAGTGTGTCCTAAATGGATACGGGGGATACAAATGTACATGTGTCGGTGGTTACTCCGGAAGTAGATGTGAAAGTAAGTTGTATCTACCGGAAATCCAAAATATACTTTCACATTTCAAAAATGAAACTCAAGTTTATGAATTTTAAGCATATGCAGTGTACATACAAAATGAGTTGATATGTTGCTAAAATAAATACAATATCGTGTTTATCAGAGCATAAAAATAAATCGTGTTAAAATTTAAATATTTCGGAATTTATTTTTAAAAGTTATGATATTTACAGTTGTGAAATATTGTAGTTATCACTAAAACTAATGTTCTCCTATCTCGGGCATAGGTAATCTTAGCAGATCTTGGCTATCCTGTTTATTACCTTTGGTTACATCTTGCTCCAAAAAAAATTAAGATTATTTGACTTTTTAATCTTTTGATTATGAGTGTGCCTGATGAACATTATTCCAGAAACGGATCGTGAGCACTATATTGGATATCTACGTATGTACTTCAACTGATTTTTCCTTAAATAATTGAACTATCTACTATTGCACATATATTTGGATAAATAATAGTATTGTAGAAAAAAAATCAACATGAATCAAAGTTGAAAACGCAGATTTAGAACACACATACCCACAACACCGTTTCATTTTCTTAGAATAGAGATCTTATTTCTTTTGGTATTTTATTGTTCATCTCTTTATTTCATCCATCTGATTATTTTCAGAAAATCCATGTCGTCCTAACCCTTGCAGTTATAATGGAAAGTGTGTCCTAAATGGATACGGGGGATACAAATGTACATGTGTCGGTGGTTACTCCGGAAGTAGATGTGAAAGTAAGTTGTATCTACCGGAAATCCAAAATATACTTTCACATTTCAAAAATGAAACTCAAGTTTATGAATTTTAAGCATACACAGTGTACATACACAATGAGTTAATATGTTGCTAAAATAAATGCAATTTCGTGTTTATCAAAGCATAAAAATAAATCGTGTTAAAATTTCGGATTTTTTTTTAAAAAGTTATGATATTTACAGTTGCTAAATATTGGAATTATCACCAAAACTAAGGTTCTCCTCCCTCGGGCATAGGTCACCTTTGCAGATCTTGGATATCCTGTTTATGTCCTTTGGTTACCTTTTGCTCCAAAAAACTTTTAGATTATTTGACTTTTTAATCTTTTGATTATGAGTGTGCCTTATGAAGATTATTCCAGAAACGCGTCTGATTATTTTCAGAAACTCCATGTCGTCCTAACCCTTGCATTATAATGGAAAGTGTGTCCTGAACGGATACGGGGGATAGAAATGTAAATGTATCGGTGGATACACCGGAAGTAGATGTGAAGGTGAATTGTTTCTTTTACAAAAAGAGAAGAAAGAAAAAACGAGAAAAAAAAACCAACGAAACAATATATCACTTAAAATTTCAATATCTCAAAATTTGCAAAGTCGTCAGGACAGATAATTCTAACTTCTAAATAGCCGAGTATTCTACTTATCTAGGATAAATAAAGCTGAAAGTTAATACATACGAATGTGAAAAAGGATGCACGAATTTACATTATGTATCCCATTTGGAACCATCCTTGTCACACATCGACAGAGGGGCCGTCGTGGTCGTGATCGTAAGGTAGGTGGATTTACAACGACCTGTGTAATCATTGTATATCGCCACTAAAATTGTACGTTAGAACCCCTTTCATGGCAAGGTGTAATCTATACAATAGTATGTGATAAAGCATGTCAGTGACTTGCGCAGGTCGGTGATTTTCTCCGGGTGCTCCAATTTCTTTCACCAATAAAACTTACCGCAACGATATAACTGAAATATTGTTGAAAATAGGGGAAAATAACATAACCCCCAAACCTAACCCACACATGGACAGCGATGTGCTAAAACTATATTTAACTGTTTTCTTTGCAATTAGAGAATCCATGTCAACCCAACCCTTGTAAAAACAATGGAAAGTGCAGTTTGAATGGATATGGAGGCTATAAGTGCAGATGCGCCAATGGTTACCATGGAAACACATGTGGAGGTATGTAACATTTCGCACATGTCGCTGTTTACGAAACTATGCATCTAAGACACAACTAATATGGATGTAATGCGTTACTTTGTTTAATAAGCACAAATATGTATCTGACAATGACATACCGAACATTTTCAGTGAAGAACACATGAAATGTTTAAGACAAAATGGTAATAAAAAGGAAAAGCGAAGAAGGATAGACAATGCAATGGTCTAATGAAAAACGACTAAAGGACAAACAATTAGCTATAAAACATTACAATGAAAACCTAAGACTGAGCTACACGAAAACGACACGAAGCAAGGGGTGAACTCAGGTACTCCGGAAGGGTGAACAGTTCTTGTTCCATCGTAACACAATTGTTATGTTTCAAATGTGAAATTATAAATTACAGTCGTGACGTGACAGATTGGTGGTGAAGTACCATAATTTGTCACTGAAATAAATCTGATATTTCACATGTAATTGCCGTGACGTCACAGCATTTATGTATAGCCTTTGCCCCTTATCTGGGTGTAGCTTGTGCTAATAAAAACATACAATATATAAAGTTATTATTCGTTCTCGTATCTATTTTTTATCTGTAGTTGATTAATCATTATTCCACCGATGCCGCTCATTTTAATTTTAAAATCAATTAAAAGGTGATAAATGTATTTAAATGTTATGTTAGATATATGCTGTGTAATGACAATTATTGAACATTTCTTGTTGATGGTGTTTAGCGCCACTTTCAACAATATTTTAGTTTAAATCGTGGTGGGGATTTCTTGTTTGTAGATGAAACCGGAGTACCCAGAGAAAAGATAGAGAAGAGAGAGACCTTCTGAAAGCCACTTTCAACAATATGTCAGTTTACATCGTGGTGGGGATTTCTTATTGGTGGATGAAACCGGAGTACCCAGACAAAAGAGAGAGACCTTCCGAAAGCCACTTTCAACAATATTTCAGTTTACATCGTGGTGGGGATTTCTTGTTGGTGGATGAAACCGGAATACCCAGAGAAAAGAGAGAGAAAAGATCGACTTTCCGAAAGTCAATGACACAATTTTTCAGATATAAATGTATCGATTACACTTAACCCTGAGCGGGAATCGAACTCACAACGTTACTGGTGTTACAATCTGATGGCATAGATAAATGTAATGCAGATTCTATACCTTAACGATCACAACGGACTCTGAACAAATCAAGAGTTTATATATATAATGTTTTATACTTCTGACAAGATTTAATATTTATTGATTTAATAATTTATTTAAGTTTATACATGAATAAAAATATTTCAGGAGTGATAAATGTAATGTAATTTCCACAAGGGCCCGGGTGGCTCAATGAGTTGGGTAGTTGGATTATCTAACAATTCATGCAAGCCTATCACCAATACGGCGTGGGTTAGCGCCCGGCTTTGTATATTACAAAAAAGAGTGCACTCGACTTGCAGCCGCAAGTGATAACGTTTACCAGTTACATGCCAATGGTCGGTGATTCTCACCATGTACTCCGGCCTAATCCACCATTAGAACTGGTCGCCATGATATAGCTAAAATATTGCTGAAAGTGGCATTAAACACCAAACAATCAATTAATCATTCAAAGCAACCTCCAAACGATCGCGTCCTGGATCGCTCTCTATCAACAATAAAATGTATATTTGTTTTATTTTCAGGTTCTTATGGTAGCTATGGTTCTTATGGAGACCAATATTAATTGTACGACAAAATAATAAATATACTTTAATATATTTGAATTATTCTTGAGCACAGAAGCAAGCAGGGTTCGCGTCCGTCTTTGTAGATTACAAAAAAGGTGCACTCGACTCGCAGCCGCAAGTGATAAAGCTTACCAGTTGCTTGCCCATGGTTGGTGGTTCTCTACGGATACTCCGGCTTCTTCCACCACTAAAACTGGTCGCCATGATATAGCTGAAATATTGCTGAAAGTGGTGTTAAGCACCAAATATTAATCAATCAATCGGAAGCAAACATAAATACAACTCCCATGAATCACATTAAATGCAAAAAACAGAGGCTATGGTGTTGAACGCCCCTCTCAGTTATTCGGTTATTCAAGTTATATCATGACGGTTTGTTTTATTAGTGAAGGAAATTTAAGTACCCGAAGTAAACCATCGACCTGTCGCAAGTTACTGACAAGCTGTATCACAAAATGTTGTGTCGTGTGCACCTCGCCATGAGTGGGATTGGAACTCTCAACGTCAGTGGTGATAGGCTCTAATTGCATGGGAAGTTGTAAAGCCAACTACCATACGATGCGATAACAACCACGACGGCAAGCACAGAAAATAAATCCAATGACGAATGGTAATAGAAAGGGGTAGAACAAATTCGCCTACATCAATAGGGAATAGATCAAGTACATGTAGTTCTATTTTTCTTAATATATGTTCATCTTTTATCGTTATTTTTTTATTTTGCACTTTGCCTCATAGAGACAGAAAGAGGTTATGCTTCAAATTATGAGATTACTGGAAACACTGTATGTGTCAGTTAAGCTCTAAATTCGTCAAAGCACACCTAAAATATTAATATTTCGTTGTTCCACGGACCTGCCGCTAGTAACTGACAAACTTTATCACATATTGTTGTATCGAGTTCACCTCGCCTGAGCGGGGTACGAACTCACAACGTTAGTGGTGTTAGGCACTGATTGCACAGGTAGTTGTAAAACCAACTACCATACGATCACGATCACGACTGCTCCTACTAGACTTAATGGTGTGGGGGACAACAACAGTTTTAACGAACTAATCGGTGTAACTTTTGCCATCTGGAAACCTGGACACTAGAAGTCGGTATCGTAAAACAACGTCAAATGGTCAAATTAAAGACTATAACATTGGTATTTGTTGATTCTTCGCTAAGCACACCGCATTATTATGTAAAAGCAAATACTGCTGTTTCAGTGAAGTAGCACCATAAAAATCATCTCAGATCAACACGATCTAGCACAAAGCTCACTTTATCTTCATCATCTCTTCATAACATACTTAATACTTTCTCTCCAAGATATAGCTGTATAAATGCTGATTTGTCGTTAATGAGCAATCACTCACATGAACGACATGTGCATATGTTGTTTAATAAATCATATTTCAATACATCATGAATTTATAGTATTGCATTTTGCGTTGTAGGAATGTATCGTCAATGTCAATAAGGGTAATAACAACATTACCGAACTCTGAACAATTTAATAAAGGGAAAGTCAACACTCATAAGTATATAAACAGACAAAATCAGTCCACAATCGGAAAACTGTGAAAACCGTAATGACCCTGACTTGGTACAGGCATTTCTAAAGAAATGGTGGGTTGAATCAGATATTAAAGAGCCAAACCTCCCGCTCTCATTACGGTTCAAAGGTTCCGGCTGTCACTATAACAGTATTTAAATTCAGAAACAAAATAGGTAAACTAGTTGTCAAAGCAGTACCATATTCAGTGAAGTAAATGTCAAAAACATTTTTACGTCACACATTGATAAACAAATATTTTTTACATTTTTCTTGACTTCTTTATCTTTATACATGTTCACTATATGAAAATGCATCGCTTATAATAGTTTCTGCAGAGACGGAATATATTTCGACATATATTATGTCCAGCTATATCCTGACTACTATAATACATTAGTGGAATGAACTGCATCGGTGGCGTAGTGGTTAACTTGCTCGCTTCATTTACGGTAGATCGCGGGTTCGAACTCAAATCGGGTCAAACCAATGGCTATAATATTGGTATTTGTTGCTTCTCCGCTAAGCACGCAGCACTAAGGAGAAAGAGCATAGACTGGTTGGCTCGGAATCAGAATAATGTGTCCGATGGGAGCGACATGTCGACCCTCAGACTGTTGTTTCAGTGAGCTAGCACTATAAAAATGAAGCTCAGCGTGTTGGTCTAGATCAAAGCGAACCTCATCATCTAATTGAAAATTAACTTGTCATCGGCATGATATAGCTGAAAAATTGCTGAATTGGCGCTAAACAACAATCACTAACCATTTCTGGAATCGGGGACGGGTACGACCTCAAGCAACTTTAGCAAAATGACTGATACAATCCTGTGATTCAGAAGGTGTCAGAAGCCCCTGATACATTAGGGGGATATGTGAGAAAACAAACCCGCTCTAATATTCTTAGGCTTGTGGAGTTGTTGCCATAGCCATTTGGCCAGAAAGACCCTTTAATTATGTAATGCTATATTTATTGTAATGCTGTGATAATATTTGATAATAGCTAGAACTACTTCTTCACTCTGTAATAAAGAATAAAAAAGAAACACAAATTGTAAGCGAACATTAAAATTAATTCAATCATGTGTAATTGTATGTTTATTTCAACCGTTATTTATTACAATTTTTATTGTTGCTCTTGATATCCTAGTGATCGAGTGGCACTCATGGTCATGATGGCATGGTATGATAGTTGGATTTATATCTATTTTATTGAAGTGTCTGCTCCAAAGCAAGCGTGGTCGTGATCGCATAGCAGTTGAATTTACAACTATCTATGCAATCGGTTCTTATCATCACTAACGTTGTGATCCCGAATCCTGCTCATGGTGGTGATAAAGTTTGTCAGTGACTTGCAGCCGATCGGTTATTTTCTTCGGGCATTCCGATTTCCTCTTTCAATAAAACTAACCACCATGATATAGCTGAAATATTGTTGAAGGTAGCATTAAACACAGAACCCTCTTCTTCCTGTACCAAGCAAGAAAATTGAGCGGACATGTATTTGTGTGTTAGCGTATCAATTTTGCATCTTTCTGCGATTTTATATTTTTATTAAATTTCGTAAATGTTCCGATAGCAAAATAATTACAACTAGCAACCAGTGATCACAAGGGGTTGTCGTTGTCGTATGATAGTTGGATTTACAACTTCTTATGCAATCGGATACTATCACTACTGGTATTGTGGGTTCGACTCCCGCTGAGAATGAGATTTACACCATTATGTGATAAAGTTTGTCGGTGTCTTGCGGCAGGTCGGTGGTTTTCTCCGGATCTTCCGGTTTCCTCCTTCAATAAAACTGACCACCACGACCTAACTGAAATATTGTTGAATTTGGCGTTAAACACAATCAAACAAACACATCCATGTGCGATGGTAAGTCATGTTCGATATATACTCATGGTATATGCTAAAGTTTGTCAGTGACCGGATCGTAAAAACTGTATACTTTGAGTGAGTGAGTGAGTGAGTGATTGTTGCTTAACTCCAATTCAACAATTGTGTAGCTATATCATGGCGAGAACAAATTAATTTTCAATTAGATGATGATTAGGTCCGCTTTATACTAGACCAACACGCTGATGTGGAATTTTATAGTGCTAGATCACTGAAACAACAGTCCACGGGTAGACATGTCGCTCTACTCGGAGACATTATCTAGATTCCGAGCAAAACAGTCTTTGCTCTATCGCGTGAAAGCTACGTGCTTAGGTGAGAAGCAACTAATGCCAATGTTATTGTCTTTGGTTTAATCCGGACGAGCATCGAACCCACGATCTACTGCACTCCAGGCGAGCATGGTAACCAATACGCCACCGATTATTACATACTTTGAAATGCAAATACTGTGAAATAATTTCATTCGTTGACACCAATATTCGTGGTTTCCACACATTGCATTGATGCATGTGTTCTAGAATTCGTGGTTTAAAACATTACATGCAACAATCAATGCATATCGTTGCATTTTGATTTTCGTGGTTTAGGTGGAAAATTAGAAACCCACGATAAATAATGATTCCACAGTAAGATTATATTATAAATGTAAATGCTATTGAATCCGATTACTAAATGATAAACATGATGACTTCAATTTTCTAAAAGTATATTTTTCCTTTTTTGTTTTGTTTCACGGTTCTCCGGTTTCCGCCATCACTAAAACTAATCACCGCATATAAAGGAAATACTATTACGGAAAGTTTGAAGATACCTAATGGGTAATCAGGAACCGTAAATCGAAAAGGACAATACAATGACCAAATGAAAAAGGACAGACGCTACAAAGAAAATAAAAAATTGAGCAACAGGGTTGCTCCGGAAGGGTAGGCAAATAACGTTCCACTAAGGGTACCCGTTGTTTTAAAAGTAGCGTTACCCACTTTACACTCTATAACCCATAATCTCGATACCCCGTCCTTGTTGTTTAATGCTATTGATTATGTGTTTGTGTATTTGTTTATTTGATGGCGTTTAACGCCACTTTCAACAATATTTCAACTATATCGTGGCGGTCAGTCTTATTGGTGGAGGAAACCGGAGGACCGAGAGAAAACCACCGACCTGTCGCAAGTCATTGACAAACTTATCACATAATGTTGCACACCTCGCCCTGATCAAGATTCGAACTCACAACATCAGTGGTGATAAGCACCGATTGCGCTAGGTAGTTGTAAATCCAACTATTACATGATCACGACACGACGGCCCTTTGTGATGACAGGATGTTGGGTGTAATTACCATGATGCACTACTGCAGCATATCATACAGTCTACAACTGACAACCTTTTTCTTTTATCGTTGTCGTAAAATGGATTAAATAAATTACTAGTCAAAATTAGCATAACGGGTACCTCTAGTGGAGCAGGAACTGCTTACCCTTCCAGATGACCCCTATTAATTATAGCACAATGGCTTTGCATAATCTAAAAGATTGAATACCTACTATGTCTTACATCTACATGACGGGCAGCCATTAGGAAATGGTATATATCCATTATTACAAGATATAGGGCAATATATCTGAGGACACGCTGTAAAATATTATAGACAATACAATATGGCGGTTGGCTATAATTGGATCAGGATTTTGATTTATTGTGTTTTAACGCCACTTTCAACAATATTTCCGCGATATCATGGCGAACGGTTTTAGTGATGGAAGAAGCCGGAGTACTCTAAGAGAACTACCGACCATGGGCAAGCAACTGGTAAACTTTATCACTTGCGGCTGCCAGTCGAGTGCACCCTTCTTGTAATCTACAAAGCCGGACACGAACCTACGCCGTATTGGTGATAGACTTGCATGAGTCGTTAGGTAATCCAACTACCTAACTAATTGAGCCACCCGGTTCCTCAGGTTTTACTTGGAACAAGCTACTCTCATAATCCCAGAAATAATTTCGGTAATCTAGAGTAGGATTAACGCATTCGTATTGGAATGCTTTAGGTAACACGACGGGTGCCACTAGTGGAGCAGGAACTGCTTACCCTTTCGGAGCACATGAGTTCACCCTGGGTTTTTGGTGGGGTTGGTGTTCCTCGATCTTTGGTTCTGTGCATAGTGATTCGTAGATCGTTGTTTGTTCTTTTGTACTTTTTTCTTTTGCCATTGTGTTGTCTGTCCTGCGATTTATAAATTCCTATTAACCCCTTTAGCATCTTCAAACTGTTATTATGTCCGTACGGTATTGTATCATTCATAGTTTTCTTTGATATTCTTTTATTTTCTTGTTTGCTTTTAATCTTAGATTTCAATGGCGTTATATTTTGTCTATCCGGGTTGTGATTGTTGTTATAATGTCCCGACTTATAACAAATTTTGCAGATGGGGTCCGTGTTGCTCATTTGTTTAGTTTTCTGTGTTGTGTTTGTGTGCTTTGTTTGTCTTCGTCCTTTGTCATGCTTACACAATGCTACCAGCGTCTCTGGGTTTTCTATTCCTGGTTGCCACTTCGGTTTTCTTTAACGTTTACTTATGACATCTAGTGAAGAGTTTCCCATCTTATTTTCTCTTTGCGTTGTGTTGTGTTGGGTTATTTTTGCTTTGTTTATTTTAGCTTGTATGCATTGATCGTCTTGGGAATTTTTTTTTATTTTGAAGTCACTGGGTTCTTAAAAGAGACCAATGCAGTAGGATGGGGGTGATATTCTATGAAATATTTCGTAAATGAAATAAAAATAAATATATCACATTAATCCCTCGGTTATTAGTTAAATCTCAAGTATTACTTATTACAAATTACCTCTCATATTACAATCGCAAGTGTCACATCCGTTTGCATCCTGTTTGAACCCGAATCTGCAATACTTTTTGCATTGAATATTTGGACACGCCCTCTTTGCCGCTGAAATAAAATGGAGTCTGAATTAATTAATAAAAGATAAGAATTTCCTCGTGAACATACTTCCAGTTGCTGCTGATATAATATTAAAATGATAAATTAAAATTTTTAGTATCAACTTAAAATATTTAACTTATAATTGAAATATGAATAGACAAAGCATTCATTTGCAATATGGCGTCAGAAATTAACGGAAACGAACCACATCGATGGTGTAATGTGTGGCGTGCTCGCCTCGACTACAGTAGATCGTTTTTAATAAATCATATTTCCAATCGCTCATGAATTTGTAGTGTTGCATTTTGCGTTGTAGGCATTTATCGTCAATATCAGCATTATGTCCAGCTACATGTACATCCTGAATAGTAGAATGCATTTATGGAATGAACCGCATCGGTAGCGTAGTGGTTAGCTTGCTCGCCTTGAGTACGGTAAATCGGGGTTTCGAGCCCCGGTCGGGTCAAACCAAAGACTATTTAATTGGCATTTGTTGTTTCTCTGCAAAGCCCAAATCACTAAGGAGTAAGAACAAAGATTGGTTGGCTCAGAATCAGACTAATGTTTCTTTCCAGAGTTAATCCTCAGTTCTATGTAGTGGTCGTGTTGCGCAATCTTTAGCTTTTTCACATAGTTTTTTGCAGATTTTTTTTGGTTCTTTCGTCATTTTCTTTTGACCATTGTATATTTTTACATCTATTTTCTAAGAGAACTTACGCCTTTCATGACATTTACATATTTCACAGCCATTCTCTAAGATAACTTACGCCTTTCATTACATTTACATATGTCACATCCATTCTCTAAGATAACTTACGCCTTTCATTACATTTACATATTTCACATCCATTCTCTAAGATACCTTATGTCTTTCATTGTATTTACATATTTCACAGCCATTTTCTAAGATAACTTACGCCTTTCATTACATTTACATATTTCACAGCCATTCTCTAAGATAACTTACGCCTTTCATTACATTTACATATTTCACATCCATTCTCTAAGATAACTTACGTCGTTCATTACATTTACATATTTCAAAGCCATTCTCTAAGATAACTTACGCCTTTCATGACATTTACATATTTCACAGCCATTCTCTAAGATAACTTACGCCTTTCATTGCATTTACATATTTCACAGCCATTCTCTAAGATAACTTACGTCTTTCATTACATTTACAGATGTTACAACCATTCGCATTCGTTTGAAGTCCATATCTACAGTGTATCCTGCACATTTTTAATGGACACGCTCTTTTGGAGTAGTGAGCTAGAAAATAATTATATGGGTAAATATTAATTTCCATTATCAAAAGAGTATATAACATATCAGCTTAAAATATTTAATTTATAATTGAAATATGAATAGACAAAGCATTCATTTGCAATATGGCTTCAGAAATTAAATGAAACGAACCACATCGATGGCGTAATATGTGGCGTGCTCGCCTCGAGTACGGTAGATCGTGTTTAATAAATCATATTTCCAATCGCTCATACATTTGTAGTGTTGTATTTTGCGTTGTATGCATTTTCGTCAATGTCAGCATTATGTCCAGCTGCATGTACATCCTGAATACTAGAATGCATTTGCGGAATGAACCGCATCGGTGGCGTAGTGGTTAGCTTGCTCGCCTTGAGTACGGTAAATCGGGGGTTCGAGCCCCGGTCGGGTCAAACCAAAGACTATTTAATTGGCATTTGTTGTTTCTCTGCTAAGCCCAAATCACTAAGGAGTAAGAACAAAGACTGGTTGGCTCAGAATCAGATTAATGTGTCTTTCCAGAGAACCTGAGTTAATCCTCGGATTTATGTGGTGTTCGTGTTGTGCAATCTTTAGCTTTTTCACATAGTGTTTTGCAGATTTCTTTTTGTTCTTTCGTCATGTTATTTTGACCATTGTATATTTTTACATCTATTTTCTAAGATAACTTACGTGCATCATTATATTTACGTATTTTACTGCTATTTATACGATGGCTTACCCCTTTCATGACATTTACATATTTCACAGCCATTTTCTAAGATAACGTACGTTTTTCATTACAATTACATATTTCACAGCCATTTTCTAAGATAACTTACGTCTTTCATTACATTTACATATTTCACAGCCATTCTCTAAGATAACTTACGCCTTTCATGACATTTACATATTTCACATCCATTCTCTAAGATAACTTGCGTCTTTCATTACATTTACATATTTCACCTCCATTCTCTAAGATATATTACATCTTTCATTACATTTACATATTTCACAGCCATTTTCTAAGATAACTTACACCTTTCATTACATTTACATATTTCACAGCCATTTTCGAAGATAACTTACGTCTTTCATTACATTTACAGATGTTACAGCCATTCGCATCCGTTTGAAGTCCATATCTACAGTGTATCCTGCACATTTTTAATGAACACGCTCTTTTGGAGTAGTGAGCTAGAAAATAATTATATGAATAAATATGAATATCCAGTATCAAAAGATTATGTCTCATATCAGCTTAAAATATTTAACTTATAATTCAAATATGAATAGTCAAAAGCATTCATTTGCAATATGAGCATCAGAAATTAAATGAAACGAACCACATCGATGGCGTAATGTGTGGCGTGCTCGCCTCGAGTACGGTAGATCGTGTTTAATAAATCATATTTCCAATCGCTCATACATTTGTAGTGTTGTATTTTGCGTTGTAGGCATTTTCGTCAATATCAGCATTATGTCCAGCTACATGTACATCCTGAATACTAGAATTCATTTGTGGAATGAACCGCATCGGTGGCGTAGTGGTTAGCTTCCTCGCCTTGAGTACGGTAAATCAGGGGTTCGAGCCCCGGTCGGGTCAAACCAAAGACTATTTAATTGGCATTTGTTGTTTCTCTGCTAAGCCCAAATCACTAAAGAGTAAGAGCAAAGTCTGGTTGGCTCAGAATCAGATTAATGTTTCTTTCCAGAGAACCTGAGTTATTCCTCTGATTTATGTGGTGTTCCTGTTGTGCAATCTGTAGCTTTTTCACATAGTGTTTTGCAGATTATTGTTTGTTCTTACGTCATTTTCTTTTGACCATTGTATATTTTTACATCTATTTTCTTAGATAACTTACGCCTTTCATTACATTTACGTATTTGACATCCATTCTCTAAAATAAATTACGCCTTTCATTACATTTACATATTTCACAGCCATTCTCTAAGATAACGTACGTCTTTCATTACATTTACATACTTCACAGCCATTTTCTAAGATAACTTACGCCTTTCATTACATTTACATATTTCACAGTCATTCTCAATGATAACTTACGCCTTTCATTACATTTACATATTTGACATCCATTCTCTAAAATAAATTACGCCTTTCATTACATTTACATATTTCACAGCCATTCTCTAAGATAACGTACGTCTTTCATTACATTTACATATTTCACAGCCATTCTCTAAGATAACGTACGTCTTTCATTACATTTATATATTTCACAGCCATTCTCTAAGATAACGTACGTCTTTCATTACATTTATATATTTCACAGCCATTTTCTAAGATAACTTACGCCTTTCATTACATTTATATATTTCACAGCCATTTTCTAAGATAACTTACGCCTTTCATTACATTTACATATTTCACATCTATTCTCTAAGATAACTTACGCCTTTCATTACATTTATATATTTCACAGCCATTCTCTAAGACAACTTACGTCTTTCATTACATTTACAGATGCTACAACCATTCACATCCGTTTGAAGTCCATATCTACAATGTATCCTGCACTTTTTTAATGAACACGCTCTTTTGGAGTAATGAGCTAGAAAAGTATCATATGTGTATATATTAATTTCCAGCATCAAATGATTATGTAAATTATCAGTTTAAAATATTTAACTTATAATTGAAATATGAATAGACAAAGCATTCATTTGCAATATGGCGTCATACATTAAAGGAAACGAACCACGTCCATGGTGTAATGTGTGGCGTGCTCGCCTCGAGTACGATAGATCGTGTTTAATGAATCATATTTCCAATCGCACATGAATTTGTTGAGTTGCATTTTGAGTTGTAGACATTTATCTCAATGTCAGCATTATGTCCAGCTACATTTACATCCTAAATACTAGAATGCATTTGTGGAATGAACCGCATCGGTGGCGTAGTGGTTAGCTTGCTGGCGTTGAGTACGGTAAATCGGGGGTTCGAGCCCCAATCGGGTCAAACCAAAGACTATTTAATTGGCATGTGTTGTTTCTCTGCTAAGCCCAAATCACTAAGGAGTAAGAACAAAGACTGGTTGGCTCAGAATCAGATTAATGTTTCTTTCCAGAGAACCTGAGTTAATCCGCAGTTTTAAGTGGTGTTCGTGTTGCTAATCTTTAGCTTTTTCACATAGTGTTTTGCAGATTATTGTTTGTTCTTTCGTCATTTTCTTTTGACCATTGTATATTTTAACATCTATGTTCTTAGATAACTTACGCCTTTCATTACATTTACATATTTCACAGCCATTCTGTAAGATAATTTACGTGCATTATTGTATTTACATATTTCACATCCATTCTCTAACATAACTTACGTCTTTCATTACATTCACAGATGTTACAGCCATTCTCTAAAATAACTTACACCTTTCATTACATTTGCATATTTCACAGCCATTCTCTAAGATAACTTACGTCTTTCATTACATTTACAGATGTTACAGCCATTCTCATCCGTTTGAAGTCCATATCTACAGTTTATCCTGCACTTTTTTAATGAACACGCTCTTTTGGAGTAGTGAGCTAGAAAATAATTATATGGGTAAATATTAATTTCCATTATCAAAAGATTATATAACATATCAGCTTAAAATATTTAATTTATAATTTAAATATGAATAGACAAAGCATTCATTTGCAATATGGCGTCAGAAATTAAATGAAACGAGCCACATCGATGGTGTAATGTGTGACGTGCTCGCCTCGAGTACGATAGATCGTGGGTTCGACCCCGGTCGGGTCTAACCACAGACTATGAAATTGGCATTTAGTGTTTCTCTGCTAAGAATACATCAATAAGGAGCAAGAGAAAAGACTGGTTGGCTCGGAATCAGAAATAATTGTCCTTCCAGAGCACCCGTTTTAACCCTTGGTGTTTTGTGACGACCGTGTTCTCGATATTTATCCTTCTGTAGAGTATGTTGTAGATTATTTGAGTGCTCTGTCGTAATTTTCTTTTGGTCATTGTATATTTCTACATATTTCACAGACATTCTCTAAGATAACATGCGCACTTTATTACATTTACATATTTCAAAGCCATTTTCAAAGATAATTTATCCCATTGAGATTTAAAATAAAGGATACCACAGATACAGAAAGGTATGCTTCATACCTTGACCTGCACCTCGAAATTGACAGTGAGGGGCGGTTAAGAACGAAAGAGAGGATTTCAATTTTCCCATTGGGAACTTTCCATTTATATGTAGAAACATTCCACCTGCATATGGAGTATATATCTCTCAGTTGATACGATATTCTAGACAGAGCTTGTGGTTCCTATCAGGATTTCCTTGATAGAGGGTTGCTGTTAATAAGGAAGCTACTGAACCAATGGGTCCTTTTGGTAAAGTTGAAGTCATAACTTCGAAAGTTTTACGGTCGCCACCATGACTTGGGTGACCGTTATGGAATATCTGTTTCACTAATGACCACGGATATGTTCCACTTGTCGTAACACTTCCCTGTCATTTCATCAATCATGACTTATCACTGGGTTTGTAACTATATTAACACGACGGGTGCCACTAGTTGTTTGTCCTTTTGTCCTGTTGCTTTTGGCAATTTTGTTGTCTGTCTTTCTTCGATTGACAGATTCTGATTACCCCTTTGATATATTCAAACTCTTCTTACGCCTTTCATTACATTTGCAGATGTCACATCCATTCTCTAAGATAACTTACGCCTTTCATTGCATTTGCATATTTCACAGTCACTCGCATCCGTTTGAAGTCCATATCTGCAGTTTATTCTGCACTTTTTCAATGGACATGCTCTTTTAACAGCTAAAACATTATTATATTACTAAATTAAAATCACAAGTAGTTTTAAGCATATTTTATTCACAACTGCATTTTAATGGGATTGAGCGACAGGCTATGCCTATACAAGCTCTCTCCTTTAAATCACAAGTATTAACAAATTGTATTAGATATTGACAAACTTGACATTAAAAAAAACAATGTGCATGCATTAATTCGTCATAGTGCACTGCTTCACGTAAGTTGATGACCTCAGACTCTGTTAAGGTGGCAACATACAAAAACGTTTATAAAATATCATTAAAATGATAAATCTATTCATCTCGACCTTAACATGCATGTAGCCTCTCTCTGGCTTTCACAATGCACTGTTTTACTTTAAAGTATATGTTTTTCGTATATTATCACCTTCCTACTGTTGGTGGTAACATGTATAAATTTCGATTGCATATTGTTTCACTTCAAGATGTAAGCTAAAAAAATATAGGATTTATCATTGAAAGAGGAATACATACAATTTCCGTTTGCAATATGGCGACAGAAATGAAATGAAAAGAACCGTATCGTGGTATAATGGTTAGATTGAACGTATTCTCCTAGAGTGCAGGAGATCCTGATTGCAAGCACCCGTCGGGTCAAACCAAACACTATGCAATTGACATTTGTTGCTTCTCCGCTAAGCTCACAGAACTAAGGAGTAATTGCAAAGACTGGTCGACTCGTAATTAGGATGAATTGACGACGAGTGGACTGTTGTTTCAATGACCTTGCAGTATGAATACCCCCAGCGTATTCTGGTACAAAGCAAACATCATGATTATCATCTCATCGCAATGTAACTTGCTCTCATCATGATTTAGCTGAACAACTGATCATTTGGAGTTCAAAAATTAATACCCACACGCTCAAAAAGGGAAAGAGAAATTCAAATAAAGACAGGTATAAAACAATGTTAACAAATATCAATAGACAAAAATAATCAACACAGAATTCTAAATTAGCAAGCACTTGGGTTCACTCCCGGTTTGTTTGGTAGGGTCAGTGTTGTTCATCTTTTTAGCCTTTTGTGTTTTGCTTTGTTTTGGTTTTGGTTTTGTTTTGTTTGTCATCGTCCTGTGTCTTATGTACAATGTTGCCAGAGTCTCTGGATTGTCCATTCTTGATTGCTCCTTCGGTTTTCTCTAATGTTTTTAACAACATCAGACCACAAATGAATTGCTACAATTGTTTTAATGGAGACTGGAATCAGCTGTAGTGTAACCAGATACAGAAGTGGATTATTACATTGATTCGTGGGTTGTTATGTACACCCTAATAAATAAGAATTAAAAACACACAGACTTACGTTTTGTATTACAATCACAAGTGGCACATCCGTTTTCGTCCTGTTTGCTCCCATACATACAGAACTTCATACATTGAATCTCTGGACACGCCCTCTTTACCGCTGAAATCAGATGACGTCTGAATTAAATCAATGAAACACATTATCGATGTCATTGCTGGTTACTTTTAACTCTTGTAAAACCGAGATAATTGAGTCATCTGATTATTGTATTGCTGATTACATTTATTGGTATTTCTCTATGTTAGTCACGTGGTCTGTTCCACTGCTAATTACATTACCTGTGCTTTTGAAATACCCATTGAGTCACGTGGTGTATTTCATCTGATTACATTGACTGGCATTGCTACATATTAGTCACATGATCTGTTCCATTACCAATTACATTACCTGTGCTTTTGACATAACAATTGAGTCACGTGCTGTATTTCATATGATTTCATTGGCTGGTATGTCTTACCAAATAGAGTCACATAATTGATTTCATAGTTGATTGCATTAACTATGCTTTGTTAGTTACAATCAAATTATCACCATTAAACACAGACTTACGTTTTGTATTACAATCACAAGTGCCACATCCGTTTTCGTCCTGTTTGTTCCCATACATACAGAACTTCATACATTGAATCTCTGGACACGCCCTCTTTGCCGCTCAAATAAAATAACGTCTGCATTAATGCAGCAAAAATATTATTTTTGTTCCCGGGAAAAGATTACAGTTGCGTGCAGCTAAACAATTATGAAATGAGAATTTCTCACATTAATCGTTTCGACATATATATACACTAGGATATGAGTATGTCTGTGCGCCAACTCAGTAATGTTTCAGCAATAGCATGGCGGGAACAAGATAATGTTCAATGAAATGATGATGAGGTCCGCTTTGCATTGGACCATCACGCTTAGTTGGATTTTATAGTGCTAGCTCACTGAAACCACAGCTCACGGATGGACATGTCGCCCCACTGAGACTCATTATCCAGATTCTATACAAATCAGTGTTTACTCCTTCTGCTTAATGCTGTGTGTTTAAAGGAGATGCAACATATACCAATTTCATAGTCTTTGGTTTGACCAGAACGGGGCTCGAAACCACAAAGTACCGTACGCGAAGCGAGCACGCGGAAAGACTTATTTCCCATAGCAACAGTACACCATGATGAGATTATGGACGAATCTATTGATTTCCACCAGCAAAGGTATATCAGTAAGATTTAACGATTCACTTGCTGATTGCATTCCCTGGATTTAATCAGTTATATTTTCAATTATTACCAATTAAAAAACAGACTTACGTTTTGTATTACAATCACAAGTGTCACATCCGTTTTCGTCCTGTTTTTTCCCGTACATACAGAATTTCATACATTGAATCTCTGGACACGCCCTCTTTGCAGCTGAAATAAAATAACGTCTACATTATTCCAATAACATAATTTTGTGCCCAAGCAAGTTTCCAGTTGTTGCATGTAGCTAAAACATTATGAAAAGAGAATATACACTATGACAGGCATATGGATGGATCTGGAGATTACCACAAACACATGTACATTAGGAAGGCACCATGGACGGATCTGGTGATTGCCACTATCACAGGAACATTAGACAGGGACTATGGACGGATCTGGTGATTGCCACAAGTACAGGTACATAAGAAAGGGACAATGGACGGATCTGATGATTGTCACAAGCACATGTACACTAGGAATGGACTATGGACCCATCTATTGATTTCTACAAGCATATGTACATTAAGAAAGGACTATGGACGCATCTATTGATTGACAGGTATCTTAGGGATGGACTATGAACGGATCTGGTGATTGTCACATGCACAGGTACATTAGACAAGGACTATGGATGGATCTGGTGATGACTGCCACAATCAGCACATATGCAAAATGAAGGGATTATGGACGGATTGGTGATTGCCACAAGCACAGGTACATCAGAAAGGGACTATTGATGAACCTGGCGATTGCCACAAGTACAGGTAAACTATGAACGGACTATGGCCGGATCTGGTGATTGCCACAAGAACATGTACATTGGGAAGTGACAATGGACGGATTTGGTGATTGCCACAAGTACATGTGCATTAGGATGGGACAATGGACGTATCTGGTGATCGTCACAAGCACAGGTACATGCAAAAGGGAATATAGACGGATCTCGTTATTACCACTATCATAAGTAAACTAGGAAGGGACTATGGACGCATCTGGCGATTGCCAAAAGCAAATGTACATAAGGCAAGGACTGTGGACGGATCCGGTGATTGCCACAAGCACAGGTACATTCAGAAGAAACTATGGACGGAGTTGGTGATTGCACAAGCATAGGTACATTAGGAAGGGACAATGAACGGATCTGGTGATTGCCACAAGCACAGATATACACCGAAGGGACTATTGATGGATCTGGTGATTTACACAAGCAGACGTAAATTAGGCAGGGACTGTGGACATATCCATAGATTGCTACAGGTACAGTTACATTAGGAAGGGACTATGGAAGGATCTGGTGATTGCCACAAGCATAGGTACATTAGCAAGGAACTACGAACGGATCTGGTGATTGTCACAAGCACATGTATATCTGACAGGGACTGTGGATGGATCTGGTGATTGTCACAAGCACACGTACATTAAGAAAGGACTGTTGACGGATCTGGTGATTAACACAAGCAAAGGTACATTAGGAAGGGACCATGGACAGATTTGGTGATTGTCACAAGCATATGTACATTAGGAAGGGACTATGGGTGGATCTGGTGATGGTCACAAGATCAGGTACAATAACAAGGTACTATGGATGGGTCTGGTGATTGCCACAAGCACAGGCACAAAAGACAGGGACAATTGCCGGATTTTGGGGATTGCCATCTGCACAGGTGCATCAGGAAAGGAATAGGTACAGATCTGGTGATTACCACAAGCACAGGTACATTGGAAAGGGAAATTGGACGGATCTTTTGGAATGCCACAAGCACATGTACATTAGGTAGGGACTATGGAATGATCGGGTGATTGCAACAAGCACATTAGGAAGGGACTCTAGTCTAGTCACGTGATTCTGTTTCATTATCAATTGCATTACCTGGCGTTTGGAAATAACCATTGAGTCACGTGGTGTATACCACATGATTACATGTATTCCCTAGACTAGTCACGTGATTCTGTTTCATTGCCAATTACATTACCTGGCGTGTTGAAATAACCATTGAGTCACGTGGTGTATTTCACATGATTTCATCGATTGGGGTGTCTTACCTAGATAGAGTCACATGAATTATTCCATTGTTGAGTTCGTTAACTGTGTTTTATTAGATACAATCAAATTATCATAATTAAAAAACACAGACTTACGTTTTGTATTACAATCACAAGTGTCACATCCGTTTTCGTCCTGTTTGTTCCCGTACATACAGAACTTCATACATTGAATCTCTGGACAGGCTCTCTTTGCCGCTGAAATAAAATAACATTATTGCAACAAAAAGGATAAGTTTGTGCCCAAACAAGTTTCCAGTTGCTTATAGCTAAATAATTATGAAATGAGAATTTCTCACGCCAATCGTTCCTACATAAGAATACACTAGGATAGGCCTATGGACGGATCTGGCGATTGCCACAAACATAGGTGCACTAGGAAGGGACTATGGACGGATCTGGTGACTGCCACAAACATAGGTGCATTAGGAAGGGGCCATGGACGGATCTGGTGACTGCCACAAACATAGGTTCATTAGGAAGGCACTATGGACGGATCTGGTGACTGCCACAAACATTGGTGCATTAGGAAGGGGCCATGGACGGATCTGGTGACTGCCACAAACATAGGTGCATTAGGAAGGGACTATGGACGGATCTGGTGACTGCCACAAACATAGGTGCATTAGGAAGGGGCCATGTACGGATCTGGTGACTGCCACAAACATAGGTGCATTAGGAAGGGACTATGGATGGATCTGGTGACTGCCACAAACATAGGTGCATTAGGAAGGAGCCATGGACGGAACTGGTGACTGCCACAAACATAGGTGCATTAGAAAGGGGCTATGGATGGATCTGGTGACTGCCATAAACATAGGTGCACTAGGAAGGGGCCATGGACGGATCTGGTGACTGCCACAAACATAGGTGCATTAGGAAGGGACTATGGACGGATCTGGTGACTGCCACAAACATAGGTGCATTAGGAAGGGGCCATGGACGGATCTGGTGACTGCCACAAACATAGGTGCATTAGGAAGGGACTATGGACGGATCTGGTGACTGCCACAAACATAGGTGCATTAGGAAGGGGCCATGGACGGACCTGGTGACTGCCACAAACATAGGTGCATTAGGAAGAGACTATGGACGGATCTGGTGACTGCCACAAACATAGGTGCATTAGGAAGGGGCCATGGACGAATCTGGTGACTGCCACAAACATAGGTGCATTAGGAAGGGACAATGGACGGATCTGGTGACTGCCACAAACATAGGTGCATTAGGAAGGGGCCATGGACGGATCTGGTGACTGTCACAAACATAGGTGCAATAGGAAGGAACTATGGACGGATCTGGTGACTGCCACAAGCATAAGTACATTAGCAAGGAACTATGAACGGGTCTGGTGATTGCCACAAGCACACGTACATTAAGAAGGGATTATGGATGAGTTGGTGATTTCCACAAGCATATGTACAATACGAAGGGATTATGGACGGGTCTGGTGATTGCTACAAGCACATGTACATCTGCCAGGGACTGTGGACGGATCTGGTGAATGTCACAAGCAGAGGTACATTAAGAAAAGACTATGGACGGATCTTGTGATTGCTACAAGCACATGTACATCTAGAAGGGACTGTGGACGGATCTGGTGATTGCCACACGCACAGGTATATTAGGAAGGAACCATGGACTGATCTGGTGATTGCTACAAGCACATGTACATTAAGAAAGGACTGTGGACGGATCTGGTGATTGCCACAAACACAGGTACATTTAGAAGGGACTATGGACGGTTCTGATGATTGCCACAAGCACATATATACTAGGTATGGACTATGGACGGATCTGGTGATTGCCATAAGCACATGTACATTAAGACAGGACTATTGACAGATCTGTAGATTGTCACAAGCACAGGTACATTTGGAAGAGACATTGGACGTATGTGGATTTCCACTAGTAAAGATACATCAGGGTGGGATTAACGATTTCATTTCTGATTATATTAACTGTGTTTTATTCGTTGCATGCTAATGATTACCAATTAAAAAAAAACAGACTTACGCTTTGTATTACAATCACATGTGTCACATCCGTTTTCGTCCTGTTTGTTCCCATACATACAGAACTTCAAACATTGAATCTCTGGACACGCCCTCTTTGCCGCTGAAATAAGATGACGTCTGAATTATGGACAGATAAATGAGTTTTTGTATTCCATTAAACCATTAAGGAATCGGTCGTCGTGGCCGTTATCCTGTGGTAGTTGGATTTACAACTACATGTGTAACCAGTGCCGATTACCACTAACATTGTGAGTTCGAATCCCGCTCATGGCGAGGTGTACTCGATACAACATGATTTGATAAAGTTGTTTGTCAGTGACTTGCGGCAGATCGGTGGGTTTCTTTGGTTTCCTCCACCAATAATCCTGACCGCCATGATATAGCTGACATAGCGTTAAAAGTGATGTAAAACACAATATCCCAAACCCTACATTTAAGATATATCTTTAGATATAAAATATACACATGGTATTTAGTTGTCAAATATTTACTTAAAAAAATCACATATTCTCTCCAACTAGATTATTTTTTCACATGAAACACACATCATGTTGTTTTTTCATGTATTTTTTTTCTTCTTAATTTCTCAAAAATTTCAGTTGATAAATTCCCAGATTATTAATTTTTTGCATCTTTCTTTATATTTTTCTATAACATTTGGCGACACATTTTTACAGACACTCCCCCAACCCTCACAACAGATGTAATGGTCGTTCCCTTACACATGATGCTAACAATGCAAAATAACATTGTCCATGGTAACCATTTACTGACACATTTTATGATGAACTGATAATATACAATTACAGCCTTTTGATGAGGCCAATACATGTCTTTATTGAGATGATGTAAGACTTAGGTAGGGTATATTTATGGTGTTTAAAGCCACTTTCAACAATATTTCAGTCATATCGTGGCGGTCAGTTTTATAGGTGGAGGAAGCCGGTGTACCCGGAGAAAATCACCGACCTGCCGTAAGTCACTGTCATACTTTATCACACAATGTTGTATCGATTACACTTCTCCATGAGCGGGACTCGAACTCACAATTTTAGTGGTGAAAGGCACTGATTGCACAGGTAGTTGTAAATCCAACTACTATACAATCACGGCCACGACGCCCCCGGATGTAAGAATATGGACAGTTGACACATGTGTTATGATTATGTCATGTGACATGAATTGATAAACGACAGCTTTTAAATAATACAATAATATTTCTTAATCTTTATCTTTAATTTATTATCAAGCACGGTGCATACATTTCTGAACCATAACTGTAAATACACATATACATTTTGGTATATGTGTTCTTCCGGTAAATATACATATACATTTTGGTATCTGTGCTCTTCCGGTAAATGTACATATACATTTTGGCATATGTGCTCTTCCGGTAAATGTACATATACATTTTGGCATTTGTACTATTCCGGTAAATGCACATCTACCTTTCGGCATCTGTGCTCTTCGGGTAAATATACACATACATTTAGGTAGCTGTACATATATATTTTGGTGTCTGTGCTTTTTCAGTGTTTTGTTAGTTGTATTCCAATTATCATCAATTAAAAGCAAACTTACGCTTTGTATTACATTCACAAACGTCACATCCGTTTTCGTCCTGTTTGTTACCATATGCACAGAACTTATAACATATAAAATTTGGACACGCTCTTTTTACCACTGAAATAAAATAATTACATATGAAAAGGGACGGCTAAGATGAACGATAAATGGGCTTTTAATACCATATACATAGATATAAAGTATACACATACTACTATGCCAGATTTATAATTACGTAATTTGGAAACCTATCAATTAACTTAGCTTTAGTGTGTGTGTGTGGGTGGGGTGGGGGATTTTTTTCAAACCAATCAAAATATTGAGATTATTTGACATGTAAATATTAATAATTTTTATTAAAAACTATAGGGCCGCATTGTTAATTTATTTTCTCATTTTTCGGGTTAATTTGTACTTTTCTATAAAAAAATAACAAAAAAAACAATATGTGTGTGTGAGTGTGTGGGTGGGTGTATTTCATGATTTCGAAATATTACAAATAGTTAAAAATAGACGTAAAATCACATAACGATGATAAGACAGAACTATTATAGGTAGCGTAGTTCTTAACCGTCTTGATTGTTATTCGTAGAGCTACCGTTTGCACACTTTTGTAAACTTTCACGACTCCAGCTGATGTCGGGCCTTTCGGGAATATAAATTGCTTTGATTTTTTTTTCGATTGGATAAATTGAAACCATACCCGTTTAGTTCGTAAACTATTTGTTCTAGTCCTCTATAGTTTATCTACGTATTAACAGGGCCTATCAGAGGCGGTTCAGCCGGTGCATCGGTCCGTGAATCTCTGAAGGGACCCATAGCGTTAGCCATAGACGTTTAATTTAGATTTTTTTTTCAAATTTTTGGGTATTTTCAACGATTTGTAGTTTATTTAGAAAAATACTTATGTAGCTTTGTATAAGGTATATGTCATCTAGACATTTTGCTGCAGATGACATCAAGCGTTTATGAAAGTAGACCGGTGGTTTTATTGGACCTCAAATCCTCAATTTAGAGAGAATGGTCAGCCTGTTCTGGAGCTCCAAAGAAGTCTTGTTCCGCGTGGTAAAATTTCTCTTTGAGGCCCTGCGTATTAACGTTAACATTATCGAATGGTAGTTGAACTTACACCTACTTATGCAATCATTGCCTTTCAACAGAAACGTTGTGAGTTCGAATCCAGATCAATACTGTGAATATACTCTATACAACACTATGTGATACAGGTTATCAATGACTTGCGACAGGTCTCTGTTTTTTTCTCTGTACTCTATGCAGCATTATGTAATAACAATTTTCAATTACTTGCGGAATGTCTCTGGTTTTTTCTTTCTGTGTACTATATACAGCATTCTGTTTGTGATAAAGTTTGTCAATAACTTGCGGAATATCTATGTTTTTTTCTTCTGTGTACTCTATACAACATTAGGTGATACAGTTTGTCAATGATTTGCTGAAGGTCTCTTGTTTTTTTCAGTGTACTCTGTACAACATTATGTGATACTGTTTGTCAATGACTTGCGGAAGGTCTCTTGTTTTTTTTCAGTGTACTCTATACAGCATTATGTGATAAAGTTTGTCAATGATTTGCAGCAGGTCTCTGATTTTTTCAGTGTACTCTGTACAACATTATGTGATACTGTTTGTCAATGACTTGCGGCAGGTCTCTTGTTTTTTCAGTGTACTCTTTACAACATTATGTGATACTGTTTGTCAATGACTTGCGGAAGGTCTCTTGTTTTTTCAGTGTGCTCTGTACAACATTATGTGATACAGTTTGTCAATGACTTGCGGCAGGTCTCTTGTTTTTTCAGTGTACTCTGTACAACATTATGTGATACAGTTTGTCAATGACTTGCGGCAGGTCTCTTGTTTTTTCAGTGTACTCTGTACAACATTATGTGATACTGTTTGTCAATGACTTGCGGCAGGTCTCTTGTTTTTTCAGTGTATTCTTTACAACATTATGTGATACTGTTTGTCAATGACTTGCGGAAGGTCTCTTGTTTTTTCAGTGTGCTCTGTACAACATTATGTGATACAGTTTGTCAATGACTTGCGGCAGGTCTCTTGTTTTTTTCAGAGTGCTCTGTACAACATTATGTGATACTGTTTGTCAATGACTTGCAGCAGGTCTCTTGTTTTTTCAGTGTACTCTATACAGCATTATGTGATACAGTTTGTCAATGACTTGCGGCAGGTCTCTGTTTTTTTCAGTGTACTCTATACAACATTATGTGATACAGTTTGTCAATTACATTCGGCAGGTCTTTGTTTTCTTCTGTGTACTCTATGCACCATTATGTGATAAAGTTTGTCAATGGCTTGCTGCAAGGTGATTTTTTCCTCCTGGCTTTCTGTGTTTCTACGTAGATAAAAATGACTGACAGCAAGATGTGAATGAGGTATTCTTGAAAGTGACCAGAAGGACGCACTCGTAATATAAAATACACGATATTTATTCGTTAGCTTATTAAGAGAAAGTAAACACTTACCTGATGAACTTGCGTATCCCTGAAAATATAATAAAAAACATTAACACACATGAAAGTCTCTCAACAACCAATATACGGATTCTGATTACCCCTTTGGTACCTGCAAACTCTTCTTAATATTTTAATTGTTTTTAAGATCAAATGAACGTCAGAGAAAACCGAAGGGAAAATCAAAAATGGACAATCCAAGGACACGGGCAACATTGGGTACACAAGACACAAACGAAGAAACACAACAGAGAAAACGAAGATGAACAACATGGACTTCACAAAAAAAACCGGGAGAAACCAATTACTAACAATATGTTGGCTTTTTTTCATTTGATATACATCGTCTTTTTCCAACATAATGAATTTTATTTGTTAGTACAGTCGTGGCTATTATCAAAATTTATTTGACAACTTCTCGCGATATTAGCAAGTTTGAATAGTGATGGTCAACAATCTCACAAATTTAACCAAAAGAGAACAACGCCCTCTCGATCTACATTCGAAATAGTTTTAAAACCCCAAATCTGTTAAAATTGTAAATACAACATGCATACACCACATTTTGCTTGTCCTTTTGTCCTGTTTCGTCTGGCCATTACATTGTCTATCCTTCTTCGATTTATGGTTTCTGATTACCCCTTTGCTATCTTCAACCTGTATTTATGATTTCCACATTCACATTGCACAAACGACAAAGATAATTAAAGAAAATGAAAAAAAAAAAAAAAGAATTGAACAGTTATTGTCCAACAATTCCACCAATATATCATAAAAAAAACTAACAACCATCTATAGATCATCGTTCGAAAATTCGAGCAGAATGGTTGGCTTGGTTTATGGTGTTTAACGCCACTTTCAACAACATTTCAGTTATATCATGGCCATCGGTTTTATTTGTGGAGGACACCGGAGTACTTGGCGAAAACCACCGACCTGTCGCAAGTCACATAATGGTGTATACCTTGCCCTGATCGAGATTCGAACTCACAACATCAGATAGGTACTGATTGCATAGGTAGTTGTAAATCAAAATACCATACGTTCACAGTTACGACGGCCCCCAGCCGGTTGCATACAGATATATTGTTCTTCAAATTGAAAGCTGTTCAACCCAAACAACATTACTATTAATAGAATCTTTGATTTTTTTTCTTTATCAAAATCTATAATATGATGATGTATGTATGTTTGAAAGATTTATTATATTATGTATACTATATAATTAATATAATAGTTTACAAATATCCCTATAATAAACAATTTACCTAATATTTACTTACTTTTAAGTTTTCCGGATTTTGGAACTGTTCCAACATTGTGCTATTTTTTCATGTTTTCTTGGCTTTTTGGTTGTTTGTTTGTTTGTTTGATGTTTTTTTTTTCTGTAGTTTTTTTCCTTTTCTTTTCATTTTATTGTATGTTTTTCTAGAAAATTAAACCTGTCTATTAAAAAAAAACATTCACTTACCAGATTACAAAGAACGAAGAAGGTGATGCCCAGCGTGAAATAATGCATGTCTTTTAATTTTTAAAGCCGTTCCTTGGAAAGTGCGTAAAACTGACCACTTTTGTATTTATATAGAGAACCATATGGGCACGGAAAGCCCTAGAGAACTATCAAATATCATAAATGTGTAATAATTAAAAGTCATTGACAATTAATTTATTAAAGAGACCATATGGTATGGCTAGCGGGTACGACTGACCATTATAACATAATAATTAATATAAATAGAATGTTCACAAACAACAGTTGAAACACCCACATCAGAGTGATGGTAGATGGATTTACAACTACCTGTGCAATCAGTGCCTATCACCACCGTGAATTGTAAGTTCGAGCCACGAGATTTTTTTAGGAAAAGAACAATGGAATAAGAAATATTTCGAGGGGTCGTCATGGTCGTGATCGTATGGTAGTTTGATTTACAACTACCTATGTAATCAGTGCACATCACCACTAACGTTGTGAGTTTGAACCCCGCTCAGGCGAGGTGTACTCGATACAAAATTATGTGATACAGTTTGTCAGTGAATTGCTACAGGTCGGTGGTTTTCTCCGGATACTCCGGTTTCCTCCACCAATAAAACTGACCGCCGCGATATAACTGAAATATTATTTAAAGTGGCGTTATTCGCCATAAGCCTAACCCTTGTCTTATTGAAAAAAAAACATCAGGAAAGTTCCGAAATCGAATAGAAAATGGTACAAACAAAGTTCTGGCTTGACGAAACCACCTCAATAATCAAAGCACTGAAAACACTGAGAGCCTGCTAACTTTTGAAAGTCAATGTGAAAGCAGTGAAAAAAAATGTGTGTTGGAAATAAGATTTCAGCTCTGCCAACTGGAGACATTTATATAGCTGTTCAACTAGTCCATTAGCAGCCGTGTTTGTGATGAATCATCACCAAAGCAACAACACTAAGAAAACATATTTGTCAAGTTAGTCATATGGAAAAATATCAAGATGAAAATGTTATTCACTATACGCTACTGCTGGTAGCCATGTTGAATTTCCTTCCAACACAAATGGAGAAATACTTGTTCAGGACCAACATAGCATCATTTGCAACCAGTTTTCTTTAATAAATTAATCAGATATATTCTTCAGCTAAGTTTTATGGGTAGTTAGGAACATTTTCGAAATCGGATGATTACACTTTGTCTGAATGAAGAACGAAGTAGAAAAATACAATAATAGGTAGAATCTCTATCAAGTATTGCTATGTTCTTTTCAGGGGTTCTGAAAAAAGTTAAATGTTCATTTACCCATAGGGTATTTGTGTAAGCTTTGAATTTGAATATTGGCCATTCTTTATTTCAAAATTTGTACACCACATTAAAAACTTATTAAGTACACAGATAGGAACATACATGTGCACTGTACATCGCGATTCGAGTTATGCCACTACAACTGTGTACCAACAAGGGCACCAAACTCCCTTGCCGTTCCAGCTCCGATCCGCACACTACTCTGCATTTGTCATGGCCTTCGTCCTTTTCCGTTTTACCCATTATCATAGGGTTTGACCCCTATTGAACTTTCGTTTCTAAAAAAAATATTAAATGCAAATAGTGGTCAAGGAGAAGCACTTCAAAGATAATTTATGGTATTTTAATAAATGTCACGATACACATATGGATAAAGCAAAACTAAATCAATGAATTATTTTACGTTTTTAAATACCAAAATATATGAATGAATGCCAAGACACACGAAATGAAAAACTGAGCATTTTTCTAAACCAGTTACATATTGTAATGCTTCGATTTGGTGTATCTTTGGTTTTATGTTTGGAAACTTTGAAGCGATGATTTTTTCCAGTTCCATGTTATTTGTTTTTGGTGGGAATCGGAGGGCAAATCACTACTTTAAAATTAATTCCTACAAATATTGACCTGTTGTTGATCAAACCCAGGACACACCATAGGTCTTAAGCTAAATACATATTTAATAATAATTTCTCAACATCATTAGATGTAAATCATTTTCAAATACAAGCCACTTTTTTCGACGTATGAATTATAACGAAATCAGGAAACAGTAGGTGGCAGTGATTGCATGCAGCGGAAGAATCATGTTCGGAAGCGGATACGAAAACTGTCCGGAGTTTGAATAAGGGCGCTACAACTCAGATGCATCCCTCGTTGTCATGGCAAAAAATATTCAAAGTCCATTTTTGACCTTGATCTTTGACCTCTAACATAGGCCTCTAGATTTGTCCATATACTGACTATGTACAAAGTTTGGTTCAAATCACTCAATGGATGTTCAGTCTAGTGTCTACAAGGTTGTTACGAGGGGCAAGGCCTTAACATTACTATATTTCCTTGGTACGAAGTTGCAGAGGGGACAATTATCACTATCATACCATAAATCGATCATTCTAAGGTAAAGGTTAAGCCTTAAAAATCACTTAAGGGTATGTGCAGGGGGGTATTCTCAATGAATCATGAAATTGTGATATAAATACAACTATTCAGCAAATATCATCGACCTACCAAAGTCCATAAGTTGTTCATGATACACTAACTAAGCAGATATATTAACATTACAATGCATTATGCTTACATTTCAGTCATTCAAGCATGACTGCTGGGGTATGCCCTCAAAATCATCTTCAAATTAAGTTGCATACCGGATATACTCAACAAAATACAATCTAAGTTAAATCAACAAACATTCAATAATTTTATTGCATTCAACAAACATATATCATCTTCATATTTCCATGCCATTGCAGTTAAACAAATCATCACATCTAAATATTATGCTTAATATACTGGCACCTTGATGTTTCAGATCTGATTGATAAGGTATAGTCTGATGCATAAATATAAAAGGTTAAAGGCAGCTTAAGAAAGGAAAAGCTGTGAAAAATTTAGTTTAAAGCCAACATTTTTTGCACCCAATATTGCTTTATTTATTTGGCATTAATAATACTCAGCAGTTCATATCATAACAGATATCAATTATTAGTATACCTCAGTATATATTTTTTATATAAAATTAAATGCAGATACAATTACTATTTTGCACATTAAAAAAAACCAATTGCTGATTTTGTTTGAATAGTTTTGATGACTGATCATGACTATTACCCCTAGGGAAATAGTTCAGTTCAAACAACATACGTTTTCCCGCGCTTATATAGTTCGGATCTTTCGTGTTTTAACGTACATGCACCTACATGCCCGAGAGATACGATTATTTGTTTACCAGACGATACAATGGCATCTGCTGAAAATATCTTATTGACAATGAACTGTGACTTTAATTTAGTTTAATCTTGTTGATCAATTCTTTAAACTGGTTAGAATTGTTGTTAAAACATGTTTGTTGTTGATATTTTTTCTTAATATTATTATTAAGAACTTCTATTTGTGTCTTTTTAATAGCCATATTTTCTCAGAATTCCTAGATTGCCTTTGGTATAATAAAACACTTATTTACTGGACATTCGGACAATAGCAAGTGTATTGTCCCCCTCGACATCAACTATTTCCCTCCGCTTCGGGGGACAATAAACTTGTTATTGTCCTCATAGCCAGTAAATAGGTGTATACTATGAAAATAACATGGAAGCAGTAAGTTAATAATAATCAATAATTAATAGATTAATAGTACAATTGACACCATAGGTCCGATTTTTTCAGTTGGAATATTTGAAGTTATATGCTTTGCCATTAGCTATTTGAAACACTTGAATAATGATCTGATACTGAAATAATTGGAAAGGGAGACAACTGTAGCAATAAGTAAACCTATTGCATATGATATTATACACATGTAAATAACACAAAAGTGTGTAAAATCTATCTATATAAAAATGTCAAAGGTATTGATTCACATAAATGCATAGAGAACTGTACATTCAGTTACCACCAGAATATAAAAGAGAAAAGGGTTAGGATTATGGGTGCATAACGCCACTTTCAACAATATTTCAGTTATATCGTGACCGTCAGTTTTATTGGTGGAGGAAATCGGAGAAAATCACCGACCTGTCGCAAGTCACTAGCAAACTTTATCGCATAATGTTATATCGAGTACACCTCGCCACGACCGAGATTCGAACTCACAGCTTTAGTGTTGATAGGTACTAATTGTAGTGGTAGTTTCAAAGAGAAAAATATTATAAAATAAAACTGTCCTTAATGAAATACTGTTTGCATTGTGCTACATATCGTAAAAATGATAAAAAAGTCATAATAGATTTTAAAATGTATCCATGAAAAAAAACATTAATAACAATAGCATAGCTCAACTAGCTATTCTGATATGGAAATATTAAGTGTAAAAGAAACAAATGCTATACATTAATATAAATATTGGTTCTGTTATAGCTTTCTTTCTTTTTGTATCCTTTTAAGTGTAATACAATTCCAATTACAATAAAGGGTGCACTCGACTCGCAGCGCAAGTGATAAAGTTTACCAGTTACTTGTCAATGGTCGATAATTCTCTCCGGGTCGCCATGATATAGCTGAAATGTTGCTGAAAGTGGCGTTAGACACCACAAATCAATCAATCAACCAATACTGAAGTAATAAACATCATTACACATAATTAGTAATTCACATTCTTTTCAAAGTAATTAGAAATTACAAAGATTATAAACAACACAAAGTGTCAAGCTCCATCATTACTTTTGCATTATGCATATTGCGGACAAATCTAGATAGTACTAAACGTCAGGGTTCACGATATTGGATATGTGCTTGGTGATCTTCGTGAATAAATTGTCAGTACTCATTAATTTTCTAATGCAAAATACCGGGCAATCTTGAGTCAGTCTTTTGTCACAAAATCTGCCCAAATTTTGCTGATCATGTCTGACAGGACTGACGAATAATTTCGCGGACTCTGAAGCATACATAATAAGTACTAAACCTCTACAAACAGCACCATGTAACTATATTCACTACTACAGCTACTTTTTCACTTGATCAAAGGTTTTGTTTTTATTTAATTGAGTTTTACCATGTGACAGTTAGATTTTATGACAACATCATAATTTATTGTATTGAACATCAAATTATCAGAAAAATTCAACACAAAAGTATTTGTCAAGATTTACAATTCTTATAAAGTGATACAAAGGACGTACTATCACTCTTCATGTCAGACATGGTAACACAGACTAATTTATCCTTTAAGTTTGTATTATTTGGTGTAATCTAACATATCTTATTAGAACTAAGAAAATGTTTATGCTGAATGAAGGGGTCATTTATGGTCTCAAAATTTACTCATCTGTACCTTCTTAGACTGCGCATGCGGGCTAAATGATTTGAACAATGAATTACTGCTAATGACATGAATACTTTTTAAATTACTTTCGCATTGTAATTCGTTCATTAAAAGTTATTATTTTTTCTGTTTTGGTGCCAACATTTTGTTTTTGAACATAGGGTCTTCATGCAAGTACTAACACTTTTTTTTTTTTACTATATATGTTTCTCTTAGGAAAACATTTCCTTCACATTCTGATTTGTATTTGTATGTAGACTATAAAATTGAAAATGGAAAACTTAAATTGAAAAGGGCAACATTTGTATTCACCATTAACATTTAGGCAGCATATTAGCTGCGGTCCCGAATCTCTTATGATCTTTCTTGTGACCATAGAGCTACGGATTTCACCAATTTAAAAACTTGTAGAATTGCGACTCCAACCGAGGTCGGGCCTTTCCAGGGGCGGATCCAGGATATTAAGCTAGGGGGTGGCGCACTTAAGAAAATTGCGCCGAGCGGAGGGAGGTGCGAAAATTTTTGGGGCATTTCGTGTAAAAAATCACCATTTTACGCCAAAAAATCTTATTTTTTCCAATTTTAAGCCCCCCACCTGGACCTGCCCCTGCTTTCGGGTACTATCATCTGATTTGTGGAGTTCGTCAAATAAGTATATTGATACTGTTCTGTTAGATAAATATTTTTTCTACAAGCTTCCATAGTTAATTATCTTTTTATATTTATATTTACGTCCTTAAATGGGATAAATAGTTATTGTTCTTTAATCAGTCCTTTGCTCCGACATTTTAACTTCGACAAAAGTATAGAAATTTATAGAATCGACTTCGGACTGGGCTTATCTTTCCATAGGCTTATTCGGAAATTACGTGTCGGATTTTAGCAAGTTTTCCGAAGTCGAATCTATATTTCTATACTTTAGATTGCAAGTGAAGCGACGCGTAATTTAAATTATTGTGGTCAATTGTCATATTTATTCGTTATGCATTGATAATTCAATACACACCCATGATAACTATTTCTTTAATGCGCAGCAATACCAAATAGCGAGGCGTGGCACGTGAGCCACATGAGTTACGACATGAGTTACGGTTGTTGAGGTTGATGGTGGCTATTGTCTGGGCCGTTAGCCCGGCTAAATATTACAGGATATTTAACTTGTCGTATGGGTCCATATTGTTGCACTTGTTATAATTGCTATGATCGTGGAAGTTTTATCGACATGTGAGTAATTTGCCAACCCTTATACAAATTGATGAATAGCGTTTTTTCCCCTCTGAACTCGACAAATATCATGATCATCCATCCATACGTAACTTCAACATACTGATGATGTCATTTGACGTCATTTTATGTGTCACGTGATTGCCAAGATAGGTTTATTCGTGTACCAGAGGTATAAACTGTTAAATAAAACATAAATATCGAAATTCCCTGCATTGAACTATGTGCCTAAATATCAACTGGTTTATCCAAAGGAAGCCACTAACTATGGGCTATAAATATAAATTTGGTTGCATTCGTGGTGAAATCATTTAAGTCTTTGCTGAAATATCATTTTATCTTTTTTTTATTATTAATGAAAAAGAACATTTAACTGTTTGCTAATATATTAGCGTTTACTTTATTGAAAAAATAAGTACACGTACCAGTTTGTCAAATCTATTATTGTTTCACACGGAATGTTAGAGCTGAAATATTGATAAAAATGGAGTAAAACACGCAACAATAAATCAATCATACAACAGAATTTTTTTTTTATTAAAGGAAACCATCAAACTGTTTGCTGTTAAGATTGAGTTTGGTTTTCCCAATCAATCAATCAATCAATCAATCAATCAATCAATCAATCAATCAATCAATCAATCAATCAATCAATCAAAAATATATTTGTCTGTTAAGATTGAATTTGGCTTATTCAAAGAAAAAAAGGTTAACTCTTGGTGACAATATCTTAATTAAACCAGCTGTTAAAATCCCTTTAACTGTAATATTGTAACAATTAATTGTTATTTATATACTATATCCTCCTGGGGACTGTATTAATATACCAATTAAATATTATTTATATATTATACGTGGTCATGTTATGCCGCCGGGACATAATTTGTGCATTGGCACGATATGAGATATTTATAATAGCTCCCGGCATATTTTGTGATTTCGAAATGCTATTCTAATTTGCAATACAATCATGGTATGGACATGATACATCAAAACGTAACCGACAAACAATCTCATTAAATGTATTGTGTATTTTTGTCATCCTTCCACTAGTCAGCTGGGGACAAATCATAAGACTGACCGTAGCATCATTTGGGCTGAATCATAAGCCTGACCATAGCATCATTTGGGATGAATCATAAACCTGACCGTAGCATCATTAGGGCTAAATCACAAGCCTGACCGTAGTATCATTTGGTCTGAATCATAAGCTTGGCCGTAGTATCATATGGGCTGAATCATAAGCCTGACCGTAGCATCATTTGGGCTGAATCATAATTTTTAACGTAGTGTCATTTGGGCTGAATCATAAGCCTCACCGTAGTATCATTTGGGCTGAATCATAAGTCTGACCGTAGCATCATTTTGGGCTGAATCATAAGGCTGACCGTACCATCATTTGGGCTGAATCATAAGCCTGACCGCAGCATCATTTGGGCTGATTCATAAGCCTGACCGTAGCATCATTTGGGCTGAATCATAAGCATGACGTAATATCGTTTGGGCTGAATCATAAGACTGACCGTAGTATCTTCTGGGCTGAATTACAAGCCTAATCGTAGCATCATTTGGGCTGAATCAGAAGCCTGACCATAGTACCAGTAGGGCCAAGAAAAAGGGTTACATTTGAGCCAAACATTTTGTACCTGAGTCCTCCTTATTTATAGTCAAAGGTAGATATATGTGTGTTATAAAATATATTGTTTGTTTGTTTTGTTTTGTTTGATTTTGTTTAACGCCATTTTCAACAATATTTCAGTTATATCGTGGCGGTCAGTTTTATTGATGGAGAAAATCGGAGGACCCGGAGAAAACCACCGACCTGGCGCAAGTCACTGAGAAACATATAATATATTATATCGTGCATGCAATCTGAACTCTTGTATGTGAAAAGTGCACAAGTTCATTAGGAGTATTCTTCCTAATGGTGCATTCAATTGCTGCCGATTCCACATAGATTAAATATGGTGCTTAAAGATACAGACCAATGTGCCCACAACACAACATTGAACCTATATCACTTTGTTCTCGGTCATTCCTTGAGTCCGATGAAATGCGAGACGTGTTTGTCGACCATCTTTATTGTAACCTTTTGTACCAACCGTACCCGTTCTACCAACTTAGTTAAAGGAGCTTAACTCAACCCGTTAAAGATCTATATAGTCTTTCCTATTTCTACTTCCCGATCTTTGATCGACTCTGGAACCTTCTGCAATGGTAATTGTTCTACCAACTGAAATGAAGGAGATTGCCACAGCTAACAGAGGCGATTTAAGATAATTAAAATAACTGAGTGTCCAGCTATTAATCCAATCTCTTTCGGAGCACATGTGTAAGTGGAGTTCGTGTTTCACGATTTTTAGTTTTCTATGTAATGCTTTATAGATTATTGTTTCTCCTTCTTCGATTTACGGTTTCTGATACCCCTTTGGTATCTTCAAACTTTTCACTTTACATAGTATCCTATTTAATTCAAGCTTCGTCTCGATCCTTAGAAGATATTAACACATGGGTGCCTGGCCTGATGAAGTGTCCGATCTCTTGAAGACCTGAAAAATGCACATCATCGCCATTGCCACCATTGTAACGTCCTGAGGTGGGATCGAACCCAGTAAATTGTGCATAGATGGCAACCACTCTAGAAATAAATTGCGCTAGACGTTATCTCCCCTATATCTATTATAAGAGCTACGGTTATGGTGTTTATTTCAGTTATATCATGGCGGTCAGTTTTATTGGTGGAGGAAACCACTGAACTGTCGCAAGTCACTGACAAACTTTATCACATAATGTTGTATCGATTGCACCCCACATGAGCGGGATTCGAACTCACAAAGTTAGTGGCGATGAGCACTGAGCGCACAGATACCATACGATCACGATCACGACGGCCCCTAAACTATCAGAGGGTATTTAAATATATATATAATTCCATAGTTACCAGGATATAACCAGGATATTTCGCTACAGTATTGTGTGTGTACTAGGATACACATAGGCTATTTCCAATGCAATAATTCAAATTTGAAATTTAGAAGAAAAAACCCCATTGACTTTGAACAGAAATCAATCCTTTGGAACAATTAATAATTAGCCATGCCACCCACGGTAGACAAACATGCATTATATATGTAAATATGTCTATATCTAAAACTTAATATACATTTTATATGTAAAGCCTAAAAGTACAAACACGGCCATATCACTGGTGCTTACAGTATAATTACGTCTTGTAACAAGTTAGTTTCACTCAGTTATTAAAGAACAATGCGGTTCAAGATGTTGCATTACATGTCGGATTTCAGAACTTAATTGACTTCATACAACAATCTGGTATGTACTGTTTCATGTCATATTGTTTTTACATATCAACTTTGTATCTAATTACATATATTATTTGAAGTATACGGAAACGCTCACGTGACCTTTTTCCGTCTTTGATATTATTGCCAATATATATACTAACTGTTGCATACTCAGAAGTTTGTTTGGCATGCGGTGGTAGAAACTGTGACTATAGTTTATATCTATTAGCACCTAAGTGTCGTAAAATTTAATAAAGGTGCTACCTGAAATTAAACCCGGGATAATGTTTTTATCAGTGTGGTTACTGCTTAGCTGCTGGATACAATTTTCTTATGTAAGTTGTACATTATCCAATGCACGATCAAGGGACATAACTCGGTAGTTAAGCTTAATTTATCAATATGATTTTATTAACGTTATCTTAGTTTGATCAATTTCAAAATTTCCGCCTACACGTGTTCCGTGTGATACTTCCTGGTTGTTCCCTTTTCCCTCTAAAGACCATGATCTATGTCTTCTATTATTAGATGATGATGAAGTTGTTTATGCATGCAAAAGTGTCTATTGTTCAAGATTATTTTGAATGGAAAATCCTACTGAAATGGGAGCGAACACTTGACAGGAAATAAAATTTTCCTTAATTGCTTTTGTAAGATATGTCATCTAATCTAATACGAAATTTTATGAGAATGTTTATTGATGCCCCGTCACCACGACATAGTTGAAAAAGATACTGAAATTAATTCAAATTAATCGTGTGTTATAGTTATCATAAAGGATAGACCATATGCACCTTTCCTATTTTGAATCTAAACCATACGTTTTACATGAGCTATTTCCCTTTAATATGGGGAAATGGCCACATTTCATGCAAAGTTCAAAGTTAAGAACAGCATATATATTTTCCCATAATCTGTCAAAGCATTTAATATTGTATATCTTGTAAATTTTATATTTGTTATATAATTATTGCTTGACATTTTTAAATGTTCATGTTTCAACAAATTATCAGAACATTGTACTCAAATTCGTTGCCCTATAGACATATACACATTTTAGAATTAAGTCTGGAATATACAACATGTCTATTCAGCTAGCATCTACAATGAACGGACACACTTACTTCGAGAAGTCCAGCAACTTGAGATTGACGTGTTGCTTCTCTGCTAAGCACACAGCAATTATGAGTAAAGGCAAAGATTGACAGAAATTTATCTACCTGTAGATTGTTGTTTCTGTGAGTTGTTTAAAATAAGGGTGTTGGTCTAATCCAAAACATAAACGACGAGTGCCACAGATAAGCAGGAACTGTTTAGCCTTCCAGAGCACATGGGTCCACTCCCAGTTTTAATTGGGTTCGTGTGACTCGATCTTTTTAAATGTAGTGTTTTGTAGATAGTTGTTTGGTCATTACGGTTTTCACAGTTTTCCGGTTGTTGACTGATTTTGTCTGTTTATATAATTATATCACTCACTCACTCACTCACTCACTCACTCACTCACTCACTCACTCACTCACTCACTCTCTCACTCACTCACTCACTCACTCACTCACTCACTCACTCACTCACTCACTCACTCACTCACTCACTCACTCACTCACTCACTCACTCACTCACTCACTCACTCACTCACTCACTCACTCACTCACTCACTCACTCACTCACTCACTCACTCACTCACTCACTCACTCACTCACTCACTCACTCACTCACTCATTCACTCACTCACTCACTCACTCACTCACTCACATCCTCACTCCCTCCCTCCCTCCCTCCCCCCTCCCTCACTCACTCACTACAATATTTCTTACCTTTACCCTGAGTCTGTGTATTTTTTATTGCTTTGTAGACGCATAGCTATGAGTGTCCACAGACTCCAGCGATTGCCAAGCTGTGCAGCTACCAACGCCTGGAAAACCAATGCAAAACAGATTCAGATTGTGAATTAGAAGGTATTTATACTAGCGTTCACATGAACATAATTGCGCCAAATAGTAACAGAAGTTTGTTTCTTTCGATCTTTTTATATCTCTCCACACCCCCATTCCGTGGCGTTCAGCACCATATCCCGATACATATCTCAAGTGTAAAGTTTTCCAGACATCGAACAAAGACCGAATGTTGCACTTACTTAGGTTGGACTATCAGTAAGTTCTAGGTGAGCAACCTAGCGGATGATTTATTTTGTAAATATATACTGATACTCTTTATATGTAAAAACCTGATCACACCAACCAGTCAGTCAAGGATTACCCTTAAAACAACGTCGTCTAGCCTTATGATAATTGTATGTCACGTACATTTTGGGGTATGAGTTATACTTGTTGTTGAATAACCGGCTGTGACAGCAATGCTGAACAACAATAAAAGCGCTGTCCTTTGTTTTTTGGATTATGAGTCCAAGTATAAAGTATGTTGGATAGTCTCTCATGTTCATCTACATCCATATCATTTCTTACTAATGAAATATGTTAAATTGCAGTCTACAATGTCTCAGTCAATCAGATTCAAGGGTAGCCATCTTAATGTTTAAATTTCCTGGACACTTTTCGATCAGAATAACTCAAATGAGCCTCAAGCTCAGGAGAGCTAATCATATGTGTACAATTGTAAATGACTGCAAAATCTGAAAATGAATGTATCGTTTTATGCCAAAGCATAAATACAGTATCAAGATAAATACAGTTGCATGGAGATTTTTGTATTTCAGAGGAAAAGTGTTGTAAAGGAAGATGTGGAGCTTTGCAGTGTTTGGCGGCAGTAAAGAAGGTATGTATTTTCCCAGTAGATTTTGAAAAAAAAATATTTTTAGATCCTATTTTTCATGGATTGCTCATAAATACACAAATTCAATAATATCAAAATGCAACAAAATTGTATATTAAAAAAAACAAACATTATATTTCCATGGATTCTTAGATTTGTAGATTAATTGACCCAAGAAATCCATTTCATAGTAATCTAAATTGATCTGTGGGTCATTGTGATAATCCCGTTGTTTTGTCCCTTTCCATGGCTTAGCACCGCATTTTATCTAGAGTTATGCAACGATTGGTACTGCTAACCCTTCCAGACAGTGCCGAATTTACAATTGTGCTTAGGTGTGCTTAACCACAGGGCCCCGTTGGCCAGGATGCCCATCTTTCTGCCCAAGACAATTTATGATGGGTTTTTGCTTATGTGGTACAATTTTGAATTTGAAGGCGCTCTGTTTCAGAGCGACCCCAGACATAATGATAGAGTTGACTGCCTGTGTAAGCCTATCGGGTTTACCTCCTTCAGGGCCCAAGCAAGGGGCCTCATTTGTCCTAAATCCGGCACTGCTTTTAGAGCACATGAGTACACCACCGAATATTTGTGATGTTCGCGTTGCTCAATCTTTATCTTTCTCTGTTGGTTTTGTAGATCAATGTTTGTCGTTTTGTCGTTTTTCATTTGACCATGGCATTGTCTTTTCATTTGCCCATGGCATTGTCTTTTCATTCTTCGATTTACGTCTTCCGATTACCCCTTTGGTATCTGCTGGCTGTTCTTGGTAGAATAGATGAAACATGGTATACGCTAAAATGTGCTTCCCACGAATATAAAGTATGTCATAGTAATATCACCTGTACAGAATGGATTAGGATACTGTCTTTTGTTTTGTTTTTTTGTTTTTGTTTTTTGTTTGTTTTGTTTTGTATTTTTTTGTTTTTGTTTGCTTGTTTGTTTGTTTGTTTTTGTTGTTGTTGTTGTCTTGTATACTCTATGTTTCCAGTTTTCTGGATTGTCCCTTATTGATTGTCCCTTCGGTATTCTCTAACGCTTATTTAATTTCATCATTAACTATTTAACCATAAAGGCTAACAAACAGTTTTATGTTCTCGACTGGCAGTTATGGGCCAGTGTGTTTTTGATAGTAGATTGCAATCTATTTGATAAATTAATTAGAACTATTTTATCTTACAATGTAGAAGCTTGTATAATGGAATTTATTTTCCAGAGCAAACATTTGGTCAAAACATAGTAACAAATATATAGATACTTGTAGTTTTACAGATAGAATCCACTTTGTAAAAAGTACATTTATCTTTTTGTAAATACATATTTGGACTAAGAAAGTGTTGAGCAAATTAAGCCGCTCGTCTGGGATTGCCATCAGTAAATAAATCTTAGAGAATACCGAAGGAGCAATCAACAATGGACAATGCAGAGAAACTGGCAACATTGGGTACACAAGATGAAGAAAGACAACCCCCCAAAAACAACAACATATTAATATCTGTCGGACTCCACCATACGCAAACACATAACTTGAATAAGACATAAGCCATACTGCAAACAATTGGAGGTAAAGATGAACCGAACATTGTTTTGTATACGAAAATCGTAACGGACATCACAACACGGTACTCAGAACGTAAATGCACATATAAGGACAACACAAAAAGACTATAAAGATGAGGAACATGGCCTCCACCAATTTCAATAAAATTATGTTAAGTTAAGTCTAGAACTACTCTGTGTTTTGCTTGATTACACTATAACAATTGTATTAAACCTTTACTAATGGAATCTGTTGAAGCTTACAAGATACTAGATTCCCAGAACGTATACTCTTGGTATGGATATATTAATGACATAGTCCAACAAGAGGTGATAGAAATGCACAAGCGATTATCATGTAAAGCCATCAAAAATATACAATCTTTAAAGCCTGATTAAAATCAGAACTTAATAATCATTGTGCTAGACACTCTAAATGTAATATTGAAAACTTGACAGAGCAAAATAAAAACTTGGATTTGAAACCAGTTGTGTGAACGAACAACACAATTTACTCCAAAATTAAATATATACATGTGTACACGGTATCACACATGTCTGCCGAGCAAAGAGTATGTGTATTTGTTGCTTCAAAGGTAGCCAAATCCGTTGTTTTCTGTAAAAATCAAAGTCAACGTGTTTAACCATAAAACCATATTCACAATCATTTGTTTACATGCATATGCAATTATGCATAAGAAGCAAACGTAATAGTAATATATCTATAACTTGTACAATAATGATGTTATAATTTATCAAATACAACTGAAAAGTAATGAGGACAGTTTTGTTTGTGAACGAGTTTACCTAATTTACCTATTACAACATTGATCAAATTGTTAAGCTCATTCATAAAAAGAACTGAAAAATCATCGCCCTGTATCAGTGGCCTGTAACAGCCGCGTGTAACTGATCTTAGAGGCCACATTTACAATAACATTGCTGGGAGTAATATTGTACAAGAATATTTATGAGCCATTGCAATATCGAAAACGATAAAACAGGATTTAAACATGTCAGTGTGAACCCAAATGTAATCTCAAATTCGATGTTTGAATTACATATATCAATCAGATATCCTTATTTCTGATAAAAAGGTGCCGTCGTGATCGTGATCATATTGTAGTTGTATTTACATCTATCTATGCAATTAGTGCCTATCACCACTAAAGTTGTGAGTTCGAATCCCGCTCATGGAGAGCTGAACTCGATACAACATTAGGTGTTAAAGTTTGTCAGTGACTTACGACAGATAGCTGTTTTTTCTCCGGGTCCTCCGGTTTCCTCCACCACGAAAACTGACCGCCACGATATACATGAAATATTGTTGAAAAGTGGCGTTAAACACCATAACCATAACCGAATAAAAAGGTAGTATTAGTGTGAATAGGGCATACTTCTTACAATGTTGGGTTTAATACTAGTACTCAGAAGAATATTTATCCCTTGCATATACTATACAGGTTGAAACACCTAGACGGAGTATATGTCTTAGGCATGCTTCTTACAATGTTTGGGTTGGCTTAATTCCAGTTCTCAAAGAATATTTATGTATGATCATCCCTTACATAACCGCCACGATATAATTGAAATACAGTCAAACCTGTGCATGCGGTCACCTGTATTATGCAGTCACCTCTATTAAGCAGTCATCTGTATTAAGAGGTCACATTTTTCTTGTCCTATCATAGAAAATGTCATATGAATTGAACCTCCTTTAATAGGTCACCTGTCTTATTACAGGTTTGACTTTATTGTTTAAGTAGCGTTAAACACCATTAACCATCCCTTACATATATTATATAGGTTGAAACACCTAGACCAGGAGTATGTCCGGCCATTAAAGATATTACCAAAGACTGTTATGACGTGGAATCAAACTGTAAGAAAGATACTGAGTGTCCTAAAGGTACGTTCTGTAGATTGTGCATATTAAGATTGTTTGGTCTGGTTTATGGTGTTTAACACCACTTTCAACATTGTTTCAGTAGTCTGTGACAATATACACTCTATGGTATGGTAGTCCGTCAGAAGAACCAACACAACTTCGACTTTCATATCGATTAGGCCCATAAAATTAGTTTAACCCCACCAGTTTTTTTTTTTCATATATGTGCTTGCGTCAAGCCATGGGAGTGAACGCGCGTGTATATGGTTGCTAGGGAGTGAGTGATTGCTGTTTAGCACCAACGCAGCAATTTCCCAGCTATGTCATGGCGAGAACAAGTTAAAGTTTAATGAGATGATGATGAGGTCCGCTTTACTCTGGAGCAACAAGCTTAGTTGGATTTGTATAGTACTTGTTTAGTGAAACAACAGTCCGCGGATAGACATGTCACCCCACTCGGACACATTATCCTGATTCAGAGTCAACCAGTCTTTGCTCTTTTTCCTTAATGCTAAGTGCTTAGCGGAGAAACAACAAATACCAATTCTATAGTATTTGGTTTGACCCGTTCTGGGCTCAAACCCACGATCTACCGCACTCAAAGTGAGCACGCTAACCATTACACCACCGATGCGGTCTGTTAATGCCAATTTTTGGAACTGTTCTGACGATGTGGCATTATGTACTTTTTTTCATTCCAAAGACTTCCTGTTATTGTGAGACTTTATCAAAATGTTATGGCTAATTGTTGTTTGTATGTTAATTATTTCTTTTAAGATGACCAGAAATGTTGTCCAGGAAAATGCAAATCACGTGATTGTAAAGTTGCAATAACCGTAAGATACATTTTGATATTATTTCATCTCCATAAAGTGGAATAGTTTTATTTTTAACAATAAGAACAGTTTGAAGATACTAAAGTGGTAATAAGAATCCGTAAATCGAAGAACAACAGAAAACACAATGGACAAAAGAAAAAGGGCAAAAGGCCAAACAACAATCTACAAAATATACACATAAAACTGAAGATCGAGTAACACGAACCCCACTAATCAGCGAGATCAACTCAGGTGCCCCGGAAAGGTAAGCAGTTCCTGCGCCACTAATGGCAGCCGTGATGCTAAACTAGTTACAAACCCGATGATTAGTCATGAATAAGGAAAAGAACGGAAAGTGTTTACAACAATTGGAGCATTTCCGTGGTCATTTGTGACACATGTTCTGTAAGGGTTAACCATTTTACGTGGAGGTAATGAATTAGCTATGGAAGTGAAATTGGCAAATGATTGATTGATTAGTGTTAAGCGCAACGCGATCGTTGTTTATATCCATGTAGACAATTTTTCAGCTGTATCATTGTCAGAACAAGTTACTTTTTGATGTGCTGATATGATGATGATGTCTAGAGCACCACGGTAGATTATATTTTAAAGTACATCCCCACTGCATGAAATGTTGTTCCACTCGGACACTTTATCCGACTTACACTTGGACACATTTTACTGATTTCGAGACAATCGGTCTTTGCTGTTACTCCTTAATGCCACAGGGTCCTTGGTTTGACCCGATTGGGGATCGAATACATATCTATTACACTCGAGTTCAGAATGCTTACCAGTACACCTGACAGGTGTTGTCTTTGGTATACATCAGAATGAAAAAAGTGAGGTACATTTCAGGGCAATATATATTGCAGGGCAATACGTCTTTTCTACGAAGGAAGAGTGGTTTTTATCCGTTTGAAAATCGTTAATGAATTCCTTTGAGAAAATGTAAGAAGAATTGAGTTTGAAAGTACCCAAGGGGTAATCAGAATCCGTAAATCGAAGGACAAACAACACAATAGCCAAAAGAAAAGGGACAAAAGGACAAACAATGATCTACAAAGTATACACACAAAATCAAAGATAACGTAACATGAACCCCACTAACACCAGGGGTGAACTCAGGTGCTCCGGAAGGGAAATCAATTCCTGATTCACTAGTGGCACCCGTCGTGTTAATCTAGTTACAAACCAGTCATGAATGAATGTTTCAATAATGTTTAATGAATTCAAAATGTTTTGCTTACAGGGAGATAGACCCGGATGTCCACCCATCAATCCAAACATCCGCTGTATTGTCTATAATCAGCAATGTAATTCTGATAAAGATTGTGATAAAGGTCAGTATATGGCACGAAAGTAATAAAAAACAGAACAGTAACAATAATCAGCATTATTAAATATTCAGAAAATATGAGTTTATCCTTTTATAATATCGCCGCCAATTGTGAGTGTGTGATTGAATGAATGGTTGTTGCTTAACACCAACTCATCAGTTTTTCATCTATATACTGGCGGATAGACATTTCCACCTCGGACAGATTATCCTGTTTTCGAGCCAACCCGAGCTCGAACCGCAGCGGAGGTGGAATGGTTAGCGTGCTCGCATCGAGTGCGGTAGATCACCGCACTCGATGCGAGCACGCTAACCATTCCACCTCCGCTGCGAATACGTCAATTGTATGGGCAGTTGTAGCCATTATCATATTGCATTTCGTTTTATATTTTGTCCTATGCAATCAGCATCTATTACCGCTAAAAGTGTGAGTTCGATTCCCACCCATTTTAAATATTTAAATAAGTATAAAGCTGTAGATTACGAAAACAAATATGTTTTAAGTATTAGATATTTCTAGGTGTTTGCCTGTAAAATTTCCATAAAATATATTGCTCACGGCTTATTTTCATTGCGAGGAGTAAACTTTAGCTTACCAAAAACTAATGTTTTTCTAAATGTGATGTAAACAACATAATTTGTTTGATTTTGATTTAGATTTTTATAATTTTATTGCACGCAAAGATGGTGTTAAAAATAACTTTAAAGTAAACGAACATAGTTACTGGAAATGATGTGTTGTGTTTCCGGATTGAAATATTCTACTAATAATTTATATTAGTGGTAGTCGTGGTCGTGATCCTTTTATAATTGGATTTACAACTACGTATGCAATCAGTTCCTATCACAACTAACGTTGTGAGTTCCAATCCCGCCCATGCCGAGTAGTACTCAATACAACATTATGTGATAAAATTTGTCAGTGACTTGCGGCAGGATTGGTGGTTTTATCCGTTTACTCCTGACCACGACAGAACTGAAATAGTGTTGCAAGTGGCGTTAAACACCATAAACCAAACCAAGCCTGACAATTTATTTGCCATACTATTATTCGAGCTTAGAAATATGTATTCCTTTAAGCATATAATATTACATTGTTCTTGTTAAATAATTTCTTTCTGTTGATAACATTTACTGTTTTAATAGGTGAACTGTGTTGTTTCCAACCTTCATGTGGTACCTCCTGTCAGAAAAGGGCGGTACCAATACCGGTATGTATGGTAAATAAATGTCAATCATAAACAAACTACAAATTTAGTACAAAAATCACAACTTTTATTATTTTCATAGTAAGTATTTTACAAATGATAATTTTATGAAGAAATAATGCGGTGTAGATAATTTTATTAGGAATACTAACAGTTTTGTAAAATTTCAGTATTTTATTTGTTTATGTTTATTTTCCATAACATATTCACTGTTATTTTTTTCGTAGGACCCACGACCGCAGTGTCCACCTTACAGAAAGGATGTAAAATGTAAACGTTATGATAAACAGTGTATTGGTGATAAGGATTGTAAATATGGTAAGATAAGACTCATAGTCAGATAGAGCTTATATAATCTGGTAGATAGAACTCATGGTAAGATAGAACTCATGGTAAGATAACACTTGTGGTAAGATAGAACTTCTGGTAAGATAACATTTCTGGTAAGATAGAACTCACGGTAAGATAAAACTTGTGGCAAGATAGAACTTGTGGTAAGATATAACTTATAGCTAGATAGAGCTTGTGACAAGATATAACTTATAGTGAGATAAAATTTATGGTAAGAAAGAACGTATGGTAAGATAGAACTTGTTTTAAGATAGAACTCATGGAAAGATATAACTTGGGGTAAGATACAACTTATGATAAGATAGACCTATGGTGAGATAGAACTTATGGTAAGATAAAACTTATGGTAAGATAGATAAAGCTGATGATAAGATATAACTCATGGTCAGATATAACTGATGGTTAGATAAAACTTATGGCAGGATATAATTTATGGTTGAATGGAACTTATGGCAAGAGAGAACTTATGGTAAGATAGAATTTATGATAAGATAGAACTTGTGGTAAATAGAACGTATGGTAAGATAGAACTTATGGGGAGATATAATTTATGGTAGGATATAACTTATGGCAAGATAGAACGTGTGGTAAGATAGAACTTATGGTAAGATAGAACTTATGGGGAGATATAATTTATGGTAGGATATAACTTATGGCAAGATAGAACGTGTGGTAAGATAGAAGTTGTGGTAAATATAACTTATGATATGATAGAACGTATGGTAATATATAACTTGTGGTAAGTAGAACCTTTGGTAAGATAGAACTTCTAGCTGGAGAAAACTTATCGTAAGATAGAACTTGCGGAAAGATAGAACTCATGGTAAAATAGAGCTTATGGTAAGGTAGAGCTTCTAGCTGGAGTTAACTTTTGGTAAGATAGAGCTTACGGTCAGATAGAGCTTATGGTAAGATATAACTTATGGTAGGATATAAATTATGGTAAGATAGAACTCATGGTAAGATAGAACTTGTGGTAATATAAAACTTATGGTAAGATATAATTTGTGTTAAGATAGACATTATGGTAATATATAACTGATGATAAGATAGGACTTATGGTAAGATAGACCTTATGGTAAGATATAATTTATGGTAAGATATAACTTATTACTAGATAGAACGTATGGCAAAATATAGCTTATGGTAAGATATAACGTATGGTAAGATGGAACTTATGGTAAGATATAACTGATGGTAAGATATAACTTATGGTAAGATATAATTGATGGTAAGACAGAAATTATGGTAAGATATAACTGATGGTAAGACAGAAATTATGGTAAGATATAACTTGTGGTAGGATAAAACTTATGGTAAGATAGAACTAATGGTAATATATAACTGATGGTAAGATGGAACTTATGGTAAGATAGAACTGATGGTAAGACAGAAATTATGGTAAGATATAATTTGTGGTAGGATATAACTGATGGTAAGATAGAACTTATGGTAAGATAGAACTTATGGTAAGATAGAACTTGTGGTAAGATATAATTTATGGTAGGATATAATCTGGTCAAACAGACAAAATGTATACATATTGGTTAGTTTTGATAAAAAAAAAATATTTCATTTAACTAGAAAGGCCAGTTCAATTGAAGATGACATCGTATGGAAATTAACATAATGGGGTTGATTTTATCATATGTACAGAAAGGTAGATGTGCTACCGGTCAATTTGTAATAGCTTTCACCTCCCATAAAGAAAGAGGATTACGATATAGTTGAATAAAATGTTGAAAGTGACATTAACACGCCAACAACCTTAACCCATGTTTATTACAGATATGCTGTCCCTATGCAAAGTCGTGATCGTATGGTAGTTGGATTAACAACTACCTATTCAATCAGTGCCTATCACAACTAACATGTGGTGAGTTCGGAAACCACTCATGGCGAGGTGTGCATCCTACAATATTATGTGATAAAGTTTGTTAGTTATTTTGGACAGGTCGGTGGTTTTATCCGAGTACACCGGTTTCCTCCTACAATAAAGCTGACCGTCACGATACAACTGAATTATTGTTGAAAGTGACGTTAAACACCATAACCCTAAACATTAGAATGTTCCCATAGGGAATGTTACCGATGCACATTCATTTCGTGTGTATTGCTTTATGTTTTTCCAATTGTGTTTGATTTGTGTGTATGTGTGTATGTGTGTATCAATACAAAAAAGGTTTATTAAGATTTTTTTTTAATTTTCTCTTCTAATGACCGAGAATACTTTAGTAGGATGAAGCCTCGTTTTCAATGAATGTCCGACATTTTATTTCAGGACAAATATGTTGTCGTGTTGCTTGTGGGACTGCGTGTAAACCATCTTCTGGTAAGTATTTTATAAAATCAAATGTATAATTGTTCATAAACTTACAAATACTGTGATTCCTGTCTAAACATAGCCCTGAATAAACCAGAATGCTGTATATACAAAACATTAAATCAAATCTAAGTGTAGGAAATCTAATCAAACCAGGATAAACCGAACACCTGTCTATTCCGACCACAAAACTTGACCCCCGATGAGATTCAGTTTAGACAGATTTTACTGCAATCCATTCCAAATAAGGCAATTATTCGTCATAGAATACTAATACACTTGTGTTCGTTGGATGAAAAAGCTGAAGAAACTAAAAGGGAAATCAGAAGCCGAAAATCGAAGGACAGACAATACAATGGGCAAAAGAAAAAAGACAACAATTATCTACAAAGCACTACACATAAAACTAAAGAACAAGCAACACGAAGCCCACTTAAAACCGGAGGTGAACTCATGTGCTCCAGAAGGATAATCAGTTCCCGCTTCTCTCGTGACAACCGTCGTGCTACTCTCGCTACAACCCGGTGACAAGTCATTCATGAAGAAAGGATCGGATTGATATTACGACACGCGGAACATATCCGTGGTCATTTGTGGCACAGATATTCTGTAACAGTTATTCAAGTCATGTTTTTTTTTGGGGGGGGGGGAGGGGGGGGGGGGGGGGTTACACTGCACCGAGGATGCTAGATTATATTGCTATGTTTATGCTTCGAGGTTTTGAAAACGAGCTTTTATTTAAATTTTGTTTTTTGTTACAACAGTTTGTAAACCAGTGTTGTGTAGAATGCATTGTGAATTTGGTTTTGAAAAAGAAGAAAACGGGTGTAATATATGTAAATGTAAACCAAGTACGTTTTTAATGTACAATAATTATTGTCCATGCTGTGACGATATTACCCCCCCCCCCCTCCCCCCACAACACACACACATACGTGCTCCATAAAACATCATATTGGTTGATTGTCGGGTGGTTAATATCCAGTACTCCTACCAGATATTGACCACCTTCAATAAGCGGAAAATTATATCAAAGGTTGCACATGACAATTTAAAAAGGACAGAACCATCTGTCATAAATAAACGTTAGAGAATACCGAAAAGGCAATGAAAAAAGGACAATCCAGAGAAACTGGCAACATGGGGTACACATGACGAAGTCAAACAAAGCAAAAACACAACGCTATATGTATTTGACACCACTTTTATTCCATATCCCTAACCTTAGCCCGTATATCAATCTGTTAAATACATATTGTTTTCTTACTTCAGATCCATGCCCTCTTCTTCGCTGTGTACCTGTCCCTGAAGGGGTGTGTTCACGTGATAGCTATGGGATCATTGATGGAGTGAAATGTTTGTTCTGTCCACAGAAAATACCATGCAATGAAGGTAAACAATCCGTGTTTTGATTTCAGTGCTTCGCCGGCAATATTAGGATTTTATCCAACATATATCTTTTAATACCTACTGAGCAATCGTTTGATGTTTATGTTGAGCAAGGAAAGAATTAAACAACAGGTCCAGGCACAGAAATAAGCTGAAAAACAGTTATTGATGATAATAAAAAAAGAACCAGGACTTACAAATAATGCATGGACTAATGCAGACAAAATATAATGCATACTAACATTAAAAGGGTCAGTCTTGCAAATGTAGAAAAACCTATGTAGATCTGATACCACTTTGCCCTCCCTTAGTCATTACTTCAATGGTTGATAAATAACAATCTACATGTGCTTGCCAAAGGAGGTCAATCGAAATAATTTATAGACTGATTGTATCTTCGTAAGAACAGTTTGAAGATACCAGTAATCAGCATCCATAACCAAAGGACAGAAAACACAATGGCCAAAAGAAAAAGTACAAAAGGACAAGCAACGATCTACAAAACATTCACATAAAGCTAAAGATCGAGTAACATGAAACCGACTAAAAATCTGGGGGTGAACACGTGTGCTCCGGAAGGGCAATCAGTTCCTGCTCCACTAGTGACACCCGTCGTGCTAATCTACCTCCAAATCGTTGATTAGTCATGAATGAGTAAATAACCGGGAAGTGTTTGCGACGAGTGGAACATATCCGTGGTCATTTGTGACACAGATATATATATAGTCCATATAACAGTCAACCAAGTGATGGTGGGGACCGTCAAACTTTCGAAGTGATAACTTCAACAACTTAACCTATAGGAACCCTTGGTTTGATAGCTTCCTTTTTTGCTGCAAACCTCTATCAAGGAAACCATGATGGGAACAAACCAGATCTGGAATATTATATCAACTGTGAGATATATACTCCATATGCAGGTGCTGCTGGAATGTTGCTGCATAAAAAATAGAAAGTTCGTGATGGGAAAATTGAAATCATCTCATTTCTCGTAAAGTTTCGTTCTTAGCCGCCCTTCATTGTCAATTTCGATGTGTAGGTGAAGGTATGAAGGATACCTATCTGTATATTTGGTATCCTTTAAAAGTCTTATGCTTTCCGAAGTCGATGAATTGTTATCATCATATTTTGAGCTAAAACTAATAAACCTAAGAAGTAGAATTCTGAGTAAATTGACTTGTTAATCTACTGTAGATATTAGTTTTATTAACTTGCATGCTCCCAACCAATCTCCACCCTAACGATTATTGGTGTCTTACCTCAACCAATCATATCTGCCACACCATTAGTTGACGACATGAGAGAAGATAAGCCACTCCTTCATACTTTGTATTTGTTTACCAACATCACGGGCAGACGACAAATTGTCCACTCAAATGAGATAAATGTTGTGTTCCTCAGTAAAGGGGGAGCCTATTCTTAGACATTTGACAGGGAACCAGTTGTGTTCTCCGTATCGGGAAATGACCCCAACAACAATGATTATCAAAGGTCATAACGAGATTCAATAACACTTTCTCAGGTCTATCTTATATCATTCATTTAGGAATAAAATTGTAAAAATTGTAGATACATGTAATTAAAATTATCAATATAAATACAACATAAAAAAGATACTCTATAATGAAGTGGGTGATTGAGTAGTTTTTGCTTAGCGCCAACTCAGTAATTTGGCAGTTATGTCATGACGAGAACAAGATAATTTTCATTGGGATAATGATGGTGTTCGCTTTATACTAGTCAAACACGCTTAGTTGAATTTATATAGTGATATCCCACTGAAACAACAGTCCACAGATAATCATGTCGCCACATTCGGGCACATTATCTGATGACGAGCCAAACAGTATTTGCTCTTTCTTCTTAATGCTGCATACTTAGTGGAGAAGCAACACATGCCAATTTCATTGCCTTTTTTTGAACCGCTCGAGGCTTGAACCCACGCTATACCACACTGTAACCATTACACCACCGATGCGGTTGCTTAATAGTGGAAAACTGATATTCAAAATAATACGAAATATCAATATCCACATTTTTCCTTAGTATATCAACCAGCCAAGAAAACATTAATCCTAAAAACCAAGAATTGAGAATAGTTCATCAATCAGAAACAATAAATTTACTACACAGGATGAAAACTCACTTATATAATTCTAAGAATATATATGAACTCAAGGTCAATGTTGTGTCAATTCGTACAATATAAAGACAATTAATTCATATTTATACCACGGTTTTCCGAGTTAAGCGGTTAATCAATCGAATGCGACTCATGAGGTTGTTTTACCGCTTAAAGCTGCATTTAAAACCGACAACATGTGTGGGCGAAGCTTATCATAACAAATCCCTGTTGATATGGACAGCATATTTATGAAACCTAAAGGTCACATACCTCAGAAATAGATTTTTCATTCTCGACATAGTCGTGGTCAAAACAATGAATAATCCGAATATTTGCTCCGCCTACAGCTATTTATACCCCATTCCCGGTTCAACTCCGAAAACGTGGTATAAATAATTTATAGCACGAGGCCATGTAATAACCATCTAGATTGCTGATTAATTCACGGATCTCTGAGAGTAATGCCATTTGGTTTATTTTACAGATATAAACCATTACAAGATCAATGGCAAAGAATGCGGATCCATGTTACAATACTGTATATAAATCATGCACTATTATAATTGTGATGACAGTAAACACTATTGTTTCAATAATTTGTTTTATTTTGCAGATTGTCTTTTGCCAAAAAAGCCAGGACCATGTAAGGCTTATTTTCCCAGATATTACTACGACTCTAAAAAGAAATCCTGTCAGAAATTTATCTATGGCGGATGCCAGGGGAATGCAAATAATTTCAAGTCATTAGAAGAGTGTGAACGAAAGTGCAATACAGAACCAGAGGGTAAAGTACTTATTGTCGATAAATGTAAGGAGATTACAAGAAAGATCCGAATGTCCTTTGCAGCGAGGAAGCCATTCTGTTTGATGTGTTGTTGCAGGAAAACAAATATATAGATTTTACATGTGGTTAACGTCACCGTCAACAATATTTCAGCTATATTGGGGTGATATGTCTTTGCAGGAGAAACCGACTACACGTTGATAGTCACTGCCCGGCCTGTTACTAGTCACAAGAGATCTTTATCATATAATGTTGTATCGAGTGCTCCACAAGTTAATTTTGATAGACTCTGATTTCAAAAGTATGTGCATGCATTATTCCAACTACCATACGATCGCCTACATGACGACCGTGGTTGTTGAAGACTTCAGATTTCTTCCATGTTCTTTCAGCTTCAGATTATTCCTTTGATATCTTTAAGCTTTTTACTACTGCAATCAAGTCGGAGTACAATAAAATACTGTGAATTTTGCATCGATGTTAACCAAGTATATTGCATTTAATTTAATAATAATATTTCTTCAAGCTCTGTTAAAACGGCATTTGTGGTATAATAGTTAGCGTACTCGCCTCGAGGGTTCGAGCCCCAATTTGTTGCTTCTTCGCTAAGCACGCATCATTAAGGAAAAAGAGCAAAGACTGATTGGCTAGGAATCAGGATAATGAGTCCAAATGGAGCGACATGTTTATCCATGTACTGTTGTTTGAGTGAGCTAGCACTCTCAAGATCCAATTTACCGTGTTGCTCTAAAACAAAGCACACATCATTACCATGTAAATTGAAGAAAGATAGTAATGCCAACTTTTAATTACAGAACCTGAATGTCCGCCTGTGTGTGAAATAGCTTGTAAATTTGGCAATGTATTGGATAAAAATGGTTGTCCAATATGTAAATGTAAACGAGGTTAGTTCCAAATCACTATTAGATACAATATCGGACCTCATGTGATAAAAACACCTGTCCAATATGTAAATGTAAATCAGATTAGTTTCAATTGGCTATTAAATACAATTTCGGACCTCATGTGCATGATAACAATGGTTGTCCAGTATGTAAATGGAAATCAGGTTAGTTTCAATTATTGGCTATTAGATACAATATCGGACCTCATGCATATGGAAGCATATATTAATTTGGTTAATGTGGTACCCTACTGCCTTTTTAGTATTGACCATATCATTTAACAGTTTAGCATGCCCGCTATTCTACAATATCGGACATTGCGCGTATTGTAACAAAATCCTGATATTGTCTGACAGTTATTCTACACACTTGTGTACTCGGCATGCCCATGTAGCTAAGGAAATATTATATTCAACCTACTTTCGAGCATGAGCACCTTTCTAGAATATCAGACCACACACGTATGATAGAGAATACTTATACACAATGTAGGCACACATTAAATGTTGTCTGTATCTTTTCAATAGCATCTAACAACATTCCGTTCAGGGTCATGCCAGGGTTCATATATTCAACCGACCAATCAGCGATGAGCCTGCTTTTGGAAAGCGAGTACAAATCAAGAACTGTTTGGTCAATATATTTAACTGTTTTTCATATGATTGGATTGTCAAAATTGAATGAAAAGTTATTAAGTCTCCCAAACAAAGCTTGGGAGACTTATTGTTTTTGCTCCGTTTCTTATTATTATTTTCATTATTACATCACCCCGACTGCTGTCGGGTGATGTATTGTTATTCTATTATTCTTATTATTCTTATTATTATTCTTCCACACATTTTTGTTCGCTCTATTTCTCGGAGATGCCTTGATCAAACTTTATGAAACCTTGTAGGAATAGCATATGCCATGTGAAGATGTGTTGTCAAGGGTTGATTTTTTCAAAATGGCTGTCGTTGCAATGGAAACGGCCAAAATGCTAAAAAAAAAATAAAAACACAAAAATGATCATAGCAAATTACTCGTCAAACAGAAATTGATGAATCTTGATAGGAACAACATCCACATCTAGTGGAACGAGATAAGCCAACAAAATCGGAATCGTTGGACAAACTTTGCCGCAGTTGCCATGGAAACAAGAAAGAGGGGATTAAAATAAATTTTGGATTTCTATCATTAAACTTCATGAAACTTTGAATGAATATCCACCGTAGTGTGTGGCAACTTTTGGCGGGTTGAACAAATAAAAAATGGCGGCCGTTGCCATGGTAACCAAGGTGCAAAAAATGTTAAATTCACTCCGTACAGTGGACCCTTTTGAAACTTGACACAAAAATAGATCATCACTCAAAGATGTGCTCTTTTTTTTTAATTTTCAAAATGGCTGCCAATATAAAATCAAAATAAATTGCTAAAAATTCATAAATGAAAAGATTTCAATGGAAATGGAGGTTTACAGGGAGTAGGACATGCTGCACCATATGGCGACCATTTTGGTTCGCTATAGCGGCCATTTTTAATCGAAAATGGCCGCCAAAATACAAAAATCCTCCGATTTGGGCAAAATTTGGATTCCAAGTAGATCTTGGTCTTGCGAATTGATAATCGTCATCGTTTTTGGAATTGGGAGCCATGGGGTGGGGTGATGTTCGCTATTGCTTTGCAATGGCAATTCTAGTTATTATTATTGTCCACGGCAGATCTCAGGAACTACTGGACAGAATTTCATGAAACTTGGTGGAGTTATAGATATATGATTCTAGTTGGTCCTAAAGTTTTCAGCTTTGTGGTAAAGGGGGTCAAAATTATATTTTTTGGGCTTCAAAAGGGATGGGGGTTACAATAGAATCCTATGAGAAAATTGATATTTCGTACATTAATGTTGATAACTTCTAAATCGATAATGATAGAGACATAAAATTTTACATAGTGATAGGTCACCATTAGAGGAGCAATTTTGCGTTTTCTAAAAATTTTCACAATGTCTACCATTTTCACAATGGCTGCCAAAACACGATATAAAATATGGGCGGTAAAAATTCAACATTTTCCGATATCATCAAAATTTGATATGTGGGTAGATAATAATGTCCCAAATTGATTCTCGACCTTGAACAATTTCTAACGGTCGCCATTTTCAAAATGGCCGCCACAATACTGCACAAATTCAACATTGTCCGATTTCAACGACATTTCATATATGGGCAGATTATGATGTCTCGAATTTATTCCTGACGTTGAACAATTTCTAGCGATCGCCATGCCATTTTCAAAATGGCCGCCACAATACCGCACAAATTCAATATTGTTCGGTTTCAACACCCTGAATTGATTCCCGACATCGAAAATTTCTACCGGTCTCCATTTTCAAAATGGCCGCCACAATACTGCAAAAATTCAACATTGTTCGATTTCAAAGGTAGCTTTTAATTTATTTTTTAAACCGGTTGTCAGTGGCCGGTTTGGGAGACTTCATAATCGTTAGATTATAATCATATTTTGTTTAATATGATCCCAAATGGGATGTTGTTAGTTATCCTAGAAATTCATAAATTAGTAAACACCAATTGGCAATGTATGGCCACAGTTTAATTACAAATAATATAATTAAATTGCAAATCAAATAAATTGTAAATGTTGGTCGTCGCAACTTATGGCTGACCAAATAATAAATAATAGATAATATTAAATATTACATGTAGGTTAGCAGTGAACCCTGGGAAACAGGTTACTGCTAAAATGTACATCTGGTGCAGCGAAATGTGCCAAATTGACCACGCAGGTAACACCGGAGTGTTTAACTGCCACAAAAGGTGGGAGATGGCTGCACCACAACTGTGTGCCATACATTGTTAATCTATGTGGCTAGATAACTCTTCATAAAATGTATAAACTGATCCGCCAATTTGGATCTACAATCAAAATGATGTGTGCTATGAACTAAGCTAATCAGCCAAGTTGGCTCAATTCAAATAACTTGTGCTATATAACTCTGTCTTCAATAACAAATAGATTCCAAGCCAAATTGGCTATAAATGTGTAATTCTAAACTATACTAATCAGCCAAATTGGCTCAATTCAAATAACTTGTCCTATATAACTCTGTCTTCAATAACAAATATATTCCAAGCCAAATTGGCTATACATGTGTAATTCTAAACTATACTAATCAGCCAAATTGGCTCAATTCAAATAACTTGTGCTATAAATGTGTAATTCTTACAATTCCATTTATACTTATAGCCCCAGATCAACGCCTCCTGGTGTGCGACGGGCTTCGATGAAGGCATATTTCACAATACTGGATCCAACTATCCATACTTTATTTGTTCTGCCTATTATTCTTAGATAACATTTAAATGCCAATTCCCAAGTATTAAGGTTACACAAAACTATCAAAAGAGAAAAATAAAAATTAACTATGAACATTACTTACTTTCAAATTAGAACTGACAAAATTACTTATATTCTGATATATTTCTGTAAACCTTTGATTTCCACCTGCCAGAGGATTTTATTTGGCTTTTCGGCATGTCATCAGTGGCGCAACAACCATCTAATAATAATATATTAAGTTCATATCAGCTAAACATCTAATAATAATATAAGTACATACACATGTATCAGCTAACAATCTGAAATTAATATAAATATTTATCAGCTGAGCATCTGATAGCAAGGTATGTGCATATCAGCTAAACATCTGAAAATAATATACTTACATATCAGCTAAACATCTAAAAATAATATAAGTACATATCAGCTAAACATCTGAAAAAAGATTGTTTGGTTTTTATTGTTTCCATGATTTCACTTTTTTATTTTAAATACATGTATGTATAAATTTAAAAAAATCATACGCTTAGAATCATTTACTAGTATCATGATTTCTGAATTATGTCTATAAAGTAAAATTTCTGAATTTTCATATTTTATTATTCCCATGGGTGCAACGCATCCCTCAGGCATTGATGACCTTTGCGTTTTGAACTTTTGGTTTTATTTCTCCCAAGGAGTTTAAAATTATTTGGCTACCACAAATATTTGGCTTATGAATGTTGTTCAAGAAACGCGTCGTGAGCATTAAATGTGATTTTTACGTTTTTATTTTTTCCCAAATGTTTAAGCTATATATTGTATCAATTTAGATCCTTGTAAGCCTCCACCTTGTGCTCCGCCACCACGGAACGTATGTACTGAGCCAGCATATAGAATCATAGAGGGTATCAAGTGTCCATGGTGTTACAAGATTGTACCATGCAAACCAAGTAAATCATATTTTTATTTAATTTACTAAAGATTAAATCTTTAATAAGTACCAATAGCTACACACGAAATTATAAACAGTTCAACAAATCTTAACCACTATGATATATTTCATAAATATTTCTTTAAATATTTTTTGTATACCAATTTGCTATATACACTACATGTATGCACAAAGTCTCAAGTCTGAGTTTTGTGGTGTGATGTTCGTTACGATTTACGCATAAAACGATGTTCGGTTCGTCTTTACCTCCAGTTGTTTGTAGAAAGACGCATGTCTCATTTACGTTATTTGTGTGTGTTTGCGTATATTGGTGTCCAATATATTGTGTTATGCTTGTGCTTTGTTTGTCTTCGTCTTGTGTACCATATGTTGCCAGTTTCTCTAGATTGTCCCTTCGGTATTCTCTAATGTTTATTTACATGTACAACAACACTAGTATAAATAAAACAAAATATTATTTACAAACAAATGAAAATAAAGGACGAAGCGAGCACCGAGATAGCAGATATTAACACATTTTAATATACATATGAAGAGTAAGGTTATTGATTGTTATTGATTGTTGTTTAGCACCAATGCAGCATATGACAACCATGTTGGTTCGCTATAGCGGCCATTTTTAATCGAAAATGGCCGCCAAAATACAAAAATCCTCCGATTTGGGCAAAATTTGGATTCCAAGTAGATCTTGGTCTTGCGAATTGATAATCGTCATCGTTTTTGGAATTGGGAGCCATGGGGTGGGGTGATGTCCGCTATTGCTTTCCAATGGCAATTCTAGTTATTATTATTGTCCACGGCAGATCTCAGGAACTACTGGACAGAATTTCATGAAACTTGGTGGAGTTATAGATATATGATTCTAGTTGGTCCTAAAGTTTTCAGCTTTGTGGTAAAGGGGGTCAAATTCATATTTTTGGGCTTCAAAAGGGATGGGGGTTACAATAGAATCCTATGGGAAAGTTGATATTTCGTACATTAATGTTGATAAGTTCTAAATCGATAATGATAGAGACATAAAATTTTACATAGTGATAGGTCACCATTAGAGGAGCAATTTTCCGTTTTCAAAATTTTCAAAATGTCTACCATTTTCACAATGCCTGCCAAAACACGGAATAAAATATGGGCGGTAAAAAATCAACATTTTCCGATATCATCAAAATTTGATATGTGGGTAGATAATAATGTCCCAAATTGATTCTCGACCTTGAAAAATTTCTACCGATCGCCATTTTCAAAATGGCCGCCAAAATACCGCAAAAATTCAACATTGTCCGATATCATCAAAATTTGATATGTGGGTAGATTATGATGTCCCGAATTTATTCCCGACATTGTAAAATTTTTAACGGTCGCCATTTTCAAAATGGCCGCCACAATACCACACAAATTCAACATTGTCCGATTTCAACGACATTTCATATATGGGCAGATTATGATGTCTCGAATTTATTCCTGACGTTGAGCAATTTCTAGCGATCGCCATGCCATTTTCAAAATGGCCGCCACAATACCGCACAAATTCAACATTGTTCGGTTTCAACACCCTGAATTGATTCCCGACATCGAAAATTTCTACCGGTCTCCATTTTCAAAATGGCCGCCACAATACTGCAAAAATTCAACATTGTCCGATTTCAAAGGTAGCTTTTAATTTATTTTTTAAACCGGTTGTCAGTGGCCGGTTTGGGAGACTTCATAATCGTTAGATTATAATTATATTTTGTTGAATATGATCCCAAATGGAATGTTGTTAGTTATCCTAGAAGTTCATAAATTAGTAAACACCAATTGGCAATGTATGGCGACAGTTTAATTACAAATAATATAATTCAATTGCAAATCAAATAAATTGTAAATGTTGGTCCTCGCAACTTATGGCTGACCAAATAATAAATAATAGATAATATTAAATATTACATGTAGGTTAGCAGTGAACCCTGGGAAACAGGTTACTGCTAAAATGTACATCTGGTGCAGCGAAATGTGCCAAATTGACCACGCAGGTAACACCGGAGTGTTCAACTGCCACAAAAGGTGGGAAACGGCTGCACCACAACTGTGTGCCATACATTATTAATCTATGTGGCTAGATAGCTCTTCATAAAATGTATAAACTAATCCGCCAAATTGGATCTACAATCAAAATGATGTGTGCTATGAACTAAGCTAATCAGCCAAATTGGCTCAATTCAAATAACTTGTGCTATATAACTCTGTCTTCAATAACAAATAGATTCCAAGCCAAATCGGCTATAAATGTGTAATTCTAAACTATACTAATCAGCCAAATTGGCTCAATTCAAATAACTTGTGCTATAAATGTGTAATTCTTACAATTCCATTTATACTTATAGTCCCAGATCAACGCCTCCTGGTGTGCGACGGGTTGCGACGAAGGCATATTTCACAATACTGGATCCAACTATCCATACTTTATTTGTTCTGCCTATAATTCTTAGATAACATTTAAATGCCAATTCCCAAGTATTAAGGTTACACAAAACTATCAAAAGAGAAAAATAAAAATTAACTATGAACATTACTTACTTTCAAATTAGAACTGACAAAATTACTTATATTCTGATATATTTCTTGTAAACCTTTGATTTCCACCTGCCAGAGGATTTTATTTGGCTTTTCGGCATGTCATCGGTGGCGCAACAACCATCTGATAATAACATATTAAGTTCATATCAGCTAAACATCTAATAATGAAATAAGTACATACACATGTATCAGCTAACAATCTGAAATTAATATAAGTATGTATCAGCTGAGCATCTGATAGCAAGGTAAGTATAAACATCTGAAAAAAGATTGTTTGGTTTTTATTTTTTCCATGATTTCACTTTTTTATTTTAAATGCATGTATGTATAAATTTAAAAAAATCATACGCTTAGAATCATTTACTAGTATCATGATTTCTGAATTATGCTTATAAAGTAAAATTTCTGAATTTTCATATTTTATTATTCCCATGGGTGCAACGCATCCCTCAGGCATTGATGACCTTTGCGTTTTGAACTTTTGGTTTTATTTCTCCCAAAGAGTTTAAGATTATTTGGCTACAACACATATTTGGCTTATGAATGTTGTTCAAGAAACGCGTCGTGAGCATTAAATGTGATTTTACGTTTTTATTTTTTCCCAAATGTTTAAGCTATATATTGTATCAATTTAGATCCTTGTAAGCCTCCACCTTGTGCTCCGCCACCCCCGAACGTGTGTACTGAGCGAGCATATAGAATCATAGAGGGTATCAAGTGTCCATGGTGTTACAAGATTGTACCATGCAAACCAAGTAAATCATATTTTTATTTAATTTACTAAAGATTAAATCTTTAATAAGTACCAATAGCTACACACGAAATTATAAACAGTTCAACAAATCTTAACCACTATGATATATTTCATAAATATTTCTTTAAATATTTTTTGTATACCAATTTGCTATATACACTACATGTATGCACAAAGTCTCAAGTCTGAGTTTTGTGTTGTGATGTTCGTTACGATTTACGCATAAAACGATGTTCGGTTCATCTTTACCTCCAGTTGTTTGTAGAAAGGCGCATGTCTTATTTACGTTATTTGTGTGTGTTTGCGTATATTGGTGTCCAACATATTGTGTTATGCTTGTGTTTTGTTTGTCTTCGTCTTGTGTACCATATGTTGCCAGTTTCTCTAGATTGTCCCTTCGGTATTCTCTAATGTTTATTTACATGTACAACAACACTAGCATAAATAAAACTAAATATTATTTACAAGCAAATGAAAATAAAGGACGAAGCGAGCACCGAGATAGCAGATATTAATACATTTTAATATACATGTGAAGAGTAAGGTTATTGATTGTTATTGATTGTTGTTTAGCACCAATGCAACAATTTTTCAGCTATATCATGGCGAGAACAGGTTCATTTTCAATGAGATGATGATGAAGTCCGCTTTGTACAAGACTAACACGCCGACTTGGATTGCTGCTCATTGAAACAACAGTACGCGGATAAACATGTCGCTCCCACTCGGACACATTTTCCCGATTCCGAACCAACCGGTATTTGCTCTTTCTCATTAATGTTGCGAACTTAGAGGAGAAGCAACAAATACCAATTTTATAGTCTTTGGTTTGACGCTAGCCGAGCTAGAACCCACGATCTACCGAACTCGAGTCGAGCACGCTACTCATTACGCCACCGATGCGGTTGTGTGGTATCTTTGTTAGAGATTATATCTACATATGAAATCAGTGCCTTTTACTACCAGTATTTATTTGTTCCACTGCCAACTTATGTTTGAAATTTTTGTCTGTGACATACGGTTAATGGTTTTCGAAAGTACTCCGGGTCCATGCATCATCACAATATATCATATTTGAAATATTGTTGAAAGTGGCATTTAACACCATTGCCATATTGTGGCAAGTCGATTGTCTTTGTTTTGGGGTAATGCGGTTTCTTGCTCCAATAAAACTGACCGCCATGATATAGAAAAGATCATATTGTTATACATTTCATTGAGAGCAAATTACATAAGAACTGTATTAGTCATCTTTTTAATTTTCTGTGTATTGTTTGTATTTATTATTTTGTTTCGCTTGTCATCGTTCTGTGTCTTATATCCAATGTCGCCTGTCTCTCTGGGTTTTCCATTCTTGATGACCGCTTCGGTTTTCTATGACGTACGTTTATATTGATTAAACATTTTATACAAAAAAATTGTTTCGTGTATTGCATGATATCCTTTGCCAAAATACAAAATTGATTTTTTCTGTCAGATTGTGAAAATGGTAAACCATTTCCACACATAAACTGTGGGCTAGCAGGCAACAGACAAGACTGTCCCCCTGAATATTACTGTAATGTAGACCCTCTGGACAGGTTTGCAGTATGCTGTCCCGGTATATATATATTTATATAATAGTTACTGGTATGGAGGGCAATATCATCTCCACTGTACCGTACCACGACTCTTGTGTAGTCCGTATATCCTGATATTGCCCTACATATCAATAACTATTATGTTTATTGCATGGAATATCAGAATCTGACAGACACAATATAAATGCACAGAAATTTTCAACGAATCAAGAAACCTAATAGGAACTGCAATTGTATATTAATGACTTTTAAAGAGGTGAAAACAAGGATTTATTATATTTACCGAGGCCAGCGGCCGATGTAAATATATTATTCTTGGGTTAATAAATCCTGGTATCCATCGAATTGAAAGTCATTAATTGTTTTATTATATGACACATTTTATATGTTTCTTTCACCCTTAAAATAGGCTTTAACAGAGAAATGTTTTAGTGCAGAAAAATACGTTTGGCCCATAACTGTACGGAGTTCGGTAATTTTGTTATTACCCTTATTTATTATCTAGTAATATAATATATACATTTTCAGATAAAAAGCCACCAGGGCCGCCATCACCACCACCAACGACGACACCATTGCCACCAGCGCCAACAAAACCACCACAAAAGAAATGCCCTGCAGACCCACTACCTAACGCCAAATGTTATCAACACACTAGAATCTGTACTGATGATTCTGACTGTAAAGGACACAAGAAGTGTTGTAGATACGGGTGTTACTATAAATGTCTCGATCCTCTGTAAGATCTAAGATTTAAGATGTTATTTTCTGATTTATCGAAAAACGATAAGGGAATTTAAGATTGCATAACAAATAAAAATTAATTACATTGTAGTTCTTGTTATGTTCCATCCTAGCTATGGGTGTTCCTATAAATGTCTCGATCTTCTGTTAGATCTAAGATTTAAGATGTTATTTTCTGATTTATTGAAACACGACAAAGGAATTAATAAAGGAAATACATTGTATATCTTGTTATGTTTCATCTCGGAAGGAATAAATGGTAATTGTCTTTCATTATGGTGGATAGCACTAGTGGAGCAGAATAGTGATCTATGTTCCAGATGTGTTTTCATGAACATAAAGAGAATGGGAGGACTTTTTACTTTAAAACTCGATAATTAGTGTTAATTTATGTTTTTAATGTACTCCTTCTAGAAAATTTCTGGACAAAACAAAACCATCAAAATCAACAACATCATACCTTTAAGTATGAATTATTTTTGAAATTTTTTTAGCATATATAATTCTAACTCCTTTATTACTGTTTTTATTTCAAATGTACACAATGTACACTTCATCAATTTATCATAGCAATAAGTATACCTATTACGTACAAATAGAGTGAACCAGTGCGTCCGATTGTAAACAATACCACGTGATTGACTCCGTTCAACCTGTATTGTGGAATTCTACCTAAAAAAATAGGATCAAAGATTTCTACTGTTTGCTTTCTACTTAAATGGATGTAGTTAATAAATTAGGCTTACGTATAAAAATATAGACAAATATTTTTAACTTAAGCACACGCACACACATACACACACACACATTCACGAAGTTCAAACAAAAAGTGTTTATACCATTCATTAACAAAATAACCTTTTTATTGTCCCTCAATAATGTGATTGATTAAAGACTAAGGTTGATCTCCCTTCCGTCATAGGTAATCTGATCTGATTCTAAATTATTTGGTCATCCAATCTTTTTACTTTGAGCGTACCTGATGAAGGTTACTCCAGAAACAAGTTGTGCGCACTAAATTAGATATCTTTATAATTAGTTGGTTTTTTTTATTAGTAACAACTCAACTATCGCATTTTGGATTAACACGAAAATATGAAGAAAAGCTTAAATATATATGCAGCAAAAGTGTAGTAAACCGTAAATCGAAGAATATTTGGTTTGTTTATGGTGTTTAACGCCACTTTCAACACTATTTCAGCTATATCGTGTGGGGTCAGAGTAACCAGACAAAACCACCGACCTATTGCAAGTTACTGACAAATCGCATTACATAATGTTGTATCGAAATCACAACTGTGGTGGTGATAGACACTGGTTGCACTGGTAGCTGTCAATCCAACTACCATGCGATCACAACCACGACGGATGCTAAATCGAAGAAGGACAGACAATACAATGACCAAAATAAGGAAGGACAAAAAGACAAAGAATGATCGTCAAATACTACACAGAAAACTAAAGATTGGGAAACATCAACTCCACTTATTTCATTTTCCGATAAATATTAAGACCTTTATATTAAGCTGATGACAGGATGAACTTAATTATATATGTTGTAAACCGCGTCAGTGGCGTAATGGCTAGCCTGCAGGTCTAGTACAAAGCCGACCTCATCATCACCATCATCGTCTCATTGAACATTAACCTGTTCTCGCCATGATACAGTTGAAAAATTGCTGAATTGGCGTTAAACAACAATCACTCAGTCACTCACTCACTCTATATGTTGTATTGTTAAAGTATTATGTTTATGTTTATTTTCAAAGAAATCTCAAATTATTTATGAAAAATAATTAAATAAACGTTAGAGAAAATCGAAGGGGCAATAGAGAATGGACAATCCAGAAATACTGGCAGTATTGGGCACACAAGACACAGGACGAAGACAAATAAAACACAACACAACACATAAAACTAAAAAGATGGGCAATACGGATCCTACCAAAACATATGTTCAAGACGCATTGGACACCACCATGCACAGACAAGCACAAATAACATTAAAAAAAAGACATGAGCACTACTACAAACACTTGTTGGTAAGGATGAACCGAACATAGTTTTACAACGAAATCGTAGCGAACACTTCAACACGGAACTAAGAACATAAAGATGTATGTAATCCATTTAACTTCTGTAGCTCTCAAGAAAAATATTCTTAAAAATCCTTTATTCAAATCAACAATGTTTTTTTCAAGATGGATGTCTGACATTTAAATTCAAATGTTTGGTCAATTAATTAAAATAAAAAGTTGTTCATTAGCTCTCTATGTTAATGTATTTTTCTGAAGTATACACAATCCTGTAGTACTACATGGCGTCAAATGAACTACAATTACACTATGTAAACGATGTCCTCAATGAAATGTGCCTTCACGTGAATTAAACCCTCCATTAAAATCACTTATTTGTCATATCCAACAACCGATGACCACAAATAATGTTGTATACTGTTGCATATATTCGATTATTCAAACAAACACTATGTAAACGATGTCCTCAATGAAATGTGCCTTCACGTGTAAAGAGTAAGATGACTTCCTTTTTTGAGTACTCTTGACGAAAGAACCTTCAGTGTGGAAAGAATATTGCTTTACTTTGCAATATATTTCCAATTTTAAGCATCACAATTTATAAATTTAGCATACATATATTCCATTTTCTCTATCAATCGATATTTCATATAGCAATAATAGAGTAAGTTCTTTATATGTTCATCAACATCGATCACATATTTGGCAATTAATTGTCAAAATAATGTTTCAAATGCAAACTCATGAATTAAACCCTCCATTAAAATCACTTATTTGTCATATCCAACAACCGATGACCACAAATAATGTTGCATACTGTTGCATAAGGTGAGTATATTCGATTAGTCAAACAAACGTCAAGGTCTACTGTGACTTCGTGTAGAAAAATAGTCAAGTGTGCTTTTTTCGCTTGGCCATTATGTTGTCTGTCCTTCTTTGAAATACTTATTCTGATTACCCTTTCGGTACCTCCAAACTTTTCTTTCAGAAGTTATTTAAAATAATTCATTTTGTCATTTCTTGATCTCTGTACATTCTTTGTTAAAATTTGTCTATTGTATTATTATGGAAATACGTTATCAATGTTACGGATTAATTAAGTAAATTCCGATGCAGAATATAACTGGGGGAGAAAGAGGGAAGGAGGTGATAGAATGAAAGAAGTAAATACCGTCCTATATTTACTAATAACATATTTACGGATACATTAAGTAAAATTCCGATCCTAATCTTTGATATTATTTCCTGATAGATTAGACCACGGAGTAGCAAATGAACAATATGTGAAGTCATTGCCTTCTAAGGATTGATTATGATACATGATAGAACTGCGGGGGGAGGGGGGGGGTAATAAAAATGTTATTCTTTTAATAATGTCAATAATAACGTAGATATCAAATTTAGTGAGCACGAAGCGTTTCTGAAATAACCTTCATCAGGAACGCTCATCGTCATAAAAACTTAGATATCAAATTTAGCACGCGCTTCTGGAATAATCCCCCTTCGGTACGCTCAAAATCGATAGATTGGAAAGCCAAATAGCTTAAAGTCTTTGGATCAATGAAACTACAGGACCTAAACAGGATAGACAAGATCAGCTATGCCTGAGGGAGGAGAACATTAGTTTTATTAATAATTATATTATGTAGGAACTGTAAATTTCAGTAATAAATATGATCTAATAAACGATGCCAGTGCCGAAGCACTGATTACTGAGTGGATGATACCCTCGGGGGCTAATAGCTCACCAGTAGAGGTATCGACCCAGTGATAGTAATAAAAACGTACATATCAAATAGTGCGCACGACACGTTTCTGGAATAACCTTCATGAGGTACTCTCAAAATCGAATTTGAAAAACCAAATAATTTAAAGTTTTGAGAGCAATGAAACCAAAGGATCTAAACAGGATACTGTATTTTCTTGCATCTAAGGAAACGAAGGAGTTCTCAGTATTTCAAAGCTTTTGAATGGATGTTTTGAGGAGTGTAATAATCCAAATTTGCTTACAAACTAATATGAATATCAAATTTATGTTGATGGTGCTGCTTTCACATCTACATTCCTCGCAGCGGGCTACAGGTTATCGTTGCTTTCCTGCAAAATTGTGCTTATTATTTCAGCAATGTGCGAACACCGGTGATTTCGTTGGTTGCTCTACGAGAAATAAAAACTAATCATGTTCTATTGAATTCATATCATGTGAGTTAACCACGGAGGTGTATAATTAGCCTTTCTCTTGTGTCATTAAATATCTTACAATGAAGGTTAGACGAGGCTTTGCATAATCATCCACAGCGATTGTCCTGTCAACCGGAAAGTGATAATTAGTACTTATCATTGGTACAGAATTGTCTCATCTTGTCTTTCAACCAGATGTTCTGAAGATATCAACACCTTGTTGAATATTAAATATTACAAAAGATGGTAGTGGCAATTAAATTATGGTTCAAAGTTGACTTTTGTTTCACTTTTATGGCTTACGATGGCCTTATATGCTATATAATATTTAGATAATGGTTGATGCCATCGGCTCTCTTTAATAGAACTAATATTATACGTATGACAACTTCCGTGTCACGAAGATTAAAATATAATATATACCGGTATAATGTATAAGATTATATCTTTCTTTATAATAATGTTGTTTGTCCGGTTATAGGCGAGGGGATGTATTTTACTCACACGTGGAAAGCACTTCCATGAGCGTATCATTTCGCAAAGAGAGGAAGTATGTGCCCATAAGCAAGTTTAATAACGCCACCTGCTATCAAAGTGCCTGTAAAGAGCATGTGGTCATGTATATATGTGTGCTAAATGTATCGATTTTTCCTCCTTTTACACTTTTTCTATATGATTGTTGAACTGTGTGGTATTATGTATTTTTCTTACCGCTCCTATGGTGAGGTTGACACCATGCTAATTTATATAATAACGTTTGGCGGTGAGACAATGTCTTCTAACAAGAAAACCGAAGAAGAGTTTGAAAAAACCAAAAGAAGGTAATCAGAATCTGTAAATCGAAGGAGAACAGAAAATACAATGCACGGCCAAAAGAAAAAGGGACAAAAGGACAAACAACGATCAACAAAACGTAAACTTAAAACTAAAGATCGAGTAACACGAATCCAACAGAAAACTCATATGCTCCGGAATTGTGAGCAATTCCTGCTCCACGCTGACACATGATCATGACTCGGCCAAATATACCAGTCTTTTCTGTTGCTACTTAGAATAGGTAGCATTAAAAATGCAAATGCGAAAAACTTGCTTATTTCATATTGTAGATTATTACTCTCACAATACATATATGATAGTAGACGCTAAATTGACAGTAATGGCCTGTTAAGAGAGAAACATAGCAACAAATGAGATGATTTCAATCTTCCCATTGTTGATTAACTTACCATTATGTGTATATGTAGCAACATTCCAGCAGTACCTGTTTATGGAGTATATATATCTTAGTACATACGATAGTCCAGTGCATGCGGTTCCGATCAGGCTTTCCTATATAGAGGGATGATGCTAACAAAAAAGCAACATGAATCAATGTATCCTAGTGATTAAGTTAAAGTAATGACTTTGGAAGACATTTGTTTCCCTGAATCGTTACTAAATGCCAATCACATGAGTAGTGGAGGAGAAACTGCCTATCCTCTCTCTCTCTCTCTCTCTCTCTCTCTCTCTCTCTGTGTGTGTGTGTTACTCTCTCTCTCTCTCTCTCTCTCTCTCTCGTTTTTTAAATGTTGATTCGTGTTGCTCAATCTTTAGTATGCTAGTTTTTTGTGTAGTATTTCATAGATCAGTGTTTGTCCTTATCTTTTTCGCTTGGTTATTGTATTGTATGTCCTTTGATTAAAAGCTTTTCATTACCACTTTGATATCTCCAAATCTTTCTTAGAGATGACCAAGGATATATTCCGTTTGTCACAGCCAGACTCCAATCTTTCTTCCTGCATGACTTAATAACGGATTTCGCAATCCGAGGGAAAAGGGTCGAAGGGTGACAAAGTAATCAATATTTTATTTGTAAACAATAGTTTAGTTTGATTGATTGAGTGATTGTTGTTTATCACCAAGTGAGTAATTTTATACATATTCGTCACCCCCTTCATATACTGATATGCCAAACTCGGAGGAATATGTAAAACGCGGAGAAAGCACGCCAATAACAATAACAAGTAGGGTATTTTCTTCATATCACTCCGCAACAATAAGTTATCATTTTGACAAAATATTTATACTCAACGCTTTCGAAATGACTACTTTCAAATGATGTCAAATTGCACGCAAATTACTGGACATTCTTGAAGTTATCGGCTGTTGAACCTGAAATTGACAATATTGTTGGTGAAATTTCAAGTTTGATGACTGAAAACATCATATTCACCTTATTTTATTTCCACACCAATCTATGTATGCAATGCCCAATCATTTGCCGATCATCTGTCAAAATCTCATAATCTGAAAGCTTGTTCTTTCCGAGCAATTAGAATTTTGAAAGGCACGTTCATTGAAAAATGGAGATGGCTCATCGCGCCGAAAAAAATTGAGTGAACACGTTGAGCTCGGAGTACATGATTGCTGATCCGCAGAGAAGGAGCTTAAATCGGTAGACATCAGCATCATTATTTGTAAGCAAGCTTAGAATGATTGTTGCTTAACACCAAATGAGCAATTTTACAGATATGTCATTGCATGGTGATAACAAATACCTTTTTGATGACTTACGCGATGTACTGAACAAACGGGTGACTCGAAAAGCCGAAATACACTTGTAAAAGCTGAAATACACCTAGAAAATGTCGAACAATTTTGAGGGGTATTTCGGCATTTTCTAGTTGTATTTCGGCTTTTACATGTATATTTCGGCTAATGACAGTGTATATCGGCTTTTCGAGGTACCGTATTTTTAGTACCACCGAGATTTAGTCAGAAAACTAAAGTAATTATATTTCTGTATTAGTTGAAATATTATATTTTCCCTTTGTTTCCTTTCCAAAAATCAGAGATGAGAGATTAAAAATAAAATGAAAATAATATAAAATGACTGATCCCTACTTATTCAATACTTTATTCACTAAAGACAATAAACAGACAATATAATCTATAACATGACGGTATATAGTAGAGTGACTTTTCACATATTTGCAAGATTTTAATGCACCTATCTAACACACGCTAAATTTCCTATCATTCGAAAGCTTGTATTTAGGGCTATGTGAATTGACTGTTCGTAAAAGTTGGAAATGGTCACATTTTGGGTAAGGGAGGTAATACGATAAAAAAAATATCTTTTTCACAAAAATTGCGTTTTATTTCATAAGAATGAATAAAAATGTGACAAAAAGCTTATAAAATGAAACGCGTGCTAATTCTTGATAACAATATCAAGTAATAGTAATTTAAACTAATGAGACTTCTTTTAAAAATATCATATTTCGAGAAAAGGTGAGAAAATCACATTTTCTCAAAATAACATATTCCTGAAAGTGCGAAGCCTATCTCAAATGGTAAAATAAACGACAAACAGATGCAGTGATGTATTTGAATGTTTTCTATAATAAAGAAAATAACCATTTGACCATCGAATGTGAAATTTTGTGAACTTTGAAGAAGAGAGAGGAGAATGAAAAATCATGGAAAATACATAAATGTCCGCTTTAGATTGATTCGGACTTGTTCTTCTGTTAGTTTGACATAAAATGCATTGACAACAAGCCTGCCAGCCACCTTAAGGCCGAAGATCGGATGACAGGTTTTTTTCATGCACTTTCATGCGAGTTGATTGTTGATATCTGTTACAAATGCCCTCAAACGAATCTTTCGTAAGGGAATCATGTAAAAGATACGCCAAAAAATGTGTCACAAACATACATACACGCAAAGACACGCACACACACCCACACCCACACCCAGCCCCCCCCCCCCCATATATATATATATAATATAATCAGGAACAGAACGAAACCAATATAAGTCTCTGTTCTTCTATAAAGCAGTTTTAAAACTAACAAATCATTTCATACGCAACTAATGACAGCTTGGAATTAACAGAAACTATTATTCAGTCAGCTAAAATGAATAAGACTAGACTGACGTCCATCTGAAGATAGAAATGCATTAACACGACATAAAGAAAAGAAATCATAAGTTATTTCATTCAAGAGGAAAATAATAATGAAAACCCTACTAATCTGCATCATTTTCCTCGTCGCCTTCAGAATCTCTGTCATTTTCTCTCGATCTCGAAAAAGGATTCATGCAGAAATCGCTACCCTGACAGGCACACAGTTCATTACAAACGCAAGAACTACCACACATCACTTTTCCTTTGCAAGAGCATATAAGATTTTGCAGAAAATCTGAAGTCATAATCCCTTCAAAGAATAGAGGCAGTGGTGCAGTTGCATCCTTCCTCCATCCATAGTCGTAAGGAGACATAGGTGGTTGTTGTGCTATATGTGAGAGGACAACGTTATTTTGGTCTGCAAAGACATGGCAGTAACTAGACTCTTTTTTAAATAAGAACAAGCAAACTTAAGCCAGGCGAAAATATTTAGGCAATGAGGTATGTGGCCGTCTAAAAGGCTCCCAGAAGCTCCGACTTGAAAAACGCATAATCCTCGATTCCTGGCATCTTTTTCCTAGTTCAGTAATCTTAACTTTTATAATTCAATGTTCGTATTTTCTACTTTACCAGGCAAGAGGGAGTATTTCGAAATCCATGTACACATGTAATGCACTAAGCTAACACTAGAGGAATTAAAAGCAATTGCATTAATGTATCTGGTAACACTTAACGCGAATTATATCTGATCCTGGGTTCAGCTAAACCAACCATTGAAAATAGTGCCATTTTCTATTCACTTTCTGCGCTTTTTGGCCCTATGACCCTCCTCGGTGGTGCTATAACAGGCTAATAAACCCAGAAAAATATATCAGAGAAATACACTATTGACTGTCACTTCTGTCACTTTCTGTGATGAGGGAGACCAAGTGATACAAAAACATTCAATTAAATGCGCCATTGCAGCGCAAAAGAATATCAGTGACTTGAGACGATTTTTGGTTCGTTATCTCTAACGAACCAAAAATTGTCTCAAGTCGCTGACATTCTACAATAAATTTTTATGTCTTTTAAGTGTGTCTAAAGATTAAAAACTGTCTCACTCACAGCATTATGGTGTTAAATTGACTATATATTGAAATTAATGATAACAATGAACGATAACTACTCGACATTTTGTAATCAATCAATTTATTAATTTTTATATAAGAGTTTTCGTGTACAGGGCTGGAATAAATGTTAAAGATGAGAGTTCGAAACAGATATTTTTATGTAATTGTAAACAGAATAACGATTTGAACATTTCTTCGCTGTTCATAAAAAATCTTCCAATTTTACCGTGGCCAGAGGCATCATACCATCTTAAAATGGGTTTTTTCCGATTCACAGCCATGTTTCTGTCAGAATGGACCATGGTTAAGCCACACAAACGTTCTCCTGACAGTGTTGACCTTACTCAGATCTTAAGGCCGAGAATGAGCGTTCGCAACATACAGACGTGACGGAAGAACAATCAACAATGTAAAAATAGTATGACAAAGGTATGTGTCAGCAAGTTTTAGTGTAGATTGCAGCCCAGATATATTTTGATGAATAGAATGATCACCAACGTTAAGTCTCCACCTTTCAATTTCCACCGAAAAGTGTCCCTTAGAAGGCAGATCTGTGTCAAATGTCAGTAGCATTGGGAGTTAAATTCTCAGCTTTTTAGCTAATCGTAGACATTAAACGAATTTATTTAGAAGATATCGTTTCTATCGGAATAGAGATTTATATTTAAAACAAATCGTCAATTTCGGGATAGGGTATTTGCCTCATTTGCCTCAATGTAGTTACGACCATGAATGAAGCCCTTAGTACATGTTGATGAAGGAATGGTTCACTTGGTGATAGTCGAACCAGACTTGTATCTTTACACGTTGCAAGCTTTACTCTGAGCTTATTCAAGTTCTCGTAACACGAAGCAAATTTCGTCTTCAAGTCATACAAAATTGCGATAAGTTTCCTGGCTGCATTTAATCCCGCACTAGAATCAACATCACCGACTTTTGCTAGTTCAGTGTATTGTTCTGGGCAATTTCTAAGCAACCTGAATACCGATTTTTTTCCAATTCTGAACAGGGAAGACGTGGTATCACAACCTGTTCATGCATGGGCTACAGGTAAAATTTGACGAGCCGTTGAAGATAAAGATTGGCTCAGCTCGCGAACAGGGATATAACGCATGTTGTCCTTTGCATTTGTGATTGCTCCAGTGAGAAACCACATCTGATCAGTGGACTCGAGCTTAGGGAAAACATGTACAGAAAGAACAAGCATTTGTAGTGAACAAAACATGTGCTGCACTGAACTATGTCCCTGTCAGGGTAGCGATTTCTGTATGAATCCTTTTTGTAGGTCGAGAGAAAAGGACAGAAATTCTGAAGGCGACGAGGAAAACAATGCAGATTAGTAGAATTTTCATTATCATCTTGCTCTTGAATTAAATAACTTATGATTTCTTTTCATTATGTCGTGTTAATGCATTTCTATCTTCAGATGGATGTCATTCTAGTCTTATTCCTTTTAGCTGACCTGAATAATAGTTTCTTGTTTTATTTCAAGCTGACATTATTTCCGAATGATATGACTTGTTAGATTTAGAATTCCATTATAGAAGAACAGAGACTTACATGACTGATATCTATTGGTTTCGTTCTGTTCTTGACGTTTTCATGCGTATCTTAACTTGTTCACGATTCCCTTACGAAAGATTCGCTTGAGGCCATTTGTAACAGACATCAACAATCAACTCGCATGAAAATGCATAAAAAACCTGCCATACGGTCTTTGGACTTAACATGGCTGGTAGGTTTGTTGTCAATGCATTATATGTCAAGCTAACAGAACACCAAGTCCGAATTAGTGTAAAACGGATATTTATGTATTTTCCGTGATTTTTAATAAATCTCATACAGTTCCATACTGCTGTTGAAAGATCAATTTTGTATATATATGAATATGTTGACAGTATTTATTTATTTATTTATTTATTTATTTATTTATTTATTTATTTATTTATTTATTTATTAAAAGCAATATCACATATTTTTATAAAGATAAATTATCTTCATTAATTTTTGAAGGTCCTCAGCACCCTAATCTACATAGCTGCTCAGAAATTCTCCTGGTGGCAGATAGGGGAGTTCGAATACCGCTCATGGCGAAGTGTTCCTGATACAACATTATGTGATAAAGTTTGCCTGTGATTTGCCACAGGTCGGTGGTTTTCTACGGGTACTTAAATGTCCTCCATTAATAAAACTGACGGCCAGATATAACTGAAATATTATTAAAAATGGCGTCAAACACCATACCCCTACAGCAGACATTCGATAGCAAGAGATGCTTTTTCTACAACTTGAGAGCTGCAATGCTATTCTGCTTGTGTTTCAACTTACTTTTAAAATACAGAAAAGGTAGGAATATGAATGTTCTCACCTTTATATATAAGCTCAAATTACAAATGTATTTAGTGTTTCTATGATTACTCATACATACATCTCAGTTTGTGCATACAAAATTTAAAGATAAAATTTCAAATAAGAAATTTTCTTTATTTTTGAGGAAATCTACATTTTCCTATAAGAAAGGTACTTTTCCTTGAGGACATTTTGAATAAAGCGGGAATTCATCAGTTCGTCATCATAGCAGGATGATCAGCGAAAAACAAGGTTTTTGTTTTAATGCAGATGAAATGAACAAATATTAACAACTTTGACAGCTTAATATTAAAAAAATAGAGAAAGCATCAGAGATGCAACAGCCGAGTTGCAAGTCAAAATCATTTGGTCAAACTGGATTCCTGTTTTCAAGATTTATCAATGTTATGTGCCAAGTATCAATCTTCTGGCATTGCTGGTTCACAAAAGAAGATTTTTAAATATTAAAATAATTAATCATTTTAGGCCCCCTCTTGGAACCCCAGACATACCGAACATAAATTTGGAAGAGGATCACCCAAGGAACATTTGGGCAAAGTTTGGTTAAAATTGACAAAATGATTTCAGAGATATGTGTAATTCTCAACAAAAAACTTTCGGTAGGGGATGGTGATGACCCCAGGTATCAACTCTTGAGGCATTTAATTTGTCTATTCACCCTGATCATAAATATGTATGGCTTAGGGGCGGGGATCTCAACCATTAACAAGTTCACTTCAGATAGGGGTGGGGTATGAATCTCCCGGGGCCTGTGCTATAAGACATTTAATTTGCCTAGTCATCCTGATCATAAATATATATAGCTTAGGGGTGGGGATCTCAACCATTAAAAAGTTCACTTCAGGTAGGGGGTGGGGTATGACCCCAGGGCCTGAGCTATTATGTATTTAATTTGCCTGGTCACCCTGATCATAAATATATATGGCTCAGAGTGGGGATCTCGGTCACATTTTTTTATTCAGATTCCCTAGCAAGGGTGGGGCTCAACCCCGGGGATGAAAAATGTTGAATGCACAACTTCACATTGGCATCTCCACCCATCCCAAATATTAAGTTTCTATCTTTTGTAATTTCAGAGAAATGTGTAATTCTCAAAATATGTACCTTTTCTATAAAAAAACCAAGATTTCACAAGGAAAAAACAATAGATTAATCTGAATTTCGAACTCGCTCTAAATAATAGTGTAATAATGATTCCTGCAAAAAATTATGTTGATCGGCCAAAAACTAAGTGTGCTATCGCGTTAACGAAGATAGGCTAACATACGCCCGCCCGCCCGCCTTTCGCCAAAACATTAGCCGACTGCAACTTCGTTGCAATTTAGCTAACTAGCAGAACAGAAATCGCACTAAACCGGAAGTACAAACTTATTTCATTCACTGTCATTTAATTAGAATTCATAACTATATGATAAGTGTATTCGTTGTTTATGTTAGAAAGTGTGTTTTTTTTTCAATAACTTTTATAATAAGTTTTTATTGTCATCTTTAAATATTTGTATTGAATAGGATTTTGAAATAGACTATAGCACACAAACCACACATGGATCTTAGGTTTGTGAAATATGCCTGAAACAAGGAAGTATCCCAGTTATCATTGACTACGTGAGGAAAACACATACATTATATGGCGTAGTTCAATTCTTATGGTGCGATTTACGTTGTGGACTGGCAACGGACATTACCTGTTTACGGACATAATAGAGAAATGTGTTTAATTTTTTCTTGAATAAGTATAACATGATTATGAATGGTTCGAAGAAAAAAATGAGATAGAAATGAAAGTGATTTGTTAACAACGGATTCACACAAATGATTACCATACAAGACTATGGAACTACTGAATTTTATCCGTCGAAGAGGTATAGTATTTTGTTACTGAGTGGTCATGCGTTTATGTTGCAGGTCTAGTAGTGGTGTTCCGATGATCGATTATAACCGATAATCAGTTGGCTGGTGGCTTAAGTCAAGCACTCGAGCCCCAAAATATATTTCCGATTAATCGAACAATTCTACTTTCACTTTCACTTTGATTTTCTGGAAATCTCGTAACATAATTAAGCAGAAAATAACAGCACATCCAGAAATGATGGGTACTTTGCTCATTTGCATATCTAAGATGGCGACGCCGAGACGTCTGCAATTTTCATATGATCTACATAGAAGATAATTTTTATAACTGCATGCATGTTAATTGCCGGAATTGAAAATGGGACTTTGAATTAAGCCAAATTAAATGAGATAAAAATGAATGACAACCGTGACATATTCGAGGTTCCTAGCGTGTATGAAAATCCGAGGCGGCAAACCCCTACACTGGCCTTAACAGTCTATGTAAATTAAGAAATAATTCATGGCAGCCGTAGATTTGTGCTCATTTAACTATGGGTTGGGCATTTATATTCGATTATTTTTTCCCGAGCGCCAGCGAGGGATGAAATACGAATATAAATGCCCAAACCATTGTTAAATGTACACAAATCTACGGCTGCCATGAATTATTTCTTTTTCTAATATGATAAATACGGTAATTTTTATGACCCTAGGACACCTTATAATCCGCCACATAACGGCTGTTCCGCTTAGCCCCCTTCACATATGATGACGGAATCAGCGCAATTTGAGCACATATATGGAAGCAAACTCCTATTGTGCGAGTAATAATATTATACATTTTTTTCATTTGTTTTGAAAATTTACCTTTGGGGATCCCCAGTACGCACACATACATTCCAATGATGTGTGTCACGCATGAATAACAAAATGCACCATTAACTTTCATGTAAAATTATGTTTACAGTAGTTTTCCTACATTGATAACTAGTCGGTGATGTAATTAAGTTACTGATATTTTCAAATTTGATGGCATTTTGCATTTAGCTACTTAAACAAGTAAAATGCTCACAAAATCGTAAAATAAATCAGTAACCAGCTTGTCATGTCAATATCACCAGCGTCCCTTGTAAACTACTTCACAGGATGACGATACATTACAAAGGTCAAAGGCGATAGATGGTTGTCTTAAGTATTTTTTCCGGATTTCTTTTTATGTGTAGTTGTTGTGTATGGCCTCAAGGAAAAGACCTTATAGGCTTTTAATCATTACAGAAACTTTTTAAATTATGTTTTGTTTTTGTTTCCAATCGATAATTTGAGTGCGCAGGTGCTAAAGGTAGATATATACCGACATACAATGGTTGACGATATATAGGCCGTCATATTAGAAATGTCTGTAATACATGAAATTGGTGGTGTTCGAGACCAAATTTACCAACAAATAATATGTTGTGGTCAACTTGGCGGAATTAATTTGGATTCTTGAACTCTGGATAAATTACTATTCACAAACCTTATATTTCTAGCTTTTAAACTCGGGGTTCCCATGATAAATAAAATATGAAAAATTTTGCAAACACGCAAGTAAAAAAAAATGGCTAAATTTTAAAGAAAACAACAAAACTATCTGTATTTTAGCAGACGAAAAACTTTGCGGAAATAAACAATAACTTTTAATTTTCGAATGTTTCTGGTCACGAATCTCAGAAAATGAAAAAAAATCTAAGTCATGATTCACGGAAATAAAAATTTGCCATTTTTGAGAATTTCACAAATCACGGTGAATCAATAAGAGAAATAAATCTAGGGTCACGAGAATAAAAAAAATACCTCAATCATAGTCCGAGATTCCTCTGCCGTCGGTCGACAGAGGAAACTCGGACTGCCAATCACAGATCTCGTGAAAAAAATGGTGAAAAAGAGATAAGAAATGCATGCGTGGCAGTGAAAAGGGGAGTGAGGGTCAGACGAAATTGCAATGTTTTTAACCTTGCCATGGAAAATGTGCTAAAAGGCTTACCTGACAAAATCCGAGATCAGTTGTCCAGACATCATACACAAATGTACACATTTTGTAATCACTTTCAAATTGAGTATACATAAAAACGATGCAGAGCTGTTCTTCAATGTTTGACACCAGCTCACAAAGTTTTCAGAGACAGGATAACCAAGAAGTGCATGCAATTTCATGATTCCTCTCCAAAGCAGACGAAATGCAATATATATGTGCACACTAGAAAATGACGTCATCCATGTACACTGTAAACGATCATTTCTCGTAGCACGCGATTTTGATATTATAATTTTCTTTTAAGTTTATTTCAATTGAGAAGAATTGAAATGGCTAAAGATTTACGAATTTCTTATTGAAATAATTTTTATTTTGTTTTTAAATACCACTTTGTTCTATAATTTCATGCTTCCGGTGAACAGATATTTGGCTATGAATACATTTTGTAGGAGTATGACTTATTACCAAAAATCGTATAGCCTACAGTTAACAGGCCTTACCCTTTAATAACGGACGAAGTCCTTATAACTGTAGGCTGTCCGATTTTTCCTCCTTTCTATATTGATAGCCAAATATCTGTTCATCGGAAGTTTAAAAAATAGATCAATTGATATTTAGAAACGCAAAAGAAATATATTTCAATGAAAAATTCCCAATTCTTTAATTATTTACTCTATGCAAAATCGAAATAAACTTGAAATAAAATTTTGATAAAAAAATCTCTTTCTACAAAGCTCCCGGCGGAAGAGCGGTGTACAGTAGGTAAAATGAACGGAACAGCCATAGCAAATCGGCTACAAAATTCATTTAAAATAAAAGATAATAACGTGTACGGATCATCGTATTATTGAAATGTCATTGAAAGATTTCCATTTGACCAGTTGATCGTTATTTCCTGTATTTTCGTGTTGTTTTAGTGTGGTTGTAATACAAAAAATGGCGTAATTACACTGTAAATAAAAAGGGGGGTCTTGAATGGAATATCTTTGTTAGCAGACAAATATCTTCCAACTCGCCAAAGTATTTCTTCGCACACAACTTTTTTGAATTTGTTAGTGGTTTTTGTCAACCTAAATCTCATATTTTGATCATGAGAAAACTGGTGACCAAAAACCATTCCTGTGCTGATATTATAAAGGGGTCCATGGCACAAGCTCAAAATAAAAATCAAAAGAACCCTACCCATGATAAGAAAATAAAGATAGAGAATGACCATTCACAAAATATAGCCCCACAACAACCAATTTTACAGCATGTACAGGGTTCGCATATGCCTATGGACTATGAACAATTTAAACCCCCACAAAATAATTTAAATGCCCTAAACCCTGGACGAAATAAAATAGAAAGTGAAGATTTTCTTATCTATGATGTTCCAGGAGATGGCCAGTGCTTCTTTCATGCCATTAGTTTAGCCACCACTGGCAATTTATCACAAAGCTTGGTTTATAGGTCATTGGTCTGCTCAGAAATTTACAACAACTTTGATTTTTGTGAAGACCAGTTAAAACTTAGTCACCATTCCAATATTTCAAGGCATGCATATCGGAATAAGATGGTTCATGGTTTATTTCAATTGAGAAGAATTGAAATGGTTACAGATTTGCGAATTTCTTATTGAAATAATTTTTATTTTGTTTTTAAATACCACTTTGTTCTATAATTTCATGCTTCCGGTGAAAAGATAGTTGGTTATGAATACATTTTGTATGAGAATGACTTATTACCAAAAATCGTATAGCCTACAGTTAAAAGAACTTCGCCCTTTATTATTTGACAAATCTAATAAACGATCCAGCAAGCTTGAAACTGAAGTCACGTGATCAAAATCTAATTTAGATATGATGAATATTTATGAGGAAAGTACCATCAATTTCTGGATATGGTTTAGCCAAAAAATATCTTGCCATTCCACCATCGTATGTACCCTCAGAACGAGTATTCAGTCTTGTGGTTCATTTAGTGAACAAAAAGAGGGCTTGCCGCCGTCCTTCTAATATTGACAATATCATTTTCATGAAGAAAAATATTGAAAAAATACTGGCAATAATACTGATTACTGTACACTATTAGAGTGTGGATGACAATGATCTGTTGGTTCAGAGTCTTTGGATTTATAAGCTGATGTGATTAAGGCAGTCAGTTACCACTAATTATTTAAGGTACTGTACCACTGATCAATCTAGTAATAAAACATAATTCAGGCATCGATAATATAAAAACAATACATTAATACATTCAGACAATAATTTAACATGTTTTATTTTGTCAAACAACCTTAAATGAAGTAAAAACATACACAACAAAGAGATATAATATAAAATATGCTTACATTAGGTCGTTTTCAACAACACATCCTTTTTCCAATGGCCGATAATTAGTTATTCATGTGAAACCGATGATCCATTATGAAATTTCTTCCTATTCCCATCACTAGAGCAGGGTATCGAGTGTGCCCCTTTCTACAATATTTTTCTATTCGGATTTTGGACCCGTTCAGACATTGTGGTATTTTTTCTTCTTCATTTTGTACTTCGGAATCCGATCTACGACTTGTATGACGTCTTCTTTGTGCGGAGGTATGAAAATCTATCACTCCATCACTCACCAGCAATGCTACAAATATTTCCCAATGACTGTCATTGGTGATTTTTGCAAAATTCTAGTCCGCTCCCTTTTTTGGAACCCTTTGCCCCACATTAGGCCTCATATATTTAACCTAATAATATCGCAACTTAGGTCAAATTTAGCTATGATTTTTCAAAGAAGGAAATTTTATAGTGGATTCAAATGAAACTTTTCAATGTTTAAGCATACATGTACATTTGTACCTGAAATGCGTGTATTTAGCACGAGTTGATTTACATGACTCTTGGAATAAAATTGTTTACAGATTTTTGATATATGACAAAACGTTGAATTGGACAAAATAGCCATAGCAGTTCGGAGGCCTACACTAACAATTGGGGTCTCTTTGGAAAGGAAAAGTATTTGGCTTTCGACTGATGAAAACATTTTTTACAAATATTAAGTTTCGATCAATTTTACACGATCACTTAAGAAAATGCAAGCAAGTCAGTTGCTCCCCTTGTTGTATTATATAGTTTTTTTCCGGATGCATCTAGCCCCTGTGATGTGAAACCCAAAACTTGCTTTATTTATGCTCTAAGAGACAATAGAAGCGGTAACCGTGACGGCATTATCATATGAACTAGAGGCTCCCATGAGCCTGTAATCGCTCATCTGGTTTTTAATTTGATATTTAAAGTTCATAGAAAATAGGGGTGTTACACATAATTTTGAAAGTGAGCAACCAAAAGATCATTTCAACTAAAATTTCTGAGCAACAGATTTTGATGTGATTTTTTTTCTCATAATATTCCTAAACGGAATAAACTGGCTGAAGAAAATCTCACAGAAAAACCCATAATGTATGTAGCTGCAGTTAAAATTTCAGTTCCTTTTGATTTGTAATAAAGCAGAAATTGATAACTAAAGACATTTCTATTTTTAGTAACAGCAGCCATTTTGAATGGAGGGCGGGACTGTCGGACACAATATAGAAAGGGGACCACCCAAGGACCATCTCAGCCAAATTTACTTTAATTTAGCTTAGCAGTTTCAGAGGAGAAGATTTAAATGTGATCTTTTATGAAAATATGTCTAATTTGTATAATCGGTATAAATCAGTTGAAAGAAAAATTTCACAGAAAAACCCAGAATATCTGTTAATCTACTCATTGTCATGTAGCTGCAGTTAAAATTTGAGCTCATTTTAATTTATAATAAAGCACCAATGGACAATTGAAGAAATTTCTATTTTTAGTAGCAGCAGCCATCTTGAATGGAGAGCGGAGCTGTCAGACACAATTTTGAAATGGGACTATCCACGAAAACAACCCGGAATATATGTTAAACTACTCCTTGCCATGTAGCTGCAGTTAAATAACAATTAAATAAAAATTGTCACTCCTCCAATACAATTAAGTAAAAATTGCACTCCTCCAATACAAATAAATAAAAGTGGTCACTCCTCCAATACAATTAAATAAAACTTTTCACTCCTCCAATACAATTCAACGATAATTGTCACTCCTCCAACACAATTAAGTAAAAATTGTCACTCCTCCAATACATTTAAATAAAAATTGTCATTCATCCATTACAATTAAATAACAATTGTCACTCTTCCAATACAATTAAGTAAAAATTTTCACTCCTCCAATACAATTAAATAAAACTTTTCACTCCTCCAATACAATTAAGCAAAAATTGTCACTCCTCCAATACAATTAAATGAAAATTGTTATTCCTCCAAAACAATTAAATAAAAATGTTCACTCCTCCAATACAATTAAGTAAAAATTGTCACTGCTCCAATACAAATAAATAAAAATTGTCACTCCTCCAATACAAATGAATAAAAATTGCCACTCCCCCAATACAATCAAATAAAAATTGTCACTCCTCCAATACAGATGAATGAAAATTGTCACTCCTCCAATACAATTAAATAAAAATTGTCACTCCGCCAATACAATTAAATAAAACTTGTCACTCCTCCAATACAATTAAATACAAATTTTCACTCCTCCAATATAATTAAATAAAAATTGTCACTCCTCCAATACAATTAAATGAAAATTGTTATTCCTTCAAAACAATTAAATACAAATGTTCACTCCTCCAATACAATTAAGTAAAAATTGTCACTGCTCCAATATAAATAAATAAAACTTGTCACTCCTCCAATACAATTAAATAAAAATAGTCATTCCTCCAATACAATAAAATAAAAATGGTCTTTCCTCCAATACGATTAAATAAAAATTTTCATTCCCCCAATACAATTAACTAAAAAGTGTCACTCCTCCAAGACAATTAAATAAAAATTGTCACTCCTTCAATACAATTAAATGAAAATAGTCACTCCTACAATACAATTAAATAAAAATTGTCACTCCTCCAATACAATTAAATAAAAGTTGTCACTCCTCCAATACAATTAAGTAAAAATTGTCACTTCTCCAATACAATTAAATAAAAGTTGTCACTCCTCCAATACAATTAAAAACAAATTGTCACTCCTCGATAACAATTATATAAAAATTGTCACTCCTCCAAAACAATTGAATAAAAATTGTCACTCCTCCAATACAATTAAATAAAAATTGTCACTCCTTCAATACAATAAAATAAAAATTGTCACTCCTCCAATACAAGTAAATACCAATTGTCACTCCTCCAATACAATAAAAAAAAATTATCACTCCTCCAATACAATTAAATAACAATTGTCACTCCTCCAATACAATTAAATACAAATTGTCACTCATCCAATACAATTAAGTAGAAATTGCTACTCCAATACAATTAAATAAAAATAGTCACTCCTCCAATACAATTAAATAAAAGTTGTCACTCCTCCAATATAATTAAATACAAATTGTCACTCCTCCAATATAATTAAATAAAAATATTCACTCCTCCAATACAATTAAATAAATATTGTCACTCCTCCAATACAATTAAGTAAAAATTGTCACTCCTCCAATACAATTAAGTAAAACTTTTCACTCCTCCAATACAATTCAACGATAATTGTCACTCCTCCAACACAATTAAGTAAAAATTGTCACTCCTCCAATACATTTAAATAAAAATTGTCATTCATCCATTACAATTAAATAACAATTGTCACTCTTCCAATACAATTAAGTAAAAATGTTCACTCCTCCAATACAATTAAAAAAACTTTTCACTCCTCCAATACAATTAAGCAAAAATTGTCACTCCTCCAATACAATTAAATGAAAATTGTTATTCCTCCAAAACAATTAAATAAAAATGTTCACTCCTCCAATACAATTAAGTAAAAATTGTCACTGCTCCAATACAAATAAATAAAAATTGTCACTCCTCCAATACAAATGAATAAAAATTGCCACTCCCCCAATACAATCAAATAAAAATTGTCACTCCTCCAATACAGATGAATGAAAATTGTCACTCCTCCAATACAATTAAATAAAAATTGTCACTCCGCCAATACAATTAAATAAAACTTGTCACTCCTCCAATACAATTAAATACAAATTTTCACTCCTCCAATATAATTAAATAAAAATTGTCACTCCTCCAATACAATTAAATGAAAATTGTTATTCCTTCAAAACAATTAAATACAAATGTTCACTCCTCCAATACAATTAAGTAAAAATTGTCACTGCTCCAATATAAATAAATAAAACTTGTCACTCCTCCAATACAATTAAATAAAAATAGTCATTCCTCCAATACAATAAAATAAAAATGGTCTTTCCTCCAATACGATTAAATACAAATTTTCATTCCCCCAATACAATTAACTAAAAAGTGTCACTCCTCCAAGACAATTAAATAAAAATTGTCACTCCTTCAATACAATTAAATGAAAATAGTCACTCCTACAATACAATTAAATAAAAATTGTCACTCCTTCAATACAATAAAATAAAAATTGTCACTCCTCCAATACAAGTAAATACCAATTGTCACTCCTCCAATACAATAAAAAAAAATTATCACTCCTCCAATACAATTAAATAACAATTGTCACTCCTCCAATACAATTAAATACAAATTGTCACTCATCCAATACAATTAAGTAGAAATTGCTACTCCAATACAATTAAATAAAAATAGTCACTCCTCCAATACAATTAAATAAAAGTTGTCACTCCTCCAATATAATTAAATACAAATTGTCACTCCTCCAATATAATTAAATAAAAATATTCACTCCTCCAATACAATTAAATAAATATTGTCACTCCTCCAATACAATTAAGTAAAAATTGTCACTCCTCCAATACAATTAAGTAAAACTTTTCACTCCTCCAATACAATTCAACGATAATTGTCACTCCTCCAACACAATTAAGTAAAAATTGTCACTCCTCCAATACATTTAAATAAAAATTGTCATTCATCCATTACAATTAAATAACAATTGTCACTCTTCCAATACAATTAAGTAAAAATGTTCACTCCTCCAATACAATTAAAAAAACTTTTCACTCCTCCAATACAATTAAGCAAAAATTGTCACTCCTCCAATACAATTAAATGAAAATTGTTATTCCTCCAAAACAATTAAATAAAAATGTTCACTCCTCCAATACAATTAAGTAAAAATTGTCACTGCTCCAATACAAATAAATAAAAATTGTCACTCCTCCAATACAAATGAATAAAAATTGCCACTCCCCCAATACAATCAAATAAAAATTGTCACTCCTCCAATACAGATGAATGAAAATTGTCACTCCTCCAATACAATTAAATAAAAATTGTCACTCCGCCAATACAATTAAATAAAACTTGTCACTCCTCCAATACAATTAAATACAAATTTTCACTCCTCCAATATAATTAAATAAAAATTGTCACTCCTCCAATACAATTAAATGAAAATTGTTATTCCTTCAAAACAATTAAATACAAATGTTCACTCCTCCAATACAATTAAGTAAAAATTGTCACTGCTCCAATATAAATAAATAAAACTTGTCACTCCTCCAATACAATTAAATAAAAATAGTCATTCCTCCAATACAATAAAATAAAAATGGTCTTTCCTCCAATACGATTAAATACAAATTTTCATTCCCCCAATACAATTAACTAAAAAGTGTCACTCCTCCAAGACAATTAAATAAAAATTGTCACTCCTTCAATACAATTAAATGAAAATAGTCACTCCTACAATACAATTAAATAAAAATTGTCACTCCTCCAATACAATTAAATAAAAGTTGTCACTCCTCCAATACAATTAAGTAAAAATTGTCACTTCTCCAATACAATTAAATAAAAGTTGTCACTCCTCCAATACAATTAAATACAAATTGTCACTCCTCGATAACAATTATATAAAAATTGTCACTCCTCCAAAACAATTGAATAAAAATTGTCACTCCTCCAATACAATTAAATAAAAATTGTCACTCCTTCAATACAATAAAATAAAAATTGTCACTCCTCCAATACAAGTAAATACCAATTGTCACTCCTCCAATACAATAAAAAAAAAATATCACTCCTCCAATACAATTAAATAACAATTGTCACTCCTCCAATACAATTAAATACAAATTGTCACTCATCCAATACAATTAAGTAGAAATTGCTACTCCAATACAATTAAATAAAAATAGTCACTCCTCCAATACAATTAAATAAAAGTTGTCACTCCTCCAATATAATTAAATACAAATTGTCACTCATCCAATACAATTAAGTAGAAATTGCTACTCCAATACAATTAAATAAAAATATTCACTCCTCCAATACAATTAAATAAATATTGTCACTCCTCCAATACAATTAAGTAAAAATTGTCACTTCTGCAAAACAATTAGATAAAAGTTGTCACTCCTCCAATAAAATTAAATAAAAAATGGCACTCCTCCAATACAATTAAATAAAAATTGTGATTCCTCCAATACAATTAAATAAATATGGTTACTCCTCCAATACAATTAGGTACACATTGTCACTCCCCAATACAATTAAATAAAAATATTCACTCCTCTAATACAATTAAATAACAATTGTCACTCCTCCAATACAACTAAAACACAATTGTCACTCCTCCAAAACGTTTAAATAAAAACTGTCACTCCTCCAATACAATTAAGTAGAAATTGTCACTCCTCCAATACAATTGAAACAAAATTGTCACTCCTCCAATACAATTAAATACAAATTGTCACTCCTCCAATACAATTAATTAGAAATTGCCACTAATCCAATACAATTAAAACAAAATTGTCACTCCTCCAAAACAATTAAGTAAAAATTGTCACTCCTCCAATACAATTAAATAAAACTTTTCACTCCTCCAATACAATTAAGTAAAAATTGTCACTGCTCCAATACAAATGAATAAAAATTGTCACTCCTCCAATACAATTAAATAAAAATTGTCACTCCGCCAATACAATTAAATAAAACTTGTCACTCCTCCAATACAATTAAATAAAAATGTTCACTCCTCCAATATAATTAAATAAAAATTGTCACTCCTCCAATACAATTAAATAAAAATTGTTATTCCTTCAAAACAATTAAATACAAATGTTCACTCCTCCAATACAATTAAGTAAAAATTGTCACTGCTCCAATACAAATAAATAAAACTTGTCACTCCTCCAATACAATTAAGTAAAAATTGTCACTCCTCCAATATATTTAAATAACAATTGTCACTCCTCCAATACAATTAAATAAAAATGTCATTCCTTCAATACAATAAAATAAAAATGGTCTTTCCTCCAATACGATTAAATAAAAATTTTCATTCCCCAATACAATTAACTAAAAAGTGTCACTCCTCCAAGACAATTAAATAAAAATTGTCACTGCTTCAATACAATTAAATAAAAATAGTCACTCCTACAATACAATTAAATAAAAATTGTCACTCCTCCATAACAATTAAATAGCAATTGCCACTCCTCCAATACAATTAAATAAAAATTGTCACTCCTCCAGTACAATTAAATAAAAATGTTCACTCCTCCAAAACAATTGAATAAAAATTGTCACTCCTCCAAAACAATTGAATAAAAATTGTCACTCCTCCAATACAATAAAATAAAAATTGTCACTCCTCCAATACAAGTAAATACCAATTGTCACTCCTCCAATACAATAAAATAAAAATATTCACTCCTCCAATACAATTAAATAAAAATTGTCACTCCTCCTATACAATTAAGTAAAAATTGTCACTTCTGCAAAACAATTAGATAAAAGTTGTCACTCCTCCAATAAAATTAAATAAAAAATGTCACTCCTCCAATACAATTAAATAAAAATTGTGATTCCTCCAATACAATTAAATAAATATGGTTACTCCTCCAATACAATTAGGTACACATTGTCACTCCTCCAATACAATTAAATAAAAATATTCACTTCTCTAATACAATTAAATAACAATTGTCACTCCTCCAATACAACTAAAACACAATTGTCACTCCTCCAAAACGTTTAAATAAAAACTGTCACTCCTCCAATACAATTAAGTAGAAATTGTCACTCCTCCAATACAATTGAAACAAAATTGTCACTCCTCCAATACAATTAAATACAAATTGTCACTCCTTCAATACAATTAATTAGAAATTGCCACTCCTCCAATACAATTAACTGAAAATTTTCACTCCTCCAATATAATTAAATAAAAATTGTTATTCCTTCAAACCAATTAAATACAAATGTTCACTCCTCCAATACAATTAAGTAAAAATTGTCACTGCTCCAATACAAATAAATAAAACTTGTCACTCCTCCAATACAATTAAGTAAAAATTGTCACTCCTCCAATATATTTAAATAACAATTGTCACTCCTCCAATACAATTAAATAAAAAATTGTCACTCTTCCAATACAATTAGATAACAATTGTCACTCCTTCAATACAATTAAATGAAAATAGTCACTCCTACAATACAATTAAATAAAAATTGTCACTCCTCCAATACAATTAAATAAAAGTTGTCACTCCTCCAATACAATTAAGTAAAAATTGTCACTTCTCCAATACAATTAAATAAAAGTTGTCACTCCTCCAATACAATTAAAAACAAATTGTCACTCCTCGATAACAATTATATAAAAATTGTCACTCCTCCAAAACAATTGAATAAAAATTGTCACTCCTCCAATACAATTAAATAAAAATTGTCACTCCTTCAATACAATAAAATAAAAATTGTCACTCCTCCAATACAAGTAAATACCAATTGTCACTCCTCCAATACAATAAAAAAAAATTATCACTCCTCCAATACAATTAAATAACAATTGTCACTCCTCCAATACAATTAAATACAAATTGTCACTCATCCAATACAATTAAGTAGAAATTGCTACTCCAATACAATTAAATAAAAATAGTCACTCCTCCAATACAATTAAATAAAAGTTGTCACTCCTCCAATATAATTAAATACAAATTGTCACTCCTCCAATATAATTAAATAAAAATATTCACTCCTCCAATACAATTAAATAAATATTGTCACTCCTCCAATACAATTAAGTAAAAATTGTCACTCCTCCAATACAATTAAGTAAAACTTTTCACTCCTCCAATACAATTCAACGATAATTGTCACTCCTCCAACACAATTAAGTAAAAATTGTCACTCCTCCAATACATTTAAATAAAAATTGTCATTCATCCATTACAATTAAATAACAATTGTCACTCTTCCAATACAATTAAGTAAAAATGTTCACTCCTCCAATACAATTAAAAAAACTTTTCACTCCTCCAATACAATTAAGCAAAAATTGTCACTCCTCCAATACAATTAAATGAAAATTGTTATTCCTCCAAAACAATTAAATAAAAATGTTCACTCCTCCAATACAATTAAGTAAAAATTGTCACTGCTCCAATACAAATAAATAAAAATTGTCACTCCTCCAATACAAATGAATAAAAATTGCCACTCCCCCAATACAATCAAATAAAAATTGTCACTCCTCCAATACAGATGAATGAAAATTGTCACTCCTCCAATACAATTAAATAAAAATTGTCACTCCGCCAATACAATTAAATAAAACTTGTCACTCCTCCAATACAATTAAATACAAATTTTCACTCCTCCAATATAATTAAATAAAAATTGTCACTCCTCCAATACAATTAAATGAAAATTGTTATTCCTTCAAAACAATTAAATACAAATGTTCACTCCTCCAATACAATTAAGTAAAAATTGTCACTGCTCCAATATAAATAAATAAAACTTGTCACTCCTCCAATACAATTAAATAAAAATAGTCATTCCTCCAATACAATAAAATAAAAATGGTCTTTCCTCCAATACGATTAAATACAAATTTTCATTCCCCCAATACAATTAACTAAAAAGTGTCACTCCTCCAAGACAATTAAATAAAAATTGTCACTCCTTCAATACAATTAAATGAAAATAGTCACTCCTACAATACAATTAAATAAAAATTGTCACTCCTTCAATACAATAAAATAAAAATTGTCACTCCTCCAATACAAGTAAATACCAATTGTCACTCCTCCAATACAATAAAAAAAAATTATCACTCCTCCAATACAATTAAATAACAATTGTCACTCCTCCAATACAATTAAATACAAATTGTCACTCATCCAATACAATTAAGTAGAAATTGCTACTCCAATACAATTAAATAAAAATAGTCACTCCTCCAATACAATTAAATAAAAGTTGTCACTCCTCCAATATAATTAAATACAAATTGTCACTCCTCCAATATAATTAAATAAAAATATTCACTCCTCCAATACAATTAAATAAATATTGTCACTCCTCCAATACAATTAAGTAAAAATTGTCACTCCTCCAATACAATTAAGTAAAACTTTTCACTCCTCCAATACAATTCAACGATAATTGTCACTCCTCCAACACAATTAAGTAAAAATTGTCACTCCTCCAATACATTTAAATAAAAATTGTCATTCATCCATTACAATTAAATAACAATTGTCACTCTTCCAATACAATTAAGTAAAAATGTTCACTCCTCCAATACAATTAAAAAAACTTTTCACTCCTCCAATACAATTAAGCAAAAATTGTCACTCCTCCAATACAATTAAATGAAAATTGTTATTCCTCCAAAACAATTAAATAAAAATGTTCACTCCTCCAATACAATTAAGTAAAAATTGTCACTGCTCCAATACAAATAAATAAAAATTGTCACTCCTCCAATACAAATGAATAAAAATTGCCACTCCCCCAATACAATCAAATAAAAATTGTCACTCCTCCAATACAGATGAATGAAAATTGTCACTCCTCCAATACAATTAAATAAAAATTGTCACTCCGCCAATACAATTAAATAAAACTTGTCACTCCTCCAATACAATTAAATACAAATTTTCACTCCTCCAATATAATTAAATAAAAATTGTCACTCCTCCAATACAATTAAATGAAAATTGTTATTCCTTCAAAACAATTAAATACAAATGTTCACTCCTCCAATACAATTAAGTAAAAATTGTCACTGCTCCAATATAAATAAATAAAACTTGTCACTCCTCCAATACAATTAAATAAAAATAGTCATTCCTCCAATACAATAAAATAAAAATGGTCTTTCCTCCAATACGATTAAATACAAATTTTCATTCCCCCAATACAATTAACTAAAAAGTGTCACTCCTCCAAGACAATTAAATAAAAATTGTCACTCCTTCAATACAATTAAATGAAAATAGTCACTCCTACAATACAATTAAATAAAAATTGTCACTCCTCCAATACAATTAAATAAAAGTTGTCACTCCTCCAATACAATTAAGTAAAAATTGTCACTTCTCCAATACAATTAAATAAAAGTTGTCACTCCTCCAATACAATTAAATACAAATTGTCACTCCTCGATAACAATTATATAAAAATTGTCACTCCTCCAAAACAATTGAATAAAAATTGTCACTCCTCCAATACAATTAAATAAAAATTGTCACTCCTTCAATACAATAAAATAAAAATTGTCACTCCTCCAATACAAGTAAATACCAATTGTCACTCCTCCAATACAATAAAAAAAAAATATCACTCCTCCAATACAATTAAATAACAATTGTCACTCCTCCAATACAATTAAATACAAATTGTCACTCATCCAATACAATTAAGTAGAAATTGCTACTCCAATACAATTAAATAAAAATAGTCACTCCTCCAATACAATTAAATAAAAGTTGTCACTCCTCCAATATAATTAAATACAAATTGTCACTCATCCAATACAATTAAGTAGAAATTGCTACTCCAATACAATTAAATAAAAATATTCACTCCTCCAATACAATTAAATAAATATTGTCACTCCTCCAATACAATTAAGTAAAAATTGTCACTTCTGCAAAACAATTAGATAAAAGTTGTCACTCCTCCAATAAAATTAAATAAAAAATGGCACTCCTCCAATACAATTAAATAAAAATTGTGATTCCTCCAATACAATTAAATAAATATGGTTACTCCTCCAATACAATTAGGTACACATTGTCACTCCCCAATACAATTAAATAAAAATATTCACTCCTCTAATACAATTAAATAACAATTGTCACTCCTCCAATACAACTAAAACACAATTGTCACTCCTCCAAAACGTTTAAATAAAAACTGTCACTCCTCCAATACAATTAAGTAGAAATTGTCACTCCTCCAATACAATTGAAACAAAATTGTCACTCCTCCAATACAATTAAATACAAATTGTCACTCCTCCAATACAATTAATTAGAAATTGCCACTCATCCAATACAATTAAAACAAAATTGTCACTCCTCCAAAACAATTAAGTAAAAATTGTCACTCCTCCAATACAATTAAATAAAACTTTTCACTCCTCCAATACAATTAAGTAAAAATTGTCACTGCTCCAATACAAATGAATAAAAATTGTCACTCCTCCAATACAATTAAATAAAAATTGTCACTCCGCCAATACAATTAAATAAAACTTGTCACTCCTCCAATACAATTAAATAAAAATGTTCACTCCTCCAATATAATTAAATAAAAATTGTCACTCCTCCAATACAATTAAATAAAAATTGTTATTCCTTCAAAACAATTAAATACAAATGTTCACTCCTCCAATACAATTAAGTAAAAATTGTCACTGCTCCAATACAAATAAATAAAACTTGTCACTCCTCCAATACAATTAAGTAAAAATTGTCACTCCTCCAATATATTTAAATAACAATTGTCACTCCTCCAATACAATTAAATAAAAATGTCATTCCTTCAATACAATAAAATAAAAATGGTCTTTCCTCCAATACGATTAAATAAAAATTTTCATTCCCCCAATACAATTAACTAAAAAGTGTCACTCCTCCAAGACAATTAAATAAAAATTGTCACTGCTTCAATACAATTAAATAAAAATAGTCACTCCTACAATACAATTAAATAAAAATTGTCACTCCTCCATAACAATTAAATAGCAATTGCCACTCCTCCAATACAATTAAATAAAAATTGTCACTCCTCCAGTACAATTAAATAAAAATGTTCACTCCTCCAAAACAATTGAATAAAAATTGTCACTCCTCCAAAACAATTGAATAAAAATTGTCACTCTTCCAATACAATAAAATAAAAATTGTCACTCCTCCAATACAAGTAAATACCAATTGTCACTCCTCCAATACAATAAAATAAAAATATTCACTCCTCCAATACAATTAAATAAAAATTGTCACTCCTCCTATACAATTAAGTAAAAATTGTCACTTCTGCAAAACAATTAGATAAAAGTTGTCACTCCTCCAATAAAATTAAATAAAAAATGTCACTCCTCCAATACAATTAAATAAAAATTGTGATTCCTCCAATACAATTAAATAAATATGGTTACTCCTCCAATACAATTAGGTACACATTGTCACTCCTCCAATACAATTAAATAAAAATATTCACTTCTCTAATACAATTAAATAACAATTGTCACTCCTCCAATACAACTAAAACACAATTGTCACTCCTCCAAAACGTTTAAATAAAAACTGTCACTCCTCCAATACAATTAAGTAGAAATTGTCACTCCTCCAATACAATTGAAACAAAATTGTCACTCCTCCAATACAATTAAATACAAATTGTCACTCCTTCAATACAATTAATTAGAAATTGCCACTCCTCCAATACAATTAACTGAAAATTTTCACTCCTCCAATATAATTAAATAAAAATTGTTATTCCTTCAAACCAATTAAATACAAATGTTCACTCCTCCAATACAATTAAGTAAAAATTGTCACTGCTCCAATACAAATAAATAAAACTTGTCACTCCTCCAATACAATTAAGTAAAAATTGTCACTCCTCCAATATATTTAAATAACAATTGTCACTCCTCCAATACAATTAAATAAAAAATTGTCACTCTTCCAATACAATTAGATAACAATTGTCACTCCTCCAATACAATTAAATAAAAATAGTCATTCCTCCAATACAATAAAATAAAAAGGGTCTTTCCTCCAATACGATTAAATAAACATTTTCATTCACCCAATACAATTAACTAAAAAGTGTCACTCCTCCAATACAATTAAATAAAACTTTTCACTCCTCCAAAACAATTAAGTAAAAATTGTCACTGCTCCAATACAAATAAATAAAAATTGTCACTCCTCCAATACAAATGAATAAAATTGCCACTCCCCCAATACAATTAAATAAAAATTGTCACTCCTTCAATACAAATGAATAAAAATTGTCACTCCTACAATACAATTAAATAAAAATTGTCACTCGCCAATACAATTAAATAAAACTTGTCACTCCTCCAATACAATTAACTAAAAATTTTCACTCCTCCAATATAATTAAATAAAAATTGTCACTCCTCCAATACAATTAAATGAAAATTGTTATTCCTTCAAAACAATTAAATACAAATGTTCACTCCTCCAATACAGATGAAGTAAAAATTGTCACTGCTCCAATACAAATAAATAAAAATTGTCACTCCTCCAATACAAATGAATAAAAATTGCCACTCCCCCAATACAATTAAATAAAAATTGTCACTCCTCCAATACAAATGAATAAAAATTGTCACTCCTCCAATACAATTAAATAAAAATTGTCACTCCGCCAATACAATTAAATAAAACTTGTCACTCCTCCAATACAATTAAATAAAAATTTTCACTCCTCCAATATAATTAAATAAAAATTGTCACTCCTCCAATACAATTAAATAAAAATTGTTATTCCTTCAAAACAATTAAATACAAATGTTCACTCCTCCAATACAATTAAGTAAAAATTGTCACTGCTCCAATACAAATAAATAAAACTTGTCACTCCTCCAATACAATTAAGTAAAAATTGTCACTCCTCCAATATATTTAAATAACAATTGTCACTCCTCCAATACAATTAAATAAAAATGTCATTCCTTCAATACAATAAAATAAAAATGGTCTTTCCTCCAATACGATTAAATAAAAATTTTCATTCCCCCAATACAATTAACTAAAAAGTGTCACTCCTCCAAGACAATTAAATAAAAATTGTCACTCCTTCAATACAATTAAATAAAAATAGTCACTCCTACAATACAATTAAATAAAAATTGTCACTCCTCCATAACAATTAAATAGCAATTGCCACTCCTCCAATACAATTAAATAAAAATTGTCACTCCTCCAGTACAATTAAATAAAAATTTTCACTCCTCCAAAACAATTGAATAAAAATTGTCACTCCTCCAATACAATTAAATAAAAATTGTCACTCCTCCAATACAATAAAATAAAAATTGTCACTCCTCCAATACAAGTAAATACCAATTGTCACTCCTCCAATACAATAAAATAAAAATATTCACTCCTCCAATACAATTAAATAAAAATTGTCACTCCTCCTATACAATTAAGTAAAAATTGTCACTTCTGCAAAACAATTAGATAAAAGTTGTCACTCCTCCAATAAAATTAAATAAAAAATGTCACTCCTCCAATACAATTAAATAAAAATTGTGATTCCTCCAATACAATTAAATAAATATGGTTACTCCTCCAATACAATTAGGTACACATTGTCACTCCTCCAATACAATTAAATAAAAATATTCACTCCTCTAATACAATTAAATAACAATTGTCACTCCTCCAATACAATTAAATAAAAATGTCATTCCTTCAATACAATAAAATAAAAATGGTCTTTCCTCCAATACGATTAAATAAAAATTTTCATTCCCCCAATACAATTAACTAAAAAGTGTCACTCCTCCAAGACAATTAAATAAAAATTGTCACTGCTTCAATACAATTAAATAAAAATAGTCACTCCTACAATACAATTAAATAAAAATTGTCACTCCTCCATAACAATTAAATAGCAATTGCCACTCCTCCAATACAATTAAATAAAAATTGTCACTCCTCCAGTACAATTAAATAAAAATGTTCACTCCTCCAAAACAATTGAATAAAAATTGTCACTCCTCCAAAACAATTGAATAAAAATTGTCACTCTTCCAATACAATAAAATAAAAATTGTCACTCCTCCAATACAAGTAAATACCAATTGTCACTCCTCCAATACAATAAAATAAAAATATTCACTCCTCCAATACAATTAAATAAAAATTGTCACTCCTCCTATACAATTAAGTAAAAATTGTCACTTCTGCAAAACAATTAGATAAAAGTTGTCACTCCTCCAATAAAATTAAATAAAAAATGTCACTCCTCCAATACAATTAAATAAAAATTGTGATTCCTCCAATACAATTAAATAAATATGGTTACTCCTCCAATACAATTAGGTACACATTGTCACTCCTCCAATACAATTAAATAAAAATATTCACTTCTCTAATACAATTAAATAACAATTGTCACTCCTCCAATACAACTAAAACACAATTGTCACTCCTCCAAAACGTTTAAATAAAAACTGTCACTCCTCCAATACAATTAAGTAGAAATTGTCACTCCTCCAATACAATTGAAACAAAATTGTCACTCCTCCAATACAATTAAATACAAATTGTCACTCCTTCAATACAATTAATTAGAAATTGCCACTCCTCCAATACAATTAACTGAAAATTTTCACTCCTCCAATATAATTAAATAAAAATTGTTATTCCTTCAAACCAATTAAATACAAATGTTCACTCCTCCAATACAATTAAGTAAAAATTGTCACTGCTCCAATACAAATAAATAAAACTTGTCACTCCTCCAATACAATTAAGTAAAAATTGTCACTCCTCCAATATATTTAAATAACAATTGTCACTCCTCCAATACAATTAAATAAAAAATTGTCACTCTTCCAATACAATTAGATAACAATTGTCACTCCTCCAATACAATTAAATAAAAATAGTCATTCCTCCAATACAATAAAATAAAAAGGGTCTTTCCTCCAATACGATTAAATAAACATTTTCATTCACCCAATACAATTAACTAAAAAGTGTCACTCCTCCAATACAATTAAATAAAACTTTTCACTCCTCCAAAACAATTAAGTAAAAATTGTCACTGCTCCAATACAAATAAATAAAAATTGTCACTCCTCCAATACAAATGAATAAAATTGCCACTCCCCCAATACAATTAAATAAAAATTGTCACTCCTTCAATACAAATGAATAAAAATTGTCACTCCTACAATACAATTAAATAAAAATTGTCACTCGCCAATACAATTAAATAAAACTTGTCACTCCTCCAATACAATTAACTAAAAATTTTCACTCCTCCAATATAATTAAATAAAAATTGTCACTCCTCCAATACAATTAAATGAAAATTGTTATTCCTTCAAAACAATTAAATACAAATGTTCACTCCTCCAATACAGATGAAGTAAAAATTGTCACTGCTCCAATACAAATAAATAAAAATTGTCACTCCTCCAATACAAATGAATAAAAATTGCCACTCCCCCAATACAATTAAATAAAAATTGTCACTCCTCCAATACAAATGAATAAAAATTGTCACTCCTCCAATACAATTAAATAAAAATTGTCACTCCGCCAATACAATTAAATAAAACTTGTCACTCCTCCAATACAATTAAATAAAAATTTTCACTCCTCCAATATAATTAAATAAAAATTGTCACTCCTCCAATACAATTAAATAAAAATTGTTATTCCTTCAAAACAATTAAATACAAATGTTCACTCCTCCAATACAATTAAGTAAAAATTGTCACTGCTCCAATACAAATAAATAAAACTTGTCACTCCTCCAATACAATTAAGTAAAAATTGTCACTCCTCCAATATATTTAAATAACAATTGTCACTCCTCCAATACAATTAAATAAAAATGTCATTCCTTCAATACAATAAAATAAAAATGGTCTTTCCTCCAATACGATTAAATAAAAATTTTCATTCCCCCAATACAATTAACTAAAAAGTGTCACTCCTCCAAGACAATTAAATAAAAATTGTCACTCCTTCAATACAATTAAATAAAAATAGTCACTCCTACAATACAATTAAATAAAAATTGTCACTCCTCCATAACAATTAAATAGCAATTGCCACTCCTCCAATACAATTAAATAAAAATTGTCACTCCTCCAGTACAATTAAATAAAAATTTTCACTCCTCCAAAACAATTGAATAAAAATTGTCACTCCTCCAATACAATTAAATAAAAATTGTCACTCCTCCAATACAATAAAATAAAAATTGTCACTCCTCCAATACAAGTAAATACCAATTGTCACTCCTCCAATACAATAAAATAAAAATATTCACTCCTCCAATACAATTAAATAAAAATTGTCACTCCTCCTATACAATTAAGTAAAAATTGTCACTTCTGCAAAACAATTAGATAAAAGTTGTCACTCCTCCAATAAAATTAAATAAAAAATGTCACTCCTCCAATACAATTAAATAAAAATTGTGATTCCTCCAATACAATTAAATAAATATGGTTACTCCTCCAATACAATTAGGTACACATTGTCACTCCTCCAATACAATTAAATAAAAATATTCACTCCTCTAATACAATTAAATAACAATTGTCACTCCTCCAATACAACTAAAACACAATTGTCACTCCTCCAAAACGTTTAAATAAAAACTGTCACTCCTCCAATACAATTAAGTAGAAATTGTCACTCCTCCAATACAATTGAAACAAAATTGTCACTCTTCCAATACAATTAAATACAAATTGTCACTCCTTCAATACAATTAATTAGAAATTGCCACTCATCCAATACAATTAAAACAAAATTGTCACTCCTCCAAAACAATTAAGTAAACATTGTCACTCCTCCAATACAATTAAATAAAACTTTTCACTCCTCCAATACAATTAAGTAAAAATTGTCACTGCTCCAATACAAATAAATAAAAATTGTCACTCCTCCAATACAAATGAATAAAAATTGCCACTCCCCCAATACAATTAAATAAAAATTGTCACTCCTTCAATACAAATGAATAAAAATTGTCACTCCTCCAATACAATTAAATAAAAATTGTCACTCCGCCAATACAATTAAATAAAACTTGTCACTCCTCCAATACAATTAACTAAAAATTTTCACTCCTCCAATATAATTAAATAAAAATTGTTATTCCTTCAAACCAATTAAATACAAATGTTCACTCCTCCAATACAATTAAGTAAAAATTGTCACTGCTCCAATACAAATAAATAAAACTTGTCACTCCTCCAATACAATTAAGTAAAAATTGTCACTCTTCCAATACAATTAGATAACAATTGTCACTCCTCCAATACAATTAAATAAAAATAGTCATTCCTCCAATACAATAAAATAAAAAGGGTCTTTCCTCCAATACGATTAAATAAAAAATTTCATTCCCCCAATACAATTAACTAAAAAGTGTCACTCCTCCAATACAATTAAATAAAACTTTTCACTCCTCCAAAACAATTAAGTAAAAATTGTCACTGCTCCAATACAAATAAGTAAAAATTGTCACTCCTCCAATACAAATGAATAAAAATTGCCACTCCTACAATACAATTAAATAAAAATTGTCACTCGCCAATACAATTAAATAAAACTTGTCACTCCTTCAATACAAATGAATAAAAATTGTCACTCCTACAATACAATTAAATAAAAATTGTCACTCGCCAATACAATTAAATAAAACTTGTCACTCCTCCAATACAATTAACTAAAAATTTTCACTCCTCCAATATAATTAAATAAAAATTGTCACTCCTCCAATACAATTAAATGAAAATTGTTATTCCTTCAAACTAATTAAATACAAATGTTCACTCCTCCAATACAATTAAGTAAAAATTGTCACTGCTCCAATACAAATAAATAAAACTTGTCACTCCTCCAATACAATTAAGTAAAAATTGTCACTCCTCCAATATATTTAAATAACAATTGTCACTCCTCCAATACAATTAAATAAAAAATTGTCACTCTTCCAATACAATTAGATAACAATTGTCACTCCTCCAATACAATTAAATAAAAATAGTCATTCCTCCAATACAATAAAATAAAAAGGGTCTTTCCTCCAATACGATTAAATAAAAATTTTCATTCCCCCAATGCAATTAACTAAAAAGTGTCACTCCTCCAATACAATTAAATAAAACTTTTCACTCCTCCAAAACAATTAAGTAAAAATTGTCACTGCTCCAATACAAATAAGTAAAAATTGTCACTCCTCCAATACAAATGAATAAAAATTGCCACTCCCCCAATACAATTAAATAAAAATTGTCACTCCTTCAATACAAATGAATAAAAATTGTCACTCCTACAATACAATTAAATAAAAATTGTCACTCGCCAATACAATTAAATAAAACTTGTCACTCCTCCAATACAATTAACTAAAAATTTTCACTCCTCCAATATAATTAAATAAAAATTGTCACTCCTCCAATACAATTAAATGAAAATTGTTATTCCTTCAAAACAATTAAATACAAATGTTCACTCCTCCAATACAGATGAAGTAAAAATTGTCACTGCTCCAATACAAATAAATAAAACTTGTCACTCCTCCAATACAATTAAGTAAAAATTGTCACTCCTCCAATATATTTAAATAACAATTGTCACTCCTCCAATACAATTAAATAAAAAATTGTCACTCTTCCAATACAATTAGATAACAATTGTCACTCCTCCAATACAATTAAATAAAAATAGTCATTCCTCCAATACAATAAAATAAAAATGGTCTTTCCTCCAATACGATTAAATAAAAATTTTCATTCTCCCAATACAATTAACTAAAAAGTGTCACTCCTCCAAGACAATTAAATAAAAATTGTCACTCCTTCAATACAATTAAATAAAAATAGTCACTCCTACAATACAATTAAATAAAAATTGTCACTCCTCCAATACAATTAAATAAAAGTTGTCACTCCTCCAATACAATTAAGTAAAAAGTGTCACTTCTCCAATACAATTAGATAAAAGTTGTCACTCCTCCAGTACAATTAAATACAAATTGTCACTCCTCCATAACAATTGAATAGCAATTGCCACTCCTCCAATACAATTAAATAAAAATCGTCACTCCTCCAGTACAATTAAATAAAAATTGTCACTCCTCCAAAACAATTGAATAAAAATTGTCACTCCTCCAATACAATTAAATAAAAATTGTCACTCCTCCAATACAATAAAATAAAAATTGTCACTCCTCCAATACAAGTAAATACCAATTGTCACTCCTCCAATACAATAAAATAAAAATTATCACTCCTCCAATACAAGTAAATAACAATTGTCACTCCTCCAATACAATTAAATAAAAATTGTCACTCCTCCAATACAATTAAGTAGAAATTGCCACTCCAATACAATTAAATAAAAATAGTCACTCCTCCAATACAATTAAATAAAAGTTGTCACTCCTCCAATATAATTAAATACAAATTGTCACTCCTCCAATATAATTAAATAAAAATATTCACTCCTCCAATACAATTAAAAAAAAATTGTCACTCCTCCTATACAATTAAGTAAAAATTGTCACTTCTGCAAAACAATTAGATAAAAGTTGTCACTCCTCCAATAAAATTAAATAAAAAATGTCACTCCTCAAATACAATTAAATAAAAATTGTGATTCCTCCAATACAATTAAATAAATATGGTTACTCCTCCAATACAATTAGGTACACATTGTCACTCCCCCAATACAATTAAATAAACATATTCACTCCTCTAATACAATTAAATAACAATTGTCACTCCTCCAATACAACTAAAACACAATTGTCACTCCTCCAAAACGTTTAAATAAAAACTGTCACTCCTCCAATAAAATTAAGTAGAAATTGTCACTCCTCCAATACAATTGAAACAAAATTGTCACTCCTCCAATACAATTAAATACAAATTGTCACTCCTCCAATACAATTAATTAGAAATTGCCACTCATCCAATACAATTACAACAAAATTGTCACTCCTCCAAAACAATTAAAACAAAATTGTCACTCTCCAATACGATTAAATAAAAATTGTCACTCCTCCAATACGATTAAATAAAAATTGTCACTCCTCCAATACAATTAAGTAACACTTGTAACTATCCAAGTCTGAAGGACTGATGAAAAAACAGTACACTGTCACACACAAAGGTAAAACAAGCAAACGAAGAACAAAAACTTTAGCAACACAAAACATGGAGAGCTTTAAGGTACGCCAGAAGGTTTTGAATATCCTGTTCCCACGAACGTTTTCCAAAAGTGGAATCGGAGAGATTAAAATATAATAGGCAACATCAATTGGCTGTATAATATTTACAGGTCACATTTATAATTTCAGGGAAAACTGAATGACTGACTGAAAGAGAAAGACATGTTGGAGATGTCTTGTCGATGGTGGCCCATTTGGTATTTACTGTTCTTTTGTCATGGAGCAGAAGGTATTTCCACAATAATTAGTTTCATGTGCAACTACTAGCTTCTTATGTATCGCTTTCCATGCACACAGGGGAATAAAGCTATACAGCTTCAAATGTTTGTTATTGTCCATGCACCCATGGGAAAACAGCTTCATTTGTTTGTTATTGTCCATACAACCAGGAGAATACAGCTCCATTTGTTTGTTATCGTCTATACACCCAGGGTAATATTATATTCGACCGATTAATAACAAGTTTTTTTTTTTTTTTTTTTTTTTTTCCTTTTTTCTCAGTGTACAAAATATCAAAGATTAAATTGTAAAATTATGAAAATCTCCTGGAAATTAATACGTATCATGATCATGTATCCAAATATGTTCATTGTATTCGAGATATCGATAATAATAAATACGCGAGCAAAATAAATGCAAATTGTGTATCATCCATATATGAAGTTATTATTATTATTATTTTTTTTTTTATTTATTTAATTATTTCTTATGGTTACATTTTTTCTTTAATTGATTGATGATAATGTGTACATATGTGTGTAAAGTGATTTTCTTTTGTGTGTCTAAAACTGTATTACCAATATTGTATAGTGTTTACGATATACAAATGTATAAAATTATCTATTATACATATAATTTTAATATAATGTAGAATATATAAGTCGTAGATATGTGGAGTGATGAATTGTGACAGGAATGATACAACATACCTGTAAATTAATGACATATGATTCTTTTTTCCAATGAAGTTTAATATAAACACTATAATTTCCCATTTGAAACCCCGTTATATCTCAACATTTCAAATGAACTTACTTTTCATTTTCTTTGCTTGTATATATACATGTATTTATGTTTTGTTAACTTTCTTTACTATCTCATCATTGTTGCTATTTCTCCCATTTAATTTTGTGTGTGGATGCTTCGGTGTGTGTTTTGATGTGGGAGTGGGACGTGCCTATCTCTGCTCTTTGCTATCTTCAAACCTAAAGCCCAATGGGTAATAGTTTGGAAGAATACAGGGCGGCTATAGGCATGTTCCATTCTCACACTTGCAGACTGTGTGGACCTTTTGTTATTCGGACTGATACTTATTTGAACATATTTAGAACTAACCTCCGATGCTCTCTCTTTTTTGTCTGCCTTCTCTTGCTCCAGGGTCTAAATCCAAATGTAAATGCGTTGTTTTTACTTTTTACACTCCATTTTATACTACTTGTAGGAAATATCGAATCTAATCCTGGTCCACACGAATTATCACAGTCAATTTCGGAAAACAATCATACTGATAGATGTATTTCGTTGTGTAATATCAATATCCGCAGTATTAGAAATAAAATGGAGTTCCTTGAAACCTCTTTGAATGATTTCGATATATTAGTTGTAACTGAAACACACCTTGATAACCAAATAAATGATAGTGACATAACTCTCGATTCGTTTCCGACTATTATCCATCGAAAAGACCTTTCAAATAGTGGTGGTGGACTCCTTATTTATTCGAAAAATGATATCTCTATAAGTAGGAAATCCGAATTAGAAAACAATCTTGACGAAACTATCTGGGTTGAAATACGATCCAAAGGTCAATCTTTTTTATTATGTAACACATATAGATCTCCGTGTACAGATATTGATTACTGGACACGATTAACATACGCAATAGAGTTGGCCCTTCAGGTAAATGAAAACATCATTATCACGGGCGATCTGAATTCAAATCTATTGTGTTCAAATAACAACAAACTTATTGACCTTGTGAATATTTTTAATCTTAAGAATGTGATTGATAAACCTACCAGGATAAGTGGTAATACTAGTACTTTATTAGACCCCATTATTCTAAGCGATACTTTGAACTGTAATTATTCTGATGTACTTAAAATACCAAGACATATAAGCGACCACGATGCAGCAATTGCATTCATTAAATGCCCAAAAGCTACATCGAAATCATTTACAAGAGATATATGGTTATATGACCAAACTGATTTTGTTAGATTTAATCAGATGCTAACTGATATAAATTGGAATGAAAAACTGTGTAAGTTTGATGATGTAGATGATATGTGTGAAGAATTTTCAAAAACTTTCCTTCAAAGCTCAAGTGCATGTATCCCTTCAAAAACAATATTGATACGCGAAAAAGACAAACCATGGTTCAGTAACAAAATACGAAAAGAAATCCGCATACGTGACCGGCTTAGGAAAAAATTATTAAAATCTCAAAACGAAACCAACATTATTAAATATAAAAAACAAAGAAATAAGGTAAATAATATGAAAAAAATAGCAAAGGAGAAATTTGAAAATAATTTAGACAACTTTTTATTAAATAACTCTTCAAACCCCAAAATGTATTGGAAAATAATGAAGATGTTAATCAAATCTAACAAAGGAAATTATTGTATACCCCCACTCCGGAATTCAATTAATGATCAAAATATTGATGATATTGCTTATGACGATTCGGACAAATGCGAGTTATTGAATAAATACTTTAGCTCAATATCAAAACTGGACGAAGAAAATGTTACTCTCCCACAGTTTGACTCAAAAACAAATAATATTATTCACGAAATACATATAACAGAGAACGAAATTACTGATGTTATTCAAATTCTTGACCCAAACAAAGCAACAGGACCAGACAAAATAAGTCATAAAATGCTTAAAATTTCTCCTGAGAAAATTGCAAAGCCCCTTTTAATAATATTTAATAAATCTTTACAACAGAGCAAATATCCTTCTAATTGAAAGAGCGCTCATGTTATTGCAATTTTCAAAAAGGGTGACACATCCCTACCCTCCAATTATCGCCCGATATCTTTATTAAGTTCTGTAGGTAAATTAATGGAACGAATAGTTTATAAACATGTTTACAATCATCTTGTTGATAGCAATCTCATATATAAATACCAATCGGGGTTTTTGCCAAAACATTCCACTGTCCATCAACTATTAGAACTATACAATTCGATCCTAAACTCTCTAGAAAAAAAAGAATTTAGTTGCTTCGTCTTTTGCGATTTTTCTAAAGCTTTCGACATGGTTTGGCACAAAGGTCTTATTCACAAAATGAATTCATACGGAATTCAAGCGAAGTTATTAAAATGGTTCGACAGCTATCTGTTCAAAAGAAGACAAAAAGTAATTAATAAAAACTCTTGGTCAAGTTTCGAACCTGTCTCAGCTGGTGTACCCCAAGGGTCGGTATTGGTCCCCTCATGTTTCTAATATACATAAATGATATAGGAGAAAAACTTATATCGTTGAGTAGATTATTTGCTGACGACACATCACTCGGATATTCTAGTCAAAGTGTTGATCAAATAAAAACTGTAATCAATCATGATCTACTCGAACTAAATGCCTGGTCTAGTAAATGGCTAATGTCATTCAATCCCGAAAAAACAGAAATCTTGTTTTTCTCCAATACCGGTAACATAGACAACATCGAATTTTCTTATAATGGCAAAAGTATCCCTTTATCTACTAGTCATAAGCATCTGGGAGTTATCCTCTCCCAAAATGCAAAATGGAATGAACATTTAGAAAATATGATAACAAATATAACCAAACATTTAGGTATATTACGGAAATTAAAATTCAGTCTAAATAGATCCAACTTAGAAAAAATGTATTTAGTCTACATTCGCCCCCTTTTTGAATACGCTTGTGAAGTCTGGGATAATTGTGGAATTGGCTATTCAGACAAATTAGAAAAACTTCAATTAGACGCTGCCAGAATTGTAACAGGTTTACCCATTTTTACAAAATCGGAGTATTTATATGCTGAGACAGGTTGGGAAACACTATCAGAGCGAAGACATCGAAGAAAACTCCAATTATTTTTTAATATAAAATGTGGAATGGCACCTGAATACTTGCGTCATCTAGTTCCCCCAACTATTCAGAGTACTACTATATACCCTTTGCGAAATGGTGATAATTTAATAGTTCCTTTCTGTAGACTCTCTATAACCAATTCGTCATTTATTCCTTCCACAGTTAAAGAATGGAATAAACTTGATATTGCAATCAGAAAATTAGATTCATTATCCAAATTCAAAAACGCTATCCGTCTTAACAGCCAATCAAATAAGATCTCAGTTCCCAAACTTTATTACTATGGCCCTAGAAAGTTAAACGTGATCCTAACACAAATTAGATGTACAGCTTCTTTCCTCAACCATGATCTACACAAGGTTCATATTTCATCTAGCCCAGCGTGTAGCTGCGCTGCCCCCCAAGAAGATGCGAACCACTTCTTTTTTGTTTGTACCAAATATTCTGAAATAAGAAATGATCTGTTTCTCAGCATAAGCGATTTGTTTCAATTGATCAATACTTCACTTCTCACATCAGGAAGCGAAACCTTAAGCTATGCAGTTAATTGCTTTATTTTCGATTCAGTTTTTCGATTCATAAAAAGGTCTAAACGATTTCTAATCGTTTAATGTACTAATCAAACACCATCCGGCATCCAAACACACACACACACACATACTTTTTTCCTCATTTCTTTTTACTCCTTTACTATTTTCAGCTATATTATTTGATAAAATTGTATTTTTTTTGTTTTCTTGTGCATGCTCAATATAATGTAATAATGATTGTAAATATAGGAGAAGACTCCATAAGTTGGTAAAACTTGTGTCTGATCCTCTTTGTATCATTGATCAAATAAAATAATCATAAACTAAATCCAGGGTAATACAGCTTCATTTGTTTGTAATTTTTCATGCACCCAGGAGAATACAGTTTCATTTGTCTCTTATTTTCCATACACACAGGATAATACAGCTCCATTTGTCAGTTATTTTCCAAACACCCAGGGAAATACAGCTTCATTTGTCTGTTATTGTCTATACACCAAGGGGAATACAGCTTCAATTGATTGTTATTGTTCAAAATCCAGGGACAAAGAGCTTCATTTGCTTGTTAATTTCCTTACACCCATGGTAATACAGCTTCATTTGTTTGTTATTTTCCATACACACAGGGATATACAGCTTCATTTTTCTGTTAGTGTCCATACACCCAGGGTAATACAGCTTCATGTGTCTGTTATTGTCGATACACCCAAAGTAATACAGCTTCATTTGTCTGTCATTGGCCATACACCCAGGAGAATACAGCTGTATTTGTCTGTTGTTGTCTATGCACACAGGGTAATACAGCTTCATTTGTCTGTTATTGTCTATGCACCCAGGGAAATACAGCTTGATGTCTCTATAATTTTTAACACACCCAGGGTAATACAGCTTCATTTGTTTGTTATTTTCCATGCCCACAGAGGAATACAGCTCTATTTGTTTGTTATTGTCCATACACCCAGGGACATAGAGCTTCATTTGTTTGGTTTTTATTCTTACACCCAGGGAAATACAGCTTAATTTTATTTGTTATTTTCCATACACACAGGGCTATACATCTTCATATGTTTGTTATTGTCCATGCACCCAGAGGAATACAGCTTTATGTGTCTGTTATTGTCCATACACCCAGGGGAATACAGCTCCATTAATTTGTTATCATCTATGTACCCAAGGGAATACTGTTTGATTTGTCTGTTATTTTCCATACAAACAGGATAATTCAGCTCCATTTGTCTTTTATTTTCCATACACCCAGGGGAATACAGCTTCATTTCTCTGTTATTGTCTATACACCCATGGGAATACAGCTTCATTTGTCTGTTATTGTCTATGCACACAGGGGAATACATCTTCATCTTTCTGTTATTTTCAATACACTCAGCTGGGTAATACAGCTTCATTTGTTTGTTATTTTCCATACACAAAGGGGAATATAGTTCGCTTCGTTTGTTATTGTCCATTCACCCAGGAACATATAGCTTCATTTGTTTTTTTGTTTTTTTTTCCTTACACCCAGGGTAATACAGCTGCATTGCTTTGTTATTTTCCATACACATAGGGGAATACAGCTCCATTTGTTTGTTATCGTCTATACAGCCAGGGTAATACAGCTTCATTTGTTTGTTATTTTCCATGCACCCAGAGGAATACAGTTTTATGTGTCTGTTATTTTCCATACACACAGGATAATACAGCTCCATTTGTCTGTTATTTTCCATACACCCAGGGAAATACAGTTTCATTTGTCCGTTATTGTCTATACACCCAGAGGAATACAGCTTCATTTGTTTGTTATTGTCCAAACATCCAGGGACATAGAGCTTCATTTGTTTGTTTTTTTCCTTGCACCCAGGGTAATAGACCTTCATTTGTTTGTTATTTTCCATACACACGGTGCTATACATCTTCATTTTTCTGTTATTGTCCATACACACAGGGTAATACAGCTTGATTTGTCTGTTATTGTCGATACACCCAAAGTAATACAGCTTCATTTCTCTGTTATTGTCCATACACCCAAAGTAATACAGCTTCATTTCTCTGTTATTGTCCATACACCCAGGGGAATACAGCTGCATTTGTCTGTTATTGTCTATGCGCCCAGGGTAATACAACTTCGTTTGTTTGTTATTGTCTATACACCCAGGGGAATACATTTACATTTCTCTATTATTTGTAATACACCCAGGGTAATACAGCTTCATTTGTTTCTTATTTTCCATACGCACAGTGGGATACAGCTCCATGTGTTTGTTATTGTCCATACACCCAGTGACATAGAGTTGCATTTGTTTGTTTTTTTCCTTACACCCAGGGGAATACAGCTTAATTTTATTTTTTATTTTCCATGCACACAGAGCAATACAGTTTCATATGTTTGTTATTGTCCATGCTCCCAGGCGAATATAGCTTTATTTGTTTGTCATTGTCCATATACCCAGAGGAATACAGTTCCATTTGTTTGTTATCGTGTATACACCCAGATTAATACAGTTTCATTTGTTTGATACTTTCCATACACGCAGGGAAATACAGTTTCATTTGTCTGTTATTTTCCATACACACAGGATAATACAGCTCCATTTGGCTGTTATTTTCCATACACCCAGGGGAATACCGCTTCATTTGTCTGTTATTGTCTATACACACAGGGGATTACATCTTCATCTTTCTGTTGTTTTCAATACACTCAGCTGGGTAATACAGCTTCATGTGTTTGTTATTTTCCATACACACAAGGGAATACATTTTGATTTGTTTGTTATTGTCCATACACCCAGGGACATAAAGGTTCATTTGTTTGTTTTTGCCTTACACCCAGGGTAATACAGCATCATTGTTTTGTTATTTTCCATACACACAGGGCTATACAGCTTCATATGTTTGTTATTGTCCATGCACCCATGGAAATACAGCTTAATTTGTTTGTTATTGTCCATACACCCAGGGGAATACAACTCCATTTGTTTGTTATCGTCTATACACCCAGGGTAATACAGCTTCATTTGTATCTTATTTTCCATCCAGCCAGGGGAAAACAGTTTTATTTGTCTGTTATTTTCCATACACACAGGATAATACAGCTCCATTTGTCAGTTATTTTCCATACACCCAGGGAAATACAGCTTCATTTGTCCGCTATTGTCTATACACCCAGGGGAATACAGCTTCATTTGTTTCTTATTTCCCAAACATCCAAGAACATAGAGCTTCATTTGGTTTTTTTTCCATACACACAGGGTAATACAGCTTCATTTGTCTGTTATTTTTCATACACACAGGGCTATATAGCTTCATTTTTCTGTTATTGTCCATACATACAGGGTAATGCAGCTTCATTTCTCTATTATTTTTTATACACCCAAGTAATACAGCTTCATTTGTTTGTTATTTTCCATACGCACAGAAGGATACAGCTCCATTTGTTTGTTATTGTACATACACCCAGGAACAAAGAGCTTCATTTGTGTTTTTTTTTCCATACACACAGGGGAATACAGCTTAATTTTATTTGTTATTTTCCATACACACAGGGCTATACTGCTTCATATGTTTGTTATTGTCCATGCACACAGGGTTATACAGCTTCATTTTTCTGTTAGTGTCCATACACCCAGGGTAATACAGCTTCATGTGTCTGTTATTGTCGATACACCCAAAGTAATACAGCTTCATTTGTCTGTCATTGGCCATACACCCAGGTGAATACAGCTGTATTTGTCTGTTGTTGTCTATGCACACAGGGTAATACAGCTTCATTTGTCTGTTATTGTCTATGCACCCAGGGAAATACAGCTTGATGTCTCTATAATTTTTAACACACCCAGGGTAATACAGCTCTATTTGTTTGTTATTGTCCATACACCCAGGGACATAGAGCTTCATTTGTTTGGTTTTTATTCTTACACCCAGGGAAATACAGCTTAATTTTATTTGTTATTTTCCATACACACAGGGCTATACATCTTCATATGTTTGTTATTGTCCATGCACCCAGAGGAATACAGCTTTATGTGTCTGTTATTGTCCATACACCCAGGGGAATACAGCTCCATTAATTTGTTATCATCTATGTACCCAAGGGAATACTGTTTGATTTGTCTGTTATTTTCCATACAAACAGGATAATTCAGCTCCATTTGTCTTTTATTTTCCATACACCCAGGGAAATACAGCTTCATTTCTCTGTTATTGTCTATACACCCATGGGAATACAGCTTCATTTGTCTGTTATTGTCTATGCACACAGGGGAATACATCTTCATCTTTCTGTTATTTTCAATACACTCAGCTGGGTAATACAGCTTCATTTGTTTGTTATTTTCCATACACACAGGGGAATACAGTTCGCTTCGTTTGTTATTGTCCATTCACCCAGGAACATATAGCTTCATTTGTTTTTTTGTTTTTTTTTTCCTTACACCCAGGGTAATACAGCTGCATTGCTTTGTTATTTTCCATACACATAGGGGAATACAGCTCCATTTGTTTGTTATCGTCTATACAGCCAGGGTAATACAGCTTCATTTGTTTGTTATTTTCCATGCACCCAGAGGAATACAGTTTTATGTGTCTGTTATTTTCCATACACACAGGATAATACAGCTCCATTTGTCTGTTATTTTCCATACACCCAGGGAAATACAGCTTCATTTGTCCGTTATTGTCTATACACCCAGAGGAATACAGCTTCATTTGTTTGTTATTGTCCAAACATCCAGGGACATAGAGCTTCATTTGTTTGTTTTTTTCCTTGCACCCAGGGTAATAGACCTTCATTTGTTTGTTATTTTCCATACACACGGTGCTATACATCTTCATTTTTCTGTTATTGTCCATACACACAGGGTAATACAGCTTGATTTGTCTGTTATTGTCGATACACCCAAAGTAATACAGCTTCATTTCTCTGTTATTGTCCATACACCCAAAGTAATACAGCTTCATTTCTCTGTTATTGTCCATACACCCATGGAAATACAGCTTAATTTGTTTGTTATTGTCCATACACCCAGGGGAATACAACTCCATTTGTTTGTTATCGTCTATACACCCAGGGTAATACAGCTTCATTTGTATCTTATTTTCCATCCAGCCAGGGGAAAACAGTTTTATTTGTCTGTTATTTTCCATACACACAGGATAATACAGCTCCATTTGTCAGTTATTTTCCATACACCCAGGGAAATACAGCTTCATTTGTCCGCTATTGTCTATACACCCAGGGGAATACAGCTTCATTTGTTTCTTATTTCCCAAACATCCAAGAACATAGAGCTTCATTTGGTTTTTTTTTCATACACACAGGGTAATACAGCTTCATTTGTCTGTTATTTTTCATACACACAGGGCTATATAGCTTCATTTTTCTGTTATTGTCCATACATACAGGGTAATGCAGCTTCATTTCTCTATTATTTTTTATACACCCAAGTAATACAGCTTCATTTGTTTGTTATTTTCCATACGCACAGAAGGATACAGCTCCATTTGTTTGTTATTGTACATACACCCAGGAACAAAGAGCTTCATTTGTGTTTTTTTTCCATACACACAGGGGAATACAGCTTAATTTTATTTGTTATTTTCCATACACACAGGGCTATACTGCTTCATATGTTTGTTATTGTCCATGCACACAGGGTTATACAGCTTCATTTTTCTGTTAGTGTCCATACACCCAGGGTAATACAGCTTCATGTGTCTGTTATTGTCGATACACCCAAAGTAATACAGCTTCATTTGTCTGTCATTGGCCATACACCCAGGTGAATACAGCTGTATTTGTCTGTTGTTGTCTATGCACACAGGGTAATACAGCTTCATTTGTCTGTTATTGTCTATGCACCCAGGGAAATACAGCTTGATGTCTCTATAATTTTTAACACACCCAGGGTAATACAGCTCTATTTGTTTGTTATTGTCCATACACCCAGGGACATAGAGCTTCATTTGTTTGGTTTTTATTCTTACACCCAGGGAAATACAGCTTAATTTTATTTGTTATTTTCCATACACACAGGGCTATACATCTTCATATGTTTGTTATTGTCCATGCACCCAGAGGAATACAGCTTTATGTGTCTGTTATTGTCCATACACCCAGGGGAATACAGCTCCATTAATTTGTTATCATCTATGTACCCAAGGGAATACTGTTTGATTTGTCTGTTATTTTCCATACAAACAGGATAATTCAGCTCCATTTGTCTTTTATTTTCCATACACCCAGGGAAATACAGCTTCATTTCTCTGTTATTGTCTATACACCCATGGGAATACAGCTTCATTTGTCTGTTATTGTCTATGCACACAGGGGAATACATCTTCATCTTTCTGTTATTTTCAATACACTCAGCTGGGTAATACAGCTTCATTTGTTTGTTATTTTCCATACACACAGGGGAATACAGTTCGCTTCGTTTGTTATTGTCCATTCACCCAGGAACATATAGCTTCATTTGTTTTTTTTTTTTTTTTTTCCTTACACCCAGGGTAATACAGCTGCATTGCTTTGTTATTTTCCATACACATAGGGGAATACAGCTCCATTTGTTTGTTATCGTCTATACAGCCAGGGTAATACAGCTTCATTTGTTTGTTATTTTCCATGCACCCAGAGGAATACAGTTTTATGTGTCTGTTATTTTCCATACACACAGGATAATACAGCTCCATTTGTCTGTTATTTTCCATACACCCAGGGAAATACAGCTTCATTTGTCCGTTATTGTCTATACACCCAGAGGAATACAGCTTCATTTGTTTGTTATTGTCCAAACATCCAGGGACATAGAGCTTCATTTGTTTGTTTTTTTCCTTGCACCCAGGGTAATAGACCTTCATTTGTTTGTTATTTTCCATACACACGGTGCTATACATCTTCATTTTTCTGTTATTGTCCATACACACAGGGTAATACAGCTTGATTTGTCTGTTATTGTCGATACACCCAAAGTAATACAGCTTCATTTCTCTGTTATTGTCCATACACCCAAAGTAATACAGCTTCATTTCTCTGTTATTGTCCATACACCCAGGGGAATACAGCTGCATTTGTCTGTTATTGTCTATGCGCCCAGGGTAATACAACTTCGTTTGTTTGTTATTGTCTATACACCCAGGGGAATACATTTACATTTCTCTATTATTTGTAATACACCCAGGGTAATACAGCTTCATTTGTTTCTTATTTTCCATACGCACAGTGGGATACAGCTCCATGTGTTTGTTATTGTCCATACACCCAGTGACATAGAGTTGCATTTGTTTGTTTTTTTCCTTACACCCAGGGGAATACAGCTTAATTTTATTTTTTATTTTCCATGCACACAGAGCAATACAGTTTCATATGTTTGTTATTGTCCATGCTCCCAGGCGAATATAGCTTTATTTGTTTGTCATTGTCCATATACCCAGAGGAATATAGTTCCATTTGTTTGTTATCGTGTATACACCCAGATTAATACAGTTTCATTTGTTTGATACTTTCCATACACGCAGGGAAACACAGTTTCATTTGTCTGTTATTTTCCATACACACAGGATAATACAGCTCCATTTGGCTGTTATTTTCCATACACCCAGGGGAATACCGCTTCATTTGTCTGTTATTGTCTATACACACAGGGGATTACATCTTCATCTTTCTGTTGTTTTCAATACACTCAGCTGGGTAATACAGCTTCATGTGTTTGTTATTTTCCATACACACAGGGGAATACATTTTGATTTGTTTGTTATTGTCCATACACCCAGGGACATACAGGTTCATTTGTTTGTTTTTGCCTTACACCCAGGGTAATACAGCATCATTGTTTTGTTATTTTCCATACACACAGGGCTATACAGCTTCATATGTTTGTTATTGTCCATACACCCAGGGGAATACAACTCCATTTGTTTGTTATCGTCTATACACCCAGGGTAATACAGCTTCATTTGTATCTTATTTTCCATGCAGCCAGGGGAAAACAGTTTTATTTGTCTGTTATTTTCCATACACACAGGATAATACAGCTCCATTTGTCAGTTATTTTCCATACACCCAGGGAAATACAGCTTCATTTGTCCGCTATTGTCTATACACCCAGGGGAATACAGCTTCATTTGTTTCTTATTTTCCAAACATCCAAGAACATAGAGCTTCATTTGGTTTTTTTTCCATACACACAGGGTAATACAGCTTCATTTGTCTGTTATTTTTCATACACACAGGGCTATATAGCTTCATTTTTCTGTTATTGTCCATACATACAGGGTAATGCAGCGTCATTTCTCTATTATTTTGTATACACCCAAGTAATACAGCTTCATTTGTTTGTTATTTTCCATACGCACAGAAGGATACAGCTCCATTTGTTTGTTATTGTCCATACACCCAGGAACAAAGAGCTTCATTTGTGTTTTTTTTTCCATACACACAGGGGAATACAGCTTAATTTTATTTGTTATTTTCCATACACACAGGGCTATACTGCTTCATATGTTAGTTATTGTCCATGCACCCAAGGGAATACAGTTGTATTTGTTTGTTGTTGCTCATACACCCAGGGAAATACAGCTGCATTTGTTTGTTATCGTCTATGCTCCCAGTGTAATACAGCTTCATTTGTTTGATATTTTCCATGCACGCAGGGGAAAACAGTTTCATTTGTCTGTTATTTTCCATACACACAGTATAATACATCTCCATTTGTCTGTTATTTTCCATACACCCAGGGGAATACAGCTTCTTTTGTCTGTTATTGTCTATGCACACAGGGGAATACAGCTCCATTTGTGTGTTATTGTCTATGCACACAAGGGAATACATCTTCATCTTTCTGTTATTTTCAATAAACTCAGCTGGGTAATGCAGCTTCATTTGTCTGTTATTTTCCATACACACAGGGGAATACAGTTCTATTTGTTTGTTATTGTCCATACACCCAGGGAAATAGAGCTTCACTTGTTTTTTTTCCATACACACAGGGCTATATAGCTTCATATGTTTGTTATTGTCCATGCACACATGGGAATACGGCTTCATGTGTTTGTCTTTGTACATACAGCCAGGGTAATACAGCTTCATTTGTTTGTTTTATCCTTAGACCCAGGGTAATATAACTTCATTTGTTTGTTATTTTCATACACCTAGAGGAATATATCTCCATTTAAAAAAAAATTATTATACATACACCTATGAGAGAATTCAGCTTCATTTGTTTGTTATTTTCCATACACCTAGGGTAATACAGCTTCATTTGTCTGTTATTTTCCATACACACAGGGAATACAGCACCATTATTCTGTTATTGTACATACACACAAGGTAATACAGCTTCATTTGTCTGTTATTTTCATAAACCCAGGGAATACAGCTTCATTTGTTTTTATTATTATTATCCATACCCCTAGGGGAATACAGCTTTATTTGTTATTTTCCATACACACAGTGGAATACACCTTTATTTGTTTGTTATTTTCCATACACCCAGATTAATACAGTTTTATTTGTCTGTTATGTCCATGCAAACAGGGGAATCCAGCTTCATTTGTCTGTTATTGTCCATACACACAGGGTAACACAGCTTCATTTGTTTGTTATTTTCCATACACCCAAGGGAATACAGCTCCATTTGTTTGTTATTTTCCATACACACAGGGTAATACAGCTTCATTTGTTTGTTATTTTCCATACACCCAGGGGAATACAGCTTCAGTTGTCTGTTATTATCCATACACCCAGGATAATACAGCTTCATTTGTCTGTAATGCAAAATAGTGTCCTATGACATTTTGTCCTGTTGTGCTATATTTCAAATGGAAAACCTTTATGGACCGAAAGGAGTCATCACTGCGCTTTATTCCGTCCTCGGACTTTATCACAGGAGTCAATTATAAAAGAGGACAGTATTCCATGGCGGACACTATTTAATTATTCAAATGCCCATACACCCAGAGGAACACAGCTTCATTTGTTTGTTATTTTCCATACACCCATGGGAATATAGCTCGATTTGTTTGTTATTTTCCATACACAGAGGGTAATAGAGCTTCATTTTGCTCTTATTATCCATACACACAGGTTAATATAGCTTCATTTTTCTGTCATTGTCCATACACACAGGGTAATACAGCTTCATTTGTCTGTTATTGTCCATACACTCAGTGGAATACTGCTTCATTTGTCTGTTATTGTCATTACACCCAGGGAAATACAGCTTCATTTGTCTGTTATTGTTCATACACCCGGGGGAATACAGCTTCATGTGTATGTTATTTTCCTTAAACCCAGGGGAATACAGCTTCATTTGTCTGTTATTGTCCATACACCCAGGGGAACACAGCTTCATTTGTTTGTTATTTTCCTTACACCCAAGGGAATAAAGCTTCATTTTTTCCCATACACCCAGGGGAATACAACTTCATTTGTTTGGTATTTTCCATACACCCAGGGGAAACAGCTCCATTTGCTTGTCATTTTCCATAGACACAGGGTAAAACAGCTTCATTTGTCTGTTATTGCCCATACACACATGGTAATACAGCTTCATTTGTCTGTTATTGGGTAAGGCAAAATAGTGTCCTATAAAATTGTGTACTGTTGTGCTATATTTCAAATGAACAAACTTTAATATACCGAAAGAAGTCATCACTACGATTTATTCCGTCCTCGGACTTTATCATAGGAGTCAATTGTAAAAGAGGACAGCATTTCACGGCGGACACTATTAAATGATACAATTCTCCATACACCCAGAGAAACACAGCTTCATTTGTTTGTTATTTTCCATACACATATGATAATACAGCTTCATTTGTCTGTTATTTTCCATACACACAGGGTGATACAGCTTCATTTGTCTGTTATTGTCCATACACACAGTGCAATACAGCTTCATTTGTCTGTTATTGTCCATACACCCAGGGGAATACAGCTTCATTTGTTTGTTATTTTCCATAAAACCAGGCGAAACAGTTCAATTCGTTTGTAATTGTCCATACACACAGGGTAATACAGCTTCATGTTTCTGTTATTGTCCATACACACAGGGTAATACAGCTTCATTTGTCTTTCATTGTCCGTCCATACACACAGGGTTATGCAGCTTCATTTTTCTGTTATTGTCCATACACACGGTAATACTGCTTCATTTGTCTGTTATTGTCCATACACACATGTACAGTGTAATACAATTGCATTTGTATGTTATTTTCCATACACCCAGGGGAATACACCTTCATTTTTCTGTTACTTTCCATACACAGAGGGTAATACAGGTCCATTTGTCTGTTATTTTCCATACACCCAGGGGAATTCAGCTCCATTTGTCTGTTATAGTCCATGAATACACCCAGTGTAATACAGCTTCATTTGTCCGTCATTGTCCATACACCCAGGGGAATACAGTTTCATTTGTTTGTTATTTTCCATACACCCAAGGAATACAACGTTATTTGTTTCTTATTTTCCATACACACAGTGTAATACAGCTTCATTTGTTTGTTATTTTTCATACACACAGGGTAATACAGCCTCATTTTTTTTCTGTTATTGTCCATACACACAGGGGAATACAGCTTCATTTGTTTGTTATTTTCCATACACACAGTGGAAACAGCTCCATTTGCTTATTATTTTCCATAGACACAGGGTAATACAGCTTCATTTGTCTGTTATTGTCCATACACACATGGTAATGCAGCTTAATTTTTCTGTTACTGTCCATACACTCAGGGTAATACAGCTTCATTTGTCTGTTACTTTCCATACAAACAGGGTAATACAGCTCCATTTGTCTGTTATTGCCCATACACACAGGGTTATACAGCTTCATTTTTCTGTTTTTTTTCCATGCACACATGGTAATACAGCTCCATTTGTCTGTTATTTTCCATACACAAAGGGGAATACAGCTTCATTTGTTTGGTATTTTCCATACACACAGGGTAATACATCTTATTTTGTTTCTGATATTGTCCATACACACAAGCTAACACAGCTTCATTTGAATGTGATTGTCCATAAGCACAGGGTAATACAGATTCATGTGTCGGTTATTGTCCATGCACACAAGGTAATACAGCTCCATTAGTTTGTTATTTTCATACACACAGGGTAATACAGCTTCATTTGTTTGTTATTTGCTATTTTCCATACATACAGGGTAATACAGCTTCATTGCTTTGTTATTGTCCATGCACACGGGGTAATGCAGCTTCATTTGTCTGTTAGTGTCCATACACCCAGGGGAATACAACTTCATTTGTTTGGTATTTTCCATACACCCAGGGGAAACAGCTCCATTTGCTTGTTATTTTCCATAGACTCAGGGTAATACAGCTTCATTTGTCTGTTATTGTCCATACACACATGGTAATACATCTTCATTTTTCTGTTACTGTCCATACACTCAGGGTAATACAGCTTCATTTGTCTGTTATTGCCCATACACACATGGTAATACAGCTTCATTTGTCTGTTATTGTCCATACACCCAGTGTAATACAGTTGCATTCGTATGTTATTTTCCATACACCAAGGGGGGTACAGTTTCATTTGTCGGTTACTTTCCATACAAACAGTGTAATACAGCTCCATTTTTCTGTTATTGTCCATAGACACAGGGTTATACAGCTGCATTTTTCTGTTACTGTCCATACACTCAGGGTAATACAGCTTCATTTGTCTGTTATTGCGCATACACACAGGGCTATACAGCGTCATTTTTCAGTTTTTGTCCATGCACACATGGTAATACAGCTCCATTTGTCTGTTATTGTCCATACACCCAGGGGAATACAGCTTCATTTGTTTGTTATTTTCCATACACACAGGGTAATACAGCTTCATTTTTTTCTGATATTGTCCATACACACAGGCTAACACAGCTTCATTTGACTGTTATTGTCCATACAAACAGGGTAATACAGCTTCATATGTCTGTTATTTTCCATGCACACAGGGCAATACAGCTTCATTTGTCTGTTATTGTCCATACACCCAGGGTAATACAGCTCCATTTCTTTGTTATTTTCATATATACAGGGTAATACAGCTTCATTTTTTTTTTATTGTCCATAAACACAGCGTAATACAGCTTCATTGGTTTGTTATTGTCCATGCACACGGGGTAATACAGCTTCATTTTTCTCTTATTGTCCATACACCCAGGGGAGTACAGCTTCATTTGTCTGTTACTTTCCATACAAACAGTGTAATACAGCCTCATTGTTTTCTTTTATTGTCCATACACCCAGGGGAATACAACTTCTTTTGTTTGGTATTTTCCATACACCCAGGGGAAACAGCTCCATTTGCTTGTTATTTTCCATAGACACAGGGTAATATAGCTTCATTTTCTTTTATTGTCCATACACACATGGTAATACAGCTTCATTTTTCTGTTACTGTCCATACACTCAGGGTAATACAGCTTCATTTGTCTGTTATTGCTCATACACACATGGTAATACAGCTTCATTTTTCTGTTACTGTCCATACACCCAGGGGAGTACAGCTTCATTTGTCTGTTACTTTCCATACAAACAGTGTAATACAGCTCCATTTGTCTGTTATTGCCCATACACAGGGCTATACAGCTTCATTTTTCTGTTTTTGTCCATGCACACATGGTAATACAGCTCCATTTGTCTGTTATTGCTCATACACACATGGTAATACAGTTTCATTTGTATGTTATTTTCCATACACCCAGGGGAGTACAGCTCCATTTTTCTGTTATTGCCTATACACACAGGGTTATACAGCTTCATTTTGCAGTTTTTTTCCATGCACACATGGTAATACAGCTCCATTTGTCTGTTATTGTCCATACACCCAGGGGAATACAGCTTCATTTGTTTGTTATTGTCCATGCACTCAAGTTAATACAGCTTCATTTGTCTGTTATTGTCTATACACCCAGGCAAATAGAGCTTATTTTGTTTGGTATTTTCCATACACCCAGGGGAAACAGCTCCATTTCCTTGTTATTTTCCATAGACACAGGGTAATAGAGCGTCATTTGTCTGTTATTGTCCATACACTCAGGGAAATACAGCTGCATTTGTCTGTTATTGTCCATACACACAGGGTAATACAGCTTCATTTTTCTGTTATTGTCCATACACAAAGGGTAATACAACTTCATTGTTCTGTTATTGTCTATACACCCAGGGTAATACAGCTCCATTTGTGTGTTTTTTTCATACACCCAGGGTAATACAGATTCATTAGTTTGTTATTTTCCATACATACGAATACAGATCCATTTGTTTGTTATTTTCCATACACACAGAGTAATACAGCTTCATGTGTCTGTTATTGTCCATGCACACAGGGTAATGCAGCTTCACGTGTCTGTTATTTTCCATAAACCCAGGAGAATACAGCTTCATTTGTTAGGTATTTTCCATACACCCAGCGGAAACAGCTCCATTTGCTTGTTATTTTCCATAGACACAGAGTAATACAGCTTAATGTGTCTGTTATTGTCCATGCACACAGGGTAATACAGCTTCATGTGTCTGTTATTTTCCATTCACACAGGGTAATACAGCTTCATTTTTCTGTTATTGTCCATACAATCAGGGAAATACAGTTTCATTTGTCTGTTATTGTCCATACACACAGGGTAATACAGCTTCATTTTTCTGTTATTGTCCATACACACAGGGTTATGCAGCTTCATTTTTCTGTTATTGTCTATACACACAGGGTAATACAGCTTCATTTTTCTGTTATTGTCCATACACGCAGGGTAATACAGCTTTATATGTCTGTTATTGGCCATACACAAAGTGTAATACAGTTTCATTTGCATGTTATTTTCTATACACACAGGGGAATACAGCTCCATTTGTCTGTTATTTTCCATACACTCAGGGAAATTCAGTTCCATTTTTCTGTTATTGTCCATACACCCAGGGTAATACAGCTCCATTTGTTTGTTATTTTCATACACACAGGGTAATACAGCTTCATTTGTTTCTTATTTTCCATACACACGGAATAGAGATCCATTTGTTTGTTATTTTCAATACACACAGTGTAATACAACTTCATTTGTTTGTTATTTTCCATACACCCAGGGGAATACAGCTTCATTTGTCTGTTATTGTCCTTACACCGAGTGTAATACTGATTCATGTGTCTGTTATTGCGTAAGACAAAATAGTATTCTATGAAAATGTGTCCTGCTGTGCAATATTTCAAATGAAAAACCATATATGTACCGAAAGAAGTCATCACTGTGCTTTGTTCCGTCCTCGAATTTATCATAGGAGTCAATTGTAAAAGAGGACAATATTTCACGGCGTAGACTATTTAATGATACAATTGTCCATACACCCAGAGGAACACAGCTTCATTCGTTTGTTATTTTCCATACACCCAGTGGAATACGGCTCCATTTGTTTGCTATTTTCCATACACACAGGGTAATAGAGCTTCATTTTGTTTCTGTTATTGTCCATACCCACAGGGTAATACAGCTTCATTTGTCTCTTATTGTCCATACACACAGGGTAACACAGCTTCATTTGTCTGTTATTGTCCATACACACAAGGTAATACAGCTTCATGTGTCTGCTACTGTCCATACACAATGGGTAATACAGCTTCATTTGTCTGTTATTGCCCATAAACACAGGGTTATACAGCGTCATTTTTCTGTTTTTTTCCATGCACACATGGTAATACAGGTCCATTTGTCTGTTATTGTCCATACACCCAGGGGAATACAGCTTCATGTGTTTGTTATTTTCCATACACACAGGGTAATACTGCCTCATTTTTTTCTGATATTGTCCATACACACAGGCTAACACAGCTTCCTTTGACTGTTATTGTCCATACACACAGGGCAATACAGCTTCATTTGTCTGTTATTGTCCATACACCCAGGGTAATACAGCTCCATTTCTTTGTTATTTTCATACATACAGGGTAATACAGCTTCTTTTTTTTCTGTTATTGTCCATACACACAGGGTAATACAACCTCATTGTTTTCTGTTATTGTCCATACACCCAGGGGAATACAACTTCATTTGTTTGGTATTTTCCATACACCCAGGGGAAACAGCTCCATTTGCTTGTTATTTTCCATAGACACAGGGTAATACAGCTTCATTTGTCTGTTATTGTCCATACACACATGGTAATACAGCTTCATTTTTCTGTTACTGTCCATACACTCAGGGTAATACAACTGCATTTGTCTGTTATTGCTCATACACACATGGTAATACAGCTTCATTTTTCTGTTACTGTCCATACACCCAGGGGAGTACAGCTTCATTTGTCTGTTACTTTCCATACAAACAGTGTAATACAACTCCATTTGTCTGTTATTGCCCATACACAGGGTTATACAGCTTCATTTTTCTGTTTTTGTCCATGCACACATGGTAATACAGCTCCATTTTTCTGCTATTGCTCATACACACATGGTAATACAGTTTCATTTGTATGTTATTTTCCATACATCCAGGGGAGTACAGCTCCATTTGTCTGTTATAGCCTATACACACAGGGTTATACAGCTTCATTTTTCAGTTTTTTTCCATTCACACATGGTAATACAGTTCCATTTGTCTGTTATTGTCCATACACCCAGGAGAATACAGCTTCATTTGTTTGTTATTTTCCATACACACAGGGTAATACAACTTAATTTTTTTCTGATATTGTCCATACACACAGGCTAACACAGCTTCATTTGACTGTAATTGTCCATACACACAGGGTAATACAGCTTCATGTTTCTGTTATTGTCCATACACCCAGGCAAATAGAGCTTATTTTTTTTTGTATTTTCCATACACCCAGGGGAAACAGCTCCATTTCCTTGTTATTTTCCATAGATACAGGGTAATAGAGCTTCATTTGTCTGTTATTGTCCATACACTCAGGGAAATACAGCTGCATTTGTCTGTTATTGTCCATACACACAGGGTAATACAGCTTCATTTTTCTGTTATTATCCATACACAGAGGGTAATGCAGCTTCATTGTTCTGTTATTGTCTATGCACCCAGGGTAATACAGCTCCATTTGTGTGTTTTTTACATACACCCAGGGTAATACAGATTCATTAGTTTGTTATTTTCCATACATACGATAACAGATCCATTTGTTTGTTATTTTCCATACACACAGAGTAATACAGCTTCATGTGTCTGTTATTGTCCATGCACACAGGGTAATACAGCTTCATTTGTCTGTTATTTTCCATACACCCAGGGGAATACAGCTTCAATTGTTTGTTATTTTCCATACACCCAGGGGAAACAGCTCCATTTGCTTGTTATTTTCCATAGACACAGGGTAATACAGCTTCATTTTTCTGTTATTGTCCATACAATCAGGGAAATACAGTTTCATTTGTCTGTTATTGTCCATACACACAGGGTAATACAGCTTCATTTTTCTGTTATTGTCCATACACACAGGGTTATGCAGCTTCATTTTTCTGTTATTGTCTATACACACAGGGTAATACAGCTTCATTTTTCTGTTATTGCCCATACACGCGGGGTAATACAGCTTTATATGTCTGTTATTGGCCATACACAAAGTGTAATACAGTTTCATTTGCATGTTATTTTCTATACACACAGGGGAATACAGCTTCATTTGTCTGTTACTCTCTTTGCATACACACAGGGTAATACAGCTCCATTTGTCTGTTATTTTCCATACACTCAGGGAAATTCAGTTCCATTTTTCTGTTATTGTCCATACACCCAGGGTAATACAGCTCCATTTGTTTGTTATTTTCATACACACAGGGTAATACAGCTTCATTTGTTTCTTATTTTCCATACACACGGAATAGAGATCCATTTGTTTGTTATTTTCAATACACACAGTGTAATGCAACTTCATTTGTTTGTTATTTTCCATACAACCAGGGGAATACAGCTGCATTTGTCTGTTATTGTCCTTACACCGAGTGTAATACTGATTCATGTGTCTGTTATTGCGTAAGACAAAATAGTATTCTATGAAAATGTGTCCTACTGTGCAATATTTCAAATGAAAAACCATATATGTACCGAAAGAAGTCATCACTGTGCTTTGTTCCGTCCTCGAACTTTATCATAGGAGTCAATTGTAAAAGATGACAATATTTCACGGCGTAGACTATTTAATGATACAATTGTCCATACACCCAGAGGAACACAGCTTCATTCGTTTGTTATTTTCCATACACCCAGTGGAATACGGCTCCATTTGTTTGCTATTTTCCATACACACAGGGTAATAGAGCTTCATTTTGTTTCTGTTATTGTCCATACCCACAGGGTAATACAGCTTCATTTGTGTCTTATTGTCCATACACACAGGGTAACACAGCTTCATTTGTCTGTTATTGTCCATACACACAAGGTAATACAGCTTCATGTGTCTGCTACTGTCCATACACAATGGGTAATACAGCTTCATTTGTCTGTTATTGCCCATAAACACAGGGTTATACAGCGTCATTTTTCTGTTTTTTTCCATGCACACATGGTAATACAGCTCCATTTGTCAGTTATTGTCCATACACCCAGGGGAATACAGCTTCATGTGTTTGTTATTTTCCATACACACAGGGTAATACTGCCTCATTTTTTTCTGATATTGTCCATACACACAGGCTAACACAGCTTCCTTTGACTGTTATTGTCCATACACACAGGGCAATACAGCTTCATTTGTCTGTTATTGTCCATACACCCAGGGTAATACAGCTCCATTTCTTTGTTATTTTCATGCATACAGGGTAATACAACTTCTTTTTTTTCTGTTATTGTCCATACACACAGGGTAATACAACCTCATTGTTTTCTGTTATTGTCCATACACCCAGGGGAATACAACTTCATTTGTTTTGGTATTTTCCATACACCCAGGGGAAACAGCTCCATTTGCTTGTTATTTTCCATAGACACAGGGTAATACAGCTTCATTTGTCTTTTATTGTCCATACACACATGGTAATACAGCTTCATTTTTCTGTTACTGTCCATACACTCAGGGTAATACAACTGCATTTGTCTGTTATTGCTCATACACACATGGTAATACAGCTTCATTTTTCTGTTACTGTCCATACACCCAGGGGAGTACAGCTTCATTTGTCTGTTACTTTCCATACAAACAGTGTAATACAACTCCATTTGTCTGTTATTGCCCATACACAGGGTTATACAGCTTCATTTTTCTGTTTTTGTCCATGCACACATGGTAATACAGCTCCATTTTTCTGTTATTGCTCATACACACATGGTAATACAGTTTCATTTGTATGTTATTTTCCATACATCCAGGGGAGTACAGCTCCATTTGTCTGTTATAGCCTATACACACAGGATTATACAGCTTCATTTTTCAGTTTTTTTCCATTCACACATGGTAATACAGTTCCATTTGTCTGTTATTGTCCATACACCCAGGAGAATACAGCTTCATTTGTTTGTTATTTTCCATACACACAGGGTAATACAACTTAATTTTTTTCTGATATTGTCCATACACACAGGCTAACACAGCTTCATTTGACTGTAATTGTCCATACATACAGGGTAATACAGCTTCATGTTTCTGTTATTGTCCATGCACACAGGGTAATGCAGCTTCATTTGTCTGTTATTGTCTATACACCCAGGCAAATAGAGCTTATTTTGTTTGGTATTTCCCATACACCCAAGGGGAAACAGCTCCATTTCCTTGTTATTTTCCATAGACACAGGGTAATAGAGCTTCATTTGTCTGTTATTGTCCATACACTCAGGGAAATACAGCTGCATTTGTCTGTTATTGTCCATACACACAGGGTAATACAGCTTCATTTTTCTGTTATTATCCATACACAGAGGGTAATACAGCTTCATTGTTCTGTTATTGTCTATGCACCCAGGGTAATACAGCTCCATTTGTGTGTTTTTTACATACATCCAGGGTAATACAGATTCATTAGTTTGTTATTTTCCATACATACGAATACAGATCCATTTGTTTGTTATTTTCCATACACACAGAGTAATACAGCTTCATGTGTCTGTTATTGTCCATGCACACAGGGTAATACAGCTTCATTTGTCTGTTATTTTCCATACACCCAGGGGAATACAGCTTCAATTGTTTGTTATTTTCCATACACCCAGGGGAAACAGCTCCATTTGCTTGTTATTTTCCATAGACACAGGGTAATACAGCTTCATTTTTCTGTTATTGTCCATACAATCAGGGAAATACAGTTTCATTTGTCTGTTATTGTCCATACACACAGGGTAATACAGCTTCATTTTTCTGTTATTGTCCATACACACAGGGTTATGCAGCTTCATTTTTCTGTTATTGTCTATACACACAGGGTAATACAGCTTCATTTGTCTGTTATTGTCCATACACGCAGGGTAATACAGCTTTATTTGTCTGTTATTGGCCATACACAAAGTTTAATACAGTTTCATTTGCATGTTATTTTCCATACACCCAGGGGAATACAGCTTCATTTGTCTGTTACTCTCCTTGCATACACAGAGGGTAATGCAGCTCCATTTGTCTGTTATTTTCCATGCACTCAGAGGAATTCAGCTCCATTTTTCTGTTATTGTCCATACACCCAGGGTAATACAGCTCCATGTCTTTGTTATTTTCATACACACAGGGTAATACAGCTTCATTTGTTTTTTATTTTCAATACACCCCGGGTAATACAGCTTCATTTGTTTGTTATTTTCCATACACACAGGGTAATACAGCTTCATTTGTTTGTTATTGTCCATACACCCACGGGAATACAGCTTCATTTGTCTGTCATTTTCCATACACCCAGAGTAATACAGCTTCATTTGTTTGTTATTGTCCATGCACACATAGAACACAGCTCCATTTGTTTGTTATTTTCCATACACACAGGGTAATACAACTTCATGTGTCTGTTATTGTCCATACACACAGTGTACTCAGTGATTTTGTTTGCTTTATTTTACTTCCGAAATTTGGCTGTTTCCCCAAGAGAAAGCTTCCCAATTTGTCAAAAAAATGGATTAAAATTCTTCCCAATAAGACATGAATTTTCCCAAAACGATAGTAGTCTCTATTCTCATGCATGTAAACATGGTGTTTCCATTTCCTGTGTTATTATTTTAATTCCGTGAAAGCGCTTTTGTGAACCTGAAGAATGGCAGTGATGTTTGATTTGTGTGTGCTTTCTGATGTCTTGTAGAACGCAGTTAAGACATGCTCATATTTTCCGTTTCTTTCCATTTTTTCAATGTTCCCCTTTATTTAGAATATGTTGCACTATTCGAAGTACTATATTTACTTCAAATTCAGTTTTGAGTACAATTATATAAATTTCACAGTCTTCTAAAAATGTCACGTATATTCCCAAAACAAAGGGTGGAGATAGTTTTGAAAAAAGGAAACAAAATCACTGGTAATACAGCTTCATTTGTTTGCTATTGCCATACACCCAGGGGAATACAGCTTCATGTTTCTGTTTATTCTCTGTTTGTTTTGTTTTTCATTTCATTATATAATTAAATAGTTAAAATGCATTTCATGATCGTTGATGATTCAAAATACATGTGAGTTGTGTTTTTTTTGTAAATTATATTATTATCTATTCCTTCAATCTGATATAGATACTAAAATGAGATAAACAGCAGGTATAACATAAATATTTCGAAAATATGTAAATATCATTGATAATGTTTTTTCAACAACACAATTATTGATTTTTTTATTTCTGTTAATATCATAGGGCTATTGCACGAATATTGATGAATATTCTGTAAAGCAGAATTGGACGATGTTGTAGGTGAAATTACTTTTCTGCAATGGATGATACTATTAATCAATATTCTTATTTGTAAAGCATAACTTTAAAAACATAAAATGACGAAATCACCATCTCAGCATATCGATGATGTCATGATTTGAAGCGATATTTCCCTGGTTAAACTATCAGGGAACATTGTGCTTTAGCTTTATGTTACCTTCTACACAAACTATTATACTGCTATGATCAAACGATATATCAACCCAAGAAATGCAACCTTCTCATTGGCCTACAGTCTCGTTGAATAATGTTTCTTGCATGATTGGACAAAGCCCAATAGTATCAGTATCAATCATTCAATAATTGTATTGCATCGTTATTTATTTTGTTTTATTCAGGTCAACTGCAGTGGGTTGTAAAAGAAAAGGTAACTGCATATGGACAGAATTTGATATTGTTTTGTCCCGTTGATAACTGCTGCAGTGAGCCGGCAGGATGGTCTGTCGAATCTAAGTCGATAATTCTGGATGTAAAAACATTTTCAAATGATCCCAAAGCGAAATACCATGGAACATATAATAAAGATGGGTTTGGTGTTGTCATCCGCAATCTGTCTGAAGCAGACTTAGATGTTACTTATCGCTGTGTTTATGGATTTGACCAGTCAACCCCGAAATATTTGCTTCATGGCGATGTCTTTAGAGAAAGTAAGTAGAATCAATATAAAACAGAAATATAGCATTAAATACGAAAACTGAGATCCTTTTGGTTACAATATTATAATCAAGGCATGCTTTAAAGGAATATTTTGTAATATATGTCTGGTAAGAAAGAATGCGGATGTAAATGAACAAGTGATACTATCCACTTTTTCACTTAGACACAAATTAAAGTAAAGGAACAGCATTCTGCTTATATTTTACATTTCATAATCACAATAGGGTCTTTGATAATGATCATATATACCCTAAATGAATGCGAAACAGCCCCTTTCCAGCAGTACTGCGGCAATCTTCTTTCTATAAAGACTACATCTGGATCAATTTAATGTTATTTGGTCTATATGTTCCTTTGGCAAAGGTACATTCATTTTAATATTTGATAAGTCAGTTTTCCTTAACGAAACTCCACAGAGGTTTGATAATAATATTATACTGACCCACTGAGTATAGTGACCAGCGCCGATGTTTGCTCAAGTTGAAATCGTACCGATTGGAGTTTCAACCAGTTGTTGCTATGGACTCTAGCTGGAAGTTATAATGTGAATTAACTAGTTCTTTCAAAAACATAGTTTATCGGTGATGATGTATGTGATTATGTCCATCTCAGAAGCTGGAGACAATTAGTTTTACCCATTTCAGTACGTATATCTACGTCCCTCACACATTTGGTTTCCGCTCAATATCTTATGTTCCCCCTTAGCAAATCATTTGAAATGTATAAACCAGGTCAGTAATCATAGGAATGTCAAATTCGATTTCTGACTTTACCGCTTTATCCGTTTTGGAGATAGCCCCTTGATTTCCCGGATGGAATAACTGTTTATTCTTAGCTGCATTTTCAAATAGGGAAAAAATCAAGATCAATAGATTTGTACATTTTATGGTATGTACTATATGAAAAAAGCATAACAATTAGGTAGTTGTTCATATATTTCTATCTACGAATGTCTAAGAAAAATCATAATGTCCTCAAGATAGTACTATCATCAATAGTTCACCCTAACCAAAGCTTACTTGCAGTAGAAATTGTTAAGATAAAATATATGTGAAAAATCATATCATATCATAAAAATGATCTGGCTTAGTCCTAATGAGGGACACCTTCGCCAGATAAATGCTACGATCCGCCTCCTCCGCATCAAGCTTGACAGTGTTACCCGGATATTCGTGATTACAGGATGACGTTTTGAACTGGTTGCAGCCAGCGATAGATGCAATCAATCAGTGTGCATGTTGCAAAAACACGTATTTTGTAGAGAAAAAGTGAAAGAATGAAATGGACACGTGTATGCTTTGTCATGAGGAAATTCCAAAAATGCACAAAATCCCATGAACTTTCAAAAATGCACAAAATTATATGAGGAACTTCCAAAAATGCTCAAAATCCAATGAGGAACTTCCAAATATGCACAAAATCCCACGAGGATCTTCCGAAAATGCACAAAATCCCATGATTGACTTCGAATAATGCACAAATTCCCATGAGGAACTTCCAAAATGTACACAATCCCATGAGGATCTCTCAAATATGCACAATCCTACGAGGAACTTCCAAAAATGCACAAAATCCCACGAGGAACTTCCAAAACTGCACAAAATCCCATGAGGAACTTCCAAAAATGCACAAAATACCACGGGGAACTTTCAAAATTGCACAAAATCCCATGAGGAACTTCCAAATCTGCACAAAATCCCGCCATGATCTTCCGAAAATGCACAAAATCCCATGAGGAACTTCCAAACAGGCACAAAATCCCACAAAGAACTTACAAAAATGCACAAAATCCCACAAAGAACTTCCAAAAATGCGCAAAATCCAATGAGGAACTTCCAAAAATGCACAAAATCCCACAAGAAACATCCAAAAATGCAGAAAATCCCAGGAGAAACTTCCAAATATGCACAAAATCCCACGAGGATCTCCCGAAAATGCACAAGATCTCATGATTTACTTCAAATAATGCACAAAATCCAACGAGGATCTTCCAAAAATGCACAAAATCCCATGATTTACTTCGAATAATGCACAAAATTCCAGGAGGAACTTCCAAAATGTACACAATCCCACGAGGAACTCTCAAATATACACAATCCCACGAGGAACTTCCAAAAATGCACAAAATCTCAGGAAAAGCTTCCAAATATGCACAAAATCCCACGAGAATCTTCCGAAAATGCACAATATCCCATTATTGACTTCAAATAATGCACAAAATCCCACGACGACCTTCTGAAAATGCACAAAATCCCATGATTGACTTCGAATAATGCACAAAAACCCACGAGGGACTTCCAAAAATGCAAAAATCCCACGAGGAACTTCCAATAATGCAGAAAATCCCACAATGAACTTCCAAAAATCCTATGAAGAACTTCAAAAATTGCACAACATCCTGTGAGTTTCTTCCAAAAATGCAAAAAATCACATGAATAACTTCTAAAATGCAAAACATCCCACTAGGAACTTCCAAAACTGAACAAGATGTTTTTGACACATGCTTAGTGCTTTCAGTTAACTGTGTACATATTTTGGCATGAGGTGAAATTAATCACTTTTGCCGATTTTCTGAAAATCGTATTATATATAATTACTTAGGGCTGTGTACGCGAATTACGAATTTGTAGCTAACACCACAAAAAGTGAAGTAGAGGGGGGTGAGAGGGTCGTATCCATTGGCTAGCGAATATGAAAGAGGGAGTGTGTCCTATAACCCTTCTTATCCCGTGTGTTCGAGCTGTTTTTATTTCTTCGAGGTTTACTATTAATGGTGTAGTAAATAAATTGTAAAATGAAGACGTGAAATAAATCCATACCTATTGCTTGATATTGCAAACATAGAAATTAACTGATACCTATTGCTTGTTAATTGTAGAGGTTTAAATTAACTGATACCTATTGCTTGATAATGGTAAATTAATTGCATTGTAAGCATAGAAATAAACTATAATGCAATTATTAATTAGCAAGTTTTTCTTTGGCTAATCCTCAATTGACATTGAGTAACTAAAGGTTCTAGCGCGGATGAGCCGCCATATTGATTTTTTTTTAAATTCAACATGCCAATTAAAACGATGCGATAGACAACAAAGACATCTTTGGAAAAAAGTATAAATGGATTTTATCCGCAATTAAATATCCATGTTGTGAGCTGACGTCAAGTGTTTAGTTTGGGGTATTACGAATAACCAAAATAACCCTGATTAACCGAAATAACCTGTTAATAACCAAAATAACCCTAACATGCACCGAAATAACCTCTAAATCGATGAATTAAAGTTCCAAACTATGCAAAAATGTGTTTTTATAACATTTTAATCACGCTTACCTGAGTTTTTCAAATACTTTATTTCAGAAGTTTTCAATCGTGAAGGAAGGATTGTGACAAATTATGGGATCACATCCCGAACTTGGATAGAAAATGCTTTTTTTTTTTTTTTTTTTTCAATATTTTGCTATTTACTGTTGATATTTTATCACAATATACAAATTAATATAAATAAAATTGATAATTCAGTCTTAAACGTATTAACATCGTAAGCAGTCAACAAGCCTGACTCAACGAAATATCGAAGCGTATGGAATACAAACTTATTTTTTTCATATAAAGTTATATTAAGTTGATATTTTATCATTTCATACAAAAATAAATCTATTAAAAGGTTATTTCGGTGCCATTTAGGGTTATTTTGGTTATTCTTATCACCGTTTAGTTTGTACACTGAAAAGTTTCATAGGATGTACAAAGTTTTTATGACGATTATGTGCTGAAGAAACATACAATATTTTGTGACATTTTATTTTTAGCACACCTTGCCAAAGGCAATATGAGCTTTTGTCATCACTTGGCGTCCATCGGCCGTCGTCCGTTAACTTCACATTTTAATCTTCTCCTCTGAAACCCCTCAGCCAAATGAATTGAAACTTGGTAGGAAGCATCTATGGAAGGTACTCTCTACAGATTACGCATTTTGTCCCGATCCATTAACAAACATGGCCGCCACAGGCAATTATTGTTTCTGATTGGCCGATTTTTTTAAATCTTCTCCTCTGAAACCGCTTGGCCAAATGAACCGAAACTTGGTAGAAAGCATTTATGGATTGTCCTCTATAAAGATGGTTAATTCCGTCCCGATCCGTTAACAAACATGGCCACCATAGGCCATTCTTATTTCTAATAGGTCTATTTCTAAAAATCTTCCCTCTGAAACAACTAAACCCTAATGAATCGAAACTTGGTAGGAAGCTTCTATGGATGGAAGGTCCTCTATAAAGATTGCTAATTTCCTCCCCATCTGGTAACAAACATGGCTGCCATAGGCAATTCTTGTTTCAAGTTTTTTTTAAATCTTCCCTCACTGAAACTCCTTGGCCATATGAACAGCAATTTGATGGGAAGCACCTATGGAAGGTTCTGTATTAAGTTTCCTCAAAACAGAATGAAATGTGAGCGACACATGCTCCGTCCAGTGAGCCTCTAGTTTGCTTTCAATTTTTAGACCATTTCTGAGCTGTTTCCGCCAGGCACTAGAATATAAATAAATGTCTTGTAGTTACAAGCGACAATTGGGTTTTTAATGGTCTGAAGTACATGTACGTGTCGCGAGTACAACTTCATTTTCAAATCCCAAATTGACGTCGGCAACTACCGGTATTCAAATACAATACAGTTATTTCTAAAATTAACGCGTGCACATTACTTGTTAATTATAGACGTAGAAATAATGTTCTGATTATTGCTTGTATTTGTGCAGAAGGTTATTGACCTCATTTAGATTGCAGAAAAGATTATAAGCGATGGATTTTCATATAGTGAAAATGTATAAAGATAAAAAAGTCAACAAAAATGTCAAAAATATTTTTTTATCAATGTGTGACGTAAAAGTGTCTTTGACATTTACTTCACTGAGTTTGGAGCTGTTTTGACAACTGTTTTGCCTGTTTTGTTCAAGTATTGTTATAAATAATGTTATAGTGACAGCCGGAAAATTTGAACCGTAATGAAAGCGGGGGGTTTGGCGCTTTAAAATCTGATTCAACCCACCATTTCTTTAGAAATGCCTGTACCAAGTCAGGGTCATTACGGTTTTCACAGTTTTCCGGTTGTTGACTGATTTTGTCTGTCTATATACTTATGAGTTTTGACTTTCCCTTTGTAAGATTGTTCGGAATTCGGTAATTTTGTTATTACCCTTATTTCATGTTAAAAGTAATTGGGAAGCATATGTATGCCCCCTTAATTTTGTAATAATAAATCATTAGTTATGTGGATGTATATGTATGTGGATATGTGTGTGTGTGTGTGTGTGTGTGTATGCATATATGTGTGTGTATATATATGTGTGTATGTGTATATGTATGTATGTGTGTATGTATGTGTAGGTATATCTGTGCATGCAGGCATGTGTGGGAGTGTATGAATGTATGTTTATTCTGTTAGTATAACATAAATTGCACAAATAATGTGTATGTCTCACACTATGTGTTGCCTTTGTTTGTATTTTCTTGTTTTGTGTGTTTATTTTCTGCACAAATTTATGTGTGTGTTTCTCTATATTTTTGTTTGTTTGATGTTGTTGCTCTTTTTGCTTACATATCAGATATATCTGCTAAAATGCTATCTACTTACACTCAGTAATGTGACGATGAAGATTCCATAGCTTGATTCATTAATTATCCTTGTTCAGATTTAAAGTTGTAGTTGCTGAATAGAAATTGAGAGTGATTTCTTTTTCAATCTTAAATATTTTCGGATATATTAATTTCGGAAATAACGTATATTTTATCTCCGTTGTATTGAATAATAGTATAATTCCATATATAATATTGATAAAAAAAAACACATTTTAGATTTTTCATATCTGGGTCAAAAACGAAAGTACATTGTATATATATAAGAAGCAAACAAACAATCCTAAAACTAGAAACACTTGATATAACTCTCAAAATCCGTATTGAATGTATTGACCAATCTTTATTGTATTGTACTAAAACGATTAACACTATTTCTATGACATGCTATTAATATTAACGAGGTCAGGATAAGGTACTGGTATTTTATGTTTCTCTCACTAACAAATGTAAAGATCTCAAATAAAGATTTTAATTGGGGAAAAAAAGAAAAAAAAGAAAGATTATTGCTTGATAATTGTAGGTGTAGAAACCACCCGCTTCTATATTTATCATTTTGCATCTAGTGTTAGTAATTGTGTTGTGTTTCGTTTGTCTTCGTCTTGTGTACCCAATGTTGGCAGTTTCTGTGGATTGTCAATTCTGTTTCTCTTACGTTTATTAAGTCATTCTATCTATTATCATCAAATGTTTGGTTTTCAGATGTTCCTGACAAAGAAAAAGAGATTGATACACCAGCAATGTACGAAATGTATGTAATTTTATATTTCATGAAGTGAAGGAACGAGAAAAAATAGAGAAATGCAAAGTTTGTTTACGCAGTATGAGTTTCGGGATAACTTTTTCGCTTTTTTTATTTTAATGAATAGCCATGGTAATGAAGCAAACGTTTATGAAATATAGACAATATAGGTCAGTAATGAAATTAGCATAAACAATGTCAATAATCCATTGAAAGTGTTAGTAAGAATGGCATCTGAAAAATCCCAAGAATTTACAAGTCAACATTTTACTTTGACATTTGAATTGTTCAGAAGTAAAACAGAGTGAAAATCTTTTTGATAATTTCATAAACGAGGTCGAATTATGAAATGTAAAGTTTTGTTAACCAGGCGTAATCGCAAAGGATCATGCGAGTTATTTTTATTTCATGGCTGGTTGGTTATCTTCATTTACGAAACCACTTTGCTGATGTAAATTAATGTTGACATGAATATTCATTGGGTGTTGATCGGAAATCCAAGATAACAAACACTGCATGGAACTCTATTGGGGAAAATATGTCGAATTAGAAACTACAAAGCTGAGGAAACCCAAACGACACTTAGATGATATTTGGGTGGTCTTGCATATTCTTTTTAGCGTTTTTTTTTTAGGTGCGATTAGAAATCTAAGATGGCTTCCACCGCAGAGCATAGGTGAACATGGTAAACATGTCTTCTTATTAAATTAAAGTACAAGAAAGACGAATCTTTATTGCATATGTATGGTTATTATATGGCTATTTACAAGATGACTGTCATATCTGGACATTGTTAATGATACATTAATATTCTCTGTAAGATCTTAAAACCAATTTGACACCAATTTCCGATTACAATGTGAATTGGACTGTTCTCTACTTAGTTAGAAACTGATCAGAAAACAAAGATTCTGCAAATGTATCATTATAATATCTGTCTAGTATATTAGTTCGTTTTTCTTGAAAATCAATTCACATTTAAATATCTTAGATGCTTCTGGTGTCAATTCTCGTATTTGAATCAAACCAAGCAAAAAGGCATTTTGATTTGAAAACATAGCCTCTCTTTGGCCATCTAACAGATACACATGTTAAGAATGATAGCTCTTGGTTTAGTTGGCATACTATTTATGTTAAACTTGCTTACACTACTAGTGTTGGGTGTCACTAGTAGAGCAGGAACTGTTTAGCCCTTCTGATGCACCTGAGTTAACCTCCGATTTTTAGTTCTTGTTTCTCAGTCTTCAGTTTTCTCTGTAGTTTGTGTAGTTTATTTTTGTAAATCATTGTTTGTCCTATTGTCCCTTTTCTTTTGCCCATTGAATAGTCCTTCTTTGACTTACTGCTCAACCCTTTGTTTTTACTTTTAAGCGAAAAGCATAATACATTCATTATTTGGAATTATTTTGATTATTAAATGTGATTTTGCTTGAATGTAATAAAAATTCATTTGTTATTTCATAGTCGGTAGTTCACGTCTGATCACGCTCCTATTAGCTTGGTGGTGGCAGGCCGTTTTATGGATGGGAGAAACTGGAGTAGCAGGAGAAAACCACCGACGTTCTTAAATTAATTGACAGGAAAAGTTTGACGATACCAAAGGGGTAATCATTAAGTTAGGGGGTATTCATAACGTTGTATCCAGTACTGCTTACTATGGATTCAACTCATAACATTTCGCAACTTCTACACTAAAAGACAGATTAAAAGAATTAATTCGATTATGTTTTATAGAATAAAATATCTTGTTTTAGGAAAGAACATGTCTTATTTGACTAAGAAAAAAACCTCTCAGATTCTAATAAAAAGCCATGTCTGCTTGATACATTGACTTACACATAGACATTGCAAATGAGGACCGGATAAGAACGATAATTTACGACAAAAGAATTGATTTCAATTTTCCCATTGTGAACATTCTATTTATTTACAGTATTATTCCAGCAGCATCTGTATGTGTAGTATATATCCCTACGTTTGTGTTCATATTAAATTTCTTTAATAGAGGGTTGCTGTTAACCAGGAAACTACTGAACCAAGGGTAAAAATTGAAGTCATCACTTTGAAGGTTTAGACGGTGGCAATCATGCTGTGCTTAACCGTTAGCAAATGTCTGTGTCACAGATTATCACGGTTATGTTTCGTAGTCAAAATCCCGTCCTTTCCTCGTTCATGACATTATCGCCGGAATTTAGACATGGGTAGCACAACAACGGGTGCCACAAGTGACGCAGAAATTGCTTACTTATTCAGAGCACCTGAGTTCGTCCCAGTTTTTAGTAAGGGTTTTCTTGTTCATTTTGCTCAATGACATGTTTTCACGTTTTTAGTTTCGTGTTGTGGTGTCCGCTACGATTTCCGCGTAAATACGATGTTCAATTCGTTTCGACTCCCATTTTGTAGGGGATTCATATTCAACATGATTTCCATATAAGATTATAGTCCTGTCGTTTAACAGTAGCACAACAGGTGCCACCAGGGGAGCAGGAAATTCTTTTTCCTATCTGGAATTTTCAGTGAGCTTTGGGTTGCCCAATCTTTAGTTTTCTGTGTAGTATTTCGTCTACCATTGTTTTGTCGCTTTTCTTACCTTTTGTCATTATATTGTCTGTCCTTCTTCGATTATAGTGTCTAATTACCCCTTTTGGTATCTTCAAACTCTTTTTAATCAGTACATGTAATAATTATCTAAACAGATGTTAATATTTTGTTTAAATACCCTATATTTCAGTGTTGTTGCTATTGTAGTCATAATGGTAGGATTGATCATAGGAATGACTTGTATATACATATCACGTAAGTAGAGTAAATCAGAGTCTGTGTTCCTTACTTATTTATAAAGTTACATCAATTAATGAAATATCCAGGGGTTTACAGGGGGTCTAAAGATATAGATATAGCTATTATATGACCTAACTGTTTCTATGTGGCAATATTCGAGGAAAAAATCTCAACTGCTCAACTAATTGAAAAAACACTTTTCTGAATGAATTTGATATTGTAATAAATTAATTGTTCTTATTATATAACAGTTAAGCTTCCTATATATATGGTTTTTCCATGATATTTGTTTTGTTTCGTCATTTTTATGTCTCCCCTTCGAACGAAGGGAGACATATTGTTTTAGTCTGATTTTTTCTTCTGCTTCTTCTGCTTCTTCTCAGGGAAGCTTGTCCGGACCATAAGTTTATTGTCTTTCCAGATAGTCAAATGATTGTTTTTTAAATATATTGTTATACAGATGGCCGCATTAAGGGGAGACATAAGCTTTAGATATCTAAAACAGTTCTTCCTAGTTTTCCCTTCCATTTATTTGCTTTGGTTGTTTTGTTTTATGGTGTTTAATGCCACTTTCAACAATATTTCAGTTATATCGTGGCGGTCAGTTTTATTGGTGGAGGAAACTGGAGGACCCGGAGAAGACCACTGACCTGCAGCAAGTCACTGACAAACTTTATCACTTAATGTTGTACACCTCGTCCTGAGTGGGATTCCAACCCACAACATCAATGGTGATAGGCACCGATTGCATAGGTAGTTGTAAATCCAACTACCATACGATGACGGCCATGACGGTTCCTCTTCCATTTATTAATTTCATCTTTACCTAATATATTTTCTTTTCAAGAAATGAACTGTGGTGTTTGCTATGATGTTTGTTTCAATGGAATTTAAAATAATACAGATTTGCTTCATTATACAATTTGTGACCAATAAAGATCAGTGGAATTATAATAAAAAAAAATCTTTCATTTTCGGTCACCTAACAAAATCTGGTATCAGGTCATGTCATGTAACCTTTCATTCATCTTCTACCATCCAATTATATGCAATATAGCAATATATATTGCCCAATCAGACAACAGCTATCAGCGTGTGCTCGATTTTGCAGTAAGCGAAGCGAATAATATAACCTCCTATTTTTAAAAACGATCTAGATTACTTAATTTTAGTTTGGAAACAACATGTCAACAGACAAATCGACAAAGCATCGACTACGTTTTTTCTTCATTGGATTTTAAGACCTCAGCATTTGGGAGGAAAGTCACCGATTGGTTGGTTGGAAATATTACCCCTAATATGATCTTTTTCGAAATGCTAAACAATATGAACAGAGTATTAAGTGAATACACGTTAGAGAAAATCGAAGAGGCAATCGCGAATGGACCATGCAGAGAAACTGGCAACACTAGGTACACAGGACGATGACAAACAAACAAAAACACAATATGTGTTGGACACTACCATGCCTAAGCAAACATAAATAACGTAAATTAGACATGAACCCACCTACAAACAACTGGAGGTAAAGACGAACCGAACATCGTTATTATGCGGAAATCGTAACGGACATCACAACACGGAGTTAAGAAAGTCAAGACACATAATAGGAGAACACAAAAAACTAAAAACATGAGCAACAAGCACCCCACCATTAAAGCTATATTAACTGTTGATGTTTCTACTACTCCTGTGAAATGCACTTCAAAGATTTAGTAATTCTTGAAATCCTATGAATTATCTTAGGAATTATCTTCTGTCATATATCATTATTCGGTGGACTTGGACATTAGAAAAATAAATTTAATCACAAACCTCAATTTGTGATTAAAATGTTTTTGACACTCAAAATTGGTTGCAGTGTTCATGAATTTAAATTACTCTTGCTTGATATTTGTGCAAGCTATTCCTGCTTAGTAACAATCGAACGGGATGTACAATAATGTCCATTGAACGATCACGTGTCCAAGTTAAATCGATGTGTACATGAAATTCAAAATGTCAACCTCGTATGACTTACTGTAATTGTATTCTAAATAATATTATGATTGGTGCGTTTATTTATATTTTCCGTGTCCACCACGTATTCCATACCCATACAACACATGAACTCTTGGGATATGTGGGAGGTGGTGTTACCCATCGAGTGTGTTATTTTGTGTTATATCGTTATTATCTTTCTGCCCAGATCCTTCATTTTCTCTAAACCATTGTTGACTAAGAAATTGTGTGTATATTATGGTAGTATCAAGCAAACTTGCCAGGAATGCTCCTTGTATGGTTTTCGCTCAATTTGGAAATTCAATATGACACTAGTGCCAATTATTATTGATAAAATTTCAATGTTTGATGACAAGTCCCTTATTTAATCCTATGAAAAGAAATCCAATGAAGCCACAATTATGGGACAGTTTAAACCCCTGCTGGAAAATAAATTAAAAACAGCATTCTGCAAACTCGATTGAACCTAAACTGTACATGGATAATCACGGATATTCACTTGAAAACTGTTGATTGAAGTCATAATAATTTCACGTTACACTTGATATATGATGTCCTTCTATCTCTTTGAACTAGAAATATACAGCTATGTAATATTCATACCTTGACCTACACCTTGAACAGAGTGAGGTCTGGCTAAGAGATGATTTCAATTTCCCCATTGTGAATTTTCCATTTATATGTAGCAACATTTCAGCACCAGCCGCTCTGGTGAACAAGAGAAAGCCAAATTTAAATATAAGCTTCCCGTGGTACCACAGGAAAGTATTCTGAAATATGGTCTAGCATAGAATTATATAGGGTCATGACCCCTCTCATCTTGCCAGAACCCGCCCCGCCCTAGCTGCAACATACATTTATTAGGGACGGACCATTTAACTTGAAGGGGGGGGGGGTTATGGTTTTTTTCAAAAAAGATATTCTGATTCTCAATGTTGCTGAAAAAAATATTCTGATTTTGGTGGAGGGAAAAAAATAATCTGATTCCGAGTTTTTGTCATATAACCCAATGTTAAATTGTGGGAAAAAAAATTCGCGCTTAGCGCGACCAAAAAAATTAATATTCTAACTCTTGTGTAATCCGGAAAAAAAATTCTGAATGGAACAAAAAACCATAACCCCTCCTCCCCCCTACAAGCTAAATGGTCGGTCCATTACAATGGGGGGAAAAACATATATAAAACAAATCTTCAAATTTAAATGTATGACAATAATTTTAGAACATGATAAGAACAATTACTATATTAAAAGTCACTTCTATTTGAGATATCCTTTAAATGAACTGCATTTCCTTTAATAAAAGAAAACAAATTCTTTGACTTTATCAAAACTAAAATAACTTTCGCAAAATTTAAAATGTACTTTACAACATATACTGTGCACTGTATCCATAATTCTCCATCCTGTATCCCTGCACGAATCATCATTGGCGTTAAAGCAATAAAGTTCACAGCATTCGAAAGTACATTGAAGTTGTAGTAAACTGAAAGTCCGCATTCAGTAAGACAGTTCGAAGAATTCTGCTCGTAAGACAAACTCAACACCTGTCAAAAATTACAAACAGCAGCAGATTTCTTACTAAAAAAGAAGGGGATAGCAGGGGAAGGTGGTGGGGTTTCGATAGCTTGCCGATCTACAGCTAGGGAAGCTTCCCGAAAATGACGTCATATATCAGAGATGATATATCAGAAACCGTAATGGTTTCAATTCCGGAAAATCAATTAAACATTTATTAAATTTGTTTTATCCTTAATATGATAACCAGTATTAATAAAAGATTCAACTTGTTGCAGAGGCATATAAATATAGAAACATAAATTTAGCTAAAATGGCTGCAGGTATTCCTAAAGAAATGGTGGGTTGAATCAGATTTTAAAGCGCCAAACCTCCCGCTTTCATTACGGCTCACAGGTTCCGGCTGTCACTATAGCATTATTTATAACAATACTGGAACAAAATAGGTAAACTAGTTATCAAAGCAGTACCAAACCCAATGAAGCAAATGTCAAAAACAATTTTACGTCACCCATTGATAAAAAAATATTTTCGAAATTTTTGTTGACTCCCTTATCTTTATGCATTTTCACTATATGAAAATGCATCGTTTATCATCGTCTCTGCAGAGACGGAATATATTTCGACAAGATCTTGGTATCGGAATATAAACTTTTTAAGAGATCGAATAAGGCGAATCTTTTCATAGCCCTGGTCCAGTAGCCAATGACATCTGATGATGATAAACTCAGACTTGAACATAATTAATAGCAGAGAGGGGGACGGACACTACAAAACAAATGGTGCATTTTATGCTCCGTCATGTCAAATTCCTGTGGTTAAAATATAAGAAAACTAAGAGATATGAAGCCTTTAACAAATGAAATGAAAAGAAACAAAATAAAGACAACAATATATGTAATAAAAGAATTCATTGCCTATATATTGTTTTTTCCTTGTGAAATGGAGATACCATATTATTTTTTCTACCTTCAACATAGTTTTTATGTTTCAGTGAAGTGAATCCCTCATTATGACATATGATATTCTTGTGTATTTTATTCCTATGCACATAAATATTAACTTAAGATTTGAATTTTAGCATTAAAATATTATTGATAGTCTTAAAGTTAATGAAAAGAAACTGTGAATACAGCTTATCACCAAATTGAAAGGGTTTCTCTGGTCTATTTAAATCATTTGAAAAGTGATACAAATATGTAGTTGCCGTCCCCTGTATTGGTGGTTCAGTATGAAGACAGTTTTTTGTAAATTTAATAGTCACAATGGACATTGAGATAATTTATGCAATCATTATACTTTTTACTTTCATGTAATAATTCTAAAATTGTAATGATTTTCATTTAAGTATTTGTTCTAACAATTAGAAAATGACCTCCTACTTATTTGTTAATTGACATAAAATGTTTGTTTTACTGAAAGGGAATTTTAAAGTTATATATCAGAAATTGATTAAACTTATATATTTTTAATGAATGTTATTAGTTGAATTTCTAAAACAAACCAAAATTATAGGTATTTTTTAATACATTTTCATACAAATGAATAGTAAAGTTGTCCTCATCACATATGTGTAGTGTCCGTCCCCAAATATAGGGACGTCAGTTTAATGGTCTTTTATAAAATTTGAGGGATTTCTGTGTGATTTTCATCGGAGAATATATAAGTTTAATCAATTTCTGATATATATCTTGGCGTGATATTCAAATATGGTTATTTTTAGAAATCCCCAGTCCCTAAAAATTGCATAGCATGCAACACATGTGTTTCTACTTTGTCACATACCATGTGCTAATCCAATAGGAAAACATAATTTACATAGAAAAATAATAACATTATTTATGTATACATGTGCTATATTAAAAATCATTATGAAAAGAAAGTTTAAACAGTAATGGTAATCAATTCCACCAATATCAACAAAACAAACAATCACCTCTCATCTTAACTCACTGAACACAAAAAAGAAAGTTTAAACAGTAATGGTCATCAATTCCACCAATATCAACAAAACAAACAATCACCTCTCATCTCAACTCACTGAACACAATAAAGAAAACTTATACAGTAATGGTAATCAATTCCACCAATATCAACAAAACAAACAATCACCTCTCATCTTAACTCACTGAACACAAAAAAGAAAGTTTAAACAGTAATGGTGGTCAATTCCACCAATATCAACAAAACAAACAATCACCTTTCATCTTAACTCACTGAACACAAAAAAGAAAGCTTAAACAGTAATGGTGGTCAATTCCACCAATATCAACAAAACAAACAATCACCTCTCATCTTAACTCACTGAACACAAAAAAGAAAGTTTAAACAGTAATGGTGGTCAATTCCACCAATATCAATAAAACAAACAATCACCTCTCATCTTAACTCACTGAACACAATAAAGAAAGCTTAAACAGTAATGGTGGTCAATTCCACCAATATCAATAAAACAAACAATCACCTCTCATCTTAACTCACTGAACACAATAAAGAAAGCTTAAACAGTAATGGTCATCAATTCCACCAATATCAACAAAACAAACAATCACTTCTCATCTTAACTCACTGAACACAAAAAAGAAAGCTTAAACAGTAATGGTCATCAATTCCACCAATTTCAACAAAGCAAACAATCACCTCTCATCTTAACTCACTGAACACAATAAAGAAAGTTTAAACAGTAATGGTCATCAATTCCACCAATTTCAACAAAAAAACAATCACATTTCATCTTAACTCACTGAACACAAAAGAGAAAGCTTAAACAGTAATGGTCATCAATTCCACCAATCTCAACAAAACAAACAATCACTTCTCATCTTAACTCACTGAACATAAGCAAGAAAGCTTAAACAGTAATAGTCATCAATTCCACCAATATCAACAAAACAAACAATCACCTCTCATCTTAACTCACTCAACACAAAAAAGAAAGTTTAAACACTAATGGTCATCAATTCCACCAATATCAACAAAACAAACAATCACCTCTCATCTTTACTCACTGAACACAAAAAGGAAAGCTTAAACAGTAATGGTCATCAATTCCACCAATATCAACAAAACAAACAATCACCTCTCATCTTAACTCACTGAACACAAAAAAGAAAGCTTAAACACTAATGGTCATCAATTCCACCAATATCAACAAAACAAACAATCACCTCTCATCTTAACTCACTGAACACAAAAAAGAAAGCTTAAACAGTAATGGTCATCAATTCCACCAATATCAACAAAACAAACAATCACCTCTCATCTTAACTCACTGAACAAAAAAAAGAAAGTTTTAAACAGTAATGGTCATCAATTCCACCAATATCAACAAAACAAACAATCACCTCTCATCTTTACTCACTGAACACAAAAAAGAAAGCTTAAACAGTAATGGTCATCAATTTCACCAATATCAACAAAACAAACAATCACCTTTCATCTTAAATCACTGAACACAAAAAAGAAAGTTTAAACAGTAATGGTCATCAATTCCACCAATATCAACAAAACAAACAATCACCTCTCATCTTAACTCACTGAACACAAAAAAGAAAGCTTAAGCAGTAGTGGTCATCAATTCCACCAATATCAACAAAACAAACAATCACCTCTCATCTTAACTCACTGAACACAATAAAGAAAGTTTAAAGAGTAATGGTCATCAATTCCACCAATATCAACAAAAAAAACAATCACATTTCATCTTAACTCACTGAACAAAAAAAAGAAAGTTTAAACAGTAATGGTCATTAATTCCACCAATATCAACAAAACAAACAATCACCTCTCATCTTAACTCACTGAACACAAAAAAGAAAGCTTAAACAGTAATGGTCATCAATTTCACCAATATCAACAAAACAAACAATCACCTCTCATCTTAACTCACTGAACACAATAAAGAAAGTTTAAACAGTAATGGTCATCAATTCCACCAATATCAACAAAACAAACAATCACCTCTCATCTTAACTCACTGAACACAAAAAAGAAAGTTTAAACAGTAATGGTGGTCAATTCCACCAATATCAACAAAACAAACAATCACCTTTCATCTTAACTCACTGAACACAAAAAAGAAAGCTTAAACAGTAATGGTGGTCAATTCCACCAATATCAACAAAACAAACAATCACCTCTCATCTTAACTCACTGAACACAAAAAAGAAAGTTTAAACAGTAATGGTGGTCAATTCCACCAATATCAATAAAACAAACAATCACCTCTCATCTTAACTCACTGAACACAATAAAGAAAGCTTAAACAGTAATGGTGGTCAATTCCACCAATATCAATAAAACAAACAATCACCTCTCATCTTAACTCACTGAACACAATAAAGAAAGCTTAAAGAGTAATGGTCATCAATTCCACCAATATCAACAAAAAAACAATCACATTTCATCTGAACTCACTGAACAAAAAAAAGAAAGTTTTAAAGAGTAATGGTCATCAATTCCACCAATATCAACAAAACAAACAATCACCTCTCATCTTAACTCACTGAACACAAAAAAGAAAGCTTAAACAGTAATGGTCATCAATTTCACCAATATCAACAAAACAAACAATCACCTCTCATCTTAACTCACTGAACACAATAAAGAAAGCTTAAAGAGTAATGGTCATCAATTCCACCAATATCAACAAAAAAACAATCACATTTCATCTTAACTCACTGAACAAAAAAAAGAAAGTTTTAAACAGTAATGGTCATCAATTCCACCAATATCAACAAAACAAACAATCACCTCTCATCTTAACTCACTGAACACAAAAAAGAAAGCTTAAACAGTAATGGTCATCAATTCCACCAATATCAACAAAACAAACAATCACCTCTCATCTTAACTCACTGAACACAAAAAAGAAAGCTTAAACAGTAATGGTCATCAATTTCACCAATATCAACAAAACAAACAATCACCTCTCATCTTAACTCACTGAACACAATAAATAAAGCTTAAACAGTAATGGTCATCAATCCCACCAATAACAACAAAACAAACAATCACCTTTCATCTTAAATCACTGAACACAAAAAAGAAAGTTTAAACAGTAATGGTCATCAATTCCACCAATATCAACAAAACAAACAATCACCTCTCATCTTAACTCACTGAACACAAAAAAGAAAGCTTAAACAGTAATGGTCATCAATTCCACCAATACCAACAAAACAAACAATCACCTCTCATCTTAACTCACTGAACACAATAAAGAAAGTTTAAAGAGTAATGGTCATCAATTCCACCAATATCAACAAAAAAACAATCACATTTCATCTTAACTCACTGAACAAAAAAAAGAAAGTTTAAACAGTAATGGTCATCAATTCCACCAATATCAACAAAACAAACAATCACCTCTCATCTTAACTCACTGAACACAAAAAAGAAAGCTTAAACAGTAATGGTCATCAATTTCACCAATATCAACAAAACAAACAATCACCTCTCATCTTAACTCACTGAACACAATAAAGAAAGCTTAAAGAGTAATGGTCATCAATTCCACCAATATCAACAAAAAAACAATCACATTTCATCTTAACTCACTGAACAAAAAGAAGAAAGTTTTAAACAGTAATGGTCATCAATTCCACCAATATCAACAAAACAAACAATCACCTCTCATCTTAACTCACTGAACACAAAAAAGAAAGCTTAAACAGTAATGGTCATCAATTCCACCAATATCAACAAAACAAAAAATCACCTCTCATCTTAACTCACTGAACACAAAAAAGAAAGCTTAAACAGTAATGGTCATCAATTTAACCAATATCAACAAAACAAACAATCACCTCTCATCTTAACTCACTGAACACAATAAAGAAAGTTTAAACAGTAATGGTCATCAATTCCACCAATATCAACAAAACAAACAATCACCTCTCATCTTAACTCACTGAACACAAAAAAGAAAGCTTAAACAGTAATGGTCATCAATTTCACCAATATCAACAAAACAAACAATCACCTCTCATCTTAACTCACTGAACACAATAAAGAAAGCTTAAACAGTAATGGTCATCAATCCCACCAATAACAACAAAACAAACAATCACCTTTCATCTTAAATCACTGAACACAAAAAAGAAAGTTTAAACAGTAATGGTCATCAATTCCACCAATATCAACAAAACAAACAATCACCTCTCATCTTAACTCACTGAACACAAAAAAGAAAGCTTAAACAGTAATGGTCATCAATTCCACCAATATCAACAAAACAAACAATCACCTCTCATCTTAACTCACTGAACACAATAAAGAAAGTTTAAAGAGTAATGGTCATAAATTCCACCAATATCAACAAAAAAACAATCACATTTCATCTTATCTCACTGAACAAAAAAAAGAAAGTTTAAACAGTAATGGTCATCAATTCCACCAATATCAACAAAACAAACAATCACCTCTCATCTTAACTCACTGAACACAAAAAAGAAAGCTTAAACAGTAATGGTCATCAATTTCACCAATATCAACAAAACAAACAATCACCTCTCATCTTAACTCACTGAACACAATAAAGAAAGTTTAAACAGTAATGGTCATCAATTCCACCAATATCAACAAAAAAACAATCACATTTCATCTTAACTCACTGAACAAAAAAAAGAAAGCTTAAACAGTAATGGTCATCAATTCCACCAATATCAACAAAACAAACAATCACCTCTCATCTTAACTCACTGAACACAAAAAAGAAAGCTTAAACAGTAATGGTCATCAATTTCACCAATATCAACAAAACAAACAATCACCTCTCATCTTCACTCACTGAACACAATAAAGAAAGTTTAAAGAGTAATGGTCATCAATTCCACCAATATCAACAAAAAAACAATCACATTTCATCTTAACTCACTGAACAAAAAAAAGAAAGTTTAAACAGTAATGGTCATCAATTCCACCAATATCAACAAAACAAACAATCACCTCTCATCTTAACTCACTGAACACAAAAAAGAAAGCTTAAACAGTAATGGTCATCAATTTCACCAATATCAACAAAACAAACAATCACCTCTCATCTTAACTCACTGAACACAATAAAGAAAGCTTAAACAGTAATGGTCATCAATTCCACCAATATCAACAAAACAAACAATCACTTCTCATCTTAACTCACTGAACACAAAAAAGAAAGTTTAAACAGTAATGGTCATCAATTCCACCAATATCAACAAAACAAACAATCACCTCTCATCTTAACTCACTGAACACAAAAAAGAAAGCTTAAACAGTAATGGTCATCAATTTCACCAATATCAATAAAACAAACAATCACCTCTCATCTTAACTCACTGAACACAATAAAGAAAGCTTAAACAGTAATGGTCATCAATTCCACCAATATCAACAAAACAAACAATCACCTCTCATCTTAACTCACTGAACACAATAAAGAAAGTTTAAAGAGTAATGGTCATCAATTCCACCAATATCAATAAAACAAACAATCACCTCTCATCTTAACTCACTGAACACAATAAAGAAAGCTTAAACAGTAATGGTCATCAATTCCACCAATAACAACAAAACAAACAATCACCTTTCATCTTAAATCACTGAACACAAAAAAGAAAGTTTAAACAGTAATGGTCATCAGTTCTGAAATAGTTGTCAGTCTCAGGTATAAATATCAAATTCTTGGAAATCTCACTCAATCACAAAAATATGGTCTCAAATGGTAATAAATGAGAAGCAGTAGTTGTAAATGCAATAGTTATATTAAATAATATATTAATGGATACAATATACAGTATTGTGTCAATGTGTATGATTAGACAGTGTTTATTTACCTGCAATCAGCTGATTCAAATACGAACTGACAAATTACTCCACAAAACCTATTTATATACCGGTACGTTTCATACAGTGAAATCAGCAGGAAATTCATGCGCATAAAAATACATCCTGTCCAAATCAAGGTCATTGACATCAACGAAATGAAAGGAATTATAAACAGCGGCAATTTCAAGTGCTTAAGCATAAATTACGGTCATAGAACGGAATTACTAATTATATAAACAGGTAAGAACATGTTGCTAATGGTCTGACAGTTGGAAACATTGGAGAAAACAAGATACCTTAGAAAACATGAAAGTTATTCAATGACATACTTTCGCGAACTTTTAGTAAGTAAAAGGAAACTTATGTTTTGGCAATTTTACGGCTGAAATTGGATTGTAAAGTTAATAAACATGAATGAATAAATTCATAACACTGCCCTCCGTTTTGTAAAGTTTCGTCTCGAAATTTGTAAACATTTTCATAGTACTTATTCATTGGAGACACATTTAAAAAATGAACAATTTCAATAGATTCAACAAATATTTTTCAGTTATCATCTCGAAATATAATATGTCACGTTCTGAATGTTGATAATCATTGAAATGTCACTATAATTGAGTGTTCTCTTCGTCGTTAAGCGCCACAAATCCATTTTTCGAATTTTACAATTTATGCATTTTATGATTGGTCGACATAATGAAACGTTCCATCACAAATTGTTGATCGTCTCCTTTTTGGTACTTGGAATACCACACTTCTCACCCGGGCTTTCGAGATGATGCGGCCTTAAAACAATCCGGCCTTGCGAAAATCCGGCCTTAAACAAATGCGGCCTTAGTTGATACGGCCTTGGTTAATGCGGCCTCAGTTAAGAATGATGTGTATTTATGGATATATACGATACATATGATAAAACGACACATTGTGATGATTTGAGTAAATAATTAATTAATTAATTTGTCTATCAGGTGCCATATAACATGTCTTTTCTTAAACAAATGATAATTAATTGCAAGAGAACATCTAAGGAATTTCGCTTGTTGACAACTTGGTATATCAACCTGAATTGTTTTTCTAATCATCAACTTCAATGGAAATGATTTCCGTCATTATTACCAAAAATTACTAATTATTTTTTTTTTAAATAATAACGATGTATTATGGCTTTTCATATTCAGTTACGTGTAAATCTTGTGAAAACACTACAAGTTCCAATATGTCATGAATATCTATGCTAATCTGAATACATTATTTTATTCATCATGCCCATGAATATTTAAATAATATTTTGAATTTAAATACAACTTCTATTTTTTAATTATTCTTTTCCCTAAAATCATAGTCACAAAAATATATTAGCGTAGTTGTTTATAATAGCGCATACTATATATATCTCACGGCCGGAACATCCATTTGATATAAGGCCGCATAAACTAAGGCCGCATCTGTCATAAGGCCGCATCAACTTGTAAGGTCACCCGGGATGTAGATTCCTTGTGCCTTCTTTTCGGTTCGCGCTCCTGTCTGTCTTCTGATCTCCTTGGTTGTCTTGACTTTTCGTTTTCTTTCAAATCTTTTTTTAACCTTCCCTAGCTACTGATTAAGTGTTGATTTTGTCTTCTCCATTTTGGATATATATCTTTCAAATTCGGTACGTTCTTTGAGCAAAGTTTCCTTCAACGTGTTTACCTCCGCTTCTAGAGAAAACACATCTTCATTTTCGGGTACAATCACTTGCTCTATGGTTACTTCCTCTGTGAAATCCGGTACATTCTCGTCTATCGGAATGTTCTAAGGTTGATCGATTGGTACGAGCTGGCTTGACGGACTAATGTCTAACTCGAACTTTCTGTTTGAAGCATGACAGTAAGCACTGTCGGATAATTTGGCTTTGCATGCGTTACTAGCACTTATCTGCTTGGCGTAAGTAAATATGTGTTTGTTCCACTTGGCTTGCGTCGGAGCTTTGAAATGACATAGGACGCAAAAATATGGTACGTCCTTATCTTGGTTATGTTTTTTCAAAAAACGGTCAATGGCATTTTTCTTTTTCCCTTTATAGAAGCATTTTGTACATTTTACAAAAATCATATCTGGAAAGACAAATTAAGGTGATATAAGTGAAATGATTCAATAATAATAATACAATTTATAACATATAGTACAGTACATGCATACATTTGTATGTATACATTTGTAATAAAACCCTTAATTCTATGTGTCATCAGAATTGCACGGCTTAATCCTATCAAAATGAATTATTTCTTTAATGTTCCTTTTTGTTATTTCATAGACAACGGACCAATAATTTTAGTGATGGTGTAGGGTCCAACCCAAGGTGACCGAAACTTCTTATTTATAGCTTTGTCAAGATTGAAGACGAGAGAGCCAACTTGATATTTGTGTTCGAAAATTCTGGTATCGTGATCCCGTTTCTGTCTTTCTCCATAAACTTTCAGGTTATCGCGAGCAAGATTAAAGACTTCGTTCATCTTGGTTCCTAAATTCTTAACATAATCATCTGTGTCTTTTGGTTCTTTGGTGCTGCATTCTGAAAGCAGGATATTCTTGGGAATGTTGATTTCCCTCAGCATCATCAGATTCGGAGTGAATCCTGTCGCAGGATGTGGGCTGCTTCGATAGGCTGCTAGTAAAAGATTCACATAGAGATCCCAGTTGCTGGCATTTGCATTTAGTTTAAGCATATTTTATTAATTAATTCAATATAACATTACAATATTCAGCTATATACATAACATAATAAGAAGAAATTAATAGGATTGGGAAACAAGTTACAAGAACTTATATTAATCCCTATCCGTCGGAATAAATTTCATATATACTATACTGTGAATCTCTAAGGGCAGAAGCAAATAGAACTAACTTACAAATTTGATATAAATTACAGAAGGAATAAGAAGATAAAACAAAGAAAGTGATCTGGTGTTTGATGTAAAAAATGTTTGCATTTGCATTTACGAAACTCTTTATCATACTGCCAACTGTTCTGTTGAATCTCTCAATCATTTAGTTCGAATTTGAATCAGCTGATTGCAGGTAAACAAACACTGTCTAATCATACACATTGACACTTGTCCTGTATATTGTATCCATTAATATATTATTCAATATAACTATTGCATCTACGAAACTCTTTATCATACTGCCAAGTGTTCTGCTGAATCTCTACCATCCCGTTTCATGCGGGGTGATATGCAGTTGTCCTAGTTTTCGTCGTTTCTAACAACTTGCAAATTTCTGCAAAAAGGTTTGCCATCAACATGTCTGCCTTGATCTGTGTGTACTTCTAATGGCACACCAAACCTGGATATAAATTCATTGACTAGTTTGTCTGCTATCATTTCTCCATTTTGTTGTGAAATGTGGTATGCCTCCATCCAACGGGTGAAGTAATCCCCGACAACTAGTAAGTACTTATTCCTTCTTTTCGTTTGAGGAAGTGTTCCAATGATGTCTAGGCCTACACGATCTAATGGATAACCGCTTCTGTAGTCCACCAATGGGGCTGTCTGTTTCTTCGTTGGATCTTTCTTTTTATTGCAGACTGGGCAAGTCTTAATGTGCATCCTAACATCTTTGTCAAGCAGTTACCATGTGAATTCTTGCTTTATTCTGTCTTTCGTCTTCTGAACTCCTAGATGACCAGAGTAAACCGTATCATGACAGCTGAATAAAACTTCCTTCTTTAGTATTGCTGGTATTAGTAGCTGCAAATGGTGTTGGTCTGTTGAATTCTTCAACCATTTCTGGTATATGACTCCATTATGGCGGACATGTTTTCCCAGTTTAGCCAATATCTACGTACTGCAGGACTTAGGCTAGCAGCAACATCTCTATCTGGTTTATGACCATGATCCAGCCACTTGTGAAGAATGAGAAGGTATGGGTCCTCTTTCTGAAATGTTGATATTTCACCATTGGTGTACTTACCTAGCCAATTACATGCTGTCGTATTCCTCTCTTGTTGTCTGGTCACAACTCTGACTATATTTTTGGAAGGTTTATTGTTCTTATCTGTTTTACTTAGGTTCTGCACATTATCTATTTCTAGCTTGAAGTCTTTCCATTGATATACAATATTTGTGCAAGATTCACAGCTAGCATCAAATTCCTCATTCTGCTGATGGGTACAAAATTTCGTGGTGTAGTCGACTCTGGATAAGGCATCAGCATTATTATGTTTGATTCCTGCTCGAAGATGAATCTCGAAGTTGTACTGGGCTAGTGTTTCAATCCATCTTGCGAGCTATCCCTGAATGTCTTTAAAATTGTAAAGCCATATTAGAGCTCCATGATCTGTTTTGAGGATAAATTTTCTTCCTAAGAGGTAGTGCTTAAACTGATGTATGAACGTCACCATGGCCAACAGTTCCCTCCGGGGAACGCTATATCTCTGCTGTGATTTATCCAATTATTTCGATGCATAGGCTATAACCTGTTCTTTACCATCTTGCACCTGTTGAAGAATACCACCAATTTCAATATTAGAGGCATCTGTGTCTAGAATGAATATTCCATCTGGTTTTGGATATGCCAGGATTGGAGCGTGCACAGGGCTAACTTCAACTTCTCAAAACTTTGCTGGACTGAATCCGACCATTGGAAGTCAACATTTTTCCGAGTCAGATGAGTAAGTGGAGCTGAAACTTCACTAAATCCTTTGATAAACTGTCTGTAATAGTTGCAAAGGTCCAAAAACTGTTGAACTTCTTTGACTGTGTTTGGTGTTTTCCAGTTCTTAACTGTTTCTATTATTCTGGGATTTGGCTTTACTCCAGTCTTTCCAACAAGGTGTTCTAGGTATAAAATTTGATCTTTTATAAGGTCGCACTTGGATGGTTTGAGCTTGAGACCAGCGTTCTTAAGTCGTTTAAGAACTTCGTTGAGGTGTTCAAAATGTTCATCAAGGTCACAGCTGAATATTATGATATCATCTAAGTAAATCAGTATGGTCTGCTATTGCATCCCTCTAAAGATTAACTCCATGCAGCGTTGGAAGGTTGATGGCGCATTACATAGATCAAAGGGCATTTTGGTGTGTTCAAATAATCCATACTTGGTTATGAAGGCTGTCTTGGGTCTATCCCTTTCGTCCATTTCCAGTTGCCAAAAACCACTTTGGAGGTCTAAACAGGAAAATATTGAGGCTGTGGCAAGACAATCTATGCACATATCAATCCTAGGAATTGGATATGCATCCTTTAGGGTTAAATCATTCAAAGATCTATAATCCAAGCACCAACGGACTGTTTGATCAAGCTTCGTTATTAGAACTACGTTAGAAGCCCAAGCTGAGCTTGATGGTTTAATAACGCCTGTGTCTATCATCTCTCTAAGGTACTTTTCTTACTCCTGTTCAAATCCAAGGGGTGTACGTCTCAGTGGTTGTCGTATTGGAGCTGCTCCAGCTGTATCTATTCTGTGTTTCACTACAGAGCGGGATCCAATGTCTGATTTACTGCTAGCAAAAGCATCTTTATTGGTTTTTAGTAACTCTTTCAGTTTCTTTTTGTGTTCCTCTGAAGTCAGATTCTTACTACTTCTGTCATACAAGTCTTGCAAAAAGTCGGGTAACTTTTGAATATCGGCCTTATTCGTCTGTTTTCCTTCTTTCGCATATCTTGTCATTCTTATCACTGGACCTTGTAACAAGGAATCAGGAATTCTGACGCCATAAGGGCTGGCTTGGAATTCAGGACATTCTGATGTCCCTACTCGATGTATCTTACATTGACCAATGTCACCTTCTGTACTGGTTACCTCGGTAACATAATCTATCGGATGTAGCTATCATAAAAGATAATTACGTCTTAACTTGATTGGACGGTCATCCAGATTGATTAAATGCACTGGTATTCTCTGCTCAAAGGGATCCACCAAGGTACGACTATCATCTGTTTCTATTATCTTCTACCACTGGGTCTAAAACTGAATATCTGGTATCAAGCCTGTCACTGTTCTCTCCCTTTCCTTGGATTTCCATTTCTGAGTTAGCTGGTATTGTTACTGGATCTTTAATTCTGACCCTTGCTACTCCGTCTGTACATCTTTCGGTTTCACAACAAATCCACTTTCCACCTAGTTGTAGTCCTCTTTTGGAGTTTATGGTTATATCTTTCTCATCGATAATATCACACTCCAAAAGTACACTATCACCAATGGGTGCCACGTAAACAGGTCATGTGAACTTCTTATTACCAAGTTTTATGTCAACTTCTACTATGCCTATGGTAGACATCTGTTTTCCAGCCTCGGCAACCACCAAGTTCCTTGTTGTTGCCTTCAGTTTTGGTCTCCTATTCTCTGGTATGTTAAAATAAAATGCCTCGCTCAGAACTGTAACCTCTGCTCCGGTGTCTATCACAGCTTTTGTATTCTGCTCGCTGATGACCAAGGGAACTTTCATAGTAGCAGCCTTCACCCGATTAATAATGATATCTTGTTTCAATACTTGACTCGGTACGACTTTCTCCTCTACGTTTTCAGGTACATTCTGACGCATCTTTTCGACATTACCCTCTTGGAATAGTATATTCATGCTGTATTCGTCATTAATATCTTTCGCGTCTTTACGATAAACTTCACATGGTTTGTTTACTTCTGCATCTGCAAAAATCTCTATTTTATTCGCTCATTTCTCAAAATTCTGTTGGGGGCTGACACTTGGCCGACAGTCTCAGCCCGGTCTAGTTTAGCGACTGTGTTTCCTTGCATTGACATTGTAGGTGTTTCTGGCCTGGCTATCAATATGGGTATGTGTTCTTGGAAACATCTTGGCATTTGGGCAGTCTTTTCTGTAATGATCTTCAGAATTACAGATAAAACATCTATAACTCTTCATTTTCTGCCTATTATCCCTGCCAGCTGTAAATGGAGTCCTATTTTACCTTGGTCCATTATCATCTGATCTGCGGTTGATTTTCTTCATTTCTGTCTGGATTGCCTCTCCCACAGATTTTGCTATGGAATCTGGAATGTCTCTTTGAAATTGATCAAGTCGTTCTTCGGTTACGAACCGTTTACCACCCACTATTCTAATTTCCACATCTTCTGTGTCGTTGCCTGTTACAAAGGATGGTTCTTCAGTATTGAGTAGTCTGATGTTGTGTCTCTCTCTTGTCCCCCTTTTGTACGTCTCGTAGAGCACTACCTGGTGAATGGCTTCTGTTATACTGCTTATTCTCTTTGTCAACAGTTCTAAGGATATACACTGGTCAGGAAGTCCCCTTAGCATATACTCCATGCTGAGCGTACCATGTGTAGCTGTATCTATGGTTGGAAAATATTTTCGTACTAACATCTCTACTCTGGATGCATACTCTTGGATCGTCTCTCTTGATAACTTCTTCAGTGTATGGAGTTCTTGTATGTAGGTTTCAAGATAACCATGACCCCAAATCTACTGCCATTGCTGCGCCTAATGATGAAAAGGAAGATTTCTCATCTGACGGTAGGAATGATGCGTATACCATTGCGTCATCTTTTAGTGCTGTCAATAATTCGATGGCTTTCACGGATGCAGTCCAGTTATTGTGCTCTGATATAAGTTCAAACTGCATCTGATAGGCTGACCAAGGTTCTTTACCATTGTAACATGGTACTCTAGTTCATCGTCCATCATTTCTTGATGAGTCGAAGGATACATTTGGTCTTGAAGTTTGAAAAACTTCTCTGCTATTCTGTGGAATTGAAGTTATGTTCATAATTGGTGGAACTACTGGTAAGCTTTGTTGAAAAGAGGCGGGATGAGCCATTACAGATGGTGGTGTACAATTTATGGTCGAGTTTGTTGTGTTCCTGGGTGATTTATCGCCTTCTAACTGGTTTAATTCTAGCCTCAGTCTCTAATTTCTGTCACTATTGGTAACATATGAAGAACTGTACCGCAAAGTTCAGAAGATGAAAGACAGAATAAAGCAAGAATTCACATGGTACCTGCTTGACAAAGATGTTAGGATGCACATTAAGACATGCCCAGTCTGCAATAAAAAGAAAGATCCAACGAAGAAACAGACAGACCCATTAATGAATTACAGAAGCGGTTATTCATTAGATCGTATAGGCCTAGACATCATTGGACCACTTCCTCAAAGGAAAAGAAGGAATAAGTACTTACTAGTTGTCGGGGATTACTCCACCTGCTGGGTGGAGGCATACCCCATTCCACAACAAAATGAAGAAATGATAGCAGACAAACTGGTCAATGAATTTATATCCAGGTTTGGTGTGCCATTAGAAGTACACACAGACCAAGGCAGAGATGTTGATGGCAAACTTTTTGCCGAAATTTGCAAGTTGTTAGAAACGACGAAAATTAGGACAACTGCATATCACCCCGCATCAAACAGGATGATAGAGAGATTCAACAGAACACTTGACAGTATGATAAAGAGTTTCGTAAATGCAATAGTTATATTAAATAATATATTAATGGATACAATATACAGGACAAGTGTCAATGTGTATGATTAGACAGTGTTTGTTTACCTGCAATCAGCTGATTCAAATACGAACTGACAAATTACTCCACAAAACCTATTTATATACCGATGTAGCAGGCAATTTGTTCCAACCCGCCAGATGGGCCGACCGGAATACATAGACTAGGCTAAAAGGGCCGGTCGGAATGAATAGCCTAGGCTGAATGGTCCGGGTCTAGGCAATTTGTTCCGACCCAAGTTGAATGCAATAGCTAATGCAACAAAAGTAACATACTGACGTAAATTAAGGCACAAGAAGAAATAACTTTTATTACAAACTCTACAACATTCTTGTATGGTTTTAAGAGTCACAATAGCCACAAAACCACGTTTTTGACTTTGGTTCCTTGGTTAGGCACAGACGCTTAAGGTGATACCACTCCATGTAATTATCACATCCAACGACATCTTGAACTGATGGTTTGTTGCTCAATGGACAATGGTATGCGCCTTCAACGTCATTTAATTTCATTTTAACTGAAAAATACATATGTTGGAATTATGCCATTTTTATATCCATATATATTTGTGGATATGTGTTCATATATCTATTTTAAATAGAAAGCAATATTATGTGATTATATTGAGAAAAAGGTGGTTCCACAAAATGAACAACTTTCAATAAACAATAGCACCAGTGTGTAATGATTCATGTTCTTCGTGGTCTCATGTTGAGGTTTTCAACCCTGTTTGTGGATAGTGTGTGTATGTGTGTTTGATTATCATCTTGCCGAACTTTTGCTAAGGATAAGATAAACTTGATTTAATATAAATAATGTATAAAATACGCAGCTATATATTCCACACAAATCAATACTTATTAATTGCCTGTAGGGCTGCAAGCGCGTCTTCGTCCAAATATGGCCTGACCTCGTCAATTTTAATTTTATTACTTTCCCTGGGAGTTTGCTGGGAATTGTTTCAATGTCTTGTTCCTGAATGAGTCTTCGTGTTTTTACCAATTTGCTAACTACGTCCTCCTCTGCTATCATGAGCAAAAACTCTGGAAGATACCAAACATACATGTATATTGATTTGTTAATTGATGTAGATAACGTTGTAATATTTTGTATTGTTCGTTTTGTCCTTTGTGCGTCTTCATCTTTCTATGTTGTCCCAATCGGACGATCTGTCTATTGGATTATCCATTTCGATTAACGCTTCGGTCTTTTCTCGCCTCGGACTTAAACATTCTGGGTTTTTTTTAAATCTGAATTTGAAAGTCAACTTTTTATCAGCCCAATAGTATTTTTCCCTGGTCTTAGATTCCGTTTTATCTCTACCAAAGTGACCTAAAAGACAGAAACGAACGTGTAAAGGCTCGGCATAATGTTGAATGAACTCAATATATTTTTCAATATTTTCAAAAGTCAAATTGAAAAAAAAATGAAAAAGGGAGTGAACTGGCAACTATGGTTCCTATGTATGCAAACATATTGTTACAATATAACACTTGACATTCGCAGTACCTCTGAAAAATGCATATTTGTTTATTATTTTGAACACTCGTAAAACAACTGTATGTATTATTTCTTATATAAATGTTCTTTTTTAAAGGAACCTTCTAAAAAAGTCTGTTATGAATTGAATTTCAAATGTTTCATATTTTCAATATTTCAATATTACAGTTAAATTTTGTAACTGTACTGCATGCATTAAAATACAATAACTCTAGTAATACCATGCAACGTCTGACTCGATATTTAAAAGACATAGAAGATATATCGGAATGATAAGCACGAAGAATCCTATGCTTTTCTGTTTCTCTAACCACTCGTCTATTTTCTCCCTTTGCACTAACGTAGTATAAAAGGTTATCCTTTGAGACATAATGTTTTGCTTGCTTCCTTAACTTCCTTTTTTCACTTTCTGTTAAATTTTCAGTATATTCTGTATTTTCAACGTATTTCAACAGTGTCGACTACGCACTCTCGTCCATGTTGACGTGCAGTGAAATATTGTACAAATGAATTTAATAATGTGAAACTGAGCACAGGCGCTCGTGGCACGGACTCACCACCCCCCTTTTTCTAACTTTCTGATTGCAAATTTATTTTCAATAAAATTTCTTTATTTCTTTATTATTACATCTCTTTTTCCTTATTTTAACTTGTTCGTGTCAATATTCATACAATCTTATGTTAACATCAAATAGGGATCATTCACTAAATTTCTTTCGACAGACGTCGCTGTTATTCCATAAGTGGTTAGCGGAACGTTTTAATCTCGATGACGCTTGAATTGTTAACGTTAGGTACAAGGACACGTCAATATATAATGCCCTTATAACATAAATAGGAAAATTCTGTACATTTCGTTCACAAACAAAACTGTTCTCACGACTTTTTTTTATTTTATAAATTATAACATTATTGTACAAGTTAGATAAACTACTATGAAACAAAAGAAGTTACCCGTATTGCGGAATATTCAATACAGGTCGCTTCTTTTTTTTTAATAGTACTGTATCTTATACTTACAACCATTGCGCTGGAACAGTTGACTACAGTACGACAGGGATATTAGGTTATTAATTAAATTCCTAACGGTGTATACGTGTATCACATTTCATTTCTTTGCATTAGCATTAGAAAAAAAGGGTGTGTTTTACTCTGATAAAAAGATTTCAATGCTACATTTTTGTACCTGAAAAAAAAAAATTGTCCCTTTATGACTAATAATAAAAATCTGGGTAAAAGGATAAAAAATCAAAACTATACATGTACAATACACAGGAACACAACAATTCATCTATACTTTTAGACAATAATATACAATTTTCAACAAACACAGAAAAAGAACAAGTAATAATAAAAAAAACTTGTAACAATGAACAAATAGAATTTCTGTGTATAGACACCTTTTCAAGTAGCATAGTTGGTACTTTATATCACTTAAAGGTGAGCATATTTAAAATAAATCTAAAAACGGCCAATAATAAAAAAAAAATAATAATAGCAATAATAAATTTATGTTTGTAATTAACAATCCAAAGGGAACACATTTATGATTATTTTCAAAAAATTTCAGCAAAAAATATTCTTCATCTGTATGATATATCCAGTTACGGAAAGGAAAAACTTAATTGACCTTCCCTTCCTAGATCAAGGATTTATATAGTAGTTCTACTATGCAAATCCTTGCCTAGATGATCACAGTTTTTATTTTTGAAACATATTTTCCTTTTCTCATTTTTGTTTCAATTTTTAGTTTAAGCCACACAAAAAAAAAACTTTTTAGAATCTGATCCCCTGCCTTCCCACTTTTTACCATTAAATTCACGATTTTCTATTTTCAATCAATTCATTTTCAAAATTTAACCATTTCTTCATTAGGGTATCATTATATCAAATAAAGTATATTTTTTTTTATTATGTAATGTTCTATCACGATAGTTACCGATATGTATCTAGTTCTACAATATTTAACTCAGTAGTTCGTAAGGGGGCTTCGTGGTGATTGCTTGGTAGCTGGATTTACAACTACTTATGCAATCAGTACTTATCACCACTAACGTTACGAGTTCGAATCTGGCCCAGGCGATACAACATTGTGATAAAGTTTGCCAGTGACTTGTGGCAGATCCGTGATTTTCTCTGTGCTCTCCGTTTTACGGGCACCACCAATAAAACTGACTCCCACTGAAATTTGTTGAAAGTGGTGCTAAACACCAAACCCAGTAGTCCGTACGTTTCCAATCGTGTACGATTACATTTTTTTATGTTTTTTTTTTATTGTATAGAACGCTGGGTTTTATGCAAATTCCCGATTTTTTTCGTAGCATTACTGAAAATGCAATTTAAATCGTTTGACTGTTCATTTCAATAACAAGTAGCTAACTAATGTTATCAATAACGTTTTTACCTGCAATAGAATGGAATAAACCTACAAAAATCATGTGCTTTGCCTTTAGTCCTTTACCATTAAAAAGTTCATTATGCCAAATAAGTGTAATCTTCAATATATTTTTACATATATATTACAATGAAATAAATTTGATAATTGGGATAGCATAGCGGTGCGTGTATAGGTCAACAGATAATAACAGTTTGTAGAGGCCAAAAGGGTTATCGGAAGTCATAAATCGAAGAAGGGCAGGCATTGCAATGGCCAAACGAAAAAGGACAAAATGATAAACAGTGGTCTACAAAACACTACACAGAAGATTGAGCAGCACGAATCCCACTTAAAACACGGGCGGAACTCTGTCGGTGACAACTTGAGTCTTTAGTTTTACATTGTGTGGCAGTTCCAGGTTTTTTACGATGATCCGCCAGTCTGATTGTGCAAAATATTTTAATGCTACCAAAATCTGTCGAAAATAAATAGTAAGAAATAACGAATTTTCTTAATTTAAGTATTTATTATGCCATTCATAATACATCTACTCAAAATCTTTCTAAATTAAATGCAATGATTAACCCGCTTGTTGTCGAATCTTTAACAGTTAATAACACTACACGAAGAAGGAATATATTGTCTGTATAATTTTGTACCAAATCATTTTATAAAGAGTGTGATTTAGATTTGAAAATTGCCTAAATATAGAGACCTAGATATATTAATGCAAAATTTTGTATGTGGAGACAGGGACTTTATCATTCTATTTTGTTCACTTGAAGGTAGTATTTCCCGCAATTCAGGTATACTTTAAAATGTTGGAATGAAGTTCATCAGTATTACAGTGTGAGTAACCAAACATCATGTACACCTTTTATGAACATGCATAGGCTACACCAAGGTACATGCCGATATTAACTACTTATGGAACAGTGGCGTCACCAAACGGGAGAAGCGGTGAATGATCCCTATTGCATGTGTCGACCCTATATAGATACTAATATTATTAGTATCTATATAGGGTCGACACATGCAATTTGATGTTAACATAAGGAAAAAGAGATGAAAAAATAAAGAAATAAAGAAATTTTATTGAAAATAAATTTGTAAACAGAAAGTTAGAAAAAAGGGGGGTGGTGAGTCGGTGCCACGAGCGCCTGTGGAACTGAGATGACAAGTGTTCACATTCATATATATAGTATTACGCATGGGACACTCGCGGCTATTTTATCAAACCGTTGACCAACATTTTCAATTTTAGTGAGCTTGCCAACAAACAAACAAACGAATTACGAATTAAAAAATATATACACACATAGCCGAGATGAATATTTTTATTGATAATACGTTGTAAATTACAAAATATATATAGGTTTATAAATGTAAAAGCAGGTCGGCCCATATTGCCTGGCATCGGAACAAATAGCCTAGGCTCAAAGTTCCGAACCGGAACAAATTGCCTAGACAATTTTGGCCGTCCGGAACATCTGGCGGCCAGACCATCCAACCTGATACACCGGCACGTTTCATACAGTGAAATCAGCAGGAAATTCATGCGCATAAAACTACTTCCTGTCCAAATCAAGGTCATTGACATCAACGAAATGAAAGGAATTATAAACAGCGGCAATTTCAAGTGTTTAAACATAAATTACTGTCATAGAACGTAATTACTAATTATATAAACAGGTAAGAACATGTAGCTAATGGTCTGACAGTTGGAAACATTGGAGAAAACAAGATACGTCAGAAAACATGAAAGTTATTCAATGACATACTTTTGCGAACTTTTAGTAAATAAAACTATTACATTAGCATCGTGTTATCGGTTTCGTGCTATTATCGATTTTCAGATATAGCGATTAACAGTGTTAACCCTTCATTCATATGACGAGTAGAATTTTTAAAGAATGGCTAGTTAAATATTTCTTTGTACATAAGATTGTTTTTAAAGCCATTCTTGTATTTTAATATACTCTCGATTATCTGGCAACTTTTGTTGTCAGTAAAATGGCGTCATCTGTTTTCGTGTGAAGTAAAAACAAGGCCGATATACGGGATGTAAACGAATATATAATCCGGAAATGGCTGGTTTTAAAATTTCATGGTTCTGGCCATCTACCAAATCATACTACATCTAAATAAAATAACAGAATGTTTGAAAATTACCACTTTCAAAATTGTGTTTACTTTTGATGTTTTTTTTAGTGCTGAAACCACAATGTCAATGCACTGCAAAGTGACATGTATTTTATATAAGAAACAGGCACATTTCAGTCAGCTCTTGTTTACAAGTACGATCAGTGACCCCATGACAGGAAGAGCCGGTGTCTGAGAGGCAGATGACACAGTTAAATTTTATATAGCACTTCTGGATTTTTTTCCAGCTACTTTATAAATGAAGTAAATTTTTAGCATTACAAAAAGTATGGTTCAGTAGGTAGGTTCACTGGTCTTGGTACTTACGTCTTTAAAAGCAAACTTTAACATCTTTTACAGATGTCATGCTGTAGTCTTGTTTATGTTCCATAAATAGAAACCGGAAGACACGTCAAAAATAATGCGTGCGCTGTGGAAATCAAAATAAAATGGATAAAACGAAAACAGATGACGCACGAAAACACATACCGTGACGATAAAAGGAAACTTATGTTTTGGCAATTTCACGGCGGAAATTGGATTATAAAGTTAATAAACATGAATGAATAGATTCATAGCAAATTCCACCAATATCATCAAAACAAACAATCACCTCTCATCTTAACTCACTGAGCAAAAAAGAAAGTTTAAGCAGTAATGGTTATCAATTCCACCAATATCTATAAAACGATTAGTCTGGTACTCGTGACTCCTCATATTTTGTTGTTGTTACATGTAAGAGAGGTCAGGTAACGGCTGAATCCATATTTTTAATGGTGACCTCCATAGAAAAAACAACAATTACAGCTCACCCTAGCTCACTGAACACAAAAAGACCACGTCATATGACATTAGAAATCCAGGTCATGACTTGAGACAGGCACACAAATGTGACTGGGTTAAACCATTTAATGTGATCCCAATCATCCTCTCTAGTTATATGGATCTCCATTGGCACTATACATGTACCTGTGTGTGTATGTGTAAACAAGCGAGTGGTGCTTTAGAATAACATAAATATCTGATGTAACTAAATCTAGGCAATATCATGTATGAAGTAGAATCCTAGACATCTCGGTACCTGGACAACTCGGTACCTGGACATTTCGGTACTGACCTGGACAATTCAGGACTTTGATGAGACAATATTCGGTACTGACCACAATTGCTTGGTACTTATTAATTGTCAATATTTTTGTACTAGTAGTTCTTTAATATATGACCCAAAAGTGGGTCGATATGTGTTATTGATAATTCCAGTGTAGATCGTTGTTTTTGTATGTTGATTTTTATTTATATTTTCATTATTTTAACCTCCATTTATTATTTACAAAAGTAATTATGCAAATTATGAAATTCAGCGTGTTTGTTAAGAAAGCCCCGGTACTTTCATTTCATTAAAACGGACTGATTTATTGCTTTTCCCCACAAAAATTCTTCATACTTTGTAGTGGCGTTACCAATTATGCTATGTGTGTTCGTGTGAGTAACTGAGCAAATTGACAGTTGCTTTCAATATACGACATTTCTTGATTTTCTGTTTATAATTGGGGGGTTAAATAATATACTAAAGCGATACAATTAGATAAAAAGGTCTTACCAGTGTCGCATAATCTGTGCTGCCACTATGAACACTGGTCACATTGTAAAGCCTCCTGTCTGGGTAGGACATTGCTGCCACAATCTATACACGGATACTCGTTCATTTTGCAGTTTGAATCTCAAATTAGGGTAACCCTCCATTATATATGGCTTGGCAAATATTTCTCAAATAAAATTCAGCTTGTATCGTCTTTTGAAGTCAAACAAAAGATTAAAACATTGATCTATGATTAAAGAAATTAAATTTGGTAATTAAAGCTATCTAGTTAAAACAGTTATGTAATCTTAACATCCCGTTAAGTTTATCTGTGATTTATTGATAAAGGGACTTAGTTATCAAAACAAAAGTTATTTACAAATATTAATGAATTGCCTCTTTGATGTCCATTTAATTAAAGATGATTAAAAAAAAAAACACATAAAAATATGTATAAACAACGTCTACATGTAAAAAAGTTTTTAAATTCAATCAAATTATTTTTATTATTCAGTACCGAAATTTCCAGTACCGAGTACCGAGATGTCCAGTACCGAGTACCGAGATGTCCTGATACCATGAAGTAATGGGGCATACACACACACCTATATCACAATTATATCTTAGATAATTGCATATCAAGTCGACATAGAACAAATACCTAAATTCCACACAATTATTAGGGGCTCCAAGTCAAAATTATTCTTAGAATATTTGTTTAAAATTTAATTACCATGTTTAAGAACTTTTCAAGACCAACAATAAAAAACAAATGGATTGAAAATTGGTTGAGATTTGACGAAACTATGTACATTCAAAGTCGTCAATAACAGCCCTATTCTTGGAAAATGGTAGAAATTGGCAGACAGACAACCTCAAGTGTAACTTTCAACCTTTATTAATTTAATAACATGTTAACAATACAGGCAATCATATAGTAAATTTTAAACACCTTAAGACATATAACAAATAAAATAAAATACTTCTGGCATATCTAACATAGAGGTAAATTACATCACTTAGATGTCTGTTCTAACAGGTAAAGGGAATTTCTGACATATATAGGTCAATTACATCACGTAAACATCTGTTCTAACAGCCAACAGGTAAAGGTCAGTTCTGACATATAAAGGTCAATTTCATCACGTAAATGTCTGTTCTAACAGGTAACGGTCATTTCTGACATATATATATATATATATAGGTCAATTACATCACGTAAACATCTGTTTAACAGGTAAAGGTAATTTCTGATATCAAGATCAATTACATCACATAAACATCTGTTCTAACAGGTAAACAGTAGTGGTCATCAATTCCACCAATATCAACAAAACAAACAATCACCTCTCATCTTAACTCACTGAACACAAGAAAGAAAGTTCAAACAGTAATGGTCATCAATGCCATCAATATCAATAAAACGATTAGTCTGGTACTCGTGACTCCTCATATTTTGTTGTTGTTACATGTAAGAGGGGTCAGGTAACGGTTGAATCCATGGTTTTAATGGCGACCTCCATAGAAAAAACAAACAATTACAGGTCACCCTAACTCACTGAACACAAAAAGACCACGACATATGACATTAGAAATCCAGGTCATGACTTGAGGCAGGCACACAAATGTGGCTGGGTTAAACCATTTAATGTGATCCTATCATCCCCTCTAGTTATATGGATCTCCATTGGCACTATATATGTAAACAAGCGAGTGGTGCTTTAGAATAAAATAAATATCTGATGTAGCTAAATCTAGGCAATATCATGTATGAAGTAATGGGGCATAAACACACACACCTATATTATACACAATTATATCTTAAATAATTGCATAGAACAAATACCTAAATTCCTCACAATTATATCTTAAGTGTTGTGTATAAAGTCATCATTCATGTAAAGCACACTTATATTACACACGATTAAAAGATAACTATATTACAAAAAATTTGCAGAAGGTCATATAACACACAGTTATATCTTACATATTGTGTATAAAGTCCAATAGCACACACACACACACACACACACATTATACTCAATTATATCGGAGGGCCGGGTGGCTCAATGAGTTAGGTAGTTGGATTACCTCACAGCTCATACAAGTGTATCACCAATATGGCGTGGGTTTGTGTCCGGCTTTGTCTATTTCAAAAAAGGGTGCACTCGACTTGCAGCCGCAAGTGATGAAGTGTACCAGTTGCTTGTCCATGATCGGTGGTTCTCTCCAAGCCTTCAATCCACATTGCTCCTATCAATGCAGACTGTTAAGAGGTCAGAGCTTGTACATAATCAAACATTTTATTTTACAGAAAGACCTTCAATCCACATTACCTCTATAAATGCAGATGTTGTTGAAGGTCAGAGCCACACCATAACATGCTCTATATCAGATATCTCTGATATTACTGGTATAACATGGATCAAAACGAGTGCAACTGGTGATAAAATTGCTATTGTTGTCGGTGAAGATGGAAAGTTCTCCGGTGGAACTGTGTCTGATCCTTCACTGACAATAAATAACATTGCCAAATCAGATGAAGGTACCTATGCTTGCATAGCAAAACACTGTTTTGGAACAATATCGAGCGGAGATTCAGTTCTAACATACAAAGGTCAGTTCTTGTAATATTAACAACTCATTTTTGAAATCTAAGACGTAAATGTCATTTAAAAGGTCACGTTAAGGTTTAAATTACAGCACACAAACGTGAATTCAAGAATCCACATGTGGGTGATTTTCAAAAAAATGAAGACTTTGTGTGACATAGAGGGTGAAATTTCAAATTGGACAAATTGGCATAATTTTGGTCGTAAAATAATATCAATATGATATATTTTTCAGATTCAGTTGCTTAGTGCAATATATGAAGACAACATTTTTTTTTTCAATTTTTATTAGCAACAAAGTGTTAAAATGATAACAAATACAGACTTACTTCCTCAGAGGTATCATTTTCTTTTGGGTATGGTAAAAGACCTAAATGTATTTCCATTTGATAATGATATGAAATAGGCACATTTTGGTACCAAACTTTGTATATATCATGAGAAAACAGTTTCAGTATATCAAAGAAACACTATTTTTACTGTATATTTTAAAAAATCTAGTAATTAAAGTTTTCATACAAGCATAAAAAATATGATCTAATGAGGCGTAATAGTTGTAAATCAATTATTTATATATGCCTAATAAATATAACAAAAGTTAAGTTAAGTTGATCATTGGTGGTATAAACTAGAGGTAACCAAATGAAAATACTGTCCATTTTTTTATGTTTTGTCACACTCCTGACACATTTTTCTAAAAGATAAATACACCAAATATCAAGCTAAATGCAATCATTGTTGGTCACAATACCTTTTATAAGTAGTAGTACATAATCTATTTTGACTGCAAAAAGGTTTCCCTTGAATATATTTCATTTTTGCATTGTTATGATGTTATTTCAATCATATTTTATCATATTCTAAGTAATATTATCATAATTATAAAAAATGACAACTCAATTTTCAACCATTTATACATCTTTTCAAGAGTATAGTGCTTATTGAGAATTAAATAATTCCCCGAGACAATTACAAGTAGTTTTATGGAGGCTATATGCTTACAAAATAATCTATTTCTTAAATAAAATTGTCACACTCCTGACTCCCTTTCAAAAAACCTAGTCGAGCTGAAAATAATATAACCAACTTATTCTTTCCAAACTAAAAGTTATATTTCTTACAGTTAACAGTAAATATTAAAAGAAGATTCATAATTATGTTTTTGCTTTTTCTAATGATTAATGTGCTAATTATTTGCCCTTTAGGATTTTATATCATCAAAAATGGTTAAAATGGATTTGAAATTGATTAAAACTAGTAATAGATCATCTTTTCTTAGTATAGAATTACTTTTTAGTGGTTTTCAAATTAGTTTCCCCATGTTTCTCAATAATTTACTCTACCAAAAAACTTCCTACTGCAATTGCAATCAACATTTAATAATTTTATGTCAGGAGTGTGACATATTACAGTTGAATGAAAAAATTTTGATAAATTTTCAATAATGCTATATCAAAAGAATGAAAATGTTTTATGAAAGGCAAGATATATTAAAGTAAGTATTCTGTTTATCTAAAGCAACATACATCAATTTTTCATTTAGAAAAAAATCCATATTTTGACATGTTTTAAGAAAATATAACCCTTTATCATCACTTATTATGAGAAAGGTGTCATGCAATATACAAAAATACTATAATTATTACTTATTGTTTATATGTAATTAAATTGAAAACATTGTGGAAGTTTGTAGAAGCAAGTTTTTTTTTTTTTTTTTTTTTTAAAGATATGCCTATTAAAAGTGTTACACTCCTGACATTAGTTATTTTGATTTCCTAGCTATGATGTGTCATATATCAGAGCTATTTCCAACTTTTTTCTTTGATTGGGTCTGAAGCTTTTGGAAAATAAAGAAAATTGTGAACTATTAAAGCATACAACATAGTACTATACAACTAAGATAAAATGTCACACTCCTGACATTTTTTGTGTCTCTCCTTATCCAAGCCCAATTTTACAACAATCATATTCATCCAGTCTAATACTACTCAATTATTATAACTAATGTTTTTTTACAACATATTTTGACTTTTCTGAACTAATTAGTCTCAACAATGAAAAACTGTTGAGGTTTAATTTGACATTTGTACAATTTTCCAAGTTAAATTTATTCATGTACACAATTTAGAAAATAGAATAATTTTTTGTCGCAAAATCATAGGGTCACAAAACATCTAGATATTTGAAGTAAAATGGTACGAAATTATAGAATACCATCTTTCTTTAATATATTTTTTATTTTATTTTTTTATCATCAAGGTAAGTTAAGGCAATTTAAAGTTTGTCACACTAAAACGTCACACTCCTGACAAATTTGACCAGTTTTTAGAGGATAACTTTTTAACCGGAAGAGCAATCTCCATGACACTTTGCATGAAGATAACTGTTACCATTGTGCTTGTTTTAAGATATTTACCTTTCTTTCATGTCATTTAATATTCAAATTATTCTCTGAAAATGAAGTCTTCATTTTTTTGAAAATCACCCATGTCTGTTCTGGCATTTAATGATCAATTCTCACATTTAAAGGTCGATTTTAATACATAAAGGGCAATTCAAAGTTCTATGGGTCAGATAAAGCATCTAAAGGTTCTAACAGGTAAAGATCAGTTCTGACATATAGAGGTCAATTACATCACGTACACATCTGTTCTAACAGGTAAAGTTCAGTTCTGACATATAGAGGTCAATTACATCACATGAATGTCTGTCCTAACAGCTAAAGATCAGTTCTGACATATAGTGGTCAATTACATCACGTAAATGTCTGTTCTAACAGATAACGGTCATTTCTGACATATCAAGATCAATTACATCACGTAAACGTCTGTTCTAACAGGTAAAGGTCAGTTCTGACATATAGAGATCAATTACATCACGTAAACATCTGTTCGAACAAGTAACGGTCAGTTCTGACATAGTGGTCAATTACATGACGTAGATGTCCGTTCTAACAGGTAAAGGTCAGTTCTGACATATAGAGTTAGATACATCACATAAGCGTCTGTTCTAACGGTCAAAGGTCAGTTCTGACATATAGAGGTCAATTACATCACGTAGCTGTCTGTTCTAACGGGTAAAGGTCAGTTCTGACATAGAGGCTAGTTACATCACGTATGCATATGTTCTAACGAGTAAAGGTCAGTTCTGACATAAAGAAGTCAATTAGATCACGTAAGCGTCTTTTCTAACAGGTAAAGGTCAGTTCTGACATATAGAGGTCAATTACATCACGTAAGTGTGTGTTCTAACAGGTAAAGATCAGTTCTGACATAAAGGTCAATTACATCAGGTAGATGTCTTCTAACAGGTTAAGGTCAGTTCTAACATAGAGGTAAATTACATCACTTAGATGTCTGTTCTAACAGGTAAAGGTAATTTCTGACATATATAGGTCAATTACATCACGTAAACATCTGTTCTAACAGCCAACAGGTAAAGGTCAGTTCTGACATATAAAGGTCAATTTCATCACGTAAATGTCTGTTCTAACAGGTAACGGTCATTTCTGACAGATATATATATATATATATATAGGTCAATTACATCACGTAAACATCTGTTTAACAGGTAAAGGTAATTTCTGATATCAAGATCAATTACATCACATAAACATCTGTTCTAACAGGTAAACAGTAGTGGTCATCAATTCCACCAATATCAACAAAACAAACAATCACCTCTCATCTTAACTCACTGAACACAAGAAAGAAAGTTCAAACAGTAATGGTCATCAATGCCATCAATATCAATAAAACGATTAGTCTGGTACTCGTGACTCCTCATATTTTGTTGTTGTTACATGTAAGAGGGGTCAGGTAACGGTTGAATCCATGGTTTTAATGGCGACCTCCATAGAAAAAACAAACAATTACAGGTCACCCTAACTCACTGAACACAAAAAGACCACGACATATGACATTAGAAATCCAGGTCATGACTTGAGGCAGGCACACAAATGTGGCTGGGTTAAACCATTTAATGTGATCCCTATCATCCCCTCTAGTTATATGGATCTCCATTGGCACTATATATGTAAACAAGCGAGTGGTGCTTTAGAATAAAATAAATATCTGATGTAGCTAAATCTAGGCAATATCATGTATGAAGTAATGGGGCATAAACACACACACCTATATTATACACAATTATATCTTAAATAATTGCATAGAACAAATACCTAAATTCCGCACAATTATATCTTAAGTGTTGTGTATAAAGTCATCATTCATGTAAAGCACACTTGTATTACACATGATTAAAAGATAACTATATTAAAAAAAATTTGCAGAAGGTCATATAACACACAGTTATATCTTACATATTGTGTATAAAGTCCAATAGCACACACACACACACACACACACATTATACTCAATTATATCGGAGGGCCGGGTGGCTCAATGAGTTAGGTAGTTGGATTACCTCACAGCTCATACAAGTGTATCACCAATATGGCGTGGGTTTGTGTCCGGCTTTGTCTATTTCAAAAAAGGGTGCACTCGACTTGCAGCCGCAAGTGATGAAGTGTACCAGTTGCTTGTCCATGATCGGTGGTTCTCTCCAAGCCTTCAATCCACATTGCTCCTATCAATGCAGACTGTTAAGAGGTGAGAGCTTGTACATAATCAAACATTTTATTTTACAGAAAGACCTTCAATCCACATTACCTCTATAAATGCAGATGTTGTTGAAGGTCAGAGCCACACCATAACATGCTCTATATCAGATATCTCTGATATTACTGGTATAACATGGATCAAAACGAGTGCAACTGGTGATAAAATTGCTATTGTTGTCGGTGAAGATGGAAAGTTCTCCGGTGGAACTGTGTCTGATCCTTCACTGACAATAAATAACATTGCCAAATCAGATGAAGGTACCTATGCTTGCATAGCAAAACACTGTTTTGGAACAATATCGAGCGGAGATTCAGTTCTAACATACAAAGGTCAGTTCTTGTAATATTAACAACTCATTTTTGAAATCTAAGACGTAAATGTCATTTAAAAGGTCACGTTAAGGTTTAAATTACAGCACACAAACGTGAATTCAAGAATCCACATGTGGGTGATTTTCAAAAAAATGAAGACTTTGTGTGACATAGAGGGTGAAATTTCAAATTGGACAAATTGACATAATTTTGGTCGTAAAATAATATCAATATGATATATTTTTCAGATTCAGTTGCTTAGTGCAATATATGAAGACAACATTTTTTTTTTCAATTTTTATTAGCAACAAAGTGTTAAAATGATAACAAATACAGACTTACTTCCTCAGAGGTATCATTTTCTTTTGGGTATGGTAAAAGACCTAAATGTATTTCCATTTGATAATGATATGAAATAGGCACATTTTGGTACCAAACTTTGTATATATCATGAGAAAACAGTTTCAGTATATCAAAGAAACACTATTTTTACTGTATATTTAAAAAAATCTAGTAATTAAAGTTTTCATACAAGCATAAAAAATATGATCTAATGAGGCGTAATAGTTGTAAATCAATTATTTATATATGCCTAATAAATATAACAAAAGTTAAGTTAAGTTGATCATTGGTGGTATAAACTAGAGGTAACCAAATGAAAATACTGTCCATTTTTTTATGTTTTGTCACACTCCTGACACATTTTTCTAAAAGATAAATACACCAAATATCAAGCTAAATGCAATCATTGTTGGTCACAATACCTTTTATAAGTAGTAGTACATAATCTATTTTGACTGCAAAAAGGTTTCCCTTGAATATATTTCATTTTTGCATTGTTATGATGTTATTTCAATCATATTTTATCATATTCTAAGTAATATTATCATAATTATAAAAAATGACAACTCAATTTTCAACCATTTATACATCTTTTCAAGAGTATAGTGCTTATTGAGAATTAAATAATTCCCCGAGACAATTACAAGTAGTTTTATGGAGGCTATATGCTTACAAAATAATCTATTTCTTAAATAAAATTGTCACACTCCTGACTCCCTTTCAAAAAACCTAGTCGAGCTGAAAATAATATAACCAACTTATTCTGTCCAAACTAAAAGTTATATTTCTTACAGTTAACAGTAAATATTAAAAGAAGATTCATAATTATGTTTTTGCTTTTTCTAATGATTAATGTGCTAATTATTTGCCCTTTAGGAATTTATCTCATCAACAATGGTTAAAATGGATTTGAAATTGATTAAAACTAGTAATAGATCATCTTTTCTTAGTATAAAATTACTTTTTAGTTGTTTTCAAATTTGTTTCCCCATGTTTCTCAATAATTTACTCTACCAAAAAACTTCCTACTGCAATTGCAATCAACATTTAATAATGTTATGTCAGGAGTGTGACATATTACAGTTGAATGAAAAATTATTGATAAATTTTCAAAAATGTTATATCAAAAGAATGAAAATGTTTTATGAAAGGCAAGATATATTAAAGTAAGTATTCTGTTTATCTAAAGCAACATACATCAATTTTTCATTTAGAAAAAATCCATATTTTGACATGTTTTAAGAAAATATAACCCTTTATCATCACTTATTATGAGAAAGGTGTCGTGCAATATACAAAAATACTATAAGTATTACTTATTGTTTATATGTAATTAAATTGAAAACATTGTGGAAGTTTGTAGAAGCATGTTTTTTTTTTTTTTTTTTAAGATATGCCTATTAAAAGTGTCACACTCCTGACATTAGTTATTTTGATTTCCTAGCTATGATGTGTCATATATCAGAGCTATTTCCAACTTTTTTCTTTGATTGGGTCTGAAGCTTTTGGAAAATAAAGAAAATTGTGAACTATTAAAGCATACAACATAGTACTATACAACTAAGATAAAATGTCACACTCCTGACATTTTTTGTGTCTCTCCTTATCCAAGCCCAATTTTACAACTATCATATTCATCCAGTCTAATACTACTAAATTATTATAACTAATGTTTTTTTACAACATATTTTGACTTTTCTGAACTAATTAGTCTCAACAATGAAAAACTGTTAAGGTTTAATTTGACATTTGTACAATTTTCCAAGTTAAATTTATTCATGTACACAATTTAGAAAATAGAATAATTTTTTGTTGCAAAATCATAGGGTCACAAAACATCTAGATATTTGAAGTAAAATGGTACGAAATTATAGAATACCATCTTTCTTTAATATATTTTTTATTTTATTTTTTTTTATCATCAAGGTAAGTTAAGGCAATTTGAAGTTTGTCACACTAAAACGTCACACTCCTGACAAATTTGACCAGTTTTTAGAGGATAACTTTTTAACCGGAAGAGCAATCTCTATGACACTTTGCATGAAGATAACTGTTACCATTGTGCTTGTTTTAAGATATTTACCTTTCTTTCATGTCATTTAATATTCAAATTATTCTCTGAAAATGAAAAGTCTTCATTTTTTTGAAAATCACACATGTCTGTTCTGGCATTTAATGATCAGTTCTCACATTTAAAGGTCGATTTTAATACATAAAGGGCAATTCAAAGTTCTATGGGTCAGATAAAGCATCTAAAGGTTCTAACAGGTAAAGATCAGTTCTGACATATAGAGGTCAATTACATCACGTAAACATCTGTTCTAACAGGTAAAGTTCAGTTCTGACATATAGAGGTCAATTACATCACATGAATGTCTGTCCTAACAGCTATAGGTCAGTTCTGACATATAATGGTGAATTACATCAAGTAAATGTCTGTTCTAACAGATAAAGGTCATTTCTGACATATAAAGATCAATTACATCACGTAAACGTCTGATCTAACAGGTAAAGGTCAGTTCTGACATATAGAGATCAATTACATCACGTAAACATCTGTTCGAACAAGTAACGGTCAGTTCTGACATATAGTGGTCAATTACATGACGTAGATGTACGTTCTAACAGGTAAAGGTCAGTTCTGACATATAGAGTTAGTTACATCACATAAGCGTCTGTTCTAACGGTTAAAGGTCAGTTCTGACATATAGAGGTCAATTACATCACGTAGCTGTCTGTTCTAACGGGTAAAGGTCAGTTCTGACATATAGAGGCTAGTTACATCACGTATGCGTATGTTCTACCGAGTAAAGGTCAGTTCTGGCATATAGGGCCAAACAAAAAAATATATGTGTGTTTACTGTCACATGTCAAAAAAATCTAGGGTCTGTCGGTCGGGATTATTTTTTTTTTTTTTTTTTTTATTATTATCGACAAATCCGGAAATAGTCGTTCCCGGTTCCGGAATCCGATTCCAGTATTTAATTTTCGAAAATTCCGGTAAAATGACGAATTATGCAGTTTTTCTACCTTCTTTGCTCTCAATTTCGACAAAAAGCTAGCAGTTGAATCAATAAAACATTGCTGCTGGTTAAACAACAAAAATGGTTATCCGAATTCTGTGTAAAAATGCATAGGGTCGCTAGCAAAAATTAGGGGAGGACGGGTGACCGTAAGCACACATATTTTTTTTTTTTGACCTAGAGGTCAATTAGATCACGTAAGCGTCTTTTCTAACAGGTAAAGGTCAGTTCTGACATATAGAGGTCAATTGCATCACGTAAGCGTGTGTTCTAACAGGTAAAGATCAATTCTGACATAAAGGTCAATTACATCACGGAGATGTCTTCTAACAGGTTAAGGTCAGTTCTAACATAGAGGTTAATTACATCACTTTAGATGTCTGTTCTAACAGGTAAAGGTCATTTCTGACATCAGGGATTTCAAAGTGGGCCGGTACCCGGTACTTTTACCCGTCTGAGATCGTGTATAGTACCGGCAGAAATTACTGAACCCCCCAAAAATTAGCGGTGGTCAAAACCACAAGTACAATAGGCTTGTGGAATATTTTTCATAAAAAATTAATGATCACGTCAATTGCTGAATTCTCGCATTCAAATCGAACAACTGCGTTCTGCCACGACCAAGTTGACAGGATATATTCCCTGTTTTAAAAATATCTTTTCCTTAGAATCGTAAATAGCAGTTTGCACATGCGGTAAATAGATATGTTTACACCCAATATCTTTTCATCCTTGTGTAAAACTCGGACCGGAACAAAGCTGACATTATTTCAAAATAAAAAATGACCGATTACAAATTATGTTCAAACACAAACTAGTGTAATCTTCAGTAATATAAGTATGATCATTATGTATTATGAATATATGACTACACAATATTTTGTGCGATTTTTTTTTATCCATTTAAAACCCAGGGTCGAATCATTTTGGAGCGTACTGTCTTGTTGCTTAACTCCCAATCGTAACTACTCGGGCATTCTCGCTACCCTGCAAATAACCTCGTATGCATTAGGCGTATAAATCGCACTACTTTTCACATGTCAGTTACATGAAAGTTTGATAAAGTTATATTTTAAGCAATTTTCTATATTTCAATTAAAGTTTTAATTAGTTTTGCATGATTAGATTTTACTTAGTATGTCTTCCATATTGGATTTTCGTGGACTATATTTTTGTGCGGCTTAACTTAGCTTAACTTCCGGCAAACAATTTAAGAAGAATTTCTACTATGTACGTACGAGGTTATTTGCAGGTTAGCGAGAATGGCCGAGTAGTTACGATTGGCTTAGCTCCGTCCATATTGTTTAACTTCCGGTATAAAAAAATTAAAACCTGTGGCTAATTTATTTACATATTTTGACGTGGCCCTACCGCGGTTGTTCACAGAAATGAAAGTGTGATGACAAACATTTTTAAAGGGGGTACGAGGAGATAAGGGATAGAAAATTACTAGAAATCTTGAAAAAGGACCGGACATGGCTCAAATACGAATTGCATTGTAATGTCAAAACGGCGGCCCCACTTTTTTTCCAAAATAATTTAACTTTTGTGATTCAATGTTAATAAATGTCTTCGTTTTTGTTCTAACATTTTTTTTTGCACATAAGTCGTGAAAGTAACAATATATATTGTTTTTGTTTAATTATATTTGTATTGATCTATTTATTAAAATTATAAATTTTATTAATGATGATTGCAAATTAAATTTGTATGTTTCATTAATTATGACGCTTATATGTCTTGATCCGTGCCAATGGTCTTTGATGAGTTTAATTACTGGTAATAAAGTAAAAAAAAAACACACAAGCCAAGGTATTGTGAAAAAGAAAAGGACAAAGCCAACAAAAGCATTTTTAGGAAGTTTATGCTTTGATAACAATGGCTTGGTCAAGCCTAGCTGCGGAACCGTAGCACTTTATGATCCTTTTGTGGTTTTTTAAGATATGGCAGACTATCTATGAATAATCTTGGCTGAAGTCTGTAAACAGAAATATTCAATAAAGAAATTGGGGAAAAAATCCATTATGCATGGTCTTGGTGAAATCTGAACTCTATAAAGAGAAAGTTAATGGGATTTTTCTTTCAAAAACACTTTATGTTTTGCAGTCTCTGAAGTACATTTTTTGGTCCACAAAATGCTAGATTTCAGGAGCTTCCGCCCCCTGGACCCCTTACGGCCCTCAGCCTACTTTGCTTAGGTACCTTCTAAAATTTAAGAAGTACCTCCTATTATAAAAAACTTTGAAACCCCTGTGACATATATAGGTCAATTACATCACGTAAACATCTGTTCTAACAGCCAACAGGTAAAGGTCAGTTCTGACATATAAAGGTCAATTACATCACTAAATGTCTGTTCTAACAGGTAAAGGTCATTTCTGACATATATAGGTCAATTACATCACGTAAACGTCTGTTTAACAGGTAAAGATAATTTCTGATATAAAGATCAATTACATCACATAAACATCTGTTCTAACAGGTAAACAGTAGTGGTCATCAATTCCACCAATATCAACAAAACAAACAATCACCTCTCATCTTAACTCACTGAACACAAAAAAAAAGTTTAAACAGTAATGGTCATCAAATCCACCAATATCAACAATACAAACAATCACCTCTCATCTTAACTCACTGAACACAAAAAAGAAAGTTTAAACAGTAATGGTAAGCAAGCGAGTGGTGCTTTAGAATAACATAAATATCTGATGTAACTAAATCTAGGCAATATCATGTATGAAGTAATGGAGCATACACACACACACCTAAATTATACACAATTATATCTTAAATAATTGCATATCATGTCGACAGAGAACAAATAGTGAAATACCTAAATTCCGCACAATTATATCTTAAGTATTGTGTATAAAGTCATCATTCATGTAAAGCACACTTATATTACTAGAGATGCCAGTCAAAAATCAATTACAGGGGATGCTTGCTGTTTTTAACCATTAGATAGAGCTCAATCTAAGAAGACTTTTGAGCCTTCATTTGTAAAAATCGGATGAAGGGTTCAAAAGTTATGAGCATTTGAAATTGCCTATTTTTGGTCAATAATTTTCCCAAGATGGCCGCCATCAATAATGGTTTTAATGACTGTTTTAGAGTTCTGATTTTTTGTGCAAACAGCAGATAATGTCTCTAATTTTGTTTTTTTCCATAGATTATAAGCTGTTCTGTCAGAAAAATGAAACTGAACATGTTTGAAGTAATATTCGCCATTTGTTTTACTGTCCAAAATATGTCGGAGCCACTTTTGATCTTGACCGAAAGGTCCATTATGGCTCACATTGCCATAATTTTGTCAGAAAATAACTTATCTGACATCATAATAGAAGAAATTGTGTGTAGAAATACTTGTGTTGAGTGCAATTATAACATATGAATCACCTTTTACATCTTTTTGTGGAATTATGAATCCATAAAGGTGGGTGTGCAATTAGTGTTCAACATTATTTGAGAATGGCACCGTTTCACAGCAGTTATATGGAAAAATGACACAAAAAGCTTAATATTTCCTAAACTAAAAATGATATCCGTACAAAATTTTGAAGACAATACCACAGTGTTGTGCACATTCTGTTGGACGTGATGTTTTTTTGTCGACACAAGAAATGGCGGCCATTTTGTTCAAAATGGCTGCCATTTTTTCATAGAATTCCTCAGACAGGGAACCTGTTCCAAGATAATTTGATCAATTTTTTTATCAATATAATTAATATCACTGAAAAAAAATGGATATGTAGGTTTGTACCAATGACTTCTTATTTGCTTTAGCATTTTATTACGGAATAATTGTCATAATGGTGGCCATTTTGAAAACAAAATGGCTGCCATTACTTTAAAATTTGTTGCGTAAATTTACGTTTTTTAAGATTACTCCATCGTTTCTAGTCAGAATTTGATCATCAAGGTACCAAATTAAAGATATTTTAAAAATCTATAACCTCAAGTAACTAATAACTTAAACTAAATACTTTTCATTTCATATATACCACCAATATGTAATCCCCCCCAAGGGGTGAAGATTCCAGACACCTACCCCTTGCCGAAAATTTAACTGGTCGGCTTGATATACATGTAGGTGTTTTTGTTTTCCTACTTCAATGTCTTGCAATCATAATGTAGCTGTACAATTGCTGAAAGTGATGGTATATGCATCAACCACCCAACAAGCATGATAGTGAAACACCTCTAAACTGAACTTCCTTAAGATCAGCTTGTGTTTAAAATAGATGGATATTATTTGCACGGTTTACACATTTCCTACAAAAGGCTACATCTGGAACCTGGAACTTTATTTAAAGTAAAGTTATGTTGTTTATATAGGATGCTGTTTATATTCAGGTTTCCCTTTATTACAATTTGAGCAAGTAAATTTGTTTCAATCTTACTCTCCATGTCGTTCGAATCCCGCTCATGGTAACTTAAGGTGTACTTGATAACACATTATTGTGTGATAAAATTCGTCAGTGACTTGCAACAGATCAGTGGTTTTCTCCAGTTTACTCCACCAATAAAACTGACCATCACGATATAACTGAAATATTGTTGAAAGTGGCAGTAAACACCATAACCCACCCCCTAACCCTACTCTCCGTGTCAAAGTTTCAATCTTGCCCATTACTATTCTAATTTGCTTCTTAAAACATGTTCAATGAAAACAACCAAAATATTAAGTTCATTCATTTATTATTCAGGAAATATCTGGTGCATTTTTGAAATACATCATCTATTGTCACATGTATTGTGGTCTGAATAAATCCAGCTACATGTAAAACTAAATATTTCATTATGATATAAATTATGAACTCATGATCAGCTGTATATTATCCTGCAGTCCTAAGTTCAGGTAATATACCAAGGCCAGCTTGGATCACACACATGTCTTTGGCCAGCAAAGCATAATGTCAGGTAAACTGGAAAAAAACAACAGAAGCTGGAAGGGACCACAAAGAAACAGTTCTAACTAGTCTACATTGTACTTATTATCCTTCCATAACTACTATTATAATAAATATAAATTCACAATGTATTTAGACAAAAAAAATTACCAGAGTTTCAAATTTTTGGTATTGACCCCAAAGTTTTTATTGACATTTTTGGACAAAGCTAAAGTCAGATCCTTGTTCTGTATAACCTAGGTAAAAATATATGTTTTGTCTACTTATACTACCTTCCCCTTTTCGAGAATATTAGCAGAAGCACTGGTATTTTGTTTTCATTGGTCTATAAATACATATGTATGCAATAAGTTATAACATTTTGTTTACTTTTATTTGAATTTAGTATGTAAATATTCAATCATGGTCGAGTATCCATGGAAGCTGGCAAATACAAATAAAAATGTAGCACCATGACAAAAATAAGAATAGAAATAACTTTCTGAAGAGTGAAGACTATAGTCTATTATAAAAAAAACCCAAATATTTTGTACACAGACTATAGTATAGAAGAAAGTGATTGACTGATGAAAAAAGAGGAAACTCCTATTCTAGAGCCCATACCCTCGTTTTCTAGTTGTTTGGACAAAGCTAGAAACATTTTATTTCCAATTATTTTCTTTAAAAAAAAAGAGGAAATCAGCGGATTAGAGGAAAACTTTCATCTCTGTTTACACCCCCCTTTTTCGGTTTGTTTACTTTTGTTTTGAACACAAGTTGGAAGTATTATAAATTGACAAGAAGTTTTTCATAAACTACTTGAAAAGAAGCAATGCAAAAAATAAATCATACGTTTAAAACATTGAGAAGAAGGTTTATACATACCTACGATAACACCTGTGTTACAACCAGCGTCGTTGACGTTACTATTTACTTTCCACTTCCAACGATGTACGACGTTCTCCTTCAGACATGTTTAGGGGCGTTTTAAATACTAAAAATCATCTGTGTTCGCGATCTAATATGGTTGAGATGGTATGCTTTCTACGTTGATATTGTAACAGAAAATACAAATATCGCCATTGGAGAACGCTACTCCAAATTTTTCATTGATTTGTTCATCTTGCAACTTTTGAGACGACCATTTTCCGTTTAGCATGATCAGGAAATCGGAAGCGACTGTGACCATGCGCAAGCTACGAATCTGCGCTTTAATTGGATAATAATTATAGAACTATATAACGTCAGGAACATGCCGGGCAAGGCATTGAAATGGGGGACCCTGGTGAAAAAACCGTGCTGCGAATGGTAAAATTCCGAAAACAGCGATTTCGATTCGAACACGTTATATTTAAACGATTCCATATTAAAAGAAACAAAATTTTTAAAGATTTCAAACAATGTTTAGATAATTAATTAATGTAAAAAAATTAAATCTTTATATAGTATTATCTGTAAAAATCTGACATCAAAAATGACATTTTCATGTATCAGCAGCTACCGGAAAACAAAATGGCGGCCGAAATAACGATAAGTCAGCATCTCTAATATTACACACGATTAAAAGATAACTATATTACAAAAAAATTGCAGAAGGTCATATAACACACAGTTATATCTTACATATTGTGTATAAAGTCCAATAGCACACACACACACACACACACACACATTATACTCAATTATATCGGAGGGCCCAGGTGGCTCAATGAGTTAGGTAGTTGGATTACCTCACAGCTCATACAAGCGTATCATCAATATGGCGTGGGTTCGTGTCCGGCTTTGTATATATCAAAAGAGGGTGCACTCGACTTGCAGCCGCAAGTGATGAAGTTTACCAGTTGCTTGTCCATGAACGGTGGTTCTCCAAGCCTTCAATCCACATTGCTCCTATCAATGCAGACATTGTTAGAGGTCAGAGCCTGTACATAATCAAGCATTTTATTTTACAGAAAGACCTTCAATCCACATTACCTCTATAAATGCAGATGTTGTTGAAGGTCAGAGCCACACCATAGCATGCTCTATATCAGGTATCTCTGATATTACTGGTATAACATGGATCAAAGCAAGTGCAACTGGTGATAAAATTGCTATTGTTGTCGGTGAAGATGGAAAGTTTTCCGGTGGAACTCTGTCTGAACCTTCACTGACAATAAATAACATTGCCAAATCAGATGAAGGTACCTATGTTTGCATAGCAAAACACTGTTTTGGAACAACATCGAGCGAAGATTCAGTTCTAACATGCAAAGGTCAGTTCTTGTAATATTAACAACTCAATTTTGAAATCTAATACGTAAATGTCATTTAAAAGGTCACGTTAAGGTTTAAATTACAGCACACAAACGTGAGTTCAAGAATCCACATGTCTGTTCTAGCATTTAATGATCAGTTCTCACATTTAAAGGTCGATTTTAATACAAAAAGGGCAATTCAAAGTTCTATGGGTCAGATAAAGCATCTAAAGGTTCTAACAGGTAAAGGTCAGTTCTGACATATAAAGGTTAATTACATCATGTAAGCGTCTGTTCTAACAGATAAAGATCAGTTCTGACATAAAGGTCAATTACATCACGTAGATATCTTCCTACAGGTTAAGGTCAGTTCTAACATAGAGGTCAATTACATCACGTAAATGTCTGTTCTAATAGGTAAAGGTCAGTTCTGAAATATACAGAGAAATTACATCACGTAAATGTCTGTTCTAACAGATAATGGTCATTTCTGACATATAAAGATCAATTACATCACGTAAACATCTGTTCTAACAGGTAAAGGTCAGTTCTGACATATAGAGGTCAATTACATCATGTAAACGTCTGTTCTAACAGATAAAGGCAAGTTATGACATATAGAGATCAATTACATCACGTAAACATCTGTTCGAACGAGTAACGGTCATTTCTGACATATAGAAGTCAATTACATCACGTAAATGTCTGTTCTAACTGGTAATGGTCAGTTCTGGAATATAGAGGTTAGTTTATTGTGACATCAAGTCAATTACATCATGTAAACATCAGTTCTAACAGGTAAAGGTCAGTTCTGACATATAGAGGTCAATTACATCACATAAACGTCTGTTCTAACGAGTAAAGATCAGTTCTGGCATATAGTTCTCAATTATATCATGTAAGCGTCTGGTCTAAAAGATAAAGGTCATTTCTGACATATAAAGGTCAATTACATCACGTAAACATCTGTTATAACGGATCCAGGTCAGTTCTGCCATATAGAGGTTAATTACAACATGTAAGCGTCTGTTCTAACAAGTAAAGGTTATTTCTGACATATAAAGGTCAATTACATCACTTAAACGTCTGGTCTGAGATATCAAGGTCAATTACATCATTTAATCCTCTGTTCTAACAGGTAAAAGTCATTTCTGACATATCAAGTTCAATTATATCACATAAACATCTGTTCTAACGGGTAAAGGTCAGTTCTGAAATATAGAGGTCAATTACATCACGTAAATGTCTGTTCTAACAGGTAAAGGTCAGATCTGACATATAGAGGTCAATTACATCACGTAAACCTCTCTTCTAACAGGTAAAGGTCAGTTCTGACATATAAAGGTCAATTACATCACGTAAACGTCTGTTCTGACATATAAAGGTCAGTTACATCATTTAATCGTCTGTTCTAACAGGTAAAGGTCATTTCTGACATATAAAGTTCAATTACATCACATAAGCATCTGTTCTAACAGGTAAAGGTCAGTTCTGACATATAGAGATCAATTACATCACGTAAGTGTTTGTTTTAACGGGTAAAGGTCAGTTTTGACATATAGAGGTCAATTACATCACGTAGACGTTTGTTCTAACGGGTAAAGGTCAGTTTTGACATATAGAGATCAATTACATCACGTAGACGTTTGTTCTAACGGGTAAAGGTCAGTTTTGACATATAGAGGTCAATTACATCAAGTAAACGTCTGTTCTGTTGGGTTAAGGTCAGTTCTGACATATACAATGTAGATGTTAATTACATCACGTAAGCGTCTATTCTAACAAGTAAAGGTCAGTTCTGATATATAGAGGTCAATTACATCACGTAAACATTTGTTCTAACGGGTAAAGGTCAGTTTTGACATATAAAGGTCAATTACAGCTTGTAGACATCTGTTCTAATGGGTAAATGTCAGTTCTGACATATATAGGTCAATTACATCATGTAAACGTCTGTTCTAACAGGTAGCATCAGTTCTGACATCTAGCGGTCAATTACATCACGTAAGCTCTTTTCTAACAGGTAAAGGTCAGTTGTGACATATAGAGGTCAATTACATCATGTAAACGTCTGTTCTAACAGGTAAAGGTCAGTTGTGAAATTTAGAGGTCAATTACATCATGTAAGCGTCTGTTCTAACAAGTAAAGGTCAGTTGTGACATATAGAGGTCAATTACATCACGTAAACATCTGTTCTAATGGGTAAAGGTAAGTTCTGACATATAGAGGTCAATTACATCACGTAAATGCCTGTTCTATTGGGTAAAGGTCAGCTTTGACATATAGAGGTCAATTACATCATGTAATCGTATGTTCTAACAGGTAGCGGTCAAATCTGATATATAGAGGTCAATTACATCACGTAAATGTCTGTTCTAACAGGTATAGGTCAGATCTGACATATAGAGGTCAATTACATCATGTAAACCTCTCTTCTAACAGGTAAAAGTCAGTTGTGACATATAGAGGTCAATTACATCACGTAAGCATCTGTTCTAACAGGTAAAGGTCAGTTGTGACATACATTTTATAGAGGTCAATTACTTCATGTATGCATCTGTTCTAACAGGTAATGGTTAATTCTGACATATAGAGGTCAATTACATCACGTAAGCGTCTGTTCTAACAGGTAAAGGTCAGTTCTGACATATAAAGGTTAATTACATCACGTCAGCATCTGTTCTAACAGGTAAAGGTCAGTTCTGACATAGAGAGGTCAATTACATCACGTAAACGTCTGTTCTAACAGGTAGAGATCAGTTCCGGCATATAGAGGTTAATTGCATCACGTAAACGTCTGCTCTAATTGGGAATGGTCAGTTCTGACATATAGAGGTCAATTACATCACGTAAACGTCTGTTCTTATGGGTAGTGGTCAGTACTGACATACAGAGTCAGAGCTAAATGACATCACACAAACAATGGTCGACATAGCAATGCATTGAAAACTGAAGATTGAGCAACAACAATTTCACTGACGACCAGAGAACTCCGGTGCTCCACACAAACTTTATCAAATAATGTTGTGTTGTGTACACCTCGTTATGAGTGGGATTCGTACTCACAACTTTAGTGGTGATGGACATTGGTTAGACAGGTAATTGTCAATTTAATTACATGTACCATATAATCATGACGGCCTCTAAATGTATTTAAAGGTTTGATGATTGAATGTCAGCTATATCGTGATTATGTTTTATTGGTGGAGGAAACTGTAGTACCCAGAGAAAACCCTGACCTGTCGCAAGCCGTTGACAATCTTTATCACATAATGTTATATTGAGTACACCTCGCCATGAACGGGATTCAAACTCTCAACTTTAGGCACTAACTGCACCGGTAGTTGTAAATCCAACTACCATAAAGCATAATATGGTAACTATCACGACGACTCCGTTTATCACTTACCCTCTTCATATATCTTCATACGTTGATAAAAATAAGTAATTTAGAACACTTTAATTTTTAATTTTTAGAATATATTGAAGTAGAAATAATTCCAAAAGGACCCATTACAGTTGGATACGGTGGAAAAACCAAGATAAATGCAAAAATAATATCAAACTCGACCGGATCTTTGAAAGTTAATTGGCAGAAGACTAATGCAACTCTTATGATCAACTGCTTCAAATATTGCGAAAGTTCTTGTCACGTGAATAACCCCGTACTTGTTATCAATGATTTTGGCAAAGAGGATGCTGGGATATATAAACTTGAAGTAACATCTTCTACAAAAACCGTTACTAGTCCAGGGATTTTGTTGGAGTTATATGAAGGTAAATAAATACAAATTAAACCTGAAATACAAATTAAATCTTCATTCTACAATTTTTTTTGGGGGATTTTGGAAATATTCAGGGGCATAGGAGTGGACTGGCAAGTCAGAGGCAACATTTATAAGGGGATCGATAATTGTGGGGGAAAGCTGTGGAAGTGGGAATACTGTATGGGAAAAAAATTCTTCATCTGAAGCGGAAACGGAATGTCAAAAAAGCTTATCCACCATTTTTGGTTATGCGCAAGACAAATTAGGATTATTTCCGTTTCTTAAAAAGCAGTAAAAATAACAAAGTTTGTATTTAATTATTTGTAATAATTTATTTTAAAGAATCTTTTAAATGTTCTGAAGTATTTTGACATTCTTACAAATCGATTCTATATTTGAATCGGATATGTACACTGAAGCAAACATGACGTTATGTGTTTTCTATTGATATTAACGCAGTATAGATATCATATACATTTCGCGGATTTTAAATTTATGCGTTTTCTAGACCATTCAAGCCATTAGCACTACAGAATTGTTTTTTTTTTAGCTCACCTTGCCAAAGGCAATGTGAGCTTTTGCCATCACTTGTCCGTAATCTGTTAACTTTTCACATTTTAATCATCTCCTCTGTAGCCACTTAGCCAAATGAACTGAAACTTGGTAGGAAGCATCTATGGAAGGTCCTCTATAAAGAATGCTCATTTCGTCCCGATCCATTAACAAACATGGCCGCATTAGGCAATTCTTGTTTCTGATTGGTCGATTTGTAAAAAAGCTTGTCCTCTGAAACCGCTGGGCCAGATGAAACGAAATGTGGTAGGGAGCATCTATGAAAGATCCTCTATAAAGATTGCCAATTTTGTCCTGATCCGTTAACAAACATGGTCACCACAGACAGTTCTTGTTTCTGATTGGTCGATTTCTAATGAAAATCTTCTCCTCTGAAACCGTTTGGCCAAATGAACCAAAACTTGGTAGGAAGCATTTATAGAAGGTCTTCTATAAAGATTGCTCATTTCGTCCCAATTCTTTTTTCTGGTTATTTCTAGCAGATCTTCTCCTCTGAAACCAAGTAGCCAAATGAACCGAAATTTGGTAGGCACTTATGGAGGGTTCGGTATAAAGTTTTCTGAGAATAGAATGAAAGGTGAGCGACACAGGCTCAGCCCACTGAGATTCTAGTTTTAAATACATGTACCTACAGTATTTTATTATTCATATTTCGCATCAAAATGAAAAGTGAATTCTTGCAATATTGTGAAAAGTCTTACAAGGCATGGCTGTGGTTTTTTTTTGTGTGTGTGTTACACGGTTAACAGAATTCTTAAAGCAAACATATTTACATGTTTCATTCAGTGTTTATACAATAGATATACATTATATTTCGGTATAAACGAGAGTCTTATGATGCTGTGACTACCTAATCTATCACTTGCTTCTCAGGTGTCACCTGCTCATAATAAACAATTCTGTAAAGGTCCAAACAGGAATACGTCCGTATTCACAAATGACGATGTCTCAAATATAGATTCCTCTTTGGGACGTCCTGATTCGGAGTAAGAACTATTATGCATTGGTCCGTGACAAATCTGATCAGTGTTGGTTTGGTTTATTGGGTTTAAAGCCACTTTCAACAATATTTCAGTTATATCGTGGCGATGAACATTGATGAAACGATATAGGTAATGACAATGTGAATAATTTGGATACTTTTTATGTTAGCATTATGATTAAATTTTTGCATGAAAGATTAATTTATGAACTAGTCATTAAAAAAAAAGTGATTAATAAAATTGTCTTTTATTTTCAGATAACCCACTGTCAAAAGAAGAAAACAATTTTCTACGTCTTTATTTACTCTGTCATAAAATTGCCACCCAAGCTGTTCGGTATTTTTTTGACGATAATGTACCTGTACTAAATTCATTTCTTACACAGCACAAGTCAAATCTTACATCTACAAGTAGTATTTACAGATGTACATGGGAACAAAAGGCGAAAATGTTTCCTGGTAAGTGTTACTGAAAAGTTTACATAGTCTTCCGACTACAAAGTCACCCAAGCGCACTCAGCTAGTGAGAACCCATAGCCCACTTGATATTCAATGGTTTGAAATTCATAATTCAATAAAAAAAAACTTTTTGCACATTTGCATATCCCAGATCAGTCCTGTAAAGTTTGATTACAATCGGATCAAAAGAAATAAACTTTCATAGTTTCTATGACAATGGTGACCATTTTGGAAATTTCAAACCTTAAATGCACAATTACACACCCCAAAGATCATTCATGTGAAGATTCTATTATTGCAATGAGGTCAAACAAATATTTTTTTTAACTTCATGTTTACCATGGCAATGGTGGCCATTTTGAAAATGTCAAACCTTAAATGCACATCTTCGCATCCTATGGATCATTCCTGCGAAGTTTTGTTACAATAGGACTAAAAAAAAAATCTGAAGACAAGACATTACCCCATGACAAGTTTTACAGATTTGCACATTTCTGATTTAATTAAAAATTATATGTTTTTTAGCTGAGTTGCAACGAAGTTGCAGTCGACTTATGTTTTGACGAAAGGCGGGCGGATGGGCGGGCATATGTTAGACTATCTTCGTTAACGAGATAGCGCTCTCAGTTTTTGGCCAATCAACATAATTTTTGGTAGGAAGCATTATTACACTATTATTTAGAGCGATTTCGAAATTCAGATTAATCTATTGTTTTTTTCTTGTAAAATCATGATTTTTTATAGAAAAAGTACATATTTTGAGAATTACACATTTCTTTGAAACTACAAATAATAGAAACTTAATATTTGGTATGGGTGCATTCAATTTTTTTTATCCCCGGGGCTCAGCCCCACCCCGCTGGGGAATCTGTATAGAAAATGTGACCGAGATCCCCACCCTAAACCATATATATTTATGATCAGGGTGACTAGGCAAACTAAATGCATTATAGCTCAAGCCCCGGGGTCATACCCCACCCCCTACCTGAAGTGAACTTTTTAATGGTTGAGATCCCCACCCCTAAGCCATATATATTTATGATCAGGGTGACTAGGCAAATTAAATGCCTTATAGCTCAGGCCCTGAGGGGGTCATACCCCACCCCCTACCTGAAGTGAACTTTTTAATGGTTGAGATCCCCACCCCTAAACCATGTATATATATGATCAGGGTGAATAGACAAATTACATGCCCTAAGAGTTGACGCACGGGGTCATCCCCATCCCCTACAGGAAGTTTTTTTATAGACAAGTTGACTTGTTTTTTCTTTAGTTTCTTATTTTTTTATAAAACAAGACAAAATGATTTTGACTTGCAACTCGGCTGTTGCATCTCTGATGCTTTCTAGATTTTCATATGAGTTATTTACCTTTTGACCTGCAAACTGATACTCACTCTAGCTAGAATGATTTCTGTATATTTATACCCCCGCTCTCCGGAGGGGGTATACTGTTTTACCTCTGTCCGTCCGTCCAAGATATTTTACGTTGCATTTTTCTCAGTAACTGTAGATGGCAGAAATCTGATATTTGGTCACAAGTGTCATATAGGTATACCATATTGTGGGTAGCATTTTTGGACCCATCAGATTCCTACTTCCTGTTTGCCGACTTAGTTGGTTTTTATACACATTGAACATATATGCACATTTTTCGTCACATTTTTCTCAGCAACTATTGATGGCAGAAATCTGATATTTGGTCACAAGCTTCATATAGGTACCCCATATCGTGGGAAGCGTTTTTGGACCCATCAGATTCCTACTTCCTGTTTGCCGATTTTGTTGATTTTTATACACATTGAACATACATTTTGTATATGCCCATTTTTAGTCGCATTTTTCTCAGCAACTATTGATGGCAGAAATCTGATATTTGGTCACAAGCTTCATATAGGTACCCCATATCGTGGGAAGCGTTTTTTGACCCATCAGATTCCTGCTTCCTGTTTGCCGAAGAGCGGGGGTATCATAAGTGAGCATTAGCTCACAGTTCATCTTGTTGTTTTTATATAATTTGTACATATTTTAACCTTATGAAATATCAGAGTATAATTTTATAGCAACATTATGTGATTAAGTTTGTCAGTGAGTTGCTGCAGGTCGGTGGTTTTCTCTGGGTATTCTGGTTTCCTCAACCATGATATAACTGAAATATTGTTGAAAGTGGTGTTAACACCATAACCCTTACCCCCTAACCCTTAAAATAAATACCATAAAAAATGTGTCTCCAAGGCTCGCAATACTTTCAAATTAGAGGGAAAAGTGACTTCTCTTACAGGTAGCTCACAATGAGAAGTGGAAGACAACAGAGAGAAGTGGGGAGACTTCTGGGAGAAATTCATTGCGATTAATCGAAACATTGTTTTGGACCTCTCTGAAGTTACCATGCCCAAATATATTAAATAAATATAAAGCTGTTTGATCTGATTTGTTCTGTTCTTTTTTTTTTCATAATTACCTAAAGGACATCCATTCAATGTCAAATATTTATTTCTGTCTATCTTGACTATAGACTAGTATAGGAGTCTTGTATACCTGTGATTTTTTATTAGTACTCCCCCTTTATTTCCCTTTTCAAATATTACTGTGATGTGATCTAATACCACACAAATTGTAATAACTCATATATGTGCAATCTTCAACAGAAGAAAGATGTCTCTGCCAATTAGCTCATATATAGCTAGATAATGAAAATATAGCACAAACGTCAAAAATGCATTTATTATTTATCAGACCTTAAATCATATAGCAACAATGAAATAAAGCTATTGTAGTTCAAAGTCTCATTTTTAATTGCATAGCCATATGGATTAACGTTTACACATGTCTGTAATATAAATAAACAGCTTGATAGTTCGTAATATTAACCCGGTGTCAAGTAAAAAATACCAATGAGGATCGATAAAATTATAAATTTGATGTGTTCATGTGCATTTCAGTGAATTTTGAATGGGTAGGGGGTCAAAATACCATGAGTAGGGGGGTAGATATTCCATGGGTAGAGTAGGGGAGTCAAAATACCATGGGTAGGGGGTTGATATTCCATGGGTAGGTAGGGTGGTTGATATACCATGGGTAGGGGGGTCATTATATTTGGGTTGTGGAGTTGATATACCATGGGTAGGGGGTCAAAACACTATGGGTAGGTGGGTCAAAATACCATAGGTAGGGGGGGTCGATATACCATGGGTAAGGGGGTTGATATACCATGGGTTTGGTGGTCGATATACCATGGGTAGGCAGAGCTCCAGATAAGCTGTGTATTTGGGTTTTTTGCGCTTTGAAAACGAGTAAAAACGCATGTATTGTCAGATCAGAGTGTACATTTACGCATACATATTGCTGTATAAGCAAACTTTCCAAATTCGGAGCGTACTTGTATGCTGTTTATGATAATACATCGTGTACATAAACAATACATTTTTGACTGAGAAATTCCCCGTAATTACTTCTCTTTATACTTTGAGAAAGAGAAAGTGTATACATCCGAGGGGTACCGAATGTTTGCCTTTCTAAGCATCGATGTCAAAAGAGATCTGATTGGATGTTTAGGATAAATCATCCAATCGTGGTCAATATTACAAATAAATGCGGTTTAGTTAAGAACTAAAACAAAAGTGAATTTGGGAACACGTTCTTCGTTGAAAACGAGCAAGAACATGAATAAGCGCGCTACGGAAAATTATATACAGTTTCATCTGTGTCTAGTGACAGTATAGTTAAAGGAATCATTGATGACATTATCAACACGGCTGTGAAAACTGCCGAAGTCGACGAGCAAAAAACCAAATATTTACAACATTTTATTAATAAACATGACACAATTGTGTCAAATTAAACAGAGATATACATTTCACTTGCATCCTGTGTTTATTGAATAACACTTGTGTCAAACATAATTTTAAAAGTGTACATGTAAGCAATCTTTTCTCAAGTAGAGAGTACAACAGTGTAAAGGAAATATGCAAATACGCATCATTTTCAAAAGTAAGGGGTAATTACCCTTTGGACTTGAAAATTATCTGGAGCTCTGGTAGGTGGTCAATATACCATGGGTAGGTGGGGTTGATATACCATGGGTAGGAGGGTCAATATACCATGGATATGGAGGTCGATATACCAAGGGTAGAGAGGGTCGATATACCATGGGTAGAATTCCAATTCAGTATTTACTGTTATAATGTAATGTAAAAATTAGAACTTCCTTCTAATATTCATTCAGTCTTATGCATGTAGTAAACATTATTACATGTATTAACACATCTTAAAAATGTATCAAATAATCTCAAACATCCTGTCAAAAGTTTATTGTGGATAATAAACTATATTTCTGTAGTTCAGTTAACCTGTGCCACAGGTATAAAAGGTAACTAAGGTCTTATTAATGACACCAATAATTACCAGTTCTACTTTCACACCTTTTCAATGGATTAATCTGTTATTAGTGAAAAGTATCATTCTTTTTTGACAAATACAAATATGTGTAATTAAAGCATATAGATAGATACAAAAAGTATTTCCATGAATTTAATCTTGTCTTTTTTCTTTAATATTAAAGAGGCATTAGCTACGAATTTGATAAAAAAAAATATATGTTTTGGAAATTGGTAAATAGCTTTAAAATGATGAAATAAAGGTAAATATTTCACATTGAACAGCTTATCGTACCACTTTTCGCCCTTTGAGAACGAAAATTACCATCGATTTATTATTTCCTTGCAAGCAAATAATTTGACCTTGCTTTCTCTGAATGCAACTGACCTTACTAGTGACAAGTAAAAATGAATAATTTGTATTTTGTCGCTTATTAACTGCAAACTTGCATGGTTCTTTGTCTGTAATTAATGCCGACTAAAAGCAGATTCACAGAAAATAAGAAATAAATGCATTGTTGTACTGATTTAATGACGATTCGGCAAACCCCCGTAAACCATTTCGTTAATTAATAAGATGGCGTCCATTTCTTGATCGATCTCAAAGCACGAGCAGTTGCACCTTTTCCCCCCGATGCGCGTACATTTCATAACATTTATAAGTTACAGAAACACGTTTTATTAAGGCATCAATCATATCTGAGTTTTATGGGTAGCAAAAATTTACGATTTTGGCAGATAATGCCCCTTTAAACAAAAAATTATGTGGAAAGGACATACCATAAATGAAATTTTGAAAGGTATCTCATGATAAGACAATGCATGATTTTGAAAGAATGTTGTTTTACAGTCATAAAACTGAAATTTTGAAAACTAAAATATTTAAATTATATATTATTTGTGTTTACAAATATATATCAAATCATATGAAGCCATTTTTTTTTTATAACAGTGTAGTTTTGATTTAAATTGAAATTAGAAAACTGTAGAATAATTTCTTATTATTATTTTGTGATTGAAATGAAGAGTAATATTGTAATCAAAAATTAATATTACTTATTTTTAACATTTGAATAGCAAGCATATCTTTATTTCTTATTTATATTTATAAACCTTTATACATTATTTTTTAATAAATTTTATTAAAAACATATACATTATGCAATGTATATTATATAAATATAGCCTTCCATTGAGGTCAATACATGGATTAATAGACCTATAGATATATATGGACCGAGGACGAAGTCTGAGGTCGATATATATTTTTAGGTCTAATATGATAATATACAATTATGGCCTTCATGAGAAGTTAATATCCATAATTATTAAATTGAGAAAGGGTTATTTTCCCCGAGGTCCGAAGAGATTTCGAGATTTGATAATTATGGATATTAACTTCTCATGAAGGACATAACTGTATTATTATACTGAACTAATATGAGGGAAATAACTAGTTATTGGTTCGACGTGCTGAGAGAAATAACTAGTTATTGGGTTCGACGTGCTAAAGCGCACCAATTTCAAACAGTTATTTTGTGCTACGTGCAGATTCCCTCACAGTTATTTGACCTACGTGCAGTTTGCCGCGGGAATAATGAGTTATTTCTTGTTCCATTGAATAAAACTTTAAAATATCTGAATTATTTCTTGCTTGGTTTCTATAGTAAAGTATAATAATATACAATTACTGCACTTGAACGAGATCAATATGAGATTTTATGGAGCAGAGTGCAACAATATTGAACGAGGCGAAGTGAGTTCAATATTGTTGGACTCTGCTCCATAAAACCTCATATTGATCAAGTTCAAGTGTAGTATTTGTTTTATTACATATGGCTCTATTTTTACTCTAATTTTGAAATCTTATAAAATTTTCAATTTTTTTAAAAAATTTTGAACTTTTAATTTTTTCTTTTTTTTTTATTTTATAATTTTCAATTTTTTTGTAAATTTTCAAATTTTATGAAATTTTCTAGCATATTGATTAGCAAAAAGCAATTTCTGTGCAATAAAAAAACATATTGCACTCTCGTGCCACGTAATTTCATTCATTGATTTTGCACGAGAGTGCAATATGATTATTTATTGCACAGAAATTGCTTTTTGCTAATCAATATGTTAGAAAATGGAATGTCACGTGTATTGCTTCTGGCCAATAGAAAAATAGTAAAATAGAGCCTTATGTAATAATAGGTGTTATTAAGTCTCCCAAACAACGTTTGGAGACTTATAAAACAATAATTCTCCAAACATTGTTTGGGAGACTTAATAACATTTCTTATTATTATTATTATTATTATTATTATTATTATTATTTTAATATTATTATTATTTTTCTCTTATTTTCTTTCTTTCTTTCTTTCTTTCCGTGGACCATGAACTTGTCCACGGCAGATCCCAGGAACTACTGGACAGAATTTCATGAAACTTGGTGGAGTTATAGATATATGTTTCTAGTTGGTCCTAAAGTTTTCAGCTTTGTGGTAAAGGGGGTCAAAGTCATATTTTGAGGAGTTCAAAGGGGGTGGGGGTTACTATAGAATCCTATGGGAAAGTTGAAATTTCGTACATTAATGTTGATAACTTCTAAATGGATAATGATAGAGACATACAATTTGACGTAGTGATAGGTCACTATTAGAGGAGCAATTGTGCATTTTCAAATTTTTAGAGATGTCTGCCATTTTCAAAATGGCTGCCAAAACACGGCATAAAAAATGGGTGGTAAAAATTCAGCATTGTCCAATATCAACAAAATTTTATATGTGGGTAGATAATGATGTCCCGAATTGATTCCTGACATTGAACAATTTCTACCGGTCGCCATTTTCAAAATGGCCACCACAATACTGCAAAAATTCAACATTGTCCGATATCATCAAAATTTGATATGTGGGTAGATCAAGATGTCCCGAATTGATTTCCGACATTGAAAAATTTCTACCGGTCGCCATTTTCAAAATGGTCGCCACAATACCGCACAAATTCAACATTGTCCGATTTCAACGCCATTTCATATGTGGGTAGATTATGATGTCCCGAATTGATTCCAGACATCGAGAAATTTCTACGGTCTCCATTTTCAAAATGGCCACCACAATACCACAAAAATTCAACATTGTTCGATTTCAAAGGTAGCTTTTGATATATTTTTTAAACCTGTTGTCAGTGGCCAGTTTGGGAGACTCCATAATCGTTAGATTATAATCATATCTTGTCTAACTTAAGACGAAGTTCAATATTTTTTTTTTTAAACAATATTAACTCAGATATATAGACCTATAATTTTTGTCAAAGTAGACCAGGGACGGGGGCAGATCAAGACTTTCTTAAAAGAGGGGGCAAATAGGGAGATCCAAACCCAAATTTTTCGTTGTTTTTAAAGGTTTTATGCCAAAACGGGGACATGCCCTGTCCGTTGTTGTATAATCAGGTACTTGACGTCACAATTTCATAGAAAATATTATTTCGGACAGGAGGAGGAAGAAATGAAACTCTGTTTAATGATATTGTCAATCCCATGGTATATGTTTAATGGGCTAGTAGAACGCACTGCGATTTTGAGTCATTTTTTAACATTCATAACGGAAGTAGTTCCAGAGTTTCAACTATACATACAACATCTTAATTAACGAGTTTATTACAAATCTATGAGTTCAAAAGAAGGTACGAAACGTCTCACTATACATTTTTACCTCGGTACAAAACGTTCCGATTTAGGTACGAAACGACCAGGTTACGAAACGTTCTGCACCCTTCCAGATTTTTGCAGATTTAACCATGTATTGGTTTCCGGTGTGTCATTTCCGATGCAAGGAATTTAAGCCATTAGTGATATGGAAAATATTGCTATTTCTACCATAGTTGGGACTTCGTCCCATAATATAATAGGTGTTACCTAACTTGGGACAAAGTCCAATCATTTTTTTTTAAGCAACAATATGAGACAGGTGCTACATGTAGTGCCAGCGAAGCACAATCCACATTATCTAGTACTGTAGTACTATACAATGTAAAGATGCTCTTTCCATCTATTGAAACAGGCACGGCCATGAATGCTCGCGAATCTGAAAATTATCTGCCAATTTCACACTCATTAAGTGCATCAAAATAGTGTCAAGATTTTTTGGGCCGAGATATATCGGGACGACTTTTAACATGAATAACCGGAAGTAGTTCCAGATTACTGCGCATCCGATTTTCTGCAGATTTAACCATGTATTGGTTTTCGGTGTGTTATTTCCGGTGCATGAAATTTAAGCCATTAGTGATATGGATCTGGAATCAAAATATTGCTATTTCTACCATAGTTGGGACTTTGTCCCATATAAATCCATTATAGGTAGGCTATAATTGTTTTATCATTTGTAGGAGAGTTGCAGTCGGCTTATGTTTTGGTGAAAGACGGACGGGCGGGCGTATGTTAGCCTATCTTCGTTAATGCTATAGCGCTCTTAGTTTTTGGCCGATCAACATAATTTTTGGTAGGAAGCATTATTACACTAGTATTTAGAGCGAGTTAGAAATTCAGATTAATCTATTGTTTTTTTCTTGTAAAATCATGGTTTTTTATAACTCGAATAATTCAGCGCCCTCTGTCCGCTCTCACTACTCGAGGGCTTGAACTCCCCTTGTGATAAAAACGTGTCAGCTGCTCTCTGAAAGAAAGAGCCAATCAGCGATGATTATTTGCCGAGTATGCGCAAGGCAGTTCTTTCAATTTCCGGTAATGTTTACAAACAACAAGAAATGGAGATCGACGCAGCGTTTAGTGAGATGGAATCAAAATATGACTTTACATTTAACATGTTTAAAGAAAAATAGCTTACTGCCATCAAATCCATTATTGAAAATAAGATACCATTGACCAATGTTTACAAACATTTCCTAAGCTCCTCCTTCTTTTAGTGCCAAAATTCATATACCCAGAATGCATGGCTAATTTGAAGCTTCCTGTTGACGCGTTTTATCTTGAAAGTAGTCCAGGCGTTAATGTAGCAAAGCGTAATATAACGACTGGATTATTCGGGTTAGGTTTTTTATAGAAAAAGTACATATTTTGAGAATTATCTTCGTTAACACGATAGCGCTCTTAGTTTTTGGCCGATCAACATAATTTTTGGTAGGAAGCATTATTACACTATTATTTAGAGCGAGTTCGAAATTCAGATTAAGCTATTGTTTTTTTCTTGTAAAATCATGGTTTTTTTTTATAGAAAAAGTACATATTTTGAGAATTATGGTGTGAAACCTATAATTGATTTCTTTAACATGTTCTACTAAATATGTGTTTTTTCGAGCCTGCCTGGCTATTTTATCTTAAGTTTAACCTTTCTAAGACCATATATTTTCTGAAACGTACATGATTCCTCTACATTCTGTGAAAATATCAGGGCATGTTTAAAGTCTTGCAGTGAAATGCCAGGCTATGGAAAACACCTACTGTAAAAATAGCTTGGTCATCCTCTGGAAATTCAATATTATTGGTCATGCATCAAATCTTCCATAGAGGTATTAAAATACAACTAAATGCATCATATTTGGGCTCAAAATAATCCTTATATATTTAACTTAAATTATCAATTTTAATTATTCCTTTCCATTCAGTATTTGTCACAATACAACAAAGAGAAAGGAACTATTTTCTTTCAAAGGGACTACTTTTGTATATGTTCTAAGCTCTGATTGGTGAATTATAGGTTTGACACCTAAACTTCGTTAACGCGATAGTGCTCTTAATTTTTGGCCGATCAACACAATTTTTGGTAGGAAGCATTATTACACTATTATTTAGAGAGAGTTCGAAATTCAGATTAATCTATTGTTTTTTTCTTTTAAAATCATGGTTTTTTATAGAAAAAGTACATATTTTGAGAATTACACATTTCTCTGAAACTACAAAAGATAGAAACTTAGTATTTGGTATGGATGGAGATGCCAATGTGAAGTTGTGCATTCAACATTTTTTATCCCTGGGGCTCAGCCCCACCCTGGTGGAGAATCTGTATACAAAAATGTGACCAAGATCCCCACCCTAAGCCATATATATTTATGATCAGGGTGAATAGGCAAATTAAATGCATTATAGCTCAGGTCCCAGAGTCATACCCCACCCCCTACCTGAAGTGAACTTTTTAATGGTTGAGATCCCCACCCCTAAACCATATATATTTATGATCAGGGTGACGGCAAATTAAATGCCTTATAGCTCAGGCCCCGGGGGTCATACCCCACCCCTACCTGAAGTGAACTTTTTAATGGCTAAGATCCCCACCCTCAAACCATATATATTTATGATCGGGGTGACTAGGCAAAGTAAATGCCTTATAGCTCAGGCCCCGGGGGTCATACCCCACCCCCTACCTGAAATGAACTTTTTAATGGTTGAGATCCTCACCCTTAAACCATATATATTTATGATCAGGGTGACACCAATGTCCAACTGTCCGTCCATCCGTTTCACATGTCACACTCTAACTTAAGAACCCCTTGGCCAATTCACTTCAAATTTCACAGAGTTATTGGAATTGATAGTCTTATGGTCTGTATACTTTTTGGTGCAATTTGGTTTTCATTCCAGATTTATGGGACTTTATTTATCAAATTGTAGGCGATTTTTCGTATGTCGCGCTGTAAATTGAGAACCCCTTCGCCTTATTCACTTCAAACTTCGTACTGTTATTGGAATTGATAGTCTTTACTGATTTCTGAAAAAATTTTGTTTTCAATTGTATAAATATTGTATAAATGTTCCAATTTATGTTTATGGTGCAGCTGTTGGTGAAATTTAGATTTTTCATTCAAGAGTTATGAGAAAGAAAGTCTTTACAAATATTGTATGAATGTTGACGACGGACGTATCATGCACTCTTGGCACAGCTGTTTATTAATGATTGAGATCACCACCCCTAAGCCATATATACTTATGATCCGGGTGAATAGACAAATTAAATGCCCCAAGAGTTGAGGCCCAAGGTCATCCCCATCCCCTACCAGAAGATTTTTTGAGAATTACACATTTCTATGAAACCATTTTGTAAATTTTAACCATACTTTGCCCAAATTTTCCTTGGGTGATCCTCTTCCAAAGTTATGTTCGATATGTCTGGGGTCCAATCCATCATACATGCATGACTTGTTTATTCTTTAGTTTCTTACTCATTTATAAAACAAGACCAAATGATTTTTGCAGCTCGGCTGTTGCATCTCTGATGCTTTCTTGATATTTCAATATTATTTCATGAATGATTATTTAACCAAAAGATTGAAAATACTAAGGAAACAAGTAAACCTTTGTTGATATAGGGAATCTCAGTGAATCCAATTTGAAGAAAAATATCATATTCATGATATACAAATTTTGAAATTTTGAAAATTATATGAACATTTTTTAAATACTTTGAATTTTTTTTAAATTCAGATTTTTTTTCAAAAATTTTATCAAATTTTGAACTTTTTTGAAAATTTTGTTTTTTTTTGAAATTTTGAAATTTTATGATCCCCCTACCCATGGTATTTTGACCCCTTACCTATGATATATCGACCCCCTACCCATGGTATTTTGACCCCTATCCATGGTATATTGACCCCCTACCCATGGTATTTTGACCTCCCTATCCATAGTATATCGACCCCCCTACCCATGGTATTTTGACCCCCCTACCCATGGTATATCGACCCCCCCACCCATAGTATTTTGACCCCCTTACCCATGGTATATCAACCCCCCTACCCATGGAATATTGACCCCCTACCCATGGTATATTGATTCCCCTACCCATTGAATATCGACCCCCCTACATGGTATTTTGACCCCCTACCCATGGTATATCGACCACCCTACCCATGGTATTTTGACCCCCTGTCTCTCTTGATTAGAAATGAGGAGGGTCAAAATACCATGGGGGTTCAATTTACCATACAGGGGGGGTCAGTTTTCAATAAGGGGGGTCAATATACCATGGATGAAAATTGACCCTGGGGTCAATTTACCATGGGGGTCAAAATACCATATGACACCGGGTTGTATCCCCTTTACAATATGGAACCAGTAATATTGTCAGTTATTGAAAGAAATTAAGTTTTTTTTAGCTCGTTATGGATTACTTTATGTTAATATATGGTCTGTTCACGCCGATGCATAGACGGGAGTATTGTCAGTCTGATTAAAATCATACCCCAGACTCAATTTGAGTCTGGGGTATGATTTTGAGTCTGAGGTATGATTTTAATCAGACTGGGAGTATTGTATAATGCAGATGAAGATGTTTTCAAGAAAATCACTTTCAAAATACTTCACAGATACGATAGTCGATAGATTTCAATAAACATGATAACAACATTTTCATAAACAACACGGACGACATAGGGCGACTCTTCAAAATTACAAGGCGACTTGAACTTCGCTTTTGACCAACGAGAAAGCAAAGTCAAGCTTCAGAAGGCGACTTCTTCGCCCTAGTCGCCCTCTAATGTGGGCTCTCTATTTTAGAATGCAATCGAAAGTGTGAAAAGTTAACGGACTCCGTGGTGTTATTGTGCTCATTCAAGAACTTTCTCACTACGACATGTTTTATATATCTTATATGTCCTTTATGGGAACTGTTATGTGGGAAATAAATTATTCATATTCTTATAGCTTTAAATATTGAGACTAAAATAAATAAAAATGATTTGTCAGGTATGTGTTGGACTTCTGCCAACATTGTTTGTTTTTATACAAACACGAGAACATGGAGAATCCATACTATCTCATTCCTTATCAAATGTGAATAAGAATTATATATTATAATTAGAAATATGACGTCTTAGCTGGTGGTATCAATAGGACAGGAAGTGCTTACTATTCAACAATCAGGTCATAAAACGTTTGTTCCATTACACCAAATTCGGAAAGTCAGAACATTTTTACCTTTTACATACACAAACTTCTGATTGGCTGTTTTTTGAATATGTGTACAAAAGTCGTACTCAAAAGTCAGAAAGATCAGATTTCACGGTCATAAAAATTTTGAGTAAGGGTTTTGAAGATACCAAGGAGTAATCAGAATCTGTAAATCAAAGAAGGACAGGCAACACAATGACCAAAAGAAAAAGGACAAAAGGACAAACAACAATCTACAAAACACTATTCAGAAAACAAAAGATCGAGTAACACGTGCGTCACTAAACACTGGGATTGAACTCAGGTGCTCCGGAAGGGAAAGCAATTCCTGCTTCACTAGTGACACCCATTTTGCCAATTATAATGCTGTATTTATTGGATATTATTGCCTGGTTGGATATTTTTTTAATTTTAAGTACAAAAATCATTCTCAAAAGGTGTACGAACATAAGCAATGGTCTCACTCCATTTTTTGTGGTACATGTTTGTTGTCCAGCCTTTCGTTCTTTGCACTGTTGGGATCCCATGTAAACTGGTTTAAACCAGACACTCTTTGTACATTTTCATCGGATTCTGTCATTGTCTGTAATCTAATTAAAAAAGAAAAATTGTATTTAAGATTTTGTGAGTGAAATAGTGAGTGATTGATTTTTAAAGCCAGCTCAGAAATATTTCAGCTATATTATGGTGAGAACAAGTTAATTATTAATGAGATGATGATGAGGTCCGCTTTGTACTAGACCAACACGCTTTATAGTTGGATTTGTATATTGCTAGCTTACTGAAGCAACAGTCCACAGATAGACATATCACCCCACTAGCACACATTATCCTGATTCCTTCTCCTTTATTCTAGGGGTGTAACGATACACTTTTTCCCCAAGCGATACGTATCGCAATATTTGATATGTATTATGATACGTTTTATAGAAAACTGTAACTATTCCTTGAAGTCCATGCTGGTCGACATGGATGCTGCCATGTTTTTTTTTTTATGAGGTCGCTTACGTACTAGCGAAAATTATAAATATTTGATATTTGATTGATTAATTTTAAAAGCGTAAATTAATCGATTCACTTTTCTCAAAATATTAATTAAATGATCACCAAAAGAAGAAAACGAAAAATTCAACGCTACTTTTAAAAAAAAAAATGAGCATTGTATCGTAAGCGGCCTCCACGTATCGTGAACCGAACCGTCCCCAAAATAATCGCTATCTCAGTACATACGGTGAATCGTTTCCCCCTTAGTAAATAGGCGGTGGGCATTGGCTATGGCATAGCAAACTTGTTAAGAATGATGACGAAAGAATGGTTCTAGTTTATTCTGTTGAATGGTTTCACAGAAATGCAACACTCATGATTTCATCTTTGAATATTCATTTCAGGTGGTCAGGTTGCTGTTGATTCTGCAGATTTTGACTTCACCTTGCTATACAAACTGATCAGAAACTGTGTAACAGGTATTGCTGCTCCAACTCGTGGATGGGGAAATCCACCATGTTTTTCAAATGAAGCAGACAACATTGAAAGCATTCGACATTTAAGAAACATTCTTGCACACAATTCTAAATTAGAAATCAGTGATACAGATTTCATTACCCTCTGGACTCAATTATCAGAGGTAAATATAATTTACAATTGCCATACTATACCCATTTGTTGATTTATCACAGGTAAAATAATTTACAATTGCCATTCTATACACATTTGTAGATTTATCACAGGTAAAATATTTTACAATTACCATTCTATACACACATGTAGATTTATCACAGGTAAAATAATTTACAATTACCATTCTATACCCACATTTGTAATTTTATCATAGATAAAATATTTTACAATTACCATTCTATACCCACATTTGAAGATTTATCACAGGTAAAATATTTTACAATTGACATTCTATACCCACATTTGTAGATTTATCACAGGTAAAATGTTTTACAATTACCATTCTACCCATTTGTACATTTATCACAGGTAAAATAATTTACAATGGCCATTCTATACCCACATTTGTAGATTTATCACAGGTAAAATAATTTACAATTACCATTATATAACCACATTTGTAGATTGATCACAGATAAACAAAATTGCAATTACCATTCTATGCACATTTGTAGATTTATCACAGGTTATATAATTTACAGTTACCATTCTATGCACATTTGTAGATATATCACGGGTAAAATAATTTACAATTACCATTCTATACCCACATTTGTAGATTTATCACAGGTAAAATAATTTACAATTACCATTATATAACCACATTTGTAGATTTATCACAGGTAAAATAATTTACCATTACCATTATATAACCACATTTGTAGATTTATCACAGGTAAAATAATTTACCATTACCATTATATAACCACATTTGTAGATTTATCACAGGTAAGTATATAATATTGATCTATTGATGGTGAATTAAGAAATAATTCATGGAAGCTATTCTGTGTTGTGTCTTTTAAGATGAGTTGGTGGATATTAGCAGCGAAAGATAACATTTACTTATATCCTGCCAACCCACGATAAAACACAGTATGACCACCATAAATTATTTTGATTCAGTACAAATACAATTGTCCACTTTGATGGCAAAGGCGTTTATTTATATTTACGTTTTGAGGGCAATGTCACACACAAGTTATGCGGCACAGGTTGGAGGCTTTATCTTTCAACCTGCCAAATTCGACCATACAATAACTGATCAACATTTGCTTACATTAAGGGAAAGTCATATTGATGGAACAATATTATTTTGTGTGCACGTTTTAATTGCACATCACATATTTTTTTTTTTTTTTATATGGTGATTATTTTCAGTGAATATGGATGTTAAAACGTCGATTGAAGTGTAAAAATTATTTTGTGATTACATCACCTGGCTTAAATGTGTGCACCACACATGTGCTTATAAGATTTTTCCATTTAAATAAATCGCTTGTTTGCTTACAAAGCGATGGAAGGACGTCATATATTTAGAATATAAAATTTATTTGACAAGGCTTAGAAATGAGAAATGAGAAATGAGACAAAAGACAAAAGACAGGCTTTAGCCAGTCTTTTCCCCCGTTTCGCACGGAGTCAAATAAACTATATTCACCATCAATAGATCAATATTGTGTTTATCCTGCAATCCACAATGTTTATAGAAATTTTAACCCATGAATATATTTTTTTTTAATTAGTATCTATTTGCGCAGTGATATACAAGATGTATAAATTGGTTAAATTGGAGAGAAATTTTGCATACACATAGTTCCCTAAAGGAAGTGAACTAATTTTGATTCAAATTAATATTGATTAAGATGAAACACCAGATTGAAAATTGACTTTTAAGAACAAGCAACATGCATCTTTAGAAAGTTTAATATATATTTGTAATTTGTATCACGTGTACATGATGTGTACGACGCTCGTAAATATAAACACATGTAAGCATATGATTGCTACAAGTACACATCGACGACTTTCAGGAAGCACTGACATGTTACTTTGCAGAAGAGTGCCATCTATGTCTTCAATCAATCCTGCACCAAACCATAAAATTGGGAGGTTACATATTTTTGTTTTAGTATTATTAATTTTGTCATCTTTTATCAAATTTTTTCATTGAGCTTTCAAATTCTTCCTACGGCAATAGTTCACCTGGACCTTTGGTCCAGGTGAACTATTGCCATCACTTGGCGTCTGTCGTCTGTCGTCTGTCGTCTGTAAACTTTTCACATTTCAAGCTTCTTCTCCGAAACTACTTGGCCGATTGGAACCGAACTTAGCAGGAATGTTCCTTGGATGGTCCTCTACAAAGTTACTGTTTTTTGTTCCAGTCGGATATTCAATATGGCTGCCAGGGCCAATAATATGCTCTGATTGGATGAAATTTCAAAGATCTTCTTCTCTGAAACTAATGAACTGACTGAACCCAAACTGTAAACGAATGATCATTGGAATGTCCTTTACCAAGTTACTGTTTTTTATGCCGATCGGAAATCCAAGATGGCCGCCATCACAGGATATAGATTAACATTGGACCCTATGGGAAAATGTTTCAAAATGCTTCTTCTCTGAAACCACTTGGACAGTTGAAACCAAACTGCCCAGGAATGATCATTGGAAGGTCCTCTACAAATTTTCTGTTTTTTATGCCGATCGGAAATCCAAGATGGCCGACACCGCAGGACATAGATTAACATTGGACCCTATGGGAAAATATTCAAATGCCTTCTTCTCAGAAACTACAAATATGATTAAAGCCAAACTGTACATGAATGTTCATTAGATGGTCCTCTACAAACTTTACGTTTTTTGTTCCGGTATGAAATTCAAAATGGCGGCTACGGCAGGACTTAGTTTAACATTGGACCCTATGGGAAAAATGTTTCAAAACGCTTCTTCTCTGAAACCACTTGGATAATTGAAACCAAACTGCCCAGAAATGTTCATTGGAAGGTCCTCTACAAAGTTTCTGTTTTTTTATGCCGATCGAAAATTCAAGATGACCGCCACCACAGGACATAGATTAACATTGTACCCTATAGGAAAATGTTCAAATGCCTTCTTCTCAGAAACTACAAATATGATTAAAGCCAAGCTGTACATGAATGTTCATTGGATGGTCCTCTACAATCTAAAGGTTTTTTGTTCCGATATGAAATTCAAAATGGTGGCTACGGCAGGACTTAGTTTAACATTGGACCCTATGGGAAAAATGTTTCAAAATGCTTCTTCTCTGAAACCACTTAGACAGTTGAAACCAAACTGCCCAGGAATGATCATTGGAAGGTCCTCTACAAAGTTTTTGCTTTTTATCCCGATCGGAAATCCAAGATGGCCGCCACCGCAATACATAGATTAACATTGGACCCTATGGGAAAATATTCAAATGCCTTCTTCTCAGAAACTACAAATATGATTAAAGCCAAACTGTACATGAATGTTCATTAGATGGTCCTCTACAAATTTTACGTTTTTTGTTCCGGTATGAAATTCAAAATGGCGGCTACGGCAGGACTTAGTTTAACATTGGACCCTATGGGAAAAATGTTTCAAAACGCTTCTTCTCTGAAACCACTTGGATAATTGAAACCAAACTGCCCAGGAATGATCATTGGAAGGTCCTCTACAAGGTGTGTGCTTTTTATGCCGATCGGAAATCCAAGATGGCCACCACCGCAGGACATAAATTAACATTGGACCCTATGGGAAAATGTTCAAATGCCTTCTTCTCAGAAACGACAAATATTATTAAAGCCAAACTGTGCATGAATGTTCATTGGATGGTCCTCTACAAACTTTACGTTTTTTGTTCTGATATGAAATTCAAAATGGCGTCTACGGCAGGACTTAGTTTAACATTGGACCCTATGGGAAAAATGTTTCAAAATGCTTCTTCTCTGAAACCACTTGGACAGTTGAAACCAAACTGCCCAGGAATGATCATTGGAAGTTCCTCTGTTTTTTATGCCGATCGGAAATCCAAGATGGCTGCCACCACAGGTCATAGTATTAACACAGAACCATATTGGGAAAATACAGAAATATATTCTTCTCTGAAGCTATTGCACTGATTGAACCTAAACTGTGCATCAATCATTGGAAGGTCCTTTACAAACTTTGTGTTTTTTTTGTTGATCGTAATTCCAAGATGGCTACCACTGCAGGACATAGTTTTTACATAGGACCAATTGTTTTTTTTTATAACCAGGTGAACGATACAGGCTCTTGAGAGCCTCTGGTTTCATATTTTCAAGTAGAAATTCATAATTAGAAAAAAAAGAATCAAAACTACTCAACTTTTTAGGTCACCTGACCCAAAGGGTCATGTGAGGTATTGCCATCACTTTGGCGTCTGTCGTCCGTCTGTTAACTTTTTCATATTTTAATCTACTCTTCTGAAACATAGGACCAATTTTTTTTTTTATTACCAGGTGAACGATACAGGCTCTTGAGAGCCTCTGGTTGTTTTTCATCTCAGTTATACATACAGGATATGACCATCTGTACCGCATTCGGTTACTATTTAAGTTCATTGCATGAATACTCATAACCCTTAATGACATTTGTATGTCCCCACCACTAAGTATAGTGTTACCGATGTCCGTAATTCCGAAATAAAACAGTTGCGACCACCTTTTTTAGCTCACCTGACCCAAAGGGTCAAGTGAGGTATTGCCATCCCTTTGCGTCCGTCGTCCGTCCGTTAACTTTTCATATTTTAATCTACTCCTCTGAAACAACTGGACCAAATGGAACCAAACTTGGCAGAAAGCATCTATATAAGGTCCTCTAAAGTTTCTTCATTTCGTCCCATTCCGCCAACAAATATGGCCACCAAGGGCAATTCTTGTTTCTGATTGGTTAATGCTAAAAAAAATCTTCTCCTCTGAAACTGCATGGCCAAATGGAGCCAAACTTGGCAGGAAGCATCTATGTAAGATCCTCTATCAAGCTTCTTCATTTGGTTCCATTCGGCCAACAAACATGGCCGCTGTTACTAAAAAGAGAACATATGGTAAAATTGCACGTTTTTGGTAATAACTCAAAAACCGTTAATAATATTAGAAATCTGACAGGGATAAAAATGATCAGCACAGCAAGATCTAACTACCCTGAAATTTTGAAGAAAATCTGATAACCTATCATGGAGTTATTGTCCTTTTTTCATCAAATTTTCAAAATTTTGATACTTTTCGTTTTTTATTTCAAAAACTATAAGAGATAGATGTTAAGTTTAAACAGCAAACATGTGCAGCATGTCAAGATCTACATGCCCTGCAATTTTGATGTAAATCTGATTACCCGTCTAGGAGTTATTGCCCTTTTTTCATTATTATTTTTTTAATTTAAACATTTTGTCTGATATTTCAAAAACTATTAGAGATAAAGGTTAAGTTTAAATTGCAAAAATGTGAGTACCCAATTTGGAGTTATTGCTCTTTTTTCCATCAAATTTTCAAAATTTTAATACTTTTTGTCCTTTATTTCAAAAACTATAAGAGATAGATGCTAAGTTTAAACTGCAAACATGTTCAGCATGTCAAGATCTACCTACCCTGCAATTTTAAGTAAATTTGAGTACCTATTTTGGAGTAATTGCCCTTTTTTCGTCAAATTTTCAAAATGTTCATACCTTTTGTCCTTTATTTCAAAAACTATAAGAGATAGATGTTAAGTGTAAACTGAAAACATGTTCAGCTTGTCAAGATCTACATTCCCTGCAGTTTTGAAGTAAATCTGATTACCCGTCTAGGAGTTATTGCCCTTTTTTCATCATTTTTTAGCTCAAAGGGCTATGTGAGGTATTGCCATTACTTGGCGTCCGTCGTCCGTCCGTTAACTTTTTCATATTTTAATCTTCTCCTCTGAAACAACTTGGCCAAATGGAACCAAACTTGGCAGTAAGCATCTATGTAAGGTCCTCTATAAAGTTTCTCCATTTCGTTCCGTTCCACCAACAAATATGGACGCCAAGGGCAATTCTTGTTTCTGATTGGCTACTGTTTAAAAAATTCTTCTCCTCTGAAACTGCTTGGCAAAATGGAGCCAAACTTGGCAGGAAGCATCTATGTAAGATCCTCTATAAAGCTTCTTCATTTGGTTCCATTCGGCCAACAAACATGGCCGCCAAGATTAATTATTTTTTCTGATTGGCTAATGTTAAAAAAATCTTCTCCTCTGAAAGAGCTTGGCCAAATGGAGCCAACCTTGGCAGAGATGGTCCCTGGGTGTGTCCCTTTCAAAATTGTGTCTGACAGCCCCACCCTCCATTCAAGATGGCTGCTGTTTTTTAAGGTAATGATTATCTCCCTTTAAAATTTGCTACAGTATCATTCTATTGTCAGGTGAGCGATACAGGCTCAGTGGGCTGAGCCTCTAGTTCGCTATGCTTTGAGATATTGACTTGATATTTGGTATGTGGATGTATAATGATAAGTTACAGATCATGTTTACGTTTCGCTCCGGTACAATGATTTTTGGCTGAGCTATGGCCCTTGGACTCTGAAATTTGACCAAATATTTAGTTGTCACCACTTTATTTCAGTATAATTTGAGATATTGACTTGATTTTTGATATGAGAGTATATAATCATAAGTTACAGATCAACTTTGAAATTCATTTGTTATTCTTAGCCTAATTACTGAGGGAATTAAAAAAGGGGGAAACATTTGCGAGCCTCCTTAATATTCACGGCGGGGATATTTTTCTTTTACGAACAAATACATTTTTATACATCTTTACTGTCATGAATGTATATTTTTTTTATATGAACATACCTTTGTGTTCATGGTCATTACTTTGTTGGTTTATTCTTTTTCCTTATCAGGACATTGACATATTAAGCAAAGGTACCTTATCAACAGATGTAAAGTCAATGAGAAAGAAAAGCTTTGACAGATGCATCAAAAATGAAATGGAAGAAGATATACGAAAAGTACAGAAAAAAATGCGAGAAGACTTTATGGAACAACAACAACAGGCTGCTGACAAAACACAGGAGATCCAGAACGTTAACACTAGAGTCACACCATCAAGCATTCAAAGTAAGTTAATTGTTATCTTCTCAGTTTAATCAAACTATATGTTTGGTTGATCCCTTATTTACTTGGGGGGAGGGGGGAGGGGGGGGGGGGGGGGTAATACTAACAGTTTGACAAGATCCTGTCAGGAAAAGTTTCTGGCTACCAAAGAGGTAATCAGTGATCTTAAAATGTTAAAAAAAACCAGACAATACAATGACCAATGAAAAAAGAACTAAATGACAAACAATGATCTGCAAAACATTACACAGAAAACAAAAGATCGAGTAACACGAATCCCACTACAAACTGAGGGTGAACTTTGGTGCTCCGGTGGAATAGACAGTTCGTGCTTCGGTAGTGGCATCCATCGTATTACTCTAGTTACAAACACGGCATTGTCAGGAATGCAGAAAGGACATAGAAGTTTGTGACACAGATATACTGTAAGGGTTAACTAAGCCATAGTGCTGATGACTTAAAGGATATCCTGATAGAAACCACAGACTTTGGAATATCGGATCAATTGATATATATACTCCATATGCAGGTGCTGCTGGAATGTTGCTTCATATAAATGGACAGTTCACTATGAAAAAAGTTAAACCATCTATTTTGTCGTAAATGTTTGTTCTTAGCTGTCCCCCTGTCAATTACGAGGTGTAGGTCAATGACTAGCAGACCTATATGTGTTTGTGGTATTCTGTATTTCAATGGAGCAAATACAACGTACGAGCAGTCACAATATACGATTATCTACAGTATACGATCAGCGACAATATACGATCAGCAACAATATGCAATTATCTACAATATATGATCAGCTACAATATACGATTATCTACAATATACGATCAGCAACAACATATGATTATCTACAATATAAGATCAGTGACAATATACGATTATCTACAGTATGCGATCAGCGACAATATATAGAGATGCTGAATTATCATTATTTCGGCCGCCATTTTTTAGCTCACCTTGCCAAAGGCAAAGTGAGCTTTTGGCATCACTTGACGTCTGTCGTCCGTTAACTTTTTCACATTTTAATCTTCTCCTCTGAAACCCCTCAGCCATATGAACTGAAACTTAGTAGGAAGCATCTATGGAAGGTCCTCTATAAAGATTGCTCATTTTGTCCCGATCCATTAACAAACATGGCCACCACAGGCAATGCTTGTTTCTGATTGGCCTATTTTTAAAAATCATCTCCTCTGATACCGCTTTGCCAAATGAACCGAAACTTGGTAGGAAGCATCTATGGAAGGTCCTCTATAAAGATTGCTAATTTCATCTTGATCTGTTTCTGATTGATTAATTTGTAAAAGAAAAGAAAAACAATTATGTTAAAAGGGAGATAACTCTAGTTTAAATATAGATACATTTTGTATCTATTCAAAATGCAGTTATCTCTGAATTGTTTTACAACAGGGCTTTCATTTGAAGCCGGTTGCCGCCGACATTTGATGTCCACACTTTACTCTGCCGCCGGCTACTTTTTATGTATCAAGGATAACAAATGTGTAATCCCATAATATTCTGGGTTTGTTGTATAAAAGAGCCCTTTTGATCTCCAATTTGTCCATAATTTATTTTGATTAAGACTAAAATGAAATGCCAGATCAAAACTCTTTTATTGTATCATTTATCGTTCTTCCATGATATGATGAAGTTCAAGGACATTGACAAAATTAAAGTCGCAATCTCAGAAACGCTTTAATGAACGAAAATATCAATATTTGAAATATAAGAACAAGAATCACTCCGGATCGGACACGTAACAATTATCGGATATCAATTTGGCAGCAAATTTAAACTTGTCTGTTGTGCAAAATACGATAGAGGACTTGATTGAGGCTTTTGGGAAATATTGAAACTTTGAAATGGACAAATATTACAAGATTTTTCCTGACCAATGGTTGAAATGATCCACTGGAATTTTTATTTCTCTGTGAATTTAAATAAAATACCTTGCATTATTTATATAAAAAAATTAATTCTACAAAATGTTTACTTCAAAGCAGACTTGTTTTAACAAACAATGTTCAGAAAAATATATATATACAGTTAATTTGCATTACTAAAACAAGAAATGGAAAATTAGTAGCCCTTGGTTGAAAGCAACCACTGCAGGAAAAGCTTGATATTTTTGTGAGAGAATAGCTGCAAATTGATATAATAATAAACATGTGAAATTATATTTGTTTTTATTTGGGCCAGTAAATTTGCATTCGGACTCCTGAATTCTACAACTCAAGAAGTCTGAATGCCTTGTAGGTCAATAAGTTTTTCGTTAAGACTTGTGACAACGGCAGTGGTTTTTTTCCTCATTACCAATCGCTTATTATCGTCACGACTATTGACCCCTCAATTGTAAACAATGCAAGCCAAACAGGTAGTTTTTCATTGGCCAGCGAAAGTCTGGTACCCGTGTATGGCATGAACAAATTTTATAAACCGACCTAAAACCAGTCGACCTTGACTTTATTTAACCAAGCACCACACAATGTCAAAACGAAAATTGAGTTTCCCCAATCAGAGTTCCATCGCCAAATGGCTAATAAAAGAAAAGAAAGATATTTTTGAAACATTATCTGTTCCATTATTGGATGATATAAAGTTAAAGTCACAGATTATTAATCTGTAAAGCAGAAAAGTCAAAATTTTGCATCAAAATTTGAAATATTTCACATTATCAACAGGCATTTGGAATGATGCAATGATTTATCTTTAGGGACCGACCATTTAACTTGAAAGGGGGGGGGGGGTTATGGTTTTTTGTTTCGTTCAAAAATATTTTTTCGGACAACACAAGAGTTAGAATATTATTTTTTTTGTCGCGCAAAGCACAATTTTTTTTTCTCAGAATTTAACATTAAGTTGTATGACAAAAACTCTGAATCAGATTATTTTTGTTTTCCTCCACCAAAATCAGAATATTTTTTTCGGCAACATTGGGAATCAGAATATTTTTTTAGAAGAAAAACATTAACCCCCTCCCCCCTTTCAAGTTAAATGGTCGTTCCCTTAGGTATTCGGCATGAAGCTTTTGTTTGTGCAATATGAAACAGCAGTAAATTTTAATATGATTATAATTAAATATCTGACAATAAGCTCAGAGCAATTTGAATTGATGCAAAATCCAAACAACTCTACATTTTGAAAGGAAGGAGGCTAAAGTAAAACAAAAAATAAATATATGAAAAATAAGAATTTTAGGAAGATAAAATATGTGTCAGGAAACCCCCAGAATGCAGGATTTTGCACCATATACCCTACAGCTTCTGGGGGCCTTGGTGGCCCACAGACCCCCGGCCTAAATTGTTGAGCCTCGCTTCGCTCGCCGTTCTCCACCTACTTTTTCAAAATAACCTCCTACTTTTGAAAGTGTTCAAAGCCCTGTTACAGATAAATATGCCTCTAAAACGCCTCAGCCAAATGAACTGAAACTTGGTAGGAACCATCTATGGAAGGTCCTCTATAAAGATTGCTCATTTCGTCCCGATCCGTTAACGAACATGGCCGCCACAGGCACCGCTTGTTTCTGATTGGCTGATTTTCAAAATTCTTCTCTTCTGAAACCGCTTGGTAGGAAGCATCTATGGGCGGTCCTCTATTAAGAGTGTTCCTTTTTTTCTAATCCATTAACAAGCATGGCCACCACAGGCAATTCTTATTTCTGATTGGTCGATTTCTAAAAATCTTCTCCTCTGAAACTACTTGGCCAAATGATCCGAAACCTAGTAGGAAGCATCTATGGAAGGTCCTCTATAAAGATTACTCGTTCCGTCCCGATCCATTAACACTTTTTTTTTTCTTTTTTTCTTTTTCTCAAGTCAGGATTTTACAATCTCCTGTACATTACCACCTGACTAGGGTATACAGGGATATTCAAAAGAAATCAGTGAAAAAAAATAATGACTATTTAATTTTTTACAAATTAAATTTCAAAAGAGTTTAATACCTAAAACAATAATTAGATATTAAAGTGAAAAGGTAGACTCACTCTCCATCTCGTACACACATTTACTCTCTACATTCTGTCTGTTACAAATATTTGCTAATACTGTAAAAAGTGTATTCTTGTTCCAATCATATACAATTGCTTTACAATACCTTTTTAATTCAGGATAATATATATAGGTGCCCAAAATTTGTCATAGGCTTAAACCGTATTATTTTTCTTTGCTATATACTGATCAAAAGATTGATACTTCATAATCTTATTTTTTAACTCAATTGTGTTTGGCTTTGCTTCATTGAGTTTGCATTTGGAAATATAGTTTTTTGTAAGTATTATCAATAAATTCAGCAATAAACTTTCAGCTTTACAGCCAAGAAAAATGTTTTCTTTGTTCAAAACAAAATTAACAAAACATAGTTTAAATCTGTTCAGAATAAATTGCTACAATCGATAAGTAATTGGACAATCAAAGAACAAATGTTCAATTGTTTCATCATTTGCTTTACAAAAGATACATAAGTGTGTATCTTTTAATTTTATTTTATACAAAAATGAATTCGTAGCAATAATCCTATGCAGAAATTTATACTGAAAGTTTCTCAAATAGGTGTCTCTGCTTGATCTTTTCATAATTACAAAATATTCTGACCAATCAGTAATCTCTATATCCAACAATTCTTCCCATTTCAAAAATTTGTCAGTTGAATTTTGGACAATCTTATCTATAAGACTTCTGTATATAAATTTAGCTTTTTTATTAGATACATTTTTTTTTACAAAAGTATCTATTGTGTCATGTGTATCACAATGAATATCTAAGAGGTTTTCTTTTAAGCAATCTTTGAAAGCTGTCGGAATTCTAGCAATCAATCTATAAAACTTCAGGAAATTGTTAGTTTCTAATTTCTCTTGAATTTGCTCAAAACTATAAAATTGCTTATTTTCATGATTATTAAAATCACTTACAAACTGCACACCTCTGTTTTTCCATAGTAAGTAATATGGAAAATCATCTAAAGAAGAAAAATTCAAAATATCTAATGATAAAATGTCATTAACAGAAGAATCAGTATGTGGTTTTGCTTCACTGAGTCAAAGTAAAACAACACTCCAGAAAGGGTTTTTTAAACTAACAGAAATCTCTCTAAGCTTTTCTTTCTGTAGATATAAAACTCTTTCACCACCATACTGTTTAAGGTCAGTTAAAAATAACTTCTGCCATTTACCCTCTGGATTAATCAGAAGTCTTTTTATCCAACTAAGTTTTAGATAAATATTAAAAGAATGGATATGTATCATATTAATCCCACCTTGAATGATATCACCAATCAATGTATTACGCTTAACACGATCTGGTTTATTATTCCATTTGAAGTTATAAAATAATGAAGTTAATTTATTTAACCTAGACTGTGCTAGGTTTGGCAATGCAGTCAGTAAGTGAACTAATTTTGAGAGAGCAAGAGATTTTATAACTGTAATTTTCCCCATTAATGTAAGTTTTCTATGTTGCCAGCTCTTTAAAATTGCAGAGACCTCCTTAATCTTCTTTGAAAAATTTATTTCTGTAATACGGTTCAAGTCTAAAGAAATTCAATCCCCAAAAGTTTAAAATTTGAATGTAACCAATGAAGGTTTGATTCAAGACATAGAATAAGATTCGAATATTTTTGGTTTCCCACCCCTACTCCTTTTTAGTTCACCTGGACCAATGGTCCATGTGAACTATTGCCATCACTTGGCGTCCGTCGTCTGTAAACTTTTCACATTTCAAGCTTCTGCTCCGAAACCACTGGGCCAATTGGAACCAAACTTAGCAGGAATGTTTCTTGGATGGTCCTCTACAAAGTTACTGTTTTTTCGTTCCAGTCGGATATTCAACATGGCTGCCAGGGCCAATAATATGCTCTGATTGGCTGAAATTTCAAAGATCTTCTTCTCTGAAACTAATGAACTGACTGAACCCAAACTGTAAATGACTGATCATTGGAATATCCTTTACCAAATTTCTGTTTTGTATGCCAATCAGAAATCCAAGATGGCCACCACCGCAGGACATAGATTAACATTGGACCCTATGGGAAAATGTTCAAATGCCTTCTTCTCAGAAACTACGAATATGATTAAAGCCAAACTGTACATGAATGTTCATTGGATGGTCCTCTACAATCTTAAGGTTTTTTGTTCCGATATGAAATTCAAAATGACGGCTACGGCAGGACTTAGTTTAACATTGGACCCTATGGGAAAAATGTTTCAAAATGCTTCTTCTCTGAAACCACTTGGACAATTGAAACCAAACTGCCCAGGAATGATCATTGGAAGGTCCTACAAAGTTTCTGTTTTTTATACCGATCGGAAATCCAAGATGGCCACCACCACAGGACATAGATTAACATTGGACCCTATGGGAAAATGTTCAAATGCCTTCTTCTCAGAAACTACAAATATGATTAAAGCCAAACTGTACATGAATGTTCATTGGATGGTCCTCTACAATCTTAAGGTTTTTTCTTCCGATATGAAGTTCAAAATGGCGGCTACGACAGGACTTAGTTTAACATTGGACCCTATGGGAAAAATGTTTCAAAATGCTTCTTCTCTGAAACCACTTGGACAATTGAAACCAAACTGCCCAGGAATGATCATTGGAAGGTCCTCTACAAATATTCTGTTTTATATGCCGATCGGAAATCCAAGATGGCCGCCACTTCAGGACATAGATTAACATTGAACCCTATGGGAAAATGTTCAAATGCCTTCTTCTCAGAAACTACAAATATGATTAAAGCCAAACTGTACATGAATGTTCATTGGATAGTCCTCTACAAACTTTAGGTTTTTTATTCCGATGTGAAATTCAAAATGGCGGCTACGGCAGAACTTAGTTTAACATTGGACCCTATGGGAAAAATGTTTCAAAACGCTTCTTCTCTGAAACCACTTGGACAGTTGAAACCAAACTGCCCAGGAATGTTCATTGGAAGGTCCTCTGTTTTTTATGCCGATCGGAAATCCAAGATGGCTGCCACCACAGGTCATAGTATTAACACAGGACCATATGGGGAAAATACAGAAATATATTCTTCTCTGAAGCTATTGCACTGATTGAACCTAAACTGTGCATCCATCATTGGAAGGTCCTTTACAAACTTTGTGTTTTTTATGTTGATCGTAATTCAAAGATGACTACCACTGCAGGACATAGTTTTTACATAGGACCAATTGTTTTTTTTTTTATAACCAGGTGAACGATACAGGCTCTTGAGAGCCTCTGGTTTCATATTTTCAAGTAGAAATTCATAATTAGAAAAAAAAGAATCAAAACTACTCAACTTTTTAGGTCACCTGACCCAAAGGGTCATGTGAGGTATTGCCATCACTTTGGCGTCTGTCGTCCGTCTGTTAAATTTTTCATATTTTAATCTACTCCTCTGAAACAACTGGGCCAAAAGGAACCAAGCTTGGCAGAAAGCATCTATATAAGGTCCTCTATAAAGATTCTTCATTTCGTCCCATTCCGCCAACAAATATGGACGTCCAAGGGCAATTCTTGTGTCTGATTGGCTAATGCAGGTCTCGACATTAACGTTTGTGCGATTGTCCGATACCAGTGAAAACTGACGTCGGACAAGTAGATCTTGCATTACGGTTGTCTGACGGGACAAATGAAAAGATCAGAGATTCCCAAACGTGCCGGTACGACGGACAAATCTATTTCCACTGGTATAAAATACTGGGTTTGTTGTATAAAAGAGCCCTGTTTGATCTCCAATTTGTCCATAATCTATTTTGATTAAAACTAAAGTGAAACGCCAAATCAAAACTCTTTTATTGTATCATTTATCGTTCCTCCATGCTGTGATGAAGTTCCAGGACATTGATCAAATTAAAGTCGGATTCTCAGAAACGCTTTAAAGAACGGAAATATCAATATTTGAAATATAAGAACAAGAAGCACTCCGCAACGGACACCTAAATTATCGGATATCAATTTGGCGCAAAATTTAAACTTGTCTTTTGTGCAAAATACGATAGAGGGCTTGATTTAGGCTTTTGGGAAATATTGAAACCTTTGAAATGGACAAATATTACAAGTTTTTTTCTGATCTGGTTGAAAAGATCCACTAAATTGTTTATTTCTCTGTGAATTTAAATAAAATACTTTGCTTTATTTATATATCACAGACACTTGTTTCTGGTGAAAAAAATATACCTAGATACTGGTATATAATTATATATAGTATCTAGGTATATTTTTTTTACCAGAAACAAGGATTTATATAACACAAATATAAGTTATTGCAATTTGTGTGGTAATGGATCACAACACAGTAATATTTCAAAAGGAAAAGGGGGGTGGGATACATATAAAAATCACTGGTATGCAAGACTCCAATCAACGTAGACAGAAATAAAAATGTGACATTGAATATATGTCCTTCAGGTAGTCCTGAATAAAAAAAAAACCCAGGACAAATCAGTTCAGGCAGTTTTAACTACTTACTAAATTTGGGCAGGGTAACGTCAGAGGGGTCGCGAAACAGTGTTTTGATTAATCGCAATTGACATCTGCCAGAAGTCTCCCCACTTCTCTCTGTTGTCTCCCACTTCTCCCTGTGAGTTCTCTGAAAGAGAAGTCACTTCTCCTTCTAATTTGAAAGTAGTGGAAGCCCTGGATAATTATTCTCTAGTTTTTGTAATTTTTATTAATTTTTCGGACAACTAATTAGTTGTCCGAAGGGACAAGTTGAAAAATATGTTAATGTAGAGGCCTGTAATGTTAAAAAAATCTTCTCCTCTGAAACTGCTTGGCCAAATGGAGCCAAACTTGGCAGGAAGCATCTATGTAAGATTCTCTATAAAACTTCTTCATTTGGTTCCATTCGGCCAACAAACATGGCCACTGTTACTAAAAATAGAACATATGGTAAAATTGCACGTTTTTGGTAATAACTCAAAAACCATTAATAATATCAAAAATCTGATGGAGAAAAATGATCAGCACCACAAGATCTAACTACCCTGAAATTTTGAAGAAAATCTGATTACATATCTTGGAGTTATTGCCCTCTTTTCATCAAATTTTCAAAATTTTAATACTTTCCGTGTTTTATTTCAAAAACTAGATGTTAAGTTTAAACAGCAAACATGTGCAGCATGTCAAGATTTACCTAGCCTGCAAATTTAAAGTAATTCTGATTACCCATCTTGAAGTTATTGCCCTTTTTTCATCAGATTTTAGAAATGTTAATACTTTTCATCCTTTATTTCAAAAACTATAAGAGATATATGTTAAGTGTAAACTGAAAACATGTTCAGCTGGTCAAGATCTACATGCCCTGCAATTTTTAAGTAAATCTGAGTACCTATTTTGGAGTAATTGCCCTTTTTTCGTCAAATTTTCAAAATGTTAATACCTTTTGTCCTTTATTTCAAAAACTATAAGAGATTTTGAAGTAAATCTAATTAGCCGTCTAGGAGTTATTGCCCTTTTTCATTATTATTTTTTTTAATTTAAACATTTTTGTCTGATATTTCAAAAACTATTAGAGATAAAGGTTAAGTTTAAATTGCAAAAATGTGCAACATATCAAGACCTACCTACCCTGCAATTTTGAAGTTAATCTGAGTACCCAATTTGGAGTTATTGCTTTTTTTTCATCAAATTTTCAAAATTTTAATACTTTTGTCCTTTATTTCAAAAACTATAAGAGATAGATGTTAAGTTTAAACTGCAAATATGTTCAAGATATACCTAGCCTGCAATGTTAAAGTAAATCTGATTACCCATCTTTTTTGGGCCAATAATATATTAGTCACTGGCCCAAATGGCATAATGGTGGCCCATACATTTTGTGGCATTTTTTTTATGAAAAAAAAACATCAGATATCAATATATAAACAGTTTTCAGGTTAATTGTTTTTTTTTATCAATAATATTAAAATTCATTCTTTCACTAGTCTCACGGGGGTTGGGGCTCTTCAAGGTAATTTTGGTACAGTAACGGTTGTGCAGCTGAAATTGCGAAAACACCCCAATGCATATTTTGCTATCAAATGAAACCTGAATTTACTTGTTGTAACCTTTTTGACAACCTTGACGCCATTGGCTAGGGTGGTCTCAAGAAATGGTGCTAGTCCATCGGATGGGGACAATAAAAGGCTGGTTTATGTAAAGGGAGATCAATGCCATGATCACATTAAAGACATCCGGAAAAGAGTAGACTAATGCCACTACAAGGACCACTCTTGCACTCCCCAAAGTGAACAGTGACATCACTTGTTTCAATCCACTATGAAGAAGTGATATTAAAGTAAAATAACCTCTCAGTTCGGGGTAATGTCAGTTGGTTATTCATTCCAAACAAGTATCTCACTTTGTTGAAATAACAAACGGTGCTGTCATTTTCTGTTATATAAACAACTGTTAGCTTTTCCTGTTATTTGTATACTCCCGGTCCCCGAAGGGGGAGGGGGGGTATACTGTTTTACCTCTGTTCGTCTGTCCTTCCGTCCGTCCAAGAGATTTTTTGTCGCATTTTTCTCAGTAACTGTTGATGGCAGAAATCTGATATTTGGTCACAAGCGTCATATATGTATACCATATTGTGGGTAATGTTTTTGGACCCGTCAGATTCCTACTTCCTGTTTGCCGACTTAGTTGGTTTTTATACACATTGAACATATATGCACATTTTTCGTCACATTTTTCTCGGCAACTATTGATGGCAGAAATCTGATATTTGGTCACAAGCTTCATATAGGTACCCCATATTGTGGGAAGCGTTTTTTTACCCGTCAGATTCCTACTTCCTGTTTGCCGAAGAGCGGGGGTATCATAAGTGAGCATTAGCTCACAGTTCATCTTGTTTAATTTGTAATCAAAAGTTCTGGTTCCAAAAAAGGAAACACTCCCAATTGTCATTAAAATGTAGCCGTGTACGTATAGAGATGAACTATGAAAAGTTTAAAAGAAGTGACAGGCCAGATCGTTTCCGTAGTTTGACATTACTGTCAACGATTTTCTCTCCGTTGTTGTGGAAATGTTTTTCAATGATTACCTAAGGATTGACACAAAAAGGTTTCCGATTTCTGTAAAATGAAATTCGTACATGTACATTTTGCAGCAGATTGAATGAATAAATTTCCGAACCGTGGAAGATACCAGATCGCAAACATTATAAGTTGACAGAATTCTCTTTATTGTTCACAACTTTCCACTTTGTCCGTGAAAGTTAACAATTTTAATAATTAAATCATAAAGAAACCAAAAAACATGTTTCTTTTCTAATGTTTAGTGAATACTTGTGTATTACATGAAAACGTGTAGGAAACGTGTATTGATTGGCTCAATAAAAATAAATAATTGGGGAAAACAGAGAACAGTAAATTACATTAGCTGTGTATTCAGTGGCTACAAAAATGTATTTGGACCAATCACTGTGCTTGTAGCAAACCGTTTTCGACTAGAACAGAAGAGTCTACCGTTGAAGTTACAGTTTATGTCCGGTTTCGGTAAAGCAACAATTTTTAATGGTCTTTTAGGCAATCGTCCAGACGTTGGGCCAGTGACTACCTAATTTGGAGCAGCTTTTGATCGCCCGAATAAAATATTAGTCGCATTTGGCGACTGGGCGACCGTCCATTTCAGGCACTGTTATTGCCCTTTTTTCATCAAATTTTTTAAATGTTAATACTTTTCATCCTTTATTTCAAAAACTATAAGAGATAGATGTTAAGTGTAAACATGTTCAGCTTGTCAAGATATGCATGCCCTGCAATTTTGAAGTATGTCTGATTACCTGTCTAGGAGTTATTGCCCTTTTTCATCATTTTTTAGCTCATGAGGTATTGGCATCCACCGTCCGTCCATTAACTTTTTCATATTTTAATCTTCTCCTCTGAAACAACTTGGCCAAATGGAACCAAACTTGGCAGTAAGCATATATGTAAGGTCCTCTATAAATTTTCTCCATTTCGTTCCGTTCCACCAACAAATATGGCCACCAAGGGCAATTCTTGTTTCTGATTGGCTACTGTTTAAAAAAATCTTCTCCTCTGAAACTGCTTGGCAAAATGGAGCCAAACTTGGCAGGAAGCATCTATGTAAGATCCTCTATATAGCTTCTTCATTTGGTTCCATTTGGCCAACAAACATGGCCACCAAGATTAATTTTGTTTTCTGATTGGCTAATGTTAAAAAAATCTTCTCCTTTGAAACATCTTGGCCAAATGGAGTCAAACTTGGCAGGAAGCATCTATGTAAGGTCAAAACCTGGCATAGATGGTCCCTGTGTGTGTCCCTTTCAAAATTGTGTCCAACAGCCCCACTCCATTCAAGATGGCTGCTGTTTTTTAAGGTAATGATTATCTCCCTTTGAAATTGCTTCAGTATCATTCTATTGTCAAGTGAGCCTCTAGTTTTGTTATAAATATTTGTTGTTGATTTTAAGCAATGAAATCTTGATAGCATTTATCAAAAAAAAAAAAAAAACATATTCCTTAATGAACGAAAAAATTATTTTTAATATTTCAGTTTAAGAAAAAGTTTAAGCAAAGAATTTTAATTATGCATGTTCATTACCCTCTTTCAACTTCTTTTTCAATTTCTCTTCAATATTGTCAAAAAGATTGTATCTGATTCTACTTTTACCTTCTGGTTTTGCATGCACATTGCAGTTATAGAACCAAATGTTTTCAAACTTTTTATTGTTTTTCAATCTTGCCATAAGTCCAAGGTTACGTTGAGTAATGTCATCGTGGAATTTCACATCTTTGTAAGGTTTTTTCTTCTGTCGCACAATTTGTATTTTCACATCAGTATTGTGCACTTTTATGGGAAAATTGTTTAAAAGTCTTCTCCTATGAAACCAGTCAGTCAATTTAGAGCAAACATGGCATGGATGGTCCTTGGGTAATATACTTTCAAAATTGTGTCCGGTGACCACGACCTCCATCCAAGATGGCTGCCATGAGCAGACATAGTTTTAACATAGAACCCTATGGGATTTGAATAGTAACTTAGATGTATTCGGCATGCAGACATTCTTAAGAGGGCTTATTTATGTCAGGTGAGCGATACAGGCTCACCTGAGCCTCTAGTTTAGTATTTAAAACACCCCTAAGCATGTCTGAAGAAGAACGTCAACCATGTACATCACTGGAAGTGGAAAATAACATCAGCGACACTGGTTGTAACACAGGTGTTATCATAGGTGTGCATAAACCTTGTTCTAAACAGAGATGAACGTTTTCCTCTGATCAGCTGATTTCCTCTTTTTTTAAGCAAAATATTTATATACATGTATATATATTCTTCCATAAATGGCCATTTTCAATGTGAGATGACCTGTTGAAGATCGGTGCACATGACCTCATTTCCAGTGCCACAAGACCTCATCTCCCATCGCTTGTCGGCCAATCAGATTGCACCATTATTTTTAAAAACAAATAATAAAAAATAACAAAATTTATTTTTTCTTGTAAAATTATGATTTGGAAACTATTTAACCCTTTGACCAAGTTCACTAGGGACATATATGTCCCTTGTTGGTAGACTGCGCAAGGGACATATGTTCCATGGGAAAGAAATTTACTTTTATTTTTATTTTCTTTAAGAACAAGTTATACATTATAATTAGATTACACAATTTAAAGTCATACAGATATTGCACATATAGAACCACATTAAAAAAAAAGAAAAAAAGAAGCGGTAAGTAACGTCACATTGCTGTTATAATGGCGTCACCCTGATGAAAGGGTCATAAAATCAGGAATAATACCGCACACGACGTTACGGTTATACACGAAACATTGCAGTCAAAGGGTTAATTAAAGCTCTTTTTATCGTAAAGCAACATAATACTTTATGACCTACATTTCTCAGTCACGTATTATGAGGTAGTGCACAATAATATCTGATATGTAAATGAGGTATCAATCAATGAAAGCCATACATAGGTGTGTGTATATGAAAACAAATGTTGTCTATGGAAGAAATAGGTACTTTTATGTGTTGATATGGAACATCGGCGGATCTTCCACTCGTGAAAAGACATAAAATTTCTATCACTCGTGGAAGATATCAACGTATGAAAGAACCTATTGTTTTATTCACAAGATTTCAATATTTTTGACAGTGCCACAAAGACAACAACTACCAAACTGCCTCAACACACATTTTCATATCTGTATAAAACTATATTTCCAAGGCTGAGAATGGTTATAGTTCATAATCCTATTCAGAATAAATGGTTTAACAGGCTCAGTTATTTATCTGTATGTTAGAGTAATATGGAAAAGTGACATGAACATGCCCTTTGTGGTCATTTTGACTAACAGAAAAGCTGTTTTCGAGGAATCTTACAGGTCTGAAAATGTTTAATTTGGTCCAATTTCAAACACTCCTGTAGTTTTTCTTGTATACATATGTTTGTTCTCCCAGAAAACAAAAGATTATGCAACAAAAGAATTGTGCTCGATTTGCCATATATTATACCTTGGCACACAATATATTTCATCAACTTTTGAAGGGGCCTGGGAGGCTCAATGAGTTAGGTCGTTGGATCTAACAACTCATACCAGCCTATCACCAATACGACGTGGGTTCGCGTCCGGCTTTGTAAATTGCAAAAATGGGTGCACTCGACTCGCAGCCGCAAGTGATAAAGTTTACCAGTTGCTTGCCCATGGTCTGTGGTTCTCTCCGGGTACTCCGGCTTCCTCCACCACTAAAACTGGTCGCCATGATATAGCTGAAATATTGTTGAAAGTGGCGTTAATACACCAAAAATCAAAATCAATCAAATCAATCGACTTTTGAAATTTGCATTTTTCGTTCTATTGTATGGTTTTTTTTCCTCCATTCGCTTATTGTTTTTTTTTCTTCGTCTTCATATTCTGAACAAATATTTTATTGTTATGTATTTAACAAGGATCACATTGGGACCACGCCATGCGCTATTGGCACAAAAGAAGTCCCATAGTTTGGTTTTAATAGGGTCAAACTGATGCATTGCTTAAATTTTGACGCATTCCAGATCGTCAGTGGGGGTCCGAGTGGTGAGTGTGATAATTTTCTCAAACTCGATTCGTAAAGGAACAAGCGGGTGCGTTTGTTTAAAGTGTTATTGTGATCGTTAAGAAGATTTACATATAGGTATAAATTATCGTTCCATTCAAATGCTTTAATGATGGGGTAATTCTTTGTGAAAAAAACGCACATTTTCATTCGTGTCAGCAAAACCTTTGAAATTGGGGTATTGTATAATCGTAACTGAGCTCATTATTGACGTCGATCGAAAAACCGTGACACAGATATTTTATAGCGGTCAACCAAGCCTTGGTGGCGAATATAAACTTTCAACTTAACTAAGAGGAACCTTTGGTTCAGTAGCTTCCTTGTTAGCAGCAACCCTCTATCAAGGAAATCCTGATAGGAATAACAAGCTCTGGAATATCGTATCAACAGATATATATATATATACTCCTGCCGATATGCAGGTTAAAATCGTGAGTGATCCTTTATCCAGTTTTCCAGTTAGCCTTCATCGTCCATTTTCTCTCTCTCCTCTTGTTTCTTTTTTTTCATATCATGTTACTTCTAAATCTCTAAACAAAGAGTTTTCTTCCAAGAAAACAAATTAAATACATCAGAAATTTTATTTCTTTCTTAAATTATCCATTTCTTTTACTTTAAAAGTTACAAGATAAGCTGCCAGGATAGCCCATCTTCAGTGCCTGTTGATGCTTAAAAACAATTTTTGGCCCCCAATGGCCCATCAACCTGAAATTCCAGGGAGAACCCTGATTTAATACTGTTCTGATTATATGTAAATTGATGTAACTAGCGGAGAAGACATTTCTAAGTTGTAAAACTTGTGTCTGATCCATTTGTTGAACAATAAAATAAGTTTAAATCAACAAAAGAATACAATCATTGATATATTAAAGATGGAAAAGTATTGAAAAGGGTCTTTTCCTTGGTGGCCATCTTGGAAAAAAAATGGGAAAAGTCTGGAATTTGAAATGGCCATAAGTTTGTAACTACTGGTCAGATTTTTACAAATGAGAGATTAAAATTTCTGTCTTTGTAAGCTCTAATTGATCAACAAGAAATGGATAACTATGAATATTAATTGAAATTGTCCTGGCATCTCTACATCCCCTGGGAAAATATACGATTATCTACAGTATATGATCAGCGACAATATACGATTATCTGCAATATAAATTATCTACAATATACGATCAGCGACAATATACGATTATCTACAATATATAATCAGCGACAATATACAATTATCTACAATATACGATCAGCCACAATATACGATCAGTAGAAATGTACGATCATTGATAATATATGATCAGTTACAATGTACAATAACTGAAAATAACAACATTCGGACAGGTTAATACAAATTTAATGTTAGTTTTACATACTTGTATGTCATTGTTTTTATTTTTAAAAATCCTTAATGAACCGCATCGGTGGTTTAATCGTAAGTGCGATAGATCTTGGGTTCGAGACCAATGGGGTCAAACCAATGATTATAAAATTGGAAATTGCTGCTTCTCCACCAAGCATTGGGTGGCTCGGAATTAGTATACTGTGTCGGAAGGGGGGAGCGGTGGGGTGACATGTAAACCCCTGGATTGAGCCGTAATAAAAGCGGGAGGTTTGGCGCTTTAAAATCTGATTCAACCCACCATTTCTTTAGAAATGCCTGTACCAAGTCAGGGTCATTACGGTTTTCACAGTTTTCCGGTTGTTGACTGATTTTGTCTGTTTATATGCTTATGAGTTTTGACTTTCCCTTTGTAAGATTGTTCGGAGTTCGGTAATTTTGTTATTACCCTTATTCAGTGAGCTAGCACTATAAAAATCCAACTAAGCGTGTTGGTCTAGTACAATGCGGACCTCATTATCATTTCATTGAAAATTAACTTGTCGCCATGAAATAGATAAAAAAAAATGCTGAGTTGGCGTTAATTAACAATCACTCATTCACTCTAAAATCCTGAATGAATTATAATAAATATTTCATTGTACTGTATTTCAGAATGCCACATTGAATTGATTAAGAAATGGAGAACAGAGGATGAACTTTTTTATGATGAAACTGGAGGATTTACAGCAGTATTGGACATGGTCAAGTCTAATAATTATATGACAATAATTGGTGGACCAGGTTCGGGAAAGACAGCCACAGCTCGCCATATTGCATTACAACTAGAGAGGAAAGGATGGGAAGTTGTGCCAGTGTATAAGATAGAAGAAATCATACAATATGGTGACAGAGATCATGAACAAGTGTTTATACTAGATGATGTATTAGGTATTTTTGCTGTAGATATGAATTTTTACAATTATATTTTCAATCATAAAGAACAAATTTTCACAACAATAGGGAAGAAATCAAAACTATTGTTTACTTGCAGAAAGTCGGTGTATAAGGAGGCTTTTAAGCTAGGATTGTTTGTAACAGAAAACGTCATAGATTTACAGAGTAAAGATAATCAGCTGACTGAAACAGAAAAGATGGCAATTTGCAAATGTCATTGTAAAGCCAAAGGTGTAAGCCCATATCTCTATGCATCCCTTTCATTTACCAAAGCCAATTATATGTTTCCATTTCTTTGTAAAGTATTTTCAAGGGGAAAAAAATACCAGCAGTTGGGAGAAAACTTCTTCAATAAACCGATCGGATATTTTATTAGTGAACTGGACATACTGCAGCACAAAAACCGTATTCAATATGCTGTTCTTGTCTTGTGTCTAATTAATGACAGCAAATTATCAGTTGAGTGTTTACCCCACGAACGCATACAGGAGGTATTTAATAATTGTAGGGTAGATCAGGATACATCAGATGAAGAAATAAAAGATGCCATTTACCACATGTCAGAAACCTACTTCACCATGTTAGATACTGAATACACATTCACACATGACTTTATATTTGAAACTATTGCCTATCATTATGGTCGTCAAAATCAACATCAGATATTAAAGTATTTATCTAGCAGTTATATAGCAAATAAAGTCACAGTATACGAACAAGCTTCAACTCAGGATCTTTGCATTCACATAAGTGTATTTACCTCTTGCTGAAAGACTCTATACTGATATCCAGTCTATGAATCTATTTGATGTCTTCATGAATAAGTCGCTGGAACACGGTCCATTTCTGGATGTTTTCAAAGGAATGTTGAGAACAAAACCCTATGATGAATTTGAATCACTGATTTTAAGGAAACGTCAGAATATTCAACATTTTGTGAATACAGCATTTTCTGTCAAGAAGCCTAATCAACAGAAGATTGACTTAAATGAGTTTGATCATGATCGCTTACATCTGCTGTTTGGTGTAATAAATCCTGTATCTGACACCGAATATAATGTTAGGGTAATAAGCTGGATAATATATTACGGTCACACTCATCTTCTTCAGGAAATAGTCAACCGTGTTGAACGTAACAACCATAGCATTAGTTTGGTATTTGGCTCCGATGTCATGGAGAACACACGTTTACTATTACTTGGATGTTACAGTAAGACTTTAGATATTGTGAAGCTTATACTTAAACACGTAGATCCAAAGTGTATCGATCTGGGTTTAACTCCATCAACTGTCAACTTTTTTAGAGGAACTGTCACACCACTGATATCAGCGTGTACAATGGGCAATTTGTGCATCGTGAAAGCATTGCTGAGAAATCATGCTGATATCAATAAATGTAATAATTGGAATACATCACCATTAATTAGAGCATCACTGTATGGACATATAGATGTTGTAAAATGTTTACTTAGTTCTGGTGCATATGTCAATTTGAGTGATGTATCGGGACAACCACCATTGTTTATAGCATCAATGGAAGGACACTGTGATGTTGTTAAATGTTTACTTAGTTCTGGTGCAGACATCAATTTGCGTGATGATGATGGACAATTACCATTGTCTGTAGCATCAAAGGAAGGACATGTTGATGTTGTTAAATGTTTACTTAGTTCTGATGCAGATGTCAATTTGTGTGATGGAAATGGACGATCACCATTGTTTGCAGCATCACGGTATGGACATTGTGATGTTGTTAAATGTTTACGTAGTTCTGGTGCAGATGTCAATTTGTGTGATGGAAATGGACAATCACCATTGTTTGTAGCATTAGCGAAAGGACACTGTGATGTTGTTAAATATTTACGTAGTTTTGGTGCAGATATTTGATTGGAATGGGTCAGCATTAATTAGAGTGTTACTGTATGGACATATAGATGTTGTTAAATGTTTACTTACATGTAGTTCTGATGCAGATGTCAATTTGTGTGATGATGATGGACAATCACCATTTGTAGCATCAATGTATGAACAATGTGATGTTGTTAAATGTTTACTTAGTTCTGATGCAGATATCAATTTGTGTGATAAACAAGGACAATCACCATTGTTTGTAGCATCAATGGAAGGACACTGTGATGTTGTTAAATGTTTACTTAGTTCTGGTGCATCAATGTGTGAACACTGTGATGTTGTTAAATGTTTACTTAGTTCTGGTGCAGATGTCAATTTGTGTGATAGAAATAAACAATCACCATTGTTTGTAGCATCCATATCTGGACATTGTGATGTTGTTAAATGTTTACGTAGTTCTGGTGCAGATGTCAATTTGTATGATAGAAATGGACAATTGCCATTGTTTGTAGCATCAGCAAAAGAACACTGTGATGTTAAATGTTTAACTAGTTCTGGTGCAGATATATGATTGGAATGGATCATCATTAATTAGAGCATCAAGCCATGGACATATAGATGTTGTTAAATGTTTACTTAGTTCTGGTGTAGAAATCAATTTACGTGATAAATTTGAACAATCACCATTGTATGTATGTGAAAGCACAATATATATATATAAATAAAACTATTACAAAGAAGTTGAGTTTCCCGCAGATAGTACAACATTGCTTAATCCATGTGGATATCCAGAAGAAGAAATAAGTCTCTCCAAAGAGAAGCAGGGAGAAGAAAAACATGCCATTTGCGTCCCAAAAGTACAAGAACGAAAGGAAGAAACAATTTTCACAAGAGAACAGGAAGAAATAAATGTCATAGGAGAGATAAAAAAAGAAAAAGATAAAACAATTGAGGGAAGAAAGGAGCAACAACAAGTAGAAAAGGGAGAACTAATTAAAAGGAGAAAGATGACCTATTTTCCTTTTTAATGAAATGTTTTGGTGATATTCTTCCTACTGATGATGATATCACATCCCCACTATCTATTGCTGTAGAAAATGGCCATTTTAATATTGTTAAGCATATTTTAGAAAATACTACAGATTTTGATTTAAGTGATACAGGTAAATCACCATTATTATTGGCAACAGAAAATGGTTACCATGACATTTTAGTTGTATTACTTCACAGTATATACAATGATATAATTAAAACCTACCTTGACACAACTCCTTTGGAGATAGCAGTCTGAAAAAATAAAACGAAGGTTGTACAACTGTTGATCCAGGAAGAAAATAAACTCCAGAAATATCGGTGAAATTACCATTTGTTTGATATACTTACTGATTTGAAAAGATCAGAATTTTGTATAAATGAACAAACTGGTAAAGTAGACTGTCGGACACAAAATCGTAATCATCGTCATTTACCATATCCACTGTGGCACATATTAACTGAAGGTGACAATGACTGCTTGACTTATTTACTAAAGATTTGATTGGACATAAATAAGTGTGACTATTACGGTAACACGCTACTATGCAAAATATTGAATAGACCAAGTTGGATTTCAGCTTACACATTCACACAATTGATGACATTCTGTGAAGATTTTAATGTTGGAGAAACAAACTGGATTTCCTTGTTAGAAACCAAGAGAGAACTAGTACATCAAGTGGAGAAAGTGTAAAATGAAGAAGGATTGGCAGTGAAGCCTTGTGATAAATTTTTGCCACAATGCCTTGTCCAAGTTTAGAAAACACGCCAGAAGAAATTTGATCTAATAGACCATATCCAAGTTTTGGTATTTGGTTGTATCATTTCAATTTCGTAATTTTAATGAACCGTAAAACTCATTTTAATTCTCTTTGTTGTATTATAATATAAAATGTTAAAAATAATATGGAGTAATCTTTCCTCAAGATCTAGATGATGAGATTTTATTCAAGTCTGAAGCGTACCGGAAGTGACAACTAACCAATAGTTACGTTTACTTCTAGACTTGGAACATATGGCGTTATGTTATTTATTTTTCTAAATTGATCCAAAAACTCTCTCTTTCTTGTTTTTGATTCTCTTTCCAACTATATATATATAATAGATGAACATCAGATTTTGCAACTTTTAATTTATGTAATTTTGTAATGTCTATTTTCCCGGTGACATGGACCATTGATTTGTGCCAGGTGTTGTTATCTTATATTAACCAGACCTACATTTGTACACAGATTCCCTCGCTTTTTCAAACTCTTGAATGCTACATAAACATGACCTACATATATTTTGGCAACTTGCCAGGTGTTGAAATCATATGTTATTCTTACGTATATGTATTTTGGAATCTTATATATTGGCTCTGTGCCAGATACGGGAAATGTTTATAAACTAAGTAGCGAATTATTGTAAAATCTGCTTTCATATGGTAATCCAAATTGTTATGAAGATGTTGATATTTTTTCATACTTATGATACGTGTTACAATTCTATGATTATTTTCTTACATATCTGTGCATACGTCATTTATCTCCCGCCCCCACCCATTTATCCACGATAGCTGTATGTGATCAGATCATTGTTATGTGGTATATAACTATGTATGTCATATTCATTTTTTCGTGATAATTTGATGGTTAGCCTTTTAAGTTTTATTTTTCCATAATAACTCATGGACATATATTTAAATTTGATAATTCTAACCGCATCTGTGGTGTAAAGGTTAGCGTGCTCGCTTCGAGTGTTGTAGATCTTGGATTTGAGCCCTGATCGGGTCAAACCAAATATTAAAGAATTGGTATTTGTTGCTTCTCCGCTAAGCACACATCATTAAGGAGAAAGAGCATCAGCTGGTTAACTCAGAATCAAGATAATGTGTCCAACTAAAAATCCAACTAAGCATGTTGGTCTTGTTCAAAGCAGACCTCATCATCATTTTATTGAAAATTTACTTGTTCTGGCCATGATATAGCTGAAAAATGGCTGAGTTGGCATTAAACAACAATCATTCACTCACTGGTAAGTCTGTATTGGTCTTAAAATGTTACTGAAACTATAAGGTTTAGAGATTTATTGTTTTGCTCCATTTATTATTATTATTCATTTTTATTGCAACGCGTGAATGTGGCCGTCGTTGCCATGGTAATCATGAAAGGCTAAAAAAAGGTGTTGGCCCGATTGTAATAAAACTTCATAGGAATATTTTTGGGATGTTTAGTTGTGAATTTAGGATAAAAATGTTTCAAAATGACACAGTTGCCATGGTAACATTAAAAGTTAAAAGATATTTTTTTAATCTGATTGTAATGATCCATGGGATGTGAAGATTGGAAATTATTATATTATTTTTATTATTATTATTGTTATTATTATTATTATTATTATTATTATTTCTATCTGTAACACTGAAGTTGCCCGCTGTGGTTTGCAGAAATCATAGACCCAATGATCTTGGGGTTTGGGATGGTGATAAATCAATGTATCTAGTCATGATTTAAAATTTTGCAATGGAGCTCCTTTGTGCATATCTTGAGGGACCTAAATTTGTTACTACAAAATCCTATGGAGATTTTTTTCTACAGGAAAAATATTTGTTTTGGTCTGATTGTAATGAAATTTCACAGGAATTTAAAAAGAAACATTTATTTTAAAATGGCCACCGTTCGCATGGTAATCATGAATGTTCTAAAGATATTTGTTATTTGATTGTAATTAAACTTCAGAGGAATGATCCTTTGGGATGTATAGAAGTGCATTTTCGAGCATGCACATCATATGAATCCATCTTAATTTTATTTTGTTTTCCATTTTGTTTGTGAATATTGCTTTGTAATTAGTGTCATATATAGTAACGTATGCTTTTATGGACTTCATTAATTTACCAAGTTGTAATTAGCTCACCTGACCCGTATCTGAGCTATTGCTACCACTGGGCGTCCGTCGTCCGTCTGTCTTTTTTTTTCTTTTTGCCATTTAATCAACTCCTCTAAAACCACTGGACCAATTTGTACCAAGATTTGGTGGAATGGTCCTCGGATGATCCCCTTTCAGAATTGTGTACGACAATCCCTCCCGCCAACCAAGATGGCTGCCATTATTAAAAATAGATAATTCGGCAAAAAATCAATTAAAAATTATCTTCACTGCAACTGCCGGGTCAATTGGGCCCAATCTATGGTGGATGGGTCTGCAGATGGTCCTCTTTGAGAATTGTGTCCGACGACCCTAGCCGCCAACCAAGATAGCCGCCGTTACAAGAAATAGAAAACTGCTGGGCCAATTGGGTCCAAACTATGGTGGAATGGTCTATAAGTGATCATCTTTCAGAATTATGTCCAACAACCCCGGCCACCAACCAGTGCTTTTGGTACTAATCAGATATCAAACATGGCCGCTTAATTCATTCTTTGGTTGATCTTTGTGATATTGAAGCCAATCACAAATACAACATGGTTGCCATTGATAGACGACATGCTCCCATTAAGGGACATACTTTAACATAGGACCCTTTGCAAAATTCCCCATAAAATCTTGTATTCAACTACTTGCTTTATTATCCCTTCGCCAACGAAGTTGCGATGGGATATAGTAACGCTACCATCCGTCCGTCCTTCGTAGCATCCTTGTGAACACTCTAGAATCAACATCCTTCAATGGATTTTGACCAAACTTGGTACATGCTTAGTCCTTAAGAGAATTTGGAATCCTATTTATTTTCCAGGTCATAGATCAAAGGTCAAGGTCACCAGGTCAAATTTTTACTGCGTAACATCTTTGTGAACACTCTAGAATCAACATCCTTCAATGGATTTTGACCAAACTTGGGACATGATTATTCTTTAGGAGAGTCTCCAACTCTATTGATTTTCAAGGTAATAGGTCAAAGGTCGAGGTCACATGGTCTATTTTTTACCCTGTCACATCCTTGTGAACACTTTAGAATCAACATCTTTCAATGGATTTTGACCAAGCTTGGTACATACTTAGTCTTTAGGAGCATCTGGAACCCTATTGATTTTCAAGGTCAAAGGTCAAGGTCACGGTCAAATTTTAAGGTGAGGGGATATACCACGCTTTGAGTTGCCCTTGTTAGAATATAATATGGCAGCAACATTTTAATTGGATCATTCTCTACAATTATGTAATCTTGTTGCAAGTTCAATGTGGCCGCTTGCAGTGTATAATACATTGTAATTGGTCAGTCTTTAAAAATCTTGTCGAAAACAACAACAATTGAATTGATTTGTAGCAGGAATTATCTTTGGATATTGTAATGTTGAGCCCATCTGAAATTGCCAATACAACTGATTTGTCGTGTGAAAGATCTTTGAATATTGTACTTTTGGTTCTGATCAAAAGATAGCCAGTATTCATTGACACACTTTAATACAGGACCCATTTTTAAATATTTCTGTGTGCAACTGCTTGCTCAATAGGAACCACTTGCCACCTATGTTGACTCGATGCTCCTTGCCAGTAGGTCTGGGTAGATATATTGATATACCAGTTTGTAACAGTATTTCAGTTCAATACAGTTATTGTGTCACCTGCATTGCACAGACTTCGTTGGGGTCACAAAATTATTTCAGTCACATATTTCTCAGGAACCACAAAGGCCAGCTTCCTGATATTTGGCACAAAGCAACTGTATAGTGTAGGACAGTTTAAATCTGCCGCATCTCCACTTCCTGTTTGACGGAAATTATAATATTTTTGAATATTTGCATGTCTTCCTGGAAGACTTACCACTAAGTCAATACACAAATGTGTCATCATTATACGACCGCAAAAATATTTTGCGGTCATATTATGTTATGAGTCTGTCGTCGTCGTGTGTAAGCACAATGGTTTCCATCCAATAATTTGTATTCCAGCAGACAGATTTCCATGAAATTTCAACACTATGATCCTTGCTACAATATATAGTCTGGGATTGAAAATGGAGGTCCAACCCTTAATCGTTCAGAAACTAGGGGCCCAAAAGGGTTGAAAATGGTATTGTTTTGTATGTTTCCGTGCAATAACTTTTATTCCAGTTGACCTATTTCCATGGAATTTTAACATAATGATCCTAGCTACAAAATAAAGCCTGTGATTGAAAATGAAGAGTCTGTCTCCACCTGTTTGGTAACTAGAGGCCTAAAGGGGCTGAAATTGGTATTTTTATACTTTCGGATATAGAACGTTTATTTTTTGTCTGATTTTGATGCAGTTTTTTCTTTAGATTCCTTATCAAATTATCTTTCAGTAGTATGTCAACAGATTTGACTACATAATCTTCCATATACTTAGCAATAATTATGGCTTTTCTTTTTTTGGGGCCAACTTTGAGCTAGGTGAGCGATTACAGGCTCCTAGGAGCCTCTAGTTTTGAAAAGACTTCATCAGTTTGTTTAGCTTGTGTCTAATCTATTTTGTCTATTCAATTGACTAATATGATATGTTTAAGCTAATTATTCACACTACAGACAAATAACATTATTAGATAAATAAGACATGTGATCTTGTACTCGTTCTATTTGAGCAGTCAGATTGCACAGACTGAATAAATTTGTGTATATATATATATATATATATCTATAATTTGGGTTTTAAATTAAACACATTTGAATTAACGATAGCTTAATGAAGCCTATACTGAAACGTTTGATCAATGTTTTAACATATGTATCTACACACTTTAGCCCAGTCACTACATGGTCATCCTTCATTGAAACATAATCTGTAGTACATGTATATGAGAATGTCATCAGGTAAATTAACGGGTGATTGATTATTCTTTAACGTCACATGAAAACGTTTTCAGCTGTATCATTTCAATCATACAAATTAAGTCAATTTCTGACATGTGTTGTTGTGCCTGAAAAAATAACATTTTGCCAAGTTAGCTTTTATTTAGACAAAATAAAAAAATGTTATCATATAATTTGTTTTTTAATAATAAAAATCACATAATGTTTTACACACTAATCATTACAGAATTACTTTTTCTGCAATTGTGACATAAAATAAATAACATAAATTTGAAATATCATGAATGCCCAAAGCAGTAAAGCACTCACTTCCACCAGTCCACAGCACGCAGGGTTTCCACTACTTTCACATGTCCACTTGTGAATACCACTTTTAATCAGTCAATATCAAACTTATTGGACTTCTATATAAATGTTATATAAATTGACTAGGAATATGAAGCAAAAACAAACAATTATCATCAGTATTTAGTATGTTCGGCTTGAGTGTGGTAGACCCGTGAGGTTCAAACCAAAGACTTGGTATTTGCTGCTCCTCCGTTAAACACAGCACTATCATAAGAAATAAGAGAAACAATAATAATTGGCTCTACTTCAGGATAATGTGTCCAAGTAGAGCAGTATGTCTATCCGCGGACCGTTGTTTCAGTAAGCTACCATTATGAAAATTCAGAGCATGTCGGTGTAAGGCAAACATCATCTTCATTGCATTGAAATATAAATTGTTCTCATCATGATATACAATGTAGATGACAAATTGTTCATTTTACGTTAAACAACAATCACTCACTCACTCGCTATGTAATAACATATTTATTGCATTTGTAATTTAAGATAATACTGAATAGATAATTGAAATGAATTTAAGATTATATTTGCATATTGAATTTAATGGTGAATATTATTTCTGTAAATTGTGTCATTGAAATTACTTTTGATTTATATAAATACAATATCATTCTTAGAAATATATCTTGCTTATTTCAAAGTAGACTCTCTGTCCTCGCGCTTGTTTGATCTGGACCTTAATGTTGATTCTTTTCTACCAACTCGTGAGTTTAGACATGTAAGTTTAGAGATCTCTGCCTGTACCCAAACATGAGAATATTTACTCACAAGACATGTATTATTCACCTTAGAGACATACATTTATTACAGTCATCTTGTTTCCCGTTCACGGGTACAGATTAACAAGGTTTCTAATTTTAGAGGAAACACCCTCTATGCTTAACTTTACATGTACCCATGCCATGAGCCGTGCATTCTATTTATAGACTAGGCAATTCGTATTTTGCAGCCTTTACCATTACTAAACGATAGGAATTTTCAACGACGACGTGACGTTGTTCTGCGTAATAATATATGTATGTTAAAATCTTAAAGGAGAACGAAACCAACTGATGATTTTGGGGTTTTACAGAATTTAGAACTAATAAAAAAATGAAAATATGACTTTTTTAATGTAAATTTTACAAGTGCTGGTGTTAAAGCATGTTTATATCTTATTGATTTTAAATTTCCCGCTAAGCATGGAGGCTGCCATTTCTCACTTATCAGTGACGTAAATCCTTATATGCCCATATACAATGTGAAGAGTTTGAAGATACCAAAGGGTAATTAGAATCCGTATATCGAAGAAGAACAGACAACACAATGGTCAAAAGAGCAAGAATAAAATGACAAACAACGATCTACAAAACATACACATAAAACAAAAAATCGAGTAACACGAACCCCACTAAAAACCGGGGGCTAATGCAAGTGCTCCTGAAGTCTAATCAGTTCCTTCTCTACTAATGGTATCCGTCGTGTTTATCTGGTTACAAACCCGGTTTGTAAGTCATGAATGAGGAAAGGACTTGGAAGTGTTTACGACAAGAAGGACATATCCGTAGTCATTTGTGACACAGATATTCCATAATGGTCAACCATGTCATGGTGGCCACCGAAAAACTTTCGAAGTGATTACTCAGTCAACCTAACCAAGAGGAAACCTTGGTACAGTAGTATCCTTGTTAGCAGCAACCCTTTATCAAGGACATCCTGATAGGAACCACAAGCTCTGGAATATCGTATCAATTGAGAGAGATATACCCCACATGCAGGTGCTGCTGGAATGTTGCTACATATAAGTGGAAAGTGCACAATGGGAAAATTGAAATTATCTCTTTTGTCACCTATCAGTATCTGTGATATCCTTTATTTCAAACTCAATCGGATAGATGCGATCAACAAAATCACCAAACCTAGAATTATTTAGTGAAAGGACATCATCTATATAGCGGAACTTGAAATTAAAAGATCGGACTTGTTTTCGTTTTTCTTGAGAAGCCCATTTATGAAATCTGCCTCAAACTAATAAAGGAACAATTCGGCGAGAAGAGGAACACAGCTTGAACCCCTAGGCATGCCGACTGTCTGTTGAAAAACACGTTCACCAAACATAACAAATATGTTGTCAATCAAAAACTCGAGCATGTTGATGATATCAGTTTGAGAGAACTTTTTGATATAATCAGAGTGGTGCTTTACAAAATAAGATCTGTCTCTTCCTAGCACAAGGTATTTCTATCTACGTTGGCCATTCATTTTTTGAAACATCGTTGGACCAACTCTCTTGATCAATCATTCAGCTTGAGAGTGCGGAATACTAGTAGTTGTGTAGAGGGTAAAGAAATCAAATGTTTTAATGTTTTTGCAGGATGAGAGGCATCTAGATTATATGTCCTCTAACAGATCTTGAGAGTTCTTCAGAATCCACATATTAATTGTATTATTGATGCACCAATTGTCAACAGATTAAATACCGCCACGTTTGTGTCGCTTTTGTTCATATTTGTATTGCTGTTGTGGACATCCAATTTTAAAGAAAAGTTAATTATTATCCCTTTAACAGATTAAATCCCGCCACGTTTGTGTCATTTTTTTCATATTTGTATTATTGATGAACATGCAAAATTTTAAGAAGAAGAGAATTATTATCGCTTTAACAGATTAAATCCCGCCACTCATGTGTCACTTTTTTGTAGTTTGTTTATATTTGTATTACTGTAGTAGACATCCAGTTTTCAAGAGGAGGGAATTATTATCACATTACCAGATTACATCCCGCCACGTTTATGTCGCTTTTTCATATTTGTATTGTTGTTTTATTGTTTGTTCATAATTGTATTACTGTTGTGTACATCCAATTTTCAGAAGAAGAGAACTATGTTCCTATCAACAGATTAAATCCCGCCACGTTTGTGTCTCTTTTTTTTTTATTGATTGTTCATGTTTGCATTGCTTTGTTGACATTTAACATATCAAATTCCGCCACGTTTGCATGTGTCACTTTTTTATTGTTTGTTCATATTTGTATTGCTGTTGTGGACATCCAATTTTCAAGAGAAGAGGATCATTATCCCTTTCACAGATTAAATCCCGCCACGTATGTCTCCTTATTTTCAGATTTGTATTATTGATGCACGTGTACAATTTTCAGAAGAAGATACTTATTATCTCATTGACAGATTAAATCCCGCCACTCATGTGTCACTTTTTTATTGTTTGTTCATATTTGTTTTATTGATGCAAATGCACAATTTATAGAGGAACTGCCAACCAATCTGGAGCACACGAGCTCACTTTCATTTTTTGAGGGGTTCGTGCTGCTCAATCTTTAGTTTTCTGTGTAGTGTTTTGTCTGTCGTTGTTTTTTTCGTTACATTGTCTGTCCTTTTATTTACGGCTTCTGATTGATTACCTATTGGGTATCTTCCAACTTACTTCGATGGGATAGAACGAACAAAATCAAAGATCTTGAAAACGTGTATTATACCACTACCTCGATATTAGGGTTAGGGTTATGGTGTTTAACGCCACTTTAACAATATTTCAGCTATATCGTGGCGGTCAGTTTTACTGTTGGAGGAAACCGGAGTACCCGAAAAAAACCACCGACCTGTCACAAGTCACTGACAAACGTTATCACATAAAGTTTTATCAAGTACACAATTCGATATTAAAATAAAATAACCACTTAGTTACATATATTTAAAAATAGATTATGTTGTAAATAAATACAACCACATATTTACATGTTTGCGTCAAACAATTACATGATTAACAAGTCGAGTTAACGCTTCGTATCAAGATGTTGCATTTAATAAACACACATCTAAAGGGCATTCAGTCTTATTGAACGACACATACCAGACGTATACATTGTGTTTCTACCTTCGAGATATTTTATTTTTTTGTTATTTCTATTTCTTAATATATTTTATTATAAAACGGCATCAAATTATCGACTTTATACAAAAATATAAAATTATATATATTTTACGGAAGGACGTGTCACGTGACACATGTACGAACTTTTTATCTTATATGAATTTTCATTAGATTTTTTTATTAATTATTATTCCGAAAGACTATTGACATCAGATATTACATCTTAGTGTAAGAGTTTTACACAGTGAAAGTCAACGTGAAAATGTGGCCGATTGTCTTCGTCCTGTTTGGCTGTCTTTGTCAATTTGTTCATGTAAGTATTGCTTTATTCCATATTTTTGCAGTAATGCAATTAGTTATTTTTTTCTCATTTTCTTTTCTTTTATTCTATATTCTATTCTTTTTGTCTGAAGTTAATATAAAATTTGCTATTAAAATCTAGTCAACTTTCCATTCTGTTTCAGTGGTGGTCATAAGCCGTTTACTCAGTTGTTCCATCCTTCCCTCATTACTGTATAATTCTTATAGATTGTTGAACTTGTAAAAAGTTGCTTTCGTCCATAACATGCATGACATATTTAGCACTGAACATCAAGATTAATTCCCTAACCTCCTCCATCTAACGCAACCGCGTTATCATATGCGCCATCTCAACTGGATCAACTAACAGAGCGGGTAGTTAAGCCTAAATAACCAAGCTATGAACGTTAAGTTAATTTCTTTATATAACCACTATCTAATTCAACCAATGTCCCAAGGTTTAGCAAGCTTAAGCACAGGTCGTTAGCTTTATGAAGTGTCAATCCTGATGAAACATGAAAAACGCCGCCACCGTTGTAACGTCCCGAGCTACGATCGAACCCGTAAACTGTGCACCGGAGACAGTCTCTCCTACCATCTGAGCTATAGGAGATATCCACTGGATCGACAAGCAGAGGAGTCCCGCGCTAGAATCGAACACCGTACCGTCTCCATCGAATACAAGCGATTTACCATCTGTGCTAAGGAGTGCCGTGGTCGTGATGGCTTGGTAGTTAGATTTACATCACTAAAGTTGTGAGCTCGAATCTCACTCATTGCAAGGTGTACTCGATACAACATTATGTGATAAAATATATCAGTGACTAAGTGATTAACGATGTTTTTTAAAACGAGAGGACTTTTCTCAGTTATCTCTCATCGAAGGGCGAAGACCTGAGATGAGAGATGACTGAGAAACGTCCTCGAGTTTTAAGAAAAACATCTTTAATTATTTTATCGCTATTTCACGGCTGGTAATCGGTACAAGCAGAACAGTTGGTTCTGCAAAGAAATTCGTGAGCATAACTTCCGGTTTTGGTGGAGGAGAGTTCACGAAGACGCTTCACAAGGTATGTACATGTCAAAAATTGAAATTAGAAACATGCATAGTTTATTGTTGTATATGAAGTGAAACTCTCACAAAATCAATCGTCCCACGGAAAACATGACGAAAATTGTGACACTCGTACATTTCTAAGTTGTTCTTGACAAAGATGTAAGTTAAATTTTCAATATTTTTTCATCTTGAGAGTCTAAATGTAATCGGGGATAAATTCCGATTCGTCAGAAGTAAATTGAAGTCTAGATAAATCTACAAACTGTCAATTTTCTCGTTTTCTTGCTTGAGGAGAACGGTTCTGATAGAGTACATTGCGAATGCATGAGAAGATTTGCTAGTTTTGTTAATTGTTTTCTGCAAAATTGATAAATTGACACTTTTAAACATAAAACTGATAAATACTCTGTCCACTTTCAGGAGATGCCAGGATTCAAGGGGACTCTTTACAAAAAAAAACATTTCGATATAGATTGCCTGTATCACCGCCAAGGAAACGAACAAAAACAAGTAGCAGTACACCAAATTTAAAATCCCCATCAATAAGGACACCAAGTTTTTAAAAAAAATACCTTTCAATTTCAAAATATCTATATCCTTTCAAACGGGTTTCCACACCTATTCGGCGCAACCTTTTTACTAAAGATGACGGAAACTTCACCACAGATCTACAACATGTTTCCTTGATGAGTCTTGATGAACGTATAGACAAGATAGAAGTTAACCCGAAGGAAGAAGCGTCAGTAGTTGAAGTTTTTCAAGATGTTCTTGACAAACTTTCTGATGTTGGGAAAAAGGACAAGCTATTGAAATTCTTTAAATTAGTTCAAGATGGAAAATTCCCTTTGCATAACATTGTATTTGAGTTGTTTTTGGACATTGCAGAATGGTTTGACAAAGATGAATCACGTCGAAATGAAATATTCGCCATCAACTCTCCAATTTGTTTGGTTAGGGAGAAAGATATTTGGTGGTCGATTCATTCGGTTTATGTCTGGCCCAAAAAATGAAAGTGACATTTTAACAGGATCTTCAACGCCGAATAGGTGTGGAAACCCGTTTGAAAGGTTATAAATATTTTGAAATTGAAAGAGATTTTTTTAATAAACTTGGTGTCCTGATTGATGGGGATTTTAAATTGGTGTACTGCTACTTGTTTTTGTTCGTTTCATTGGCGGTGCTACAGGCAATCTATATCGAAATGGTTTTTTGTAAAGAGTCTATGTCAGTCCCCTTTTCCTCTTTCCCTTGAATCCTGGCATCTCCTGAAAGTGGACAGAGTATTTATCAGCTTTATGTTTAAAGGTGTCAATTTATCAATTTTGCAGAAAACAATTAACAAAACTAGCAAATCTCCTCATGCATTCGCAATGTGCTCTATCAGAACGAATCTCATCAAGTAGGAAAACGAGAAAATTGACAGTTTGTAGATTTATCTAGACTTCAATTTACTTCTGACGAATCGGAATTTATCCCCGATTACATTTAGACTCCCATGATGAAAATATATTGAAAATTTAACTTGCATCTTTGTCAAGAACAACTTAGAAATGTAAGAGTGTCACAATTTTCGTCATGTGTTTCGTGGGACGATTGATTTTGTGAGAGCTACACTTCATATACAACAATAAACAATACATGTTTCTAATCGTGAAAGCATTCGCCACAGCATAGCATTCTCTGATTTTGCAATATTCGAGCAGTAAAAAAACTAATTTCAATTTTTGACATGTACATACCTTGCGAAGCGTCTTCGTGAACTCTTCTCCACCAAAACCGGAAGTTATCCTCACGAATTTCTTTGCAGAACCAACTGTTCTGCTTGTGCCGATTACCAGCCGTGTATTTTGTATTCATAATTAAATAATTTGTGTTGCGATACTGACATTTGTTTAAACACAATTAATATTTTATATAGTAAATCACTTATTATAAAGGATTTGATAATGTGACGTCATCATAACGTCATATTAGAAAACAGCGATAATACTACGTGCGTCCTTGACAACGCTTAGCAATTAGCGATAATTGTCCATCTCATGCTAGAAATATAGCGATAAATAGCGATAATTGCGACAGATCGGTGGTTTTCTCTGGATATTCCGGTTTCCTGCATCGCCACGATATAACTGAATATTGTGTTGAACTAACATATTATCAAATACCACAACCCTAACCCCATCTGTACAGTGCCGGATATACCATTGTGCTTAGGTATGCTTAAGCATATGGCCCCATTGTCCAGGGGGCCCATTTTTCTGCCATTTTTTTTTTACAATGGATTTTTGCTTATGTGGTTCAACTTTAAATTTGAATGCGTTCTGTTTCGGAGCGATTCCAGATATAATGATAGAGTTGATAGTCTATGGGAGTGTGCCACATTCAGGGCCCAAGTAAGGGGCCTCATAACATAACTAGCACAAGGCCTCATTTGTCCTAAATCCGGCACTGCATCTGCGCTAAAGCAGTTATCCACTGGAATATGCTTTCTGTGTACTGATGATATAGGAGATGAATTCCGTTATATTTTACAGTGTCAATATTTTAATCTTAGTAGAAAATTATAGCAATCAAAGTATTATAACAGTCATGTGAATGTATTAAAATTCAGAAATCTTACGACTTAAAAAAAAAACAACAAAGCTGAACTCATCAAATTATGCAAATTTATATAAAGATAATAGAAATAGGTATCTGCGATCCAGACTGAAGCATACTAACCATTACTTATCTACTGTATTTGTAAATATTGTAAATACTACTTCATATGTACTTTTCTATACCTATGTTATGGTCTATTGAAAAATAAAGATATACATCAAATAGCAGAGAGGATTTTAATGTTCTTGTAATACACGTTTACCTCACTGTTCAAGCAATTAACGTGCACATAATATCATTACATAATTCCTTTTAATTGTCACTAATCTGTACAAACTATAATAGCAGGCGTTTTAACACGGCCTATAATAATATTTTACACGGAGAAGCGGACGCAGCTAACATAACAGAAGGAAATACTGAGTTAAGTAATCCATTGCACCTGTCTGTTTGTGTTACTTTCACCTTCGTTTTCTCATTTCATATTTGAAAGAAATTAATTAGAAAACTTGTATGCAATTCATTGCGATTTTATCTACATGAAATGGCGTCCTAAAATTTAGTATAATGCTATGATTATATTTGTTTTTATTTTCATTTTTTTTTTGTTTACGAAATTTACATAAACTGAAATAAACTCTGATGAAATGATTATTTATTCGATTTAACCATAAAATGCGGGTTATGTTGACTTTGTGGCCAAAGGCAGTGATCATGTTATTACTATTGCGTAGTTTGATAACATTGTTTATTCATTTATCTCGTTTTTACCAGGAAATTCCGCGTGCATACATTGTGAAGACAACGAAATATGTTAATCATCTCTTATTACACCGCAAGTAAACAGGGTTTTTTTTTTCACAAGCGGATATAAAATGCATTAGATTTAAAAGTACATGTAATTTTGTACTTATGTTCAGAAGTATCTACGTACTGGAAAACTACGCCACGATATAGCTGAAATATGGCTAAAGTTGGCGTTAAACACCAGTCAATCAATCAATCGTACTAGGAAGCGAAACATTCGGCGCGAAGAACAACGACCTTTATTATATTTGTTTACTTTGTCCTTTTGATATATCAGACGAGCCCTTTAGGGTGAGTCTTACATTCAATCAGATTACAGGTCGTTACTTTTTTTTTCACGAGCTAAAGTCAAAAGTACACCTATCACTACATAGTGCATAATGTCAAAGAGGTTAGACCATAACCTACTACATCTATGGTTAACAATGCATCACAGGAGCTATTGTGGTCGTGATCGTATGGTAGGTGGATTTACAATAACCTATGTAATCAGTGTCTATCACCATTATCTTTGTGAGTTCAAATCCCGTTACTGGCGAGGTGTACTCGATACAACATTATGTGATAAAGTTTGTCAGTGACTTGCGGCAGGTCGGTGGTTTTCTCAGAGTACCCTGATTTCCCATACCAATATAACTGACCTCCACGATATAACTGGAATATTGTTGAAAGTAGCGTTAAACATTATAACCCTGTCGTGTTGACATATCAGACGAGCCCTATGGGGTGAGTTCTACATTCAGTCAAATTACAGGTGGTTACTTTGGGGTTTTTTCACAAGGGAAAGTCAAAAGTACATCTATGGTTAACAATGTCTCTTGATATATAGAGTAAGGAATATCTATGAATTAAATTATTTTAAGCTAGTTTTATTGGTGTGTAAAATTTGACCAAAGTATATTTTGTATAAAACGTGATTAAAGTATATTTCAGTAAACGCTTATACAACTGATGATGACCTCATAAATATACCAGTATATGTAAATGCAATCAACATATTTATAATAACATTTTTACATGATTGTATGCAGCAAAGTGTGAATTTTATTGTTATGTTAAACCCATCTGTGTTGCACTTTACTATGTTAAATTTTAGAAGAATTTGTCTTGGCAAAAAAGAAGCTGCATAGGCTTGTAGAAATGTGACCTGTAGATAAATCATAGTTTATAAATCCCCATCCATTTATATAATGAAATGAAAATTCTAATATGACGTCTTTCTTTTGCTTTGCAAACAAACGAGAAATTAATCAGATGGCAAAATCGCATTAGCACATGCGCGATGCACACATTTAAGCCAGGTGATAAAATCACAAAATAAGATTATTTACACTGTTGTTAACGTTTTAAACATCTACATGATATTCAATGAAAATAATCAACATATCCAAAATTAATAATATGCGGTGTACAAATAAAACATGCAAACACAATAGTATTGTTACTGATGCTCCATCAATACGACTGACTTTCCCGTCGTAAAAGTACATGTTTATGAGTTATTGTTTGCTCAATCTTGGCAGTATAAATTGTGTTCGACATTGTCCGCAAACATAAATATAAATTACCGTCTTCCATCAAAGTATACTACCGTATTTGTACTGTAACTAAGACATATCAGAATCGAAATAATTCATGGACGCCAGAATGTGTTTTGAGTTTTAACATGTGTTGGCGAATGTTAGTAAATTGTATCCACCAACCCATGTTAAAACTCAAAGCACATTCTGGCTTCCAAGATTTATTTCTTAAATTTACGATCCAATGATATATTTGTCAGCTGAAATGTAGACGACCCGCGCATCCCTGTTTAAGCGGCACGTCTCTGTTTACCATTAAGAAATAACCCCCTCTATCCACTGTTAACGTTATATAGGGTACACAAGTACGGACAAGCTAATCCAAGTATTATATCCTTATAAAAGCTAATACTCTTAGATATTTAAAAAAAGTCATTAACAGAGAAATATGGGCAACATATGGTACGTAAAATAACTTTACGCCCCATGTAGCGCCCATATCATACATGATATTATTTGAAATCATGTATATATACTGAATATTACATGTTTAAATCTGTATCACATGCCGTATCAACCCGAGAACCCTATATCACCCCGAGGGGTGATATAGATCGAGGGTTGATACGGCATGTGATACAGATTTTGATATGCAATGTTCATTATATCATATATTTTAACCATGCATTTGATAATACACGTATTTAGATATTCACTATATTTCTTCCCTCTCAAATTTATATTTTTTTTAATTTCTTTCATATGTATTCAAATTGTTATATTTGTAAGTCTTGGTCCAATTCTAATATTTATATACATACATAACAATTCCAAAAATCTGAAAAATCTATTGTAAAATTTTAATTTTTATGGTTAATTTGAATTTGTTGTAACCAAATCTTACCGTCTGTAACACTTTTCAAATTTAAAGAGGTATATAACGCGGCCTTCGAAGAAGACACCCATACGATATAGGGTATGCGATATAGGTCTAGGGGTGCGATATAGGGTAAACGATATAGGTTTGGGACAATCATTGATAATGCTTATACAAAACACCTGTATTTTAATCTAAATATATGATATAAATGTTAATCAAAGTACATGGAACTTTATTAACCTGTTACTAATAACTATATATACAGTTTTGCACATTAGTAAGCAGGAGTTACTTACCATCCCGGAGCACCTTAGTTCTCCCCTGGCAAGAGTTACTTACTATCCCGGAGCACCTTAGTTCTCCCCTGGCAGGAGTTACTTACCATCCCGGAGCACCTTAGTTCTCCACTGGCAGGAGTTACTACCATTCCGGAGCACCTTAGTTCTCCCCTAGCAGGAGTTACTTACCATTCCGGAGCACCTTAGTTCTCCCCTGGCAGGAGTTACTACCATCCCGGAGCACCTTAGTTCTCCCCTGGCAGGAGTTACTTACCATCCCGGAGCACCTTAGTTCTCCCCTGGCAGGAGTTACTTACCATTCCGGAGCACCTTAGTTCTCCCCTGGCAGGAGTTACCTACCATCCCGGAGCACCTTAATTCTCCCCTGACACGAGTTACTTACCATCCCGGAGCACCTTAGTTCTCCCCTGGCAGGAGTTACTTACCATCCCGGAGCACCTTAGTTCTCCCCTGGCAGGAGTTACTTACCATTCCGGAGCACCTTAGTTCTCCCCTGGCAGGAGTTACTTACCATCCCGGAGCACCTTAGTTCTCCCCTGGCAGGAGTTACTTACCATTCCGGAGCACCTTAGTTCTCCCCTGGCAGGAGTTACTTACCATTCCGGAGCACCTTAGTACGTACCCTACCTATTCGTGTATTGCAGTACGAAAACGACACACATGCATGGCAAACTTTATGACATAATGTTGTATCGAGTATATCTCGCTTGTGCGGGATTCGAACTCACAACGTTATTGGTGATAGTCATTGATTGCATAGATAGTCATTATAAATCCAACTACCATACGATCACGACCACGATGACCCGTACTATGTATTTTTATAGGTAATTTGTTACAGTTTCCTTTTATCTTTACTACCCGATAAATTTAGTAACAACGTTCAGTTGACCAACGACTCGTGATACTAGAAATTATCAGCTATTGGTCATTTGTCATGCGCGGTCTAACGTGACGTCACTAAACCTTTCATTTACAAAAAGTCAAAACACAGCAAAAAAATCACAAAGCTGTGTTAAAATTGTGAAATTACCGATATGAACCTGATAATCCTTGTCTTGCTAAAAAAAAATACTAATAATTAATATATATCGATGTCTTACATTCTGATTTGATTGATACCGGTAACAATTAACATGCATAATTATTTTGTGGCGCATTAACCCTTTAATGAGTAATTATTGCTCACAATATTATAATAACATTACTTTTAGTAACACTAATCATACAATACTACACTGTCCAATAGAACAATCTTAGAAAGAAGCAAACAATACTACACTGTCCAATAGAACAATCTTAGAAAGAAACAAACAATACTACACTGTCTAATAGAACAATCTTAGAAAGAAACAAACAATACTACACTGTCCAATAGAACAATCTTAGAAAGAAACAAACAATACTACACTGTCCAATAGAGCAATTTTAGAAAGAAACAAACAATACTACACTGTCTAATAGAACAATCTTAGAAAGAAACAAACAATACTACGCTGTCTAATAGAACTATCTTAGAAAGAAACAAACAATACTACACTGTCCAATAGAACAATCTTAGAAAGAAACAAACAATACTACACTGTCTAATAGAACAATCTTAGGAAAAAAAAAACAATACTACACTATCCAATAGAACAATCTTAAAAAGAAACAAACAATACTACACTGTCTATTAGAACAATCTTAGAAAGAAACAAACAATACTACACTGTCCAACAGAACAATCTTAGAAAGAAACAAACAATACTACACTGTCCAATAGAACAATCTTAGAAAGAAACAAACAATACTACACTGTCCAATAGAACAATCTTAGAAAGAAACAAACAATATTACACTGTCTAATAGAACAATCTTAGAAAGAAACAAACAATACTACACTGTCTAATAGAACAATCTTAGAAAGAAACAAACAATACTACACTGTCCAATAGAACAATCTTAGAAAGAAACAAACAATACTACACTGTCCAATAGAACAATCTTAGAAAGAAACAAACAATACTACACTGTCCAATAGAACAATCTTAGAAAGAAACAAACAATACTACACTGTCCAATAGAGCAATCTTAGAAAGAAACAAACAATACTACACTGTCTAATAGAACAATCTTAGAAAGAAACAAACAATACTACACTGTCTAACAGAACAATCTTAGAAAGAAACAAACAATACTACACTGTCTAATAGAACAATCTTAGAAAGAAACAAACAATACTACACTGTCCAATAGAACAATCTTAGAAAGAAACAAACAATACTACACTGTCTAATAGAACAATCTTAAAAAAAAAAACCAATACTACACTATCCAATAGAACAATCTTAAAAAGAAACAAACAATACTACACTGTCTATCAGAACAATCTTAGAAAGAAACAAACAATACTACACTGTCCAACAGAACAATCTTAGAAAGAAACAAACAATACTACACTGTTCAATAGAACAATCTTAGAAAGAAACAAACAATACTACACTGTCCAATAGAACAATCTTAGAAAGAAACAAACAATATTACACTGTCTAATAGAACAATCTTAGAAAGAAACAAACAATACTACACTGTCTAATAGAACAATCTTAGAAAGAAACAAACAATACTACACTGTCTAATAGAACAATCTCAAAAAGAAAAAAAAAATACTACACTGTCCAATAGAACAATCTTAAAAAGAATCAAACAATACTACACTGTCCAATAGAACAATCTTAGAAAGAAACAAACAATACTGCACTGTCCAATAGAACAATCTTAGAAAGAAACAAACAATACTACACTGTCCAATAGAACAATCTTAAAAAGAAACAAACAATACTACACTGTCCAATAGAACAATCTTAGAAAGAAACAAACAATACTACACTGTCTAATAGAACAATCTTAAAAAGAAACAAACAATACTACACTGTCCAATAGAACAATCTTAAAAAGAAACAAACAATACTACACTGTCTATTAGAACACTCTTAGAAAGAAACAAACAATACTACACTCTCCAACAGAACCATCTTAGAAAGAAACAAACAATACTACACTGTCCAATAGAACAATATTAGAAAGAAACAAACAATACTACACTGTCCAATAGAACAATCTTAGAAAGAAACAAACAATACTACACTGTCTAATAGAACAATCTTAGAAAGAAACAAACAATACTACACTGTCTAATAGAACAATCTTAGAAAGAAACAAACAATACTACACTGTCCAATAGAACAATCTTAAAAAGAAACAAACAATACTACACTGTCCAATATAACAATCTTAGAAAGAAACAAACAATACTACACTGTCTAATAGAACAATCTTAGAAAGAAACAAACAATACTACGCTGTCTAATAGAACAATCTTAGAAAGAAACAAACAATACTACACTGTCTAATAGAACAATCGTAGAAAGAAACAAACAATACTACACTGTCTAATAGAACAATCTTAAAAAGAAACAAACAATACTACACTGTCCAATAGAACAATCTTAAAAAGAAACAAACAATACTACACTGTCCAATAGAACAATCGTAGAAAGAAACAAACAATACTACACTGTCTAATAGAACAATCATAGAAAGAAACAAACAATACTACACTGTCCAATAGAACAATCGTAGAAAGAAACAAACAATACTACACTGTCCAATAGAACAATCTTAAAAAGAAACAAACAATACTACACTGTCCAATAGAACAATCTTAGAAAGAAACAAACAATACTACACTGTCTAATAGAACAATCTTAGAAAGAAACAAACAATACTACACTGTCTAATAGAACAATCTTAGAAAGAAACAAACAATACTACACTGTCCAATAGAACAATCTTAAAAAGAAACAAACAATACTACACTGTCTAATAGAACAATCTTAAAAAGAAACAAACAATACTACACTGTCCAATAGAACAATCTTAGAAAGAAACAAACAATACTACACTGTCTAATAGAACAATCTTAGAAAGAAACAAACAATACTACACTGTCTAATAGAACAATCTTAGAAAGAAACAAACAATACTACACTGTCCAATAGAACAATCTTAAAAAGAAACAAACAATACTACACTGTCTAATAGAACAATCTTAAAAAGAAATAAACAATACTACACTGTCTATTAGAACACTCTTAGAAAGAAACAAACAATACTACACTGTCTAATAGAACAATCTTAAAAAGAAACAAACAATACTACACTGTCCAATAGAACAATCTTAGAAAGAAACAAACAATACTACACTGTCTAATAGAACAATCGTAGAAAGAAACAAACAATACTACACTGTCCAATAGAACAATCTTAAAAAGAAACAAACAATACTACACTGTCCAATAGAACAATCTTAAAAAGAAACAAACAATACTACACTGTCTAATAGAACAATCTTAAAAAGAAACAAACAATACTACACTGTCTATTAGAACACTCTTAGAAAGAAACAAACAATACTACACTGTCTAATAGAACAATCTTAAAAAGAAACAAACAATACTACACTGTCCAATAGAACAATATTAGTAAGAAACAAACAATACTACACTGTCCAATAGAACAATCTTAGAAAGAAACAAAGAATACTACACTGTCTAATAGAACAATCTTAGAAAGAAACAAACAATACTACACTGTCCAATAGACAATCTTAAAAAGAAACAAATTCGATACCACTAACCATGGCCGTAGCGCAATGGAGGCAAATGAGGCAAATGCCTCACTTTTGAAACGGCAAGTGTAACCTTTGAAAGCAAATAAAAAAAAAAAATCAAAATTTGTTCAAATTCACCCCCTTTGCCCCACTTTATTCAGTCCCGGCTTACGGCCGTGCTAACACACAAAAAAAACTAATGCTATGTGCCCAAACCTCCTGTCTTAGTGAAATTTTGGCGTCATCATCGTAGAATAATTTTCAATTGATATCTAACCGTTAAACTCAGCAATTTCTCAGCTATGTTAAAGAGAGAAGATGTTATATTCGATAAGATGGTGATGAGGTCCGGTTTGTGCTAGACCGACACTCTTATTTGAATTTTGACAGTGCTAGCTCACTGAAACGACAGTTCGAGAATAGACTTGTACATAGCTCCACTCAGAAACATTACCCTGAATCCGAGCCAACCATAGTGTTCTTCTTAATATTACTTGGTTAGCGGAGAAGCAGCAAATACCATGTTATAGTCTTTTGCTTGATCTGATCGGGACTCGAACTCACAATCTATGAAAACCACACTCAAGACGATGACGTTAACCATTACACTACCGATGCAAAATTAATAGAAGCACAAGCTGTAGCATTATATTACGTAAGACAGTTAGATTGTTCTTTCACTTTAATATACAACATGTTGGGTAAGTCTATGTTGACACAAGGCAACTGTATTGTATTGTATTGTATTGTATTTTCATTTGTCTAGTGGTTTTAATGTTTTAAATAACATATGTCTGTGTAGAACATAATCATTAGAGGAAAAGATCAAATTAAGTATTATATAACATATACTATGGTTTTTTATTATAAAATAGCAAGAAACAATGCATCATAAAATTTATAATTCAAAACAGCTGTCATTGATTCTTAAATCACTAGATAAAGCAAGGAACACAACACGTGTTCTTGCTGTCACATTCCACGTGTACTTTAAGATTTTTACTAACCGCATCGGTGGTATGATGGTTAGATGCTTGTCTCGGGTGGGGTAGATCGAATGTTGGAGTCAAGATCAGGTCAAACCATAGATTATAAAATTTGTATGTGTAGCCCCTCTGCTAATAACGCAACACTAAAGAGTAAGAACAAAGACCTGAATCAGGATAATGTGTCTGAGTGAAGTGACATGTCTACCAGCAAACTGTTCTTTGAGTGAGCTAGCACTATTTTAAGTTCGCATAAGCGTGTTGAGATCTAGTACAAAGAAGATGTCATTATCTCATATAAATGGAAGTTATTTTCACCATGATATGGCTAAAAATGCTTTAATACTTTTGCAGTTAAACAGGAAATGAGATTCATCGTCTACACTATTATTAGTAATATTATGAAATTAAAACCTTTCTGATAACATTTTGAAGTGCACTATAAATCGAGAGATTGAAAAGCCAAATGATTTAAAAGTGTTTGGCAGAAATAAAAACCAAAGGGCCTAAACTGATTAGTATAATTACATTAAGGTCACCTATATCAGAGGGTGAGAACCTTAGTGTTGATAAAAATTACATTAAGGTTACCTATGTCCGAGGGGTGAGAACCTTAGTGTTGATAAACATTACATTAAGGTCACCTATGGCTGAGTGAAGAGAACCTTAGTGTTGATAAAAATTACATTAAGGTCACCTATGTCCGAGGGGTGAGACCCTTAGTGTTGATAACAATTACAGTAAGGTCACCTATGTCCGAGGGGTGAGACCCTTAGTGTTGATAAAAATTACATTAAGGTCACCTTTGTCTGAGGGAGGAGAACCTTAGTGTTGATGAATATTACATTAAGGTTACCTATGTCTGAGGGAGGAAAACCTTAGTGTTGATAAAAATTACATTAAGGTCACCTATGTCTGAGGGAGGAGAACCTTAGTGTTGATAAAAATTACATTAAGGTCACCTATGTCCGAAGGGTGAGACCCTTAGTGTTGATAAAAATTACATTAAGGTCACCTTTGTCTGAGGGAGGAGAACCTTAGTGTTGATGAATATTACATTAAGGTTACCTATGTCTGAGGGAGGAAGACCTTAGTGTTGATGAATATTACATTAAGGTCACCTATGTCTGACGGAGGAGAACCTTAGTGTTGATAAAACTTACAGTAAGGTCACCTATGTCTGAGGGAGGAGAACCTTAGTGTTGATAAACATTATATTAAGGTCACCTATGTCCGAGGGGTGAGAACCTTAGTGTTGATAGAAATTACATTAAGGTCACCTATGTCTGAGGGGTGAGAACCTTAGTGTTGATAGAAATTACATTAAGGTCACCTATGTCTGAGGGTGGAGAACCTTAGTGTTGATAACAATTACATTAAGGTCACCTATGTCCGAGGGGTGAGAACCTTAGTGTTGATAAACATTACATTAAGGTCACCTATGTCTGAGGGAGGAGAACCTTAGTGTTGATGTATATTACATTAAGGTTACCTATGTCTGAGGGAGGAGAACCTTAGTGTTGATAGAAATCACATTAAGGTCACCTATGTCTGAGGGAGGAGAACCTTAGTGTTGATAACAATTACATTAAGGTCACCTATGTCTGAGGGAGGAAAACCTTAGTGTTGATAGACATTACATTAAGGTCACCTATGTCCAAGGGGTGAGAACCTTAATGTTGATAAACATTACATTAAGGTTACCTATGTCTGAGGGAGGAGAACCTTAGTGTTGATGAATATTACATTAAGGTTACCTATGTCTGAGGGGTGAGAACCTTAGTGTTGATGAATATTACATTAAGGTCACCTATGTCTGAGGGAGGAGAACCTTAGTGTTGATAGAAATTACATTAAGGTCACCTATGTCTGAGGGAGGAGAACCTTAGTGTTGATAGAAATCACATTAAGGTCACCTATGTCTGAGGGAGGAGAACCTTAGTGTTGATAACAATTACATTAAGGTCACCTATGTCTGAGGGAGGAAAACCTTAGTGTTGATAGACATTACATTAAGGTCACCTATGTCCGAGGGGTGAGAACCTTAGTGTTGATAGAAATTACATTAAGGTCACCTATATCTGAGGGGTGAGAACCTTAGTGTTGATAACAATTACATTAAGGTCACCTATGTCTGAGGGGTGAGAAGCTTAGTGTTGATAAAAATTACATTAAGGTCACCTATGTCTGAGGGAGGAAAACCTTAGTGTTGATAGACATTACATTAAGGTCACCTATATCCGAGGGGTGAGAACCTTAGTGTTGATAAAAATTACATTAAGGTCACCTATGTCTGAGGGGTGAGAACCTTAGTGTTGATAACAATTACATTAAGGTCACCTATGTCTGAGGGAGGAAAACCTTAGTGTTGATAGACATTACATTAAGGTCACCTATGTCCGAGGGGTGAGAACCTTAGTGTTGATAGAAATTACATTAAGGTCACCTTTGTCTGAGGGGTGAGAACCTTAGTGTTGATAACAATTACATTAAGGTCACCTATGTCTGAGGGGTGAGAACCTTAGTGTTGATAACAATTACATTAAGGTCACCTATGTCTGAGGGGTGAGAAGCTTAGTGTTGATAGACATTACATTAAGGTCACCTATGTCTGAGGGAGGAGAACCTTAGTGTTGATAGAAATTACATTAAGGTCACCTATGTCTGAGGGAGGAGAACCTTAGTGTTGATAAACATTACATTAAGGTCACCTATGTCTGAGGGGTGAGAACCTTAGCGTTGATAAACATTACATTAAGGTTACCTATGTCTGAGGGGTGAGAACCTTAGTGTTGATAAACATTACATTAAGGTTACCTATGTCTGAGGGGTGACAACCTTAGTGTTGATAAACATTACATTAAGGTTACCTATGTCTGAGGGGTGACAACCTCAGTGTTGATAAAAATTACATTAAGGTCACCTATGTCTGAGGGAGGAGAACCTTAGTGTTGATAGAAATCACATTAAGGTCACCTATGTCTGAGGGAGGAGAACCTTAGTGTTGATAACAATTACATTAAGGTCACCTATGTCTGAGGGAGGAAAACCTTAGTGTTGATAGACATTACATTAAGGTCACCTATGTCCGAGGGGTGAGAACCTTAGTGTTGATAGAAATTACATTAAGGTCACCTATATCTGAGGGGTGAGAACCTTAGTGTTGATAACAATTACATTAAGGTCACCTATGTCTGAGGGGTGAGAAGCTTAGTGTTGATAAAAATTACATTAAGGTCACCTATGTCTGAGGGAGGAAAACCTTAGTGTTGATAGACATTACATTAAGGTCACCTATATCCGAGGGGTGAGAACCTTAGTGTTGATAGAAATTACATTAAGGTCACCTATGTCTGAGGGGTGAGAACCTTAGTGTTGATAACAATTACATTAAGGTCACCTATGTCTGAGGGAGGAAAACCTTAGTGTTGATAGACATTACATTAAGGTCACCTATGTCCGAGGGGTGAGAACCTTAGTGTTGATAGAAATTACATTAAGGTCACCTTTGTCTGAGGGGTGAGAACCTTAGTGTTGATAACAATTACATTAAGGTCACCTATGTCTGAGGGGTGAGAACCTTAGTGTTGATAACAATTACATTAAGGTCACCTATGTCTGAGGGGTGAGAAGCTTAGTGTTGATAGACATTACATTAAGGTCACCTATGTCTGAGGGAGGAGAACCTTAGTGTTGATAGAAATTACATTAAGGTCACCTATGTCTGAGGGAGGAGAACCTTAGTGTTGATAAACATTACATTAAGGTCACCTATGTCTGAGGGGTGAGAACCTTAGCGTTGATAAACATTACATTAAGGTTACCTATGTCTGAGGGGTGAGAACCTTAGTGTTGATAAACATTACATTAAGGTTACCTATGTCTGAGGGGTGACAACCTTAGTGTTGATAAACATTACATTAAGGTTACCTATGTCTGAGGGGTGACAACCTCAGTGTTGATAAAAATTACATTAAGGTCACCTATGTCTGAGGGAGGAGAACCTTAGTGTTGATAAACATTACATTAAGGTCACCTATGTCCGAGGGGTGAGAAGCTTAGTGTTGATAGAAATTACATTAAGGTCACCTATGTCTGAGGGGTGAGAACCTTAGTGTTGATAGAAATTACATTAAGGTCACCTATGTCTGAGGGAGGAAAACCTTAGTGTTGATAAAAATTACATTAAGGTCACCTATGGCTGAGTGAAGAGAACCTTAGTGTTGATAAAAATTACATTAAGGTCACCTATGTCCGAGGGGTGAGACCCTTAGTGTTGATAAAAATTACATTAAGATCACCTTTATCTGAGGGAGGAGAACCTTAGTGTTGATGAATATTACATTAAGGTTACCTATGTCTGAGGGAGGAAAACCTTAGTGTTGATAAAAATTACATTAAGGTCACCTATGTCCGAGGGGTGAGACCCTTAGCGTTGATAAACATTACATTAAGGTTACCTATGTCTGAGGGAGGAGAACCTTAGTGTTGATGAATATTACATTAAGGTTACCTATGTCTGAGGGGTGAGAACCTTAGTGTTGATGAATATTACATTAAGGTCACCTATGTCTGAGGGAGGAGAACCTTAGTGTTGATAGAAATTACATTAAGGTCACCTATGTCTGAGGGAGGAGAACCTTAGTGTTGATAGAAATCACATTAAGGTCACCTATGTCTGAGGGAGGAGAACCTTAGTGTTGATAACAATTACATTAAGGTCACCTATGTCTGAGGGAGGAAAAACTTAGTGTTGATAGACATTACATTAAGGTCACCTATGTCCGAGGGGTGAGAACCTTAGTGTTGATAGAAATTACATTAAGGTCACCTATATCTGAGGGGTGAGAACCTTAGTGTTGATAACAATTACATTAAGGTCACCTATGTCTGAGGGGTGAGAAGCTTAGTGTTGATAAAAATTACATTAAGGTCACCTATGTCTGAGGGAGGAAAACCTTAGTGTTGATAGACATTACATTAAGGTCACCTATATCCGAGGGGTGAGAACCTTAGTGTTGATAGAAATTACATTAAGGTCACCTATGTCTGAGGGGTGAGAACCTTAGTGTTGATAACTATTACATTAAGGTCACCTATGTCTGAGGGAGGAAAACCTTAGTGTTGATAGACATTACATTAAGGTCACCTATGTCCGAGGGGTGAGAACCTTAGTGTTGATAGAAATTACATTAAGGTCACCTTTGTCTGAGGGGTGAGAACCTTAGTGTTGATAACAATTACATTAAGGTCACCTATGTCTGAGGGGTGAGAACCTTAGTGTTGATAACAATTACATTAAGGTCACCTATGTCTGAGGGGTGAGAACCTTAGTGTTGATAACAATTACATTAAGGTCACCTATGTCTGAGGGGTGAGAAGCTTAGTGTTGATAGACATTACATTAAGGTCACCTATGTCTTTGGGAGGAGAACCTTAGTGTTGATAGAAATTACATTAAGGTCACCTATGTCTGAGGGAGGAGAACCTTAGTGTTGATAAACATTACATTAAGGTTACCTATGTCTGAGGGGTGAGAACCTTAGCGTTGATAAACATTACATTAAGGTTACCTATGTCTGAGGGGTGAGAACCTTAGTGTTGAAAAACATTACATTAAGTTTACCTATGTCTGAGGGGTGACAACCTTAGTGTTGATAAACATTACATTAAGGTTACCTATGTCTGAGGGGTGACAACCTCAGTGTTGATAAAAATTACATTAAGGTCACCTATGTCTGAGGGAGGAGAACCTTAGTGTTGATAAACATTACATTAAGGTCACCTATGTCCGAGGGGTGAGAACCTTAGTGTTGATAGAAATTACATTAAGGTCACCTATGTCTGAGGGGTGAGAACCTTAGTGTTGATAGAAATTACATTAAGGTCACCTATGTCTGAGGGAGGAAAACCTTAGTGTTGATAAAAATTACATTAAGGTCACCTATGGCTGAGTGAAGAGAACCTTAGTGTTGATACAAATTACATTAAGGTCACCTATGTCCGAGGGGTGAGACCCTTAGTGTTGATAAAAATTACATTAAGATCACCTTTGTCTGAGGGAGGAGAACCTTAGTGTTGATCAATATTACATTAAGGTTACCTATGTCTGAGGGAGGAAAACCTTAGTGTTGATAACAATTACATTAAGGTCACCTATGTCTGTGGGAGGAGAACCTTAGTGTTGATAAACATTACATTAAGGTCACCTTTGTCTGAGAGAGGAAAACCTTAGTGTTGATAAAAATTACATTAAGGTCACCTATGTCCGAGGGGTGAGACCCTTAGTGTTGATAAAAATTACATTAAGGTCACCTTTGTCTGAGAGAGGAAAACCTTAGTGTTGATAAAAATTACATTAAGGTCACCTATGTCCGAGGGGTGAGACCCTTAGTGTTGATAAAAATTACATTAAGGTCACCTATGTCTGAGAGAGGGGAACCTTAGTGTTGATAACAATTACATTAAGGTCACCTATGTATGAGGGAAGAGAACCTTAGTGTTGATAGAAATTACATTAAGGTCACCTATGTTTGAGGGAGGAGAACCTTAGTGTTGATAGAAATTACATTAAGGTCACCTATGTCTGAGGGAGGAAAACCTTAGTGTTGATAAACATTACATTAAGGTCACCTATGTATGAGGGAAGAGAACCTTAGTGTTGATAGAAATTACATTAAGGTCACCTATGTCTGAGGGATAACAACCTTAGTGTTGATAAAAATTACATTAAGGTCACCTTTGTCTGAGGGAGGAGAACCTTAGTGTTGATGAATATTACATTAAGGTCACCTATGTCTGAGGGGTGACAACCTCAGTGTTGATAAAAATTACATTAAGGTCACCTATGTCTGAGGGAGGAGAACCTTAGTGTTGATAAAGCTTACATTAAGGTCACCTATGTCTGACGGAGGAGAACCTTAGTGTTGATAAAACTTACATTAAGGTCACCTATGTCTGAGGGAGGAGAACCTTAGTGTTGATAAAACTTACATTAAGGTCACCTATGTATGAGGGAAGAGAACCTTAGTGTTGATAGAAATTACATTAAGGTCACCTATGTCTGAGGGATGACAACCTTAGTGTTGATAAAAATTACATTAAGGTCACCTTTGTCTGAGGGAGGAGAACCTTAGTGTTGATAAAGCTTACATTAAGGTCACCTATGTCTGAGGGAGGAGAACCTTAGTGTTGATAACAATTACATTAAGGTCACCTATGTCTGAGGGAGGAAAACCTTAGTGTTGATAGACATTACATTAAGGTCACCTATGTCTGAGGGGTGAGAACCTTAGTGTTGATAAACATTACAGTAAGGTCACCTATGTCTGAGGGAGGAGAACCTTAGTGTTGATAACAATTACATTAAGGTCACCTATATCTGAGGGGTGAGAACTTTAGTGTTGATAAACATTACATTAAGGTCACCTATGTCTGAGGGAGGAGAACCTTAGTGTTGATAGAAATTACATTAAGGTCACCTTTGTCTGAGGGAGGAGAACCTTAGTGTTGATGAATATTACATTAAGGTCACCTATGTCTGAGGGGTGACAACCTCAGTGTTGATAAAAATTACATTAAGGTCACCTATGTCTGAGGGGTGAGAATCTTAGTGTTGATAAAACTTACAGTAAGGTCACCTATGTCTGAGGGGTGAGAACCTTAGTGTTGATAAAACTTACATTAAGGTCACCTATGTCTGAGGGGTGAGACCCTTAGTGTTGATAAAACTTACATTAAGGTCACCTATGTCTGAGGGGTGAGAACCTTAGTGTTGATAAAGCTTACATTAAGGTCACCTATGTCTGAGGGAGGAGAACCTTAGTGTTGATAAAACTTACATTAAGGTCACCTATGTCTGAGGGGTGAGAACCTTAGTGTTGATAAAAATTACATTAAGGTCACCTATATCTGAGGGGTGAGAACCTTAGTGTTGATAAACATTACATTAAGGTCACCTATGTCTGAGGGGTGAGAAGCTTAGTGTTGATAGCAATTACAGTAAGGTCACCTATGTCTGAGGGAGGAGAACCTTAGAGTTGATAAACATTACATTAAGGTCACCTATGTCTGAGGGAGGAGAACCTTAGTGTTGATAAAAATTACATTAAGGTCACCTATATCTGAGGGGTGAGAACCTTAGTGTTGATAAACATTACATTAAGGTCACCTATGTCTGAGGGGTGAGAAGCTTAGTGTTGATAGCAATTACAGTAAGGTCACCTATGTCTGAGGGAGGAGAACCTTAGTGTTGATAGCAATTACAGTAAGGTCACCTATGTCTGAGGGAGGAGAACCTTAGTGTTGATAACAATTACATTAAGGTCACCTATGTCTGAGGGAGGAGAACCTTAGTGTTGATAAACATTACATTAAGGTCACCTATGTCTGAGGGGTGAGAACCTTAGTGTTGATAACAATTACAGTAAGGTCACCTATGTCTTTGGGAGGAGAACCTTAGTGTTGATAAACATTACATTATTTAGGAACAGTATTTCGGCGCTTAAGAGACTGAACATATCACTAACCGGTAATGACGGATAATATAGCACATCGCAAGTCACTCCTCTGATAAACCCGTTCTACGCACACTGATCACGAGGTCTTATTTGGTTTATGGTGTTTAACGCAACTTTCAGCTATATCGCAGCGGTCAGTTTTATTGGTGGAGGTAACCGGAGTACCCAGAGAAAACCACCGACCTGTCATTGACAAACTTTATCACATAATGTTGTATCGAGTACACCTTGCCACGAACGTGATTCGAACTCACAATGTTAGTGGTGATAGGCACTGATTGTACATGTAGTTGTAAATTCAACTACCATAAGATCACGACCATGACGGCCCCCACACACTGAGAAACATGTACAATGGACAACTACTCAAAACTACAAAACAAAAGGCGAATATGGGTTTATTTGCACTGAAAAACATCTTCCTGTCGCGTGATTGTGGTATTAAATATACAATATACGTACGTTATCGGAAAATTAAAATAAACATTTGTAAGAGCTTTAGAAACAAGTAGAAAAGCGGGTCTTTTGTGCGCTTTTCTTACCTGTTTCTCAAGTACAAATTGATTTTATCATATGTTCGTATATTGTGTTTATCCTGCAATACTAGAATCAAAAAGTATGAAAAAAAATGGCAAATCGTCAACCCTTATACTTATTTCTTTCTGTCGCTCTACATGAACCAGGTACCAGAAAAGCTTTATTTGGTCTATAACAAAAATAATCGTCAGCCCTTATACTTATTTCTTTCTCTCGCTCTACATGAACCAGGTACCAGAAAAACTTTATAAGGTTTATAACTAAATAATCGTCAGCCATTATACTTATTTCTTTCTGTCGGTCTACATGAACCAGGTACCAGAAAAGCTTTATTAGGTCTATAACTAAATAATCGTCAGTCCTTATACTTATTTCTTTCTGTCGCTCTACATGAACCAGGTACCAGAAAAGCTTTTTTATGTCTATAACTAAATAACACTAAATTTATTTGATCTCCTTTATTAGTTCTCAAAATCACACAATTGCAGGATAAAAAGTCAAAAGGAGATTTTACAGCTATACTCGTATTTTTTTTTGTTAAGTACAGATTTTGCGTATGCAATTTGCATAAATTGGTACAATTTAGTACTATTCTATAAGCGTCCTAATCCTAGTATAATTTAACCCAAACGATAAGGATGTACATTTGCGGTTGACCAATTTAAAATCGGACTTCAAAGGGCGGCATCTTGTATTTTAGAAATGCTTTACGCCCGTCTAATGATTTCTATTCACTTTTAACCGATGTAATGCTGTATCAATGATTGAACCTCAAATGTCCCGGTATGGAAATATTGGACCAATTTAACGCTTTAGTATGCATGTAAGTTTAAATGAAACTGTGCATGATTATTATCATTTAGTGTGACAATTTCTGAGTATATGTCATTAATTAACGCCACGATATAGCTGAAATATTGCTAGAGTTGGCGTTAAACACCAATCAATAAATCAATCAATCAATCAATCAATCAATCAATATGTCCTTAATTAAACACATAGAATCCACGATTTTACTTAGATCTCTATATTTTGACAGGGAATATATGACAAATATAAATAAAATGTAGGTTTGGTTTATGGTGTTTAACGCCACTTTCAACAATATCGTGGCGGTCAGTTTTATTGGTGGAGGAAACCAGAGGACCCGGGGAAAACCGCCGACCTATCGCAAGTTACTGACAAACTTTATCACATAATGTTGTATACCTCGCCCTGATCGAGATTCGAACTCATATCAGTGGTGATAGGCACTGATTGCACAGGTAGTTGTAAATCCAACTACCATTCGATCACAGCCACGACGGCCCCTTCAGTTTGAATGAAACTGTGCATGGTTATTATCATTTAGTGTGACAATTTCTGAGGATATGTCCTTTATTAACGCCACGATATAGCTGGCATATTGCTAAAGTTGGCTTTAACCGCCAATCAATCAATCAATCAATCAATAAATATGTCTTTAATTAAAGGTATAGAGTCTACGGTCTTTTTTAGATCTAAATATTTTAACACGGATATATTAAAAATATAAATAAACTGTATACCGAATAAACCGTGTGTGAATTTCGGTATGCCCCCCCCCCCCTTTTTTTTCGTCTTGCAACGTGTCACAAACGATACATATATTTCATTTTCATTTATTTGCACTAGACGCGACAGAATAATTGGTAAATCTAATATTTAGACTCGTCAATTCTAGTAAATATTAGGGTTAGGGATAATGGTGGTTATCGCCATTTGCAACACTATTTCTGTTATATCGTGATGGTCAGGTGAAATGGTAGAAGAATTAACCTAGTACAAATGACGTTAAAGGTAATTTGATAGAAAATGTATCGGTTTGGGGCCCCTTAGCGAAGATCGTTCTGCTTGCAAGTTTTCAAATAAATAACTATTATTGAGAATATTTGTAGACTAGTTCCATCTAACTATATTTTAATTTCAACTTGATCATCAGACTTTGAAACTGCATCGATGGTGTAATGAGTAGCGTGCTCGCCTCGAGTGCGGTATATCGTGGGTTCGAGCCCCGGTCGGGTCAAATCAAAGATTATAAAATTGGTATTTGTTGCTTCTCAGCTAAGCACGCAGCATTAAGGAGTAAGAGCAAAGAATGGTTGGCTCGGAATTAGAATAATGTGTCCGAGTGGAGCGACATGCCTGTCCACGGACTGTTTTTTCGATGAGCTACCACTATAAGGGTCCAACTCAGCGTGTTGGTCTATAACAAAGCGAACCTCATCATCATCTCATTGAACATTAACTTGTTCTCGCCATGCTATAGCTGAACAAATACTGAGCTGGCGTTAAACAACAATCACTCACTCACTCAGACTTTGAACTGGTTTGCAGAATTTGACTATATTTGCGTAGTACGTCATACTTCCTGTTGTTTCTATTCGGACCGGCTGTATGATTGGCTCCTCAAAACCCGAATGTTCTAGTCGCTATTTTCCGACTCCCTTCTGTCGCTACATTAACCTCGTGAGATTAATGTCGGTAGACGGCACAGTACTTGTCCGAATTAAACATACGGTCATTCGCCTACATGTAGTTTTCGTGGCTAATTAATGTAAAAATTAAATGAAGAATTGCATTGGGTTTTTTTGTTTGTTGACGCTGTTAAATTACTGTGTATTCACCCAGGCGTTAATGTAAGTAGGAAGTCAGAATATAACGACTGGATTATTCGGGTTAATAGATGGGTGTTTAACTTGACACGGTTTGTCGTCTGTATTATTTATTTATTGCCTTAGACATCTAAGGATATGCACGTGTCTAAGTTCATAAATAAACAAAATCACACCACGATAAAGCTGAGATATTGCTAAAGTTGGCGTTGAAAACCAATCAATCAATGGAGAAGGAACCTGTCACCCTTCCGGAGCACATGACACGAGTTCATCCTCGGTTTTTAGTGGGTTCGTGTTTCTCTGTTTTTCGTTGTCCGTGTATGTAGTGTTTTGTAGATCGTTGTTTGTTCTTTTTCTTTTTGGCCATTGTGTCGTCTGTCCTTCTTCGATTTATGCGCCTTTGGTATCTTCAAACTCTTTTTAGTACTGCACACAAGTGACCAAGGTCATGTGATCAGGTCACACAGAGTTCAGAGCTAATTTACATAGATGAGAACCTCAAGAATGTGAATAAATTGGTGAGAAAGTGTGACACTTGAGAAAATTAATGAATTGTTAAAAAATTATTATAATTTGGGAAAGCACGTGGTTTTCATTACAACATATATATATATATATATTAAAAATTGGTTCCAGCTAGGAGCAATTTATTTTATTACAATGCATAAGACTAAAATACGTCAGTAATTTGACACAATCACACAGCATGTGTTATCAAAAGAACAACACTGATCTATCTATTGAGCTTTTATTAGCTAAGATGTTAAAGTTCTCTATAACACTTGTCAGGGGTGTGTTCGACTTGCAGTTTGATATAAGAAAAAAGAACAAATTTATCTTTTAATGAATAAAAAATATATAAATGCAACAGCACATATTAAGCATATTTTACATTGGTATACTTTGAATTACATTAACGGAAAGAAATATAAAACGGTTTGTGCAGAATTGACATTCGCCTAAGTCGCCTTGGACATATTTGTTTATGGAATTGCGAATTATTTTTGCTTTAATAGTTATGATCCTATTTATTCCCACCCACGTACCCAGTAAAAACACACCAAGGTGAGTTCTTCTACCTTTATTTAAAATGCTCCAACAAACAAATTTGATATTTTCCGACTATAACTATTATCTTGTATCTCTAAATTGAGTCTGGGCCGTCGTGGTCTTGATTGTGATTGTGATTGTATGGTAGTTGGATTTCCTCCACCAATAAAACTGACCGCCACGATATGGCTGAAATATTGTTGAAAGTGGCGTTAAACACCATCAAACAAACAAACAAATGTATTCTATATTCCTTGTTTACAATTCCGTTGGATTTTATTTCAAGACACACTTGAATGAGAAAAAAAAGGGATTAACTGGTTGTTTGCTCAATATGGCATGATTTTTACGAATTTGACAAAGTTGCAACTAAAATAAATGTGGCTTTGAAATTTCTTGACTTGAGTATGAAAATATAGCATTTTTTTTTAATAAAGACGAAAAAGTGTAGCTATATCTTATTTAAATCTTTTTCATGAGAGTATGTATGATGATCTTACTGTTATTTTTAATGTCAGCATCCATATTGTGTAGCTATATCTTATTTAAATCTTTTTCATGAGAGTATGTATGATGATCTTACTGATATTTTTAATGTCAGCATCCATATTGTGTAGCTATATCTTATTTAAATCTTTTTCATGAGAGTATGTATGATGATCTTACTGATATTTTTAATGTCAGCATCCATATTGTGTAGCTATATCTTATTTAAATCTTTTTCATGAGAGTATGTATGATGATCTTACTGATATTTTTAATGTCAGCATCCATATTGTGTAGCTATATCTTATTTAAATCTTTTTCATGAGAGTATGTATGATGATCTTACTGATATTTTTAATATCAGCATCCATATTGTGTAGCTATATCTTATTTAAATCTTTTTCATGAGAGTATGTATGATGATCTTACTGATATTTTTAATGTCAGCATCCATATTGTGTAGCTATATCTTATTTAAATCTTTTTCATGAGAGTATGTATGATGATCTTACTGTTATTTTTAATGTTAGCATCCATATTATTTCGTTTTAGTCTTGCATGAGGGTACAAGATCATACATATTGTGCCCCTTACGATAATGAATAATTCCTTCCTCTATTATAAGAACTTGTTGTCCATAAATCTTGGGAGGAGGGGGGGTCTTCTTTGGCGTACCAATAAAATGGACCTCTATGATATAACTGAAATATTGTTGAAAGTGATGTTAAACACCATACACCATACCCAACCATCATAGTTGCTACTTCTACATTTAAGCAGGCAGTATTAAGGAATAAGAGCAAAGTCAGATGGCTCGGGAATTAGGATAATGTGCGAGAGAAGAGTAACATGTCTATCTGTGGGGTGTTGTTTCAGTTCAGGCTGGCAGTAGAAAAATTCAGCTTTATAAGCGTGTTGGTCAAATACAAAGCGGATTTAAACCACCATTTTCTTGAAAAGTACAGTCAAACCTGCCCATGTGGTCACCTCTATTAAGCAGTCAACTGTATTAAAAGGTCACGTAAACCAGCAAAATTGATCACCTGTTAGAATAGTCAAACCTGCCTTGTTTATATAACAAATTACTATCTGTGAAGGGCAGCCACAGTTTCCCAATAAATGAATAGTGCATATAATTTTAACCTGTATGTAAATGGCACAATTTCAGGTTCCCGTGAGGGTCCTTTGCATACAGGTTTGACTGAAGTTATATAAATTTGTGTGTGAATTTGAGGGTATATATTTGAAAAATAAACTGTTCATAAAGAAAATAAAACATAAAATGCAGAAAATTTAGCTTTAATTTTTTGTTTTGTAGACCTCCAGCAGAGCATGTCCAGCTGCACCCCCTAAGGACCCCTCATGTCTATTCCGACGTATCGGTCCAGGGTGTCAAACCGATTCAGATTGTAAGACTACAGGTAACTATTGTTTCTTATGTTTAGTGTTCATGTAAATCTGCAAAAAAAAAAAATGAATAAGCACAATCTTTCTCAAAAGTGGGGTCAATACAATTTAAAATACATGTATTTGGTTTTCACCAAACCTTAATTAAGTCATCAGATCTAATGCTCTGGACCAATTTTAAACGCTCTTACATAACAGCAAAATATTATATTAATAAAAGCACATTAGCTGGTTTCGGAGCCCGGGTGGCTCACTCGCAGCCGCAAGTGATAAAGTTTACCAGTTGCTTGCCCATGGTCAGTGGTTCTCTCCGAGTACTCCGGCTTCTTGCACCACTAAAGCTGGTCGCCATGATATAGCTGATATATTGCTGAAAGTGGCGCTAAACACCAAAAATCAAATCAATCTAAATCATTTAAACCAGTTTCACTGTATAAACATAACATATGTCTTTGTAATTTTAAACAGGAACAAAGTGCTGTGTCAGTGATTGTGGTGTCTTGCAATGTGTCAATTCAATAGCTGCGGTATGTATTTTCATCTTTGATATGTCAGAGACTAAGTTATTCTAGGAAGGAAGGCATCTTAAATTTAAATGTTCACATCATTTGCTAGACGTACGTCAAAGAATAATGACCATTAGTAACACAATTCCTAAATTTCAATATTGAAATTAAATTGTCAATGGTCGTGGAATGATCAGATAAGTTTATAGATACATATGGGGGGAGGGTGGTATTGTGCTTAGCGCAACTTTCAACAATATTTAGAGTTATGTGGTGGCTTTCGGCTTGACAGTTTTATTGGTGGAAGAACCCCCCCACCCCCCCCCCCCCCCGCCCCCAAAATAACCATGATCCGACCTGTCGCAAGTCACTGACAAACTTTATCAGATAATGTTGTATCAAGTGCCCCTCGCCTGAGGGGGTTTCAAACTCACAACGTTTGTGGTGATATGCACCGATTGCATAGGTAGTTATAAATACAACTACCATGCGATCACGACCACAACGGCCCCTATAAATACATACAGAATAACGGTAGTTATGCAGATTGAGACAAACATTATTTCTAGTATCACAACGAGTCCGATGGGATGTTAGTGTATGTCTAGAGCTTTAAAACTGACGTCATTGTGTTTATCAGTCTGATGGGATGTTAGTGTATGTCTAGAGCTTTAAAACTGACGTCATTGTGTTTATCAGTCTGATGGGATGTTAGTGTATGTCTAGAGCTTTAAAACTGACGTCATTGTGTTTATCAGTCTGATGAGATGTTAGTGTATGTCTAGAGCTTTAAAACTGACGTCATTGTGTTTATCAGTCTGATGGGATGTTAGTGTATGTCTAAAGCTTTAAAACTGACGTCATTGTGTTTATCAATCTGATGGGATGTTAGTGTATATCTAGAGCTTTAAAACTGACGTCATTGTGTTTATCAGTCTGATGGGATGCTAGTGTATGTCTAGACCTTTAAAACTGACGTCATTGTGTTTATCAATCTGATGGGATGCTAGTGTATGTCTAGAGCTTTAAGACTGACGTCATTGTGTTTATCAGTCTGATGGGATGCTAATATATGTCTAGAGCTTTAAAACTGACGTCATTGTGTTTATCAGTCTGATGGGATGTTAGTGTATGTCTAGAGCTTTAAAACTGACGTCGTTGTGTTTATCAGTCTGATGGGATGCTAGTGTATGTCTAGAGCTTTAAAACTGACGTCATTGTGTTTATCAGTCTGATGGGATGTTAGTGTATGTCTAGAGCTTTAAAACTGACGTCATTGTGTTTATCATTCTGATGGGATGTTAGTGTATGTCTAGAGCTTTAAAACTGACGTCATTGTGTTTATCAGTCTGATGAGATGTTAGTGTATGTCTAGAGCTTTAAAACTGACGTCATTGTGTTTATCAGTCTGATGGGATGTTAGTGTATGTCTAAAGCTTTAAAACTGACGTCATTGTGTTTATCAATCTGATGGGATGTTAGTGTATATCTAGAGCTTTAAAACTGACGTCATTGTGTTTATCAGTCTGATGGGATGCTAGTGTATGTCTAGACCTTTAAAACTGACGTCATTGTGTTTATCAATCTGATGGGATGCTAGTGTATGTCTAGAGCTTTAAGACTGACGTCATTGTGTTTATCAGTCTGATGGGATGCTAATATATATCTAGAGCTTTAAAACTGACGTCATTGTGTTTATCAGTCTGATGGGATGTTAGTGTATGTCTAGAGCTTTAAAACTGACGTCGTTGTGTTTATCAGTCTGATGGGATGCTAGTGTATGTCTAGAGCTTTAAAACTGACGTCATTGTGTTTATCAGTCTGATGGGATGTTAGTGTATGTCTAGAGCTTTAAAACTGACGTCATTGTGTTTATCAGTCTGATTGGATGTTAGTGTATGTCTAGAGCTTTAAAACTGATGTCATTGTGTTTATCAGTCTGATGGGATGTTAGTGTATGTCTAGAGCTTTAAAACTGACGTCATTGTGTTTATCAGTCTGATGAGATGTTAGTGTATGTCTAGAGCTTTAAAACTGACGTCATTGTGTTTATCAGTCTGATGGGATGTTAGTGTATGTCTAAAGCTTTAAAACTGACGTCATTGTGTTTATCAATCTGATGGGATGTTAGTGTATATCTAGAGCTTTAAAACTGACGTCATTGTGTTTATCAGTCTGATGGGATGCTAGTGTATGTCTAGACCTTTAAAACTGACGTCATTGTGTTTATCAATCTGATGGGATGCTAGTGTATGTCTAGAGCTTTAAGACTGACGTCATTGTGTTTATCAGTCTGATGGGATGTTAGTGTGTTTCTAGAGCTTTAAAACTGACGTCATTGTGTTTATCAGTCAATCATTAATGTGTTTGACATTGCATTTACCGCTAATTTTCAGTACAAGAATCGGTTCACTAATACTGGTAATATTATTCCGTGAGAGCAAAGGAAAAATGTCCAATTACTGATTAGGTCGAATATCGTAGTGAGAGGGACAGAGGATTTGAATTAGAAAAATCCGGATATTTGAGTTATCACGGATAAGTCAAGCTGAAGTTACTACTAATGGACGAAATCTTTACTTTGTGATATCCAAGGAAATATTGATTGATTTATTTGTGTTTAACGCCACTTTCAGCAATTTTTCAGCTATATTGTAGCGGACTAGGGGTGGTAACATTAGCATTTTACCCCTTTGGTACCTTCAAACTTTTCTTTTAAAGTGTTTCTGAGTATCTGCCTAACTCGGGGTCGCTAAAGTTTCTTTGCAGTCTATGGGAGATAACTCACACAAATAAATAATTCAGAAAAGTTTATGATTTATTATCTTCATCAATAAATATATTTTCATTTACAAATAGTAAATTTACACACTGAAGTTAAGACAATAAAACTATCTAGTGTCAACAATATTGAAATATCAACTAGAATTATTACTGGATATTTATAATAACATTTCCTAACTTCCAAAAAAAAAGGATTAGTTTATCTTAATGATAATTTCCAGAAAAAAACCCAAATTCAACTGTCAGTGTCAACAAATGTGGCTATTATTGGACAGTTTACTTTAATAATTGACAAACTATCAAAATAATTTATCCAAACATTCGTACTAAGATCAATAACCTGAAGTGATAAAGAATAATTGATGCATTAAATGAACATATTTACATCAGAATTGGAATATAGTAGTTCCAGGTAATTTGAAATAAAATAACGAGAGTTCCCATTTCAAATCTGAGATATTATCTACCTTAGATGATTAGCAATGCTTTAGTTTGTTACTACCAACTACATACAGTTATACTAAATTGTGTTTACTTGTTTGCTTGCTATTTTGTTTACAGAAGAGTGCATACATGTACCAATTTTACAATGTCAGCTTTTAGCCACCTATGCTAAAATAACATTGGTATTTATTAAGAGATGAATAATTGACTAATTATCGAAATTTGGCAAAGTTCGGTATTAGCGACCTATGCTAATCATATATGAACAATGACGTTTCAAAACATATATTATTTAACTAGTTGAATAACAATTTAGCAGTGTTCTGTATAGCTACTTATGTTACACATGTGAACAATGACGTTTCTAGACATATATTATTTAACTAGTTGAATAACAATTTAGCAGTGTTCTGTATAGCTACCTATGTTACACGTGTGAACAATGACGTTTCTAAACATACATTATTTAACTAGTTGAATAACAATTTAGCAGTGTTCTGTATAGCTACATATGTTACACATGTGAACAATGACATTTCTAAACATATATTATTTAACTAGTTGAATAACAATTTGGCAGTGTTCTGTACAGCTACATATGCTACACATGTCAACAATGACGTTTCTAAACATATATTATTTGACTAGTTGAACAACAATTTAGCAGTGTTCTGTATAGCTACATATGTTACACATGTGAACAATGACGTTTCTAAACATATATTATTTGACTAGTTGAATAACAATTTAGCAGTGTTCTGTATAGCTACCTATGTTACACATGTGAACAATGATATTTCTAAACATATATTATTTAACTAGTTGAACAACAATTTAGCAGTGTTCTGTATAGCTACATATGTTACACATGTGAACAATGACGTTTCTAAACATATATTATTTAACTAGTTGAATAACAATTTAGCAGTGTTCTGTATAGCTACCTATGTTACACATGTGAACAATGACGTTTCTAAACATATATTATTTAACTAGTTGAATAACAATTTAGCAGTGTTCTGTATAGCTACATATGCTACACATGTGAACAATGACGTTTCTAAACATATATTATTTGACTAGTTGAATAACAATTTAGCAGTGTTCTGTATAGCTACCTATGTTACACATGTGAACAATGATGTTTCTAAACATATATTATTTAACTAGTTGAATAACAATTTAGCAGTGTTCTGTACAGCTACATATGCTACACATGTCAACAATGACGTTTCTAAACATATATTATTTGACTAGTTGAATAACAATTTAGCAGTGTTCTGTATAGCTACCTATGTTACACATGTGAACAATGATATTTCTAAACATATATTATTTGACTAGTTGAACAACAATTTAGCAGTGTTCTGTATTGCTACCTATGTTACACATGTGAACAATGAAGTTTCTAGACATATATTATTTAACTAGTTGAAAAACAATTTAGCAGTGTTCTGTATAGCTACCTATGTTACACATGTGAACAATGACGTTTCTAAACATATATTATTTGGCTAGTTGAAAAACAATTTAGCAGTGTTCTGTATAGCTACCTATGTTACACATGTGAACAATGACGTTTCTAGACATATATTATTTGGCTAGTTGAAAAACAATTTAGCAGTGTTCTGTATAGCTACCTATGTTACACATGTGAACAATGACGTTTCTAAACATATATTATTTAACTAGTTGAATAACAATTTAGCAGTGTTCTGTATAGCTACCTATGTTACACATGTGAACAATGACGTTTCTAAACATATATTATTTAACTAGTTGAATAACAATTTAGCAGTGTTCTGTATAGCTACCTATGTTACACATGTGAACAATGACGTTTCTAAACATATATTATTTGGCTAGTTGAAAAACAATTTAGCAGTGTTCTGTATAGCTACCTATGTTACACATGTGAACAATGACGTTTCTAGACATATATTATTTGGCTAGTTGAAAAACAATTTAGCAGTGTTCTGTATAGCTACCTATGTTACACATGTGAACAATGACGTTTCTAAACATATATTATTTAACTAGTTGAATAACAATTTAGCAGTGTTCTGTATAGCTACCTATGTTACACATGTGAACAATGACGTTTCTAAACATATATTATTTGGCTAGTTGAAAAACAATTTAGCAGTGTTCTGTATAGCTACCTATGTTACACATGTGAACAATGACGTTTCTAAACATATATTATTTAACTAGTTGAATAACAATTTAGCAGTGTTCTGTATAGCTACCTATGTTACACATGTGAACAATGACGTTTCTAAACATATATTATTTAACTAGTTGAATAACAATTTAGCAGTGTTCTGTATAGCTACCTATGTTACACATGTGAACAATGACGTTTCTAAACATATATTATTTGGCTAGTTGAAAAACAATTTAGCAGTGTTCTGTATAGCTACCTATGTTACACATGTGAACAATGACGTTTCTAGACATATATTATTTGGCTAGTTGAAAAACAATTTAGCAGTGTTCTGTATAGCTACCTATGTTACACATGTGAACAATGACGTTTCTAAACATATATTATTTAACTAGTTGAATAACAATTTAGCAGTGTTCTGTATAGCTACATATGCTACACATGTGAACAATGACGTTTCTAGACATATATTATTTGACTAGTTGAATAACAATTTAGCAGTGTTCTGTATAGCTACCTATGTTACACATGTGAACAATGACGTTTCTAGACATATATTATTTAACTAGTTGAATAATAATTTAGCAGTGTTCTGTATAGCTACCTATGTTACACGTGTGAACAATGACGTTTCTAAACATATATTATTTAACTAGTTGAATAATAATTTAGCAGTGTTCTGTATAGCTACCTATGCTACACATGTGAACAATGAAGTTTCCAAACATGTATTATTTAACTAGTTGAATAACAATTTAGCAGTGTTCCGTATAGCTACCCATGCTACACATGTGAACAATGAAGTTTCCAAACATGTATTATTTAACTAATTGAATAACAATTTAGCAGTGTTCTGTACAGATACCTATGCTACACGTGTGAACAATGAAGTTTCTAAGCATATATTATTTGACTAGTTGAAAAACAATTTAGCAGTGTTCTGTATATCTACATATGCTACACATGTGAACAATGAAGTTTCCAAACATATATTATTTGGCTAGTTGAAAAACAATTTAGCAGTGTTCTGTATAGCTACCTATGTTACACGTGTGAACATTGACATTTCTAAACATATATTATTTGGCTTTAGATTAAATTATCTTCTATTAACTGGAAGACTATTTAAAACATGAAGTTATTCTATGAAATTATACATATTCTCAACCTTTTAAGAATATTTGTGTAGAAGAATCTATTATGTTTGAGGCCTGAACACAACAACATGGACACTGTTTACATTCTAGAACTACTTTATACATTTTATATTGACAAAGAACTAATTAACATAAGCGGCGTGACTAATTATAGAATCGGTAACGGTAAGATAATATGGAGTAGTACAATATATAGCATTTTCTCCCTCCTAAGCTTTTAATAATTAACCGGAAAAATTAAACAATTAAACATGAAACAATTATCAAAATCAAAACTTTAGTCTCTTCATATCAGAAATAATTTTGAAAAATATGAAATAATTGAAAATCAAAGTTAAAGTCAATATTTAAGATTGTCGGTGAAAAGTTGCTAACTACGAATCTATCTACAGATATACGGAAACACTAAACTAGTAATCAAATACACAACGAAATCTTAAGGTTTCAACTGAAGTACGGGGATTGCTATGCCCCTTGCACAGTGCCTTCAGTTTGACACATAATCTTCTATTTTCCTAGGTGGTTTACGGACATGTTGTGGATAACGTCTCTCTGATTTATTGTTCTGAGTTGATGATGAAGTTGTTACAACACTTTTCGGATTAGCTATTGGTTATTCTGTAACTGAATATTCAACGGTAACATGTGGTTCAATAATATTGTCATCAGATGTTTTTGTGTCGATAAGTTTAGTGTCCAGAATTTGATCTGCGTGCCTTCTCCGTTCACTTCCTGCTTCTGTTTCTACACGGTACGACATCGGTCAAGTGTTTTGCTTTATAGTTCCTGATGTCCACTTGTTGTTTCCTCTGTAATCTCTAACAACTATGGATTGTCTACATTCAAAATTACGGTTATGAAAGTTCCTGCGATTGCACATTTCTTCCTGTTTAGCAATGACTCGGTTCTTGATGTTCGGTTTAATATTGTGTAATCTTGTTTTGAGTTATCTTCCCATGAATAACATTGATGGTGTTTCATTCGATGTCTGGTGCGGAATATTTTGGTAAGCTAACAGAAATTTGGCGAGCTTTTTCACAATTTTTTCAGAGTCATTTTCACTAGCACGCATTGCTTGTTTAAACGATTGAACAAACCGTTCAGCTATTCCATTGCTTGATGAATGATAAGATGTGGTCTTTATGTGTTTTACTCCAGTTAAACCCATAAATTGTTGAAATTCAGATGACGTGAACTGAGGACTATTATCAGTTACAACACGTGATGGTATTCCATTTCTTGCACGCTTGTGGCCATCCACTCCGTACGAAATCATGTACAAATGCTAAAGTCTTGTCTTTTTTTTTGTCTCGATTTGTATCTCCTTATTCGATACTGGCAAATTTGCAATTTGCTCAATGTGAAACACATTGATTGGCTCTTCATTGTCGACTTCCTTTTCAGAATTTTGTAATGGTAGCCTAGATAAAACATCGACATTGGCATGTGTTTCAGTTTTGCGGAATACTATTTCGTAATCATATCCAGAGAGAAATGTTGCATATCTTTGAATTCTTGCAGATGCTGTTGAAGAAATTCCCTTTTCAGGCTTGAAGATGTCCACTAGAGGTTGATGGTCAGTCTCTAGAATACATTTTCGTCCGTAGAGATATGTATGAAATTTCTTTATTCCCCATATTAGTCCAAGAGCTTCCTTATCAATGTGTGCGAAGTTTTTTTCTTCTGGATTGAGTGTCGGACTAGCAAAGGCTATTGGTTTTTCATGTCCTTCAATACTGTGGGAAATTACAGCCCCAATTCCATAGGTTGATGCGTCAAATGCCAGTTTTATAGGTTTCTCTGGATCGTAATGAGTCAGTACTTGTTCGGATGTTACAAGTTCTTTCACTTTTCGAAATGCATCTTCACAACTTTGGTCCCATTTCCATTGTTGACCTTTGTGTAGCAAGCGATGTAACGGATTGAGCACAGTTGCAAGATCTGGTAAATATTTACCATAATAATTCACTAGTCCTAAAAACTATTTGAGCTGTGTAATGTTCTCAGTTTTTGGAGCATTAGTAATTGCTTGGATTTTATCTGGTGTTTTATGAAGTCTCTGTCAATAATGTGTCCACAAAATGTAACACTGTCTTTGAAAAATTGACATTTATCCAAATTCAATCGTAATCCGTATTCTTCAAGTCTGGCCAACACTTTATCTAAGTTCTGGAGATGTTCTTGATCATCTTTGCCTGTGATAGCCCTATCATCTAACATGACCTGTACGCTAGGAATACCCTGCAACACCTTTTCTATAGTACGTTGTATCAATAGAGTCCTGTATAAGTGTTTATTGACACTAATTCCTTTGAATTCTCATGTACAGATAATTGTAGATAAGCTTGTATCAAATATAATTTCGTGAATTGTTGTCCTGCCAATTTTGTAAAAAATATCCTCGGGTTTACTCTGTGATTTTCGTTATTTTCATTAAAATTAAATATTTTCCCTTTTAGTGCCTCAATTCTAATCTTCTCTACGCAGAATCACCTAATTTTGACGTATTTTACACATTTTGAAAAAAATTGGTTGTTTCAAAATGTGTAAAATACGTCAAAATTAGGTGATTCTGCATAGAGAAGGTTAGAATAGAGGCACTAAAAGGGAAAACATTTAATTTGAATGAAAATAGCGAATATTACGGAGTGTACCCGAGTGCCTGTGTTTGAGGCCTGGTTACAACAACATGGACACTGTTTACATTCTAGAACTACTTTATATATAGACAAAGAACTAATTAACATAAGATTTTCATACGCGCGGAGTGACTAATATTAGAATCGGTAACGGTAAGATAATCCGGAGTAGTGCAATACATAGCAGAATCAATAAATATTACCTATGTTGAACTGTAGCTGGATTTCTAAATTTATTTAGAAATATGTGCACAGTAATAAATTTTAAATCCTGTTCTAAAACAAATTGCTAAATTTCTTTTTGTGCATACTATTTCTATCTAAGATGATAACTTTAGAAAAATATTATATTTTAAGCTCAACCATTAACAATATAAAGAAACAAAAATAATATTGTTTTAAGCCCTAAAAATTATTTACCTTTCTTAAATTTTACTCTTACAATTTTTTCCTTAATGCAAAAAAATTAACAACAAAAGTCTAAACGACTGTATGCTTAAACAAATAGCAAAACTCTGACGTCATTTCGAGCGTCGCCGCTTTTATACTGACGTTTCACGCGACTGTGCGATTTTTGGGCAATTTATGTGCGACCGAACAGCATGCATGTCCAAAAAATGGCAGATGACCAATTACCACAAATTTGCGATTTACTTTACAAATTTCCTATTAATGAATTTTTAAAAATGGATTTAAGAAATTTATTGCATTGTAAATAAAAACAAAATTTACTCATGCTTTGAATACGAAAAATAACATTACTATGCAAGTTCTAAAAGTATTGATCAATGAAATCGTTTGTTGCTCATTACTTCGTTTTATCGAAAGATGGCGCCTTACGAAGAAACGTGTGTGGAGTATGTAGTGACAATTACTAAAATGAAACCGCTTTGCCAAATGAACCGAAACTTGGTAGGAAGCATCTATGGTAAGTCCTCTATAAAGTTTGCTCATTTCGTCCCGATCCATTTACAAACATGGCCGCCACAGGCGATTCTTGTTTCTGATTGGCTGATTTTTTTTAATTCTTTTCCTCTGAAACCGTTTTGCCAAATGAACCGACACTTGGTAGGAAGCATCTATGGAAGGTCCACTATAAAGATTGCTCATTTCGTCTCGATCCGTTGACAAACATGGCCGCCACATGCAATTCTTGTTTCTGATTGGTCGATTTATAAAAATCTTCTACTTTGAAACCGCTTTGCCAAATGAACCGAAATTTGATAGGAAGCATCTATGGAAAGGCCTCTATAGGGATTGCTCATTTCGTTTTGATCCGTTAACAAACATGGCTGCCATAGGCAATGCTTGTTTGTGATTGGTCGATTTCTAAAAATCTTCTTCTCTGAAACCGTTTATCCAAGTGAACCGAAACTTTGTATGAAACATATATGGAAGGTGCCCTATAAAGATTGCTGATTTTGTTCCGATCCGTTAACAAACATGGCTGCCATAGGCAATTCTTGTTTCTGGTTGGTCGATTTCTATAAATATTCTTCTCCGTAACTGCTTAGCCAAATGAATCAAAATTTGATGGGAAGCACCTATGGAAGGTTCTGTATTAAGTTTCCTCAAAGCACAATGAAAGATGAGTGACACAGGTTCAGCCCACCTAGCTTCTAGGTTTCTCTGTTCTGTACCTTATCTATATTTATCGTTTTTTACAACAAACAAATACAACTATTAGTCATATTAAAGAGATTATGAAAGAAACATTCTGATTGGATGATATATGTTTTTAGAATAAAAATTTTGTGATGAGACCAATGAAATAGATGAACAGATGAGATAGGATTATGAAGAAGAGCTGACTATACTAAACCATTCGTTTCCCACGACAGTATACAGTTATTGATACTAGAAAACTGCTGAACCAATGGTTCCTCTTAGTTAAGTTGAAGTCATCGCTTCGAAAGTTTTACAGTCACCACCATGACTTGGTTGACCGCTATGGAATATCTGTGTCACAAATGACCACGGATATGTTCCACTTGTCGTAAGCACTTCCCGGTCCTTTCCTCGTTTATGACTTATCGCCAGGTTTGTAACTAGATTAACACGACGGGTGTCACTAGTGGAGCAGTAACTGCTTACCCTTCCGGAGTATCTGATTTCACCAACGGTTTTTAGAGGAATTCGTGTAATTCGATCTTTAGTTTTATATGCATGTTTTGTAGATCGTTGTTTGTACTTTTTCTTTTGACCATTGTGTTGTCTGTTCATCTTCGATATACTGATTCTGATTACCCATTTAATATCTTCAAGCTCTTCTTACCTGCTACAGTACAATATGAACCGAAACAATGCACATTTTATTATTTATAGAGTCAATGTCCACCTTATAGGAAAGACATCCTTTGTAAACGTTATGACAGACAGTGTTCCTCTAAGAAAGACTGTAAACACGGTACAGTATATTAAAATAATTACAGGCAATTGTGAATATTGTTTGTTTATCCTGCAATTATGTGATTTTGAGCACTAATAAAGGGGAACAAATTGAGTGTTATTTAGTCATGATTCTAATGAAGACTGTAAACACGGTACAATATATTGTGAATTGTGATTTTGTTATACCCCCCACAACAAAGTTGTGGGGGTATACTGGTTTCACCATGTCCGTCCGTCCGTCTGTAGACAAATCTTATGTCGTACAATAACTTGAGTTGTGTTTCATAGAATATTTCAAAATTTTATCAGTTGTTTACTGGTGAAGAGAAGAGGATCCCTTTCATTTTTGACGATTTTCACTTTTGCCGTTCCACAGTTATTGGACTTGATATGACGAAAAATAGGATTTTTACCCTATTTCGTATGATAACTTGAGTAGTGTTTCTCATAATGTTTTTAAATTTTATCAGCAGCTTACCGGTGAAGAGAGGATGGTCCCTTTCATTTTTGGTCGGAACAATCAGTAATATTTTGGTTATGGAAATAGGCTGGACAGATGTGGGGAGTGGGGGTATATCTTAGTGAGCTGTGCTCACAGTAATACTAGTATTTTTTTATTTTTTTATTTTTAAAGCATTCATTTTATTTCACATGATCTCACACTCAGTATTTTATAGAAATAAGAGTTTAAGATCCAAGTTAAAATTACATACATTATATATTAACAATTGGCACTACATGTAGTAAGAAAAAGAAACATTGAAGTTTTGTAAAAATAAGGTCACCAATGTGGTTGGTCATTTTAAAAAAGAATCAAAGTTTTGTAAAGATAAGTTCATCAATGTGGTTGGTCATTTAAAAAAGAAAATAGAAACACTTCCTATGTATAAAGTATAAAGGGAAGACAATATCTTTTGTGACAATTGTGAATATGTGTTGTATGTATACCATAAGATTTTTAAATATATAAAAAAAATCTTCTAATCACAGCTGAGGGTAAATATCTTCCACACGACCAGTAATATAAAAACCTTATGGGAAACGGATGCGACAATTGAGAATGGACATTCCAGAGATAAAAGCAGTAGTTGGCACAAGACAAAAAAGATGAACAACACAAATCCCATTAGAAAAAAATCGGGGTGTTAACCCATGTGTTCGTGAAGAGTAAGCCGTTCCTCTTTCTAATAGGACACCCATGTGTTACTCATATGGTAAAAGTCTTCTCTGGAGTGAGTGAGTGATTGTTGTTTAACGCCAATTCAGCAATTTTTATGCTATATTATCACGAGAACAAGTTAATTTTCAATGAGATGATGATGAGGTCCGCTTTGTTCTAGACCAACACGCTGAGTTGGATTTGTATAGTGCTAGCTCACTGAAACAACAGTCCGTGGGTAGACATGTCACTCTACTCGGACACATTATTCTGATTCTGAGCCAACCAGTCTTTGCTTTTTCTCCTTAATGCTGCGTGCTTAGCGGAGAAGCAACAAATACCAATTTTATAGTCTTTGGTTTGACCCGAGGTGATGCGGTTTCTCGGTGATGGAGGAAAGAAACAATCTACTTAAAAATGAAAATAACTATTGCCATTTGAAAAAGTTTATAACTGTAACAAGATAGATCTCCTACAAACCTATACCAGTACAGTAACTACATCATCATGTATTTACTAAAGCAAGATTTTATATATTTTCTTACTTATGATGCTGAAAATGCTATATCTAAATTCCCTCCTACAAACTTATCATTGCATACTATTGATATAATTAAAACAATGGATTTCGTTTATTTGTCTCAAATTGTGACAACAATTCACAGGACAGTGACATACAATCAAACCTGCTTTAGTGACCACCTCTATTAAACAATAACTTGCTTAATGTTATCTTAATTTTTATTACCCTTCATAGTGCATTTCATATCAATTAAACCTGCATTAAGCGACCACCTGTATTATGTGACCATATTTGACTGTTCCCTCGGAAGGTCACTTAAGAGATGTTTGTCTGTAAATGGTTTTATTTGTATATATTTTAGGTACCATCTGTTGTCCTGTTGATTGTGGTACAGCCTGTAAACTGCCAGTAAAGCCTCCAGGTTCAAGTAAGTTTATTTATATATCTTGGATACCATTTGTTGTCCTGTTGATTGTAGTACAGCCTGTAAACTGCCAGTAAAGCCTCCAGGTTCAGGCAAGCTAATTACCAGAAGATCAGAAGAACAAGATAATACAATAATGCTTTTTTTTATATAACTATTCCAGAAATAAAGGGTCATTTCACACTCATTTTAGGGTATGAGTTATTTCTCATTGTGACTTTGACTGTGAAATGTATAGCAGCAATAAAAGCATGTTCCTTTACTTTACCACACATTCCGCATTAAAATAAGAGATTTTATTTTGCTTTTGTACATATACAAGTCGCCACTATATAAAAGACGCAGAGTCTAGAATACTTTCGATGACAAATGAAACCAGATTTTGGAACAATTTTATTGTTATATCTATGTATGAAGGATCTTTCATCACACATAAGTTGCACCCTTAAATAAGACACCTTATGGTTTCTTCTAGAAAAAAAAAGCGTCTTTAGAAAAATATGGTATTTTGTGTCTAAGCGTAATGTTGGATAGTTTCTCATGTTCATTTTCATCCATATCCTTTCTTACTAAAAGGCTTTGATTCAATTCAATAAATAATAAAATCGGGCAAGCTCATTTTCAGTGGATTTTTTGCTTAATGTCATAATTTAGACATTTTTTTCTATGGTTATGCTTATGTGGTTTAACGCCATTTTTTTCAATATTTCAGTTATATCGTGGCGGTCAGCTTTATTTGTGGAGGAAACTGGAGAAAACCACCGATCTGCCGCAAGTCACTGACAAACTTTATCACATAATGTTGTATCGAGTGCACATCGCCATGAATGGGATTCGAACTCACAACTTTAGTGGTGATGGGCTCTGATTGACAGTAATTTCACAGGTGGTTGTTAATCCAACTACCATGCGATCACGACAGCCCAGGTTTTTTTTTCAATCTAAATTACAGAGAAACCTGTCTATACCGAACCTAGAGTAAACCGAAAACCTGACAAAACCAGACAGATCTACTTAATATCTGTGTAATTTAAACCTTTGTATACCAAACACCTGTCTAAACTGAACAAATTCTTCAATCCCAAAGGGGTTCGGTTTAGACAGGTTTTACTGTATATTGTGTAAGATGAATTAGAAGATCATGATATTTTATTATTGTATTTAAGGAATATTTGAAATTGCAAAAAATACAATATATCCTGGTTTGGGGCAGGGTTTATGAAAAGCGTCAACTGTATCAAACCAGTTTATGCAAGTATACTAGTAACCTGTTCAAAAATTTCAAATATTCCTTATAATATAAATTTTACAACAAAATTTAATGATTCCTCAATTTTAATTACGATTATTTCATGTGACTATTTGAATTTGTCATTGGCAAATGAATATGTTGGGGACATCAGAATACCAAACCAAGTTATCATGTATAACAAATGTTGCACCAGGCAGATCAGCCAATCAGATTGCAGTATTCAAATCAAATTAAAATATTATCTGTTATTAAAATTCAGTTAAAAAATGGAGAACATCTGATTTCCCTCAGTACAGAAAAACAGTCGTGAACCTGAAGACCAATTTGTCCATATGCATGCAATGCATCTTAGGACACTCGTATATTCTATTCGATCATGGGGGTCAAAATACCATGGGTAGGGGGTCCAACATACCATGGGTAGGGGGTCCAAAATACCATGGAAGGGGGTTCGATATACCATGGATAAGGGGTCAATATAACATGGATAGGGGGTTTGATATATCATGGGTAGTGGGGTCAAAATATCGTGGATAGGGAGGTTCACATACCATGGGTAGGGGGTCAAAATACCATGGGTAGGGGGTTCAATATACCATATCTAGAGGGGTTAAAATACCATGGTTACCCCAACCATGGTATTTTGATATACGTGGGTATGGGTGTCAAAATCCCAAGGATAGGGGTCACAATACCATGGGTAGGAGGGTCAAAATACCATGAGTAGGGGGATCAACATACCATGGGTAGGGGGGTCGATATACCATGTGTAGGGGAGTCAAAATCCAATGAGTAGGGGGGTCAAAATACCATGGGTAGGGTGTCAAAATACTGTGGATGGGTTCGATATACCATGGATAGGGGAGTCAATATACCATGGGTAGGGGTCAAAATACTATGGATAGGAGAGTCGATATACCATGGGTAGGGTGGTCAATATACCATGGATAGGGGGTTCGATATACATTTTTGTAACATGTGTAGGGGGTCAAAATACCATGGATATGGGAGTCGATATACCACGAGTAGGGGGGTCAAAATGCCATGGGTAGGGGGTTCTATATACCATAGAGAGGGGGCTCAAAATACCATCGGTAGGGGGGGTAGATATGCCATGCATAGAGGGGTCAAGATACCATGGATAGGGAAGTCGAATTACCATGGGTAGGGAGTCGATAATGCATGGGTAGGGGGGTCAAAATACCATGAATAGGGGGTCAAGATACCATGGGTAGGGGAAGGTCAAAATCCAATGGGTAAGGGGATCAAAATACATTGGTAGGGATGTCAAAATATCATGGATAAGGGGGTCAATATGCCATGGATAGGTGGGTTAATATAACATGGATAGGGGGTTCGATATACTATGGGTAGGGGGTTCAAAATACCATGGATAGAGGGGTTGATATACCATGGGCAGGGGGCCAACATACCATGGGTAGGGGGGTCGATATTCCATGGGTATGGGGTAAAAACACCATGAAGAGAGGGTCAAAATACCATCAGTAGGGGGGTCAAATTACCATGGATGGGGGGTTCGATATACCATGGGTAGGGGACAAAATAATATCGATAGGGGATAAAAATACCATGGGTAGGGGGTCGATATTCCATGGGTATGGGGGGTCAAAATACCATGGGTAAGGGTGTCATAATACCATGGATGGATTCGATATACCATGGATAGGGGAATCAATATACCATGGATAGTGGACTCGATATACCATGGGTAGGGGGTCAGAATACCATGGGTAGGGGGACAAAATACTATGGATAGGGGGATCAAAATACCATGAGTAGGGGGTCGAAATACCATGGGTAGGGGGGTCGATATGCGACGGGTAGGGGTACAAATTCAATGAGTAGGGTGGTCAAAATACCATGGTTAAAGGTGTCAAAATACCATGGATGGGTTCGATATACCATGGATAGGGGGTCAATATACCATGGATATGGGGTTCAATATACCATGGGTAGGGGGTCAAAATACCATGGATAAGGGTGTCAAAATACCATGGATGGGTTCGATATACCATGGATAGGGGATCAATATACCATGGATATGGAGTTCGACATACCATGGGTAGAGTGTCAAAATACCATTGGTAGGAAAGTCGATATACCATGGATAGGGGGGTCAATATACAATGGATAGGGGGGTCAATATACCATGGATAGGGGGTTCGATGTACATTTTTGTACCATGGGTAGGGGTCAAAATACCATGGGTAGGGGAGTCGAGATTCCATGTGTAGGGGGGTCAAAATACCATGGGTAGGGGGTTCAATATACCATAGATAGGGGGTCAAACTACTATGGGGAGTGGGGTCGATATTCCATGGGTAGTGGGGTCAAGATACCATTGATAGGGGGGTCAAATTACCGTGGGTAGGGGATTCGATATACCATGGGTAGGGGTGGTCAATATGTCATGAACAAAGCACATAAATTGTGCATACTTATCAATTAATTTTGATATCAAAATTTAATTTAAAATAATGTTTTTTTTTTATTGTAGAACATAAATTTTGCTTATATTGCTGTGGACCTCCTCCATGTTGCAATACTTGTGGTAAGCATAGTTTTCCTTTATAAGAAAAACCGCATCTTTGGTGTAATGGATAGCTTTCTCTCCTGGAGTGCAGTAGATTGTCAGTTCGAGCTTCAATCACATCAAACAAAGACTATAAAATTGGTATTTGTTGCTTTTCCACTAAGTACGTAGCATTAAGATGAAAGAGCAAAGACTGGTTGGCTCGGAATCAGGTTAATGTGTCTGAGTGTTCGAGTGGGGCGACATGTCTACTTGCGGACTGTTGTTTCTGTGAGCTAGCACTACAAATATCCAAATAAACATGTTGGTCTAGTATAAAGTGGACCTCATCATCATCTCATTGAAATTTAATTTGTTTTCGCCATGATATAGCTGATAATTGCTGAGTTGGCATTAAGCAACAATCACTCACTCGTACATCCTCTTTATATGAATGATGCTTGTATGTCTGTGGAAAATATTTACTACTAGGGACTGGCGTATGATATATGTCTGTTTAATTTCAATATTAGTATACTATACTAATAAAATTGATATACTGCGCTGTGTGTTTTTTCATACAAATTGAAAAGAAATTCTGGTTGTTTCCAAGTTTCAAATATAAACAAATGATGGTGGTTTATGCTGTTTGACTCCACTTTAAACATTTCTGCACTTATATCGTGGCGCTCAGTTTTAGATTACCCATGTAACTTTTATATATACAAAAATGTCTATTGCGAATAAACTTTTATTAAGATAAAAATCCAATACCAGGTGAGTTGCATTTTTTCTGGGGAGTTTTAATCAATGACTGTCTTCTCTTCCAGTCATATATCAAACAATTTAAATGTCCAACAATAGGATTCACCTGTAAATAAAGAAAATTGTATTAAAACAAGGAATACATTCCTTTTTCAAACTGCTTTCTCAATACCAATTGAAACATGAGTAGTCTATAAGGTGGCCCGCCATCAAACGTTTATTGCACAAGGCTGTTTCGAGTACATCTGGTCAAGGTAGGCACTCGATCACCATCTTTAGTGTAAAAGGAACCTATGAATTACATAAAAAGATGTCAATCCAAGTATCATACAATTACGATCACAAAAACCTCCAATCTACGTGACTACAATCTATAAGCCTGGCGTAACGTGGCAAATCAACATGTTATACACATTATTTACCTCAAAGGTTTTCAAAACTTGCATACAAAGTTAAGTGGAAATAACAAACATTTTGTTTGTAATAAATATTTATGTATAAAAATAAATGGTGTAGCAATCTGTGAATTTTGTATTTGTGATAAAATTATCTCCTGGTTGTTTACAAGTTTTATTTTGGTTTGGTTTATGGTGCTTAACACCACTTTCAACAATTTTACAGTTATATCGTGGTTGTCAGTTTTATTGGTTGAGGAAATAAGGGTAATAACAAAATTACCGAACTCCGAACATTCTTTCAAAGGGAAAGTCAAAACTCCTAAGTATATAAACAGACAAAATCAGTCAACAACCGGAAAACTGGGAAAACCGTAATGACCCTGACTTGGTACAGGCATTTCCAAAGAAACGGTGGGTTGAATCAGATTGAAACCAGAGAAAACGACCGACCTGTCACAAGTGACTGACACATTTTTATCATATAATGTTTTATCGAATACACCTCGCCATGAATAGGGTTTGAACTCACAACATTAGGGGTGATAGGCACTTATTGTACAGGTAATTGTAAATACAACTAGCATAGGATCACGACCACGATGGTCCCATAAACAAATGATGATAAAAATATAGTCAAATTCTTGCTCTGGCATGGACCATATTTCTCATCCTAAGGGAAGTAACTCATGTTAAATTTATAATATAATCAATAAATGTTAGAGAAAACGAAAGTGCAATCAAGAATGGACACTGGCAACATTGGCACACAAGATACATGACGAGGACAAACAAAACAAAAACAAAACACAACACAGAAAACCAAAAAGATGAGAAACATGGAATGAGCAAATTGTTTATTAATTATTTTACATTTAGCATGAAAGAGTAACTGTTGATATCGTTTTCTGATTAATTCGTGCACCTTCTCAAAATTTTGCAGAGTCCGTGGTGATCCTATGCCAGGTTGATTTACAACTATCTGTGCAATCAGTGCATATCACCACTTAAGTTGTGAGTTCGAATACCGATCATGGCGAGGTGTACTCGATACAACATTGTGATAATGTTTGTCAGTGAATTGCAGAAATGCGGTGGTTTTATGCGGTACTCCAGTTTCCTCCAATATAACTGAACTATTGTTGAAAGCAGCATTAAACACCTTATGCCAATTATTGCAAATTAGTCTGTTTGGACAGCATTTGAAAGTTGAAGTCAAATATCAAAATTGGTAGTAGTTGCGTTACATACTGTGAAAGTACTTTTATTTGTTGGCACCAATTTTCGTGGTTTCTACAAATTGTATTGATCCCAAGATTCTTCAATTTGTGGTTTCAAGCACTACATACAACAATCAATGGGTAAATTGTATGTCGTTGAATTTTAATCTTCGTGGTTGAAGTAAGTAAACCACGAAAACTAGAACCCTACGATTAATTATGATTTCACAGTAATACTAACATAATTTCCCTTTTAAAAACAAGTTTTACTGCTTACCATGCGAGAGATCTCATGCAAGGTTACAATATGGATACAAAAACATCCACTTCCGATTTGTTATAATGTGAATGTCTGTTAATGGAAACAAAATAAATACCTGGTATACAGAGTTTATATCATATATTACCATAAATCTAATACAGTTACACTTGTTTTAAAAGAGGTTCAATTCATATGAAATTTGTATATGACAGGACAAGAAAAAGGTGACCTTTTAATACAGGTGACTGTTTAATAGAGGTTACAGCATGGAGAGGTTTGACTGTATATATTAACAGAAACCTAATATATAAAACAATGTATATTTCAGGACTGCTACCCACAAAAATATCCCGCTGATCCACGTCCAAATACTACATGTTACCACTTCATCAAAGACTGTACGGACGATTCGTCTTGTCCTAAGCAAAATAAGTGTTGTAAACAAGGTTGTTCTTATAAATGTCTTAACGCTGTGTAATATCTGTGAATTGGTTTTTTTTTCAAATAATATCTAATCTGCTGGTTCTTTCAGAGTCTTTAGCCCAAATTCCGTTTATTTGGTAAAAATAGTTTGACTGTTTTTTAAATAATGTGTATTCTTCTGCTATTTATTTTAGAGTCTTTTCCCAAATTCTGTTTATTTGGGAAAAATATTTTGACTGTTTTTTAAATAATGTGTATTACTGTTTCTTTTAGAGGCTTTTCCCAAATTCTGTTTATTTGGAAAGAATATTTTGACATATTCCTTGAGTATTCCATTGTCCTGGTATCCACTGTGGTTCCATAGCTCTTCAAGTACCAGTATGAGGTTAAATAATGTATAATCTGCTATTTCTTTGAGAGTCTTTTCCAAAATTCTGTTTATTTGGAAAAAATATGTTGACATATTCTTTGAGTACAGTAAAACCTGTCCTATGTGACCTTCAACATTGAAATAGGGTCACGTAAGACAGGTAGTCACTAGAAACAGGTTTAATTAATATGAAATGCACTGTGAAAGGAAATTAAAATTAAGGTCACATAATACTAGTTTTTGTTTCATGGAGGTGGTCATTAAAGCAGGTTTGACAGTATTTCATTGTCCTGGTATCTACTGTGGTTCAATAGCTCTTCAAGTACTGGTATGAGGAGGGACGGGCACCAGATCATTTATACAATGAATATTAATAGATGTAGTCTTTGCAATAGCGATAAAATTGTTCCAATATGACACGAATAGGGCGTAAAATAATAGAAATAGTGACGTATCTAGCAGATTTTATTATTTAAATAACAACTCATTGATTTACCATTAATAAATTGCATTACAAATGATTTAGTTTTGTATTTTGCATACATATTTCATTGAATTGCCAACTATGGTTGGTGTATGGTGTTTAATGCCACTTTCAACAATATTTCAGTTATATCGTGGCGGTCAGTTTTATTGATGGGGGAAACTGGAGTATCCGGAAAAAACCATCAACCTGTTGCAAGTCACTGACAAACTATATCACATAATGTTATATCGAGTACACCTTGCTATGAATGGGGTTCAAGCTCACAACTGTAGTGGTGATAGACACTGATTGCACAGGTACATATAGTTGTAAATCCAACTATCATACAATCATGACAACCCCCAAATATGAAAAAAAGCATTGGAAAGAAGAGTTTGAAGATACCAAAGGGGTAATCAGAATCCGTAAATTGAAGAAGAACAGACAACAAAACAAAGTTAAAAAGACCAGTAGATTTGTGATTACCAATGTTGTACATTACAGCATATTAGTGAACAAACAGCAGAGTATGTACTATCTAGACGTATATTTGAATTTTAACTTTGAGCAGAGTAACAGTAAGCATAAAACCTGTTTTCATTTAGAATGTTGGTGTCTAAGCGAAAAAGAAGAAAGAATAATCACTATTAGATCAGAATGGCTCTCGTCTCCTTTTGTTAAAACAAATACGTCGCTGGCAAGTCACGATTGGCTAAGCTTGTTTTTCCTACATCATCCATCATCTGTACCATAATATTTTTTTGGGGAATTCTTCATGCCAATAAATAATTTGTTCATTTAATTGGTTGCATTACAAAATCCTATTTCCATATCGACTAATCAGATCGCATCTTTCATGATAGGTAAAATCAGGCTAATAGGACAATTTGAGTGTCTTTATGTTGTAATGAAGACTATTATTTACCGATCAGTTGGATGGTTTGGTTTATGGTGTTTAACGCCACTTTCAACAATATTTCAATCATCGTGGCGGTCAGTTTTATTGGTGGAGAAAACCGGAGAAAACCACCAACCTGTAGCAAATCACTGACTAACTTTATCACTTAATGTTGTATCAAGCAGACCTTGCCTGTGTAGGATGTTAGTGGTGATAGGCACTGATTGCATATGTGGTTTTAATTCAACTACCATACGATCACGACTATGATGGCACCTTCCTTTTATATAATTAACCAACGTTTTGAACAAAACATAACTTGCAACATGCAATACTTGGAAAGTAAAGGTTCCTTGTAGGTGGTATGTTGCAACAAATTTCTCTTTTTACCTGTGCCATTGTCCAAGAGACATATCACAGTGCCATGTGTTTTACTTACTGTATTATTAATAGCGATATGTAAATTAGTGTCTCTTCTTTATTAAGAAAACAAATGTGAATCTGGTGAATTACATTGAAAATATGTTCTAAGAAAACGTGCAACAGAAAGGTAGATCTCTAAATTACTAAGTTAGTGTATATGAGCACGTTTGTGTGTTAACCTTTATCGGGTACACACCAAGCCGAGAGATTGGATAGCCAATTAATTTAAAAGTTTTTGGTAGCATGAAAACCAATTAAATGGCTCAAGACTAAATGACAGCCAAAATTTTAAATCAAAAAGCAAATAACTTTAAACAGTATTTGCTGATATTTTCACTGGTCTTTAATTATTTAAATATACCTAAAAGTAGATGCACTTTGACCTATATCGCATTCTATAATTTATCCTTAAAAGTTTTAAAGTGGCGTTAAATACCATAAGACCTAAACTTACTTAAAAGTTTCATATTTTGAAGTATATCATCTAAACTGACCATATTCAGGTTTGAGCAAATAAACAAGAATATCACTATCTGGTTGAGATTGCACAATGTATGCTTCTCCTATTTATTCTGAATTTTTTTGTCAATATCAGTGGCGTAGCAGCCTATTGTGTAGAGCCCCTAATATTTCATTAATGCATCACTTAGATAATTGCTGATTATCACTCTGACATGCATTTTAATTTTCAACAACCCAGAAGCCATATAACTACCGGTACTTAAGGTCCACCATAGATATGGAAAATGATCGCCTGTCCTTCCTTATTCTGATGCGTGTTCATCGTTCATTTGACATTGATATAGAAGATGCTATGGGTGTACATGTACTTGCATGAGCTAAAAGGCGCACTTGATGGCTCTCTACTGACTTCCAATAGTGCTCCGTTTTTGTAACCAATTTTATGTTTTTTTTTAATATGGTTGGTTTAATGGAAAATAAGATCAATAATATCATGATATCTTTATTTAAGTTGTTTATGTATGTGTATAATTGGGGCTTTAGCTAAATGCATCCGAGATGAATAAAAAAATTAAAAAAATAGAGCATCTACCTTTCATGGGAAAAAAATATAGACTTGTGAAGTAAAAACTGAATTTAACATATAGGAATTTGAACAAATTTAGACGAACACACAGCATTAAAATCCTGAAATGGCAGGTCCCCGGAGCTTGGGAAACCTTTCCCCCAAGACCCTCCTTACAGGGCACTGCCCTGGACCTGTTGGGGGAGGGAGGGCATTATGCGGTCCGAAATTCCTAGCCGCATTACTTTTCCTATCCTTCCAATAATGCTTACTGACGCCACTGAATACCAATGGTGAACAATGTCCCATAAATATTTATGAATGAAATAATAAAACGGTAGATATCTAATTTAGTGCTCACGACGCGTTTCTTGAATAACATTCATCAGGTACTTATATGTATATAGTCAAACGATTGGAAGCCGAAATAATCTTAAAATAATCTTAAAATCTTTGGGAGAAAGAAAACCACATGGGTCATACAGGAAAGCCAAAATCGGCTATTGTCACCTAGCTATCGGAGAAGCAACCACATCGGTGAGGTAATGGTTAGCGTGCTCGCATCCAGTACGGTAGATCGTGGGTTAGAGCTCCGATCGGGTCAAACCAAAGACTAGAATATTGGTATTTGTTGCTTTTCTGCCAAGCACGAAGCTATTAATTATATATATATAAGGAGAAAGAGCAAAGCCTGGTTGGCTCGGAATCAGGATAATGTGTCCGAGTGGGGCGACATGACTATCCGCGGGACTGTTGTTTCAAAGAGCTAGCACTATAAAAATCCATATACACATGTTGGTCTAGTATAAAGTGGACCTCATTATAATGTCATTGAAAATTCGCCATGATATAACTGAAAATTACCGAGTTGGCGTCAAACAACAATCACGCACTCGCTCACTCTATGAATATATGAAAGTGCAAAAATGTGCATATTGCAACTATAGATAAAAAAATATACGGTAACATAATAACAAAACATTATTCTGACCTCATACTATAGGTTTGCAAATAATTCTTTCCCAGGAATGCACTAAGCAGGTTAAGGTTCGTTTCATACTCATTTTAGGATATGTGTTTTCCTCATTGTAAAAGACCTTACTGTGACGGTGCACTGTAGAACAGCAATAAATGCACTGTTCCTTTACTTGAATTGATGTCTTTAGAAGTGTAATGTTGAATAGCGATAGTCATGCGTCTTTGATGTTCATTTATGTCCATTTCTTTTCTGACTAATTGATTGTTTTCAGACGTCATTGACAAGTGAGCAATAACTCGGCTTGATCATGACTTTATCATGAGATGCTGATGATGCTTTGTACTAGTCTAAAACACAGGTCATGTCAAACCATGCAAGGACAACGAAATTGGTAATTGCTCCTTCGGCGCTAAGCATGCAGCATTAAGGAATATATATATATATGAGCAAGGGGTGTTTGATAACCGTTTTAGTATCTTCAATTTTTTCTTGACTTAAGAGTCGGGATAATGTGTCCAAATTGAGTGACATGACTAGCTGTTGGCTGTAGGTGTAATGGTTAGCGTGTTCGCCTCGAGTGACACGACTAGCTGTTGACTGGAGGTGTAATGGTTAACGTGTTTGCCTCGAGTGACATGACTAGCTGTTGACTGGAGGTGTAATGGTTAACGTGTTCGCCTCGAGTGACGTGACTAGCAGTTGACTGGAGGTGTAATGGTTAACGTGTTCGCCTCGAGTGACATGACTAGCTGTTGACTGGAGGTGTAATGGTTAGCGTGTTCGCCTCGAGGGACATGATTAGCTGTTGATTGGAGGTGTAATGGTTAGCGTGTTCGCCTCGAGTGAAATGACTAGCTGTTGACTGGAGGTGTAATGGTTAACGTGTTCGCCTCGAGTGACATGACTAGCTGTTGACTGGAGGTTTAATGGTTAGCGTGTTCGCCTCGAGTGACATGACTAGCTGTTGACTGGAGGTATAATGGTTAACGTGTTCACCTCGAGTGACATGACTAGCAGTTGACTGGAGGTGTAGTGGTTAGCATGTTCGCCTCGAATGACATGACTAGCAGTTGACTGGAGGTGTAATGGTTAACGTATTCGCCTCGAGTGACATGACTAGCAGTTGACTGGAGGTGTAATGGTTAGCGTGTTCGCCTCCAGTGACATGACTAGCTGTTGACTGGAGGTGTAATGGTTAGCGTGTTCGCCTCCAGTGATATGACTAGCTGTTGACTGGAGGTGTAATGGTTAGCGTGTACGCCTCGAGTGAAATGACTAGCTGTTGACTGGAGGTGTATTGGTTAGCGTGTTCGCCTCGAGTGACATGACTAGCTGTTGACTGGAGGTGTAATGGTTAACGTGTTCACCTCGAGTGACATGACTAGCAGTTGACTGGAGGTGTAGTGGTTAGCGTGTTCGCCTCGAGTGATATGACTAGCTGTTGGCTGGAGGTGTAATGGTTAGCGTGTTCGCCTCGAGTGAAATGACTAGCTGTTGACTGGAGGTGTAATGGTTAACGTGTTCGCCTCGAGTGGCATGACTAGCTGTTGACTGGAGGTGTAATGGTTAGCGTGTTCGCCTCGAGTGACGTGACTAGCAGTTGACCGGAGGTGTAGTGGTTAGCGTGTTCGCCTCGAGTGCAGTTAAGTCTGATAACCACATATTCAACTTAACCCAAGCTGGAGGGGCCGTCATCGTATGATAGTTGGATTTACAACTACCTATGCAATCAGTGCCTATCACCACTGATGTTGTGAGCTCGAATCTCGATCAGGGCGAGGGGTACAACATTATGTGACAAGCTTGTCAGTGACTTGAGACAGGTCGATAGTTTTCTCCGGCGTCCTCCGGTTTCCTCCACCAATAAAACTGACCGCCACGATATAACTGAAATATTGTTGAAGTGGCGGTAAACACAATCAAACAAACAAACAAACAGTAATCTAAGCTAAGAGGAGATGGTCCATGTGTGGTTTCATTTAAAAATCAAAATATGTTTTAGTTCACAAAGTGAGTTTTTTTTCATGATAGGAAATTAAATATGGATGCTAAGGTCAAGTAAAGCATTCTGATTTGTTGATATTTCAAAAGTCTTTTCCAAAATCACTTGGATGATTATATTATAATCATGGGATTGTTCTTTACGATAACTGAATTCCGCTCGTGGCGGGGCATACTCAATGCAACATTATGTGATAAAGTTTGTCAGTGACTTGTGGCAGGGCGTTTTTTTGGGGGGGGGGGGGGGAGGAGGGGGGTACTCCAGTTTCCTCCACGAATAAAACTGATCGCCACGAAATAACTGAAATCTTGTTGAAAGTGGTGTTAAACACCATAACCTTACCAATCCCTACTCCTACGATGACTGTCACCACATAACTTAGTTGAATAGAATCCTAAAGGAAATATATACGGCAGCTTCTTTTCATTATGTGACGTTTAAACCAGATCGTGTGCAAATGATACTAGGGTAAATTTATACCAAACGTGTACTAGGTAGTCCTAATGTTGGTGTCAATGAACATCACGGTCTAATGAAATATATTTATTTCAGCTGTATCGTGGCGGTCAGTTTAATTGGTGGAAGAAACCAGTTCGGAGGATCGGCGAAAACCACCGATCTGTCGCAAGTCACTGACAAACGTTATCACATAGTGTTGTATCATGTACACCTCGACATGAACGAGATTCGAACCCACAACTTTAGTGGTGATAGGCACTGATTGCGCAGGTGGTTGTAAATCCCTCTACAATATGATCACGACCACGATGGCCCCACGAATATTTTTTGGAAATTCCATCTGATATAATGGTTGTGTTCCGGACCAAAAACAAGGGTTCATTACTAGTACATCACGGTGATTTTCATACAACAAACCAAAGATCGTTCATCATGCCATTAATATAGATATTTTAAGTTTGCCAATAATGAGTTCCAAGCACGTGTTCGTGTGATCAAAAGGTTTGCTTTCCTTGTTTTATCAGTTTGAAAGAAGTTAATGTAATGAAAAATTATTCTGAAATCTGTACCATCTAATTATGAATATTTAAAAATGGACCAGTTTATTTCAAACTTGAGTGCATGGGCATTGAAGAACGTGTGACTGGCAATACAAGGAAACAACACACATCTCTTGGCTATTTATATATAAAACAAAATACTCTAAGCAAGCTAAAGAATAGTTTGAAGATATCAAAGGGGTAATCAGAATCCGTAGATCGAAGAAAGACAACACAATGGCCAAAAGAAAAAAGGCAAAAGGACAAACAACGATTTATATAACATAACGCATAACACTAAAGATCGAGTAACACGAACCCCACTAAAAACCGGGGTTTAAGTGAGGTGTTCCGGAATGGTGAGCAGTTCCTGTTCAACTAGTTGCGCTAGAGATGTCTATCTTTATTCAACCACCCATGACTATGATATCGTTTCTGATACTAGAATTGATTGAACAGATTACTAGAAGACCATAAATAAACATGTGTATGTGATTGACATGGAAAAACGTTATTGTTAATCGTCATATAACTGCTTAAATAATAGCATAGCAGTTTAGGCTCTTCGACTTTAAATAAAGCAAGTTTATTCTTTACGGAAACATGGAAGGGAAATGCGGAATTTTGTATTGATCCCGTGGCCACGAGATACTAACGCGTTGCTACGCTTAGTATTTCGTGGCAACGACTAAGATTGATCTCGTGGCAACGATTTAGCTATCTCGTGAACATCCGTTAGTATCCCATGATCATGCGTTAGTATGTCGCGACCAGTACCGGCCACGCAGTAGTATCTCGTGGACATGAGATAAATAAAATTTCACCATATCTCTTCTATGCTTCTGTACCAAGGCGCATACTTTCGTAGAAAAATCAACCAGAACGCAACTCAAGTTAGATATGCTACTTCTCATTGCATCATTGCAGACCTCTTGCAGAAACAGAGTAATATATTAAAGTGTAAAAGGACTTCCGGCTAGACATGTGTAGGTAAAAGACGTGTTCTCTCTCTGCACCGGGGCATTAACTATTCATTGATGATATTCACTTAAAAACAGTCTTTAGATGTTACACATAGAATTATCTACAATGGGAGTTTCTAATATACGCTTTTCCAGATTCCAAACCATATCATTTAAAATAACATTCGAGAAACGATTGTAACAACATACGGTCCACTCGACACGATCGGCCATATTTGAAATTCAAATCTGTGAATCAACATGGCAAATTATGAATGTAAAAAAATTGAAGATATTCCAACAACTACAAACCTACATGGACACGCAAATTGATGAAGTGAAGTTGAGGGTGAAGTCCGTGGAAGACAGGATTGATGTCATAGACAACGATGTCGAGTGTGCCTTATCTGAGTTTAACGAACTTCACAACACACACGTACCAAATTTAGAAAATAAATGAGATAAAGAATAATCCGAGAGATTTAAGTTGGAAATGTGGGGAAGGAAGTGGAATTTGGTTTTTGGTGGAATTGAGGGAGAAAAAGATCGGATAGAACGGCCTAGGGAAACAGAGGTGTTAGTAAGAACCTTCCTAAAGAAGGTTCTTTCATTCGCTGAAAACCGGGCTGACAACATGTTGTTCACGGCTGTTCATAGCCTAAAAACGGGTCCTGTAGGACGAAAGAGCGTGATATTACGTCTTTCGAGCTTAATTGACAGTGACGAGATTCTAGAAAAAGCTCTAAAGCTGAAACCGGGCTCCGGATATAGCATTGTCCCCGACCTATCACCTTTGCTAGCTATGTGTAGATCAGAACTTTTGAAAGACAGAAGAGAGATGCCTGAAGGATTACGTGAAAAATTCAAACTTGTATATCTGAAAGAAACGCCATTCGTTGATCTAGTGGAGAAAAAGACTGGTGGTAGATAAACATTTTATGAATAAACAAAATAACTATGATAGTATATGTACTTGAATTATATTCGCTTCTTATGTCATAATTGTTTTTTTCTCGTTTTTAAGTTTTAAATACTCTAATATATATATATATATATATATATATATATATATAAGAATATTTAAAAACTTAAAAACAGAGTTTGTTTTGTATGAACCCATAAGACTTGCAGACACCATATAAAGAAGAAAACAAGTGGCATAATAAGATATCCACCCCAGTATGCTTTGTACTATAAACATATAACAACATTTTTCCCACTTCCAGAAACACATTCATTTTCGAGAAAGTTTTTAAGCACCTATAATTCTAACTCCTTTATTACTGTTTTTAATTCAAATGTACACAAAGTACACTTCATCAATTTATCAGAAAAATAAGCTATACCTATTACGTACGGATAGAGTAGACTCAAGCGCACGATTGTAAACAATGACACGTGTTTGACTCCATTCAGCCTGTATTGTGGAATTCTACAAAAAATATAGCATCAACAGATTTTCTATTTACTGTTCTCTACTTAAATGGATGTAGTTCATAAATTAGGCTTGCCTTATAAAAATATAGAAAACTATTAAAAAGAAATAAAACACACACGAAGGTCAAAAAGACAGTGTTTATAACATTCGTTAACAAAATAATCTGTTCATAGTCCCTCAATAATGTCATTGATTAAAAACTAAGGTTGATCTCCCTTCGTCATAGGTAATCTGAACTGATTTTAAATTATTTGACTTTTCAATCTTTTGACTTTGAGCGTACCTCATTTTTTTTTCAGTGACACTCAACTATAACGAACACGTTAACATCAAATTTTGGCTTAACACGAACATATGATGAATAGAAGTTTGAATATATATATGCAGAAAATGTGTAGTACACCGTAAATCGAAGAAGATGGGGTTCGTTTATGGTGTTTAACGCCACTTTCAACAATATTTCAGTTATATCGTAGGGGGTCAGTTTAATAGGTGAAGGAAACCGGAGTAACCAGACAAAACTACCGACCTGTCGCAAGTCACTGACAAACTTTATCACATAATGTTGTATCGAATACACCTCGCCATTAACGAGGTTCATTCTGAAGTATTAAGAAAACTGTATTGAATCAAAGGGATTATAAACACACCATGTAAACGGTTTCCTCAATGAAATGTGCCTTCACATGTAAAGTGTACTGTGACTCCCCTTTTTGACGAAAGAACCTTCAATGTGGAAAACAATATTGCTTTATTTTGCTTTATATATTAAACATACACATATTCCATTCTCTTTATCAACATATATTGCATTTAATGATAATGTGGTCTGTTCTTTGTATGTACATCAACATTGAGCACATATTTGCCAATTAATTATCAAAATAATGCTTCAAATGCAAACTCGTGAAATAAACCCTGCCTTAAAATCATTTATTTGTCGTATCCAACAACCGATGACAACAAATAATGTTGTATACTGTTACATACCATGAGTATATTCGATTAGTCAAACAAACGTCAGGGTCTTCTATGACTTCGTGTAGAAAAATAGTCAAGTGTACTTTTTCGTTTGTCCATTATGTTGTCTGTCCTTCTTTGAAATACTTATTCTGATTACCCTTTTGGTACCTCCAAACTCTTCATAGTTTATTTTGTCATTTCTTGATCTTGTCTGTGCATTCTTTGTTAAAATTTGCCTATTGTATAAATATTGAAATACGTCATCAATGTTACGGATAAATTAAGTAAATTCCGATGCAGAATAGAACTGGGGGAGGGGGGAGAGAAGGGGTGAAAAAATGAAAAAAAAAGTAAACACCGTCCTATATTTACTAATGACTCATTTACGGATCCATTAAATCAATACCGATGCTATTTTACATACTTTTCCCTAATAGATTAGGACACGGGGTACCAAATGAACAATATGTGAAGTCATTAAATCATCAGGATTGAATATGATGCAAGATAGGGGAGGGGGTAGAATAAAAATTGTATGCTTTTTATAATGTTAATAAAAACGAACATTTCAAATTTAGGAAGCGCGGCGTTTTTCTGGAATAACCTTCATCAGGAAAGCTGATAGTTATGAAAACGTAGATATTAAATTTAGTGCGCACGACCCGTTTTTGGAATAACGTCCATTAGGTACGCTCAAAATCGAAAGATTAGAAAGCAAAATAAGACTTGGGATCAAAACCACAGGATCTAAACAGCTATGGTCACCTATGCTTGAAGAAGGGGAACCTTAGTTTTATTAATAATTACATTGCGTAGGGACTGTAAGTTTGAGTAATACATATGTCTAATAAACCATGCCAGTGCCGAAACACTGACTACTGGGCGGATGATACCATCGGGGACTAATAATTCACCAGCAGAGGTATCGACCTAGTGATAGTAATACAAACTTACATATCAAATAGTGCGCACGACGCGTTTGTGGAATAACCTTCATCAGGTACGCTCATAATCTAAAGATTGGAAAACCAAATAATCTAAAGTTTGGGGAAAAATGAAACCAAAGAACCTAAACAGGATACTGTCTTTTTGTTTTTACTTTTAAGGAAACGAACGAGTCGTCAATGTTTCAAAGCTTTTGAATGGATGCGTCGAGAAAGCGTAAGAGTCCAAATTTGCTCACAAACAAGAATGATTATTAAATTGATGTTCATGGTGCCGCTTTCACAATTTAATTTCTCTAAAAGGTATACTGATTATCATCGCCATTCCTGCAAAATTGCGTTTTTTAATTCAGCAATGTGAGGACACCGTTGATTTCGTTGGTTTCTCTACGAGAAATAAAGTCGAATGCATGCTTTAATGAATTCATATTATGTGAATTAACCACGGAGGTGTATAATTAGCCTCTCTCTTGTGTCATGAAATCTTTTAAGCTGGAGGTTAGATGAGACTTTGTGTAGTAATCTACAGCGATTGTTCTGTCAACCGGAGAGTGATAATTCAGTACTTATCATCGCTAAAAAATTGTCTCATCTTGTCTTTCAGACAGATTTTTTGAATATATCAACACATTGTTGAAGCATATAGATGGTGAAAGATGGTATTGGTAATTATATTTTGGCATCGGCTCTCTTTAATAGAACTACTATGATATATATGAAAACTTCTCTGTCACGAAGATTAAAATATATTATATATAGCGATCAAGATTACAGCGTTCTTTATAATATCGTTGTTTAACCAGTTATATGCGAGGGTTGGTAATTTACTCGCATTAGAAAGTACTTGGATGATTGCATCATTTAACAAAGACGGGAAGTCTGAGGCAATAAACTAGTTTAACCACACCACTTTTTATTGAAGTGCCTGTACCAAGCCATTAAAGTGAGAGCAGTCATGTATTTGTGTGCTAGAAGTATCAAGTTTGCCTCTTTCTACGATTTACCTATTAGATTTATGAACTGTTCTGACAGTGTCGTATTATATGTTTTCCATTTTATTTCTACGATTTTTCTATTAGATTTAGGAACTGTTCTGACAGTGTCGTATTATATGTTTTCCATTTTATTTCTACGATTTTTCTATTAGATTTAGGAACTGTTCTGACAGTGTCGTATTATATGTTTTCCATTTTATTTCTACAATTTTTCTATTAGATTTAGGAACTGTTCTGACAGTGTGGTATTATATGTTTTCAATTTTATTTCTGCGATTTTTCTATTATATTTAGGAACTGTTCTGACAGTGTGGTATTATATGTTTTCATTTTATTTCTACGATTTTTCTATTATATTTAGGAACTGTTCTGACAGTGTGGTATTTTTTATTTTTCCTTTTATTTCTAGGAATTTTTTATTAGATTTAAGAACTGTTCTGACAGTGTGATATTTTTTTTCCCTTTTATTTCTATGCTTTTTCTATTAGATTTAGGGACTGTTCTGACAGTGTGGTATTTTTCCTTTTATTTCTAGTATGTTTCTGTTAGGTTTAGGAACTGTTCTGACAGTGTGGTATTTTATATTATTCCTTTTATTTCTGCGATTTTTCTGTTAGATTTAGGAACTGTTCTGACAGTGTGTTATTTTTTATTATTCCTTTTATTTCTATTATTTATCTATTATATTTAGGAACTGTTCTGACAGTGTGGTATTTTATATTATTCCTGTTATTTCTAGGATTTTTCTATTAGATTTAGGAACTGTTCTGACAGTGTGGTATTTTATATTATTCCTTTTCTTTCTAGGATTTTTCTATTAGATTTAGGAACTGTTCCGACAGTGTGGTATCTTATATTATTCCTTTTATTTCTACGATTTTTCTGCTAAATTTAGGAACTGTTCTGACAATGTGGCATTTTTCATTATTCCTTTTATTTCTACGATTTTTCTATTAGATTTAGGAACTGTTCTGACAATGTGGCATTTTTCATTATTCCTTTTATTTCTACGAATTGTCTGTTAGATTTAGGAACTGCTCTGACAGTGTGGTATTTTTTTATTTTTCATTTTATTTCTACGATTTTTCTATTAGATTTAGGAACTGTTCCGACAGTGTGGTATTTTATATTATTCCTTTTATTTCTAGGATTTTTCTATTCGATTTAGGAACTGTTCTGACAGTGTGGTATTTTTTATTTTTCCTTTTCTTTCTATGATTTTTCTAGTAGATTTAGGAACTGTTCCAGCAATGTGGTATTTTGTATTTTTCCTTTTATTTCTACAATTTTTCTATTAGATTTAGGAACTGTTTCGACAGTGTGGTATTTTATATTATTCCTTTTATTTCTACGATTTTTCTATTAGATTTAGGAACTGTTCTGACAGTTTGGTATTTTTTATTTTTCCTTTTATTTCTACGATTTTTCTATTAGATTTATCAAAGTGTGGTTCCAATTGAGCAACTGGTTCCAGACAAGAAGATATTTATGTGAATTTCCCATAGGGTCCTATCTTAAGCTAAGTTCGACTGTGGGGGCATCTTGGCCGAAGGGCTGAACCGCCGGATACATTTTTTGAAGAGAATCATCCAATGACTATTTCATCAAAATTTAGTTCTTATTCAGCAAATGGTTTCAGACAAGAAGATTTTTATGGGAATTTCCCATAGGGTCCTATGTTAAATTAAGTTTGGCTGTGGCGGCCATCTTGGTCGGAGGCCTGAAATGCGGACACAATTTTGGAAGGGGACCACCCAAGGATCATTTCAGCAAAGTTTGGTTGAGATTGTCTCGGTAGTTTCAGAGGAGAAGATTTTTTTTAATTTCATCTCCCCTTTTTTCTATTCTTTGCTTGGCGGCCATCTTGCTTGGAAATAGGGATCCCCGGACACACTTTTGGAAGGGGGCAATTCAAGGACCGTTCCACCAAAGTTTGGTTGCAATGGCCCAGTGATTTCTGAGGAGAAGATATTAATGTGAATTTTCCATAGGGTCCTATCTTAAGCTAAGTTCAGCTGTGGGGTCATCTTGGTCGAAGGGCCGAACCGCCGAACCAATTTTTGGAAGAGAACCTTCCAATGACTATTTCATCAACATTTAGTTCTTATTGAACAAATGGTTTCAGACAAGAAGATTTTTATTTGAATTTCCCATAGGGTCCTATGCTAAATTAGGATCGGTTGTGGCAGCCATCTTGGTCGGAGATCTGAAATGGCGGACACAATTGTGGAAGGGGACCACCCAATGATCATTTCAGCAAAGTTTGGTTGAGATTGGCTCAGTAGTTAAAGAGGAGAATATTTTTTTTAATTTCATCCCCTTTTTTTTCTATTTTTAGCTTGGCGTCCACCTTGGTTGGAAGTCGGGATCACCGGACACAATTTTGGAAGGGGGCATCCAAGGATCAATCCACCAAAGTTTGGTTGCAATTGTCCGAGTGGTTTCTTAGGAGAAGATTTTTATGTGAATTTCCCATAGGGTCCTATGTTAAGCTGAGTTCGGCTGTGGGGGCCATCTTGGTCGAAGGTCTGAACCGCTGGACACATTTTTGGAAGAGAACCATCCAATGACTATTTCATCAAAATTTAGTTCTTATTGAGCAAATGGTTTCAGACAAGAAGATTTGCATGGGAATTTCCCATAGGATCCTAAGTTAAATTAAGTTCCGGTGTGGCGGCCATCTTGATCGGATGTCTGAAATGTTAGACACAATTTTGGAAGGTGATTACCCAAGAATCATTTCAGCAAAGATTGGTTGAGATTGGCTCAGTAGTTTCAGAGGAGAAGACTTTTTTAAATTTCATCCCCCTTTTTTCTAATTTGCATAATCGGTCAAAATCGGCACAAGTTCAAAGCTCGTGAAAAAATTCCGTAATATATGTTAAAAAGCTCATCATTATGCTTATACAGTTCAAATTTGGGCACATTCTGGCTTAAAATAAAGCAGTATTGGTCATTTGAAGAAATTTCTATTTTAAGTAACGGCGGCCATCTTGGATGGAGGGCGTGCATATCTGACATATCTTTTAAAGGAACCACCTAAGCATGATTCAGGCCAAGTTTGGTTTAAATTGTCCCAGTGGTTTCAGAGGAAAAGATTTTTGAAAAAGTTTACAGACGGACGACGGACGGACGACGCATGCCGAGTGATGGCAATAGCTCACATAGCTTAGCAAAAAAAGCAACATGAAGCAATGTATCCTAGTGATTAAGCTGAAGTCATAACTTTGGAAGACATTTGTTCCCTTTAACCGTTATTAAATATCAGTCACATGACGGGATCCAGCAGTAGTGGAGAAACTGCCCATCCTTGCTGAACACCTTCTGCCTCTCTCTCTCTCTCTCTCTCTCCCGTGATTAAGTGTGGGTTCATGTTGCTCAATCTTTAGTTTTCTGTGTAGTATTTAGTAGATCATTGTTTATCCCTTGTCCTTTTTCTTTTGGTTATTGTATTGTTTGTCCTTTTGTCCTTTTTCTTTTGGTTATTGTATTGTTTGTCCTTTTGTCCTTTTTCTTTTGGTTATTGTATTGTTTGTCCTTTTGTCCCTTTTCTTTTGGTTATTGTATTGTTTGTCCTTTTTCTTTTGGTTATTGTATTGTTTGTCCTTTTGTCCTTTTTCTTTTGGTTATTGTATTGTTTGTCCTTTTTCTTTTGGTTATTGTATTGTTTGTCCTTTTTCATTTGGTTATTGTATTGTTTGTCCTTTTTCTTTTGGTTATTGTATTGTTTGTCCTTTTTCTTTTGGTTATTGTATTTTTTGTCCTTTTTCTATTGGTTATTGTATTGTTTATCGTTTTGTCCTTTTTCGTTTGGTTATTGTATTGTTTGTCCTTTTGTCCTTTTTCTTTTGGTTGTTGTATTGTTTGTCCTTTTTCTTTTGGTTATTGTATTGTTTGTCCTTTTTCTTTTGGTTATTGTATTGTTTGTCCTTTTTCTTTTGGTTATTGTATTGTTTATCGTTTTGTCCTTTTTCGTTTGGTTATTGCATTGTTTGTCCTTTTGTCCTTTTTCTTTTGGTTATTGCATTGTTTGTTCTTTTGTCCTTTTTCTTTTGATTATTGTATTGTTTATCCTTTTGTCCTTTTTCTTTTGGTTATTGTATTGTTTATCGTTTTGTCCTTTTTCGTTTGGTTATTGTATTGTTTGTCCTTTTTCTTTAGGTTATTGTATTGTTTATCCTTTTGTGCTTTTGTCCTTTTTCTTTTGGTTGTTGTATTGTTTGTCCTTTTTCTTTAGGTTATTGTATTGTTTATCCTTTTGTCCTTTTGTCCTTTTTCTTTTGGTTATTGTATTGTTTGTCCTTTTGTCCTTTTTCTTTTGGTCATTGTATTGTTTGTCCTTTTTCTTTTGGTTATTGTATTGTTTGTCCTTTTTCTTTTGGTTATTGTATTGTTTGTCCTTTTTCTTTTGGTTATTGTATTGTTTGTCCTTTTTCTTTAAGTTATTGTATTGTTTGTCCTTTTTCTTTTGGTTATTGTATTGTTTGTCCTTTTTCTTTTGGTTATTGTATTGTTTATCGTTTTGTCCTTTTTCGTTTGGTTATTGTATTGTTTGTCCTTTTGTCCTTTTTCTTTTGGTTATTGCATTGTTTGTTCTTTTGTCCTTTTTCTTTTGATTATTGCATTGTTTATCCTTTTGTCCTTTTTCTTTTGGTTATTGTATTGTTTGTTCTTTTGTCCTTTTTCTTTTGGTTATTGTATTGTTTGTCCTTTTTCTTTTGGTTATTGTATTGTTTGTTCTTTTGTCCTTTTTCTTTTGGTTATTGTATTGTTTATCCTTTTGTCCTTTTTCTTTTGGTTATTGTATTGTTTGTCCTTTTTCTTTTGGTTATTGTATTGTTTGTCCTTTTTCTTTTGGTTTTTGTAGTGTTTGTCCTTTTGTCCTTTTTCTTTTGGTTATTGTATTGTTTGTCCTTTTTCTTTTGGTTATTGTATTGTTTATCCTTTTGTCCTTTTTCTTTTGGTCATTGTATTGTTTATCCTTTTGTCCTTTTTCTTTTGGTTATTGTATTGTTTGTCCTTTTTCTTTTGGTTTTTGCATTGTTTGTCCTTTTTCTTTTGGTTATTGTATTGTTTGTCCTTTTGTCCTTTTTCTTTTGGTTATTGCATTGTTTGTCCTTTTGTCCTTTTTCTTTTGGTTATTGCATTGTTTGTTCTTTTGTCCTATTTCTTTTGGTTATTGTATTGTTTGTCCTTTTGTGCTTTATCTTTTGGTTATTGTATTGTTTGTCCTTTTTCTTTTGGTTATTGCATTGTTTGTTCTTTTGTCCTTTTTCTTTTGGTTATTGTATTGTTTGTTCTTTTGTCCTTTTTCTTTTGGTTATTGTATTATTTGTCCTTTTTCTTTTGGTTATTGTATTTTTTGTCCTTTTTCTTTTGGTTATTGCATTGTTTGTTCTTTTGTCCTTTTTCTTTTGGTTATTGTATTGTTTGTCCTTTTTCTTTTGGTTATTGTATTTTTTGTCCTTTTTCTATTGGTTATTGTATTGTTTATCGTTTTGTCCTTTTTCGTTTGGTTATTGTATTGTTTGTCCTTTTGTCCTTTTTCTTTTGGTTGTTGTATTGTTTGTCCTTTTTCTTTTGGTTATTGTATTGTTTGTCCTTTTTCTTTTGGTTATTGTATTGTTTGTCCTTTTTCTTTTGGTTATTGTATTGTTTGTCCTTTTTCTTTTGGTTATTGTATTGTTTATCGTTTTGTCCTTTTTCGTTTGGTTATTGCATTGTTTGTCCTTTTGTCCTTTTTCTTTTGGTTATTGCATTGTTTGTTCTTTTGTCCTTTTTCTTTTGATTATTGTATTGTTTATCCTTTTGTCCTTTTTCTTTTGGTTATTGTATTGTTTATCGTTTTGTCCTTTTTCGTTTGGTTATTGTATTGTTTGTCCTTTTTCTTTAGGTTATTGTATTGTTTATCCTTTTGTGCTTTTGTCCTTTTTCTTTTGGTTGTTGTATTGTTTGTCCTTTTTCTTTAGGTTATTGTATTGTTTATCCTTTTGTCCTTTTGTCCTTTTTCTTTTGGTTATTGTATTGTTTGTCCTTTTGTCCTTTTTCTTTTGGTCATTGTATTGTTTGTCCTTTTTCTTTTGGTTATTGTATTGTTTGTCCTTTTTCTTTTGGTTATTGTATTGTTTGTCCTTTTTCTTTTGGTTATTGTATTGTTTGTCCTTTTTCTTTAAGTTATTGTATTGTTTGTCCTTTTTCTTTTGGTTATTGTATTGTTTGTCCTTTTTCTTTTGGTTATTGTATTGTTTATCGTTTTGTCCTTTTTCGTTTGGTTATTGTATTGTTTGTCCTTTTGTCCTTTTTCTTTTGGTTATTGCATTGTTTGTTCTTTTGTCCTTTTTCTTTTGATTATTGCATTGTTTATCCTTTTGTCCTTTTTCTTTTGGTTATTGTATTGTTTGTTCTTTTGTCCTTTTTCTTTTGGTTATTGTATTGTTTGTCCTTTTTCTTTTGGTTATTGTATTGTTTGTTCTTTTGTCCTTTTTCTTTTGGTTATTGTATTGTTTATCCTTTTGTCCTTTTTCTTTTGGTTATTGTATTGTTTGTCCTTTTTCTTTTGGTTATTGTATTGTTTGTCCTTTTTCTTTTGGTTTTTGTAGTGTTTGTCCTTTTGTCCTTTTTCTTTTGGTTATTGTATTGTTTGTCCTTTTTCTTTTGGTTATTGTATTGTTTATCCTTTTGTCCTTTTTCTTTTGGTCATTGTATTGTTTATCCTTTTGTCCTTTTTCTTTTGGTTATTGTATTGTTTGTCCTTTTTCTTTTGGTTTTTGCATTGTTTGTCCTTTTTCTTTTGGTTATTGTATTGTTTGTCCTTTTGTCCTTTTTCTTTTGGTTATTGCATTGTTTGTCCTTTTGTCCTTTTTCTTTTGGTTATTGCATTGTTTGTTCTTTTGTCCTATTTCTTTTGGTTATTGTATTGTTTGTCCTTTTGTGCTTTATCTTTTGGTTATTGTATTGTTTGTCCTTTTTCTTTTGGTTATTGCATTGTTTGTTCTTTTGTCCTTTTTCTTTTGGTTATTGTATTGTTTGTTCTTTTGTCCTTTTTCTTTTGGTTATTGTATTATTTGTCCTTTTTCTTTTGGTTATTGTATTTTTTGTCCTTTTTCTTTTGGTTATTGCATTGTTTGTTCTTTTGTCCTTTTTCTTTTGGTTATTGTATTGTTTGTCCTTTTTCTTTTGGTTATTGTATTGTTTGTCCTTTTTCTTTTGGTTATTGTATTGTTTGTCCTTTTGTCCTTTTTCTTTTGGTTATTGTATTGTTTGTCCTTTTTCTTTTGGTTATTGTATTGTTTGTCCTTTTTCTTTTGGTTATTGTATTGTTTGTCCTTTTTCATTTGGTTATTGTATTGTTTGTGCTTTTTCTTTTGGTTATTGTATTGTTTGTCCTTTTTCTTTTGGTTATTGTATTTTTTGTCCTTTTTCTTTTGGTTATTGTATTGTATATCGTTTTGTCCTTTTTCGTTTGGTTATTGTATTGTTTGTCCTTTTGTCCTTTTTCTTTTGGTTGTTGTATTGTTTGTCCTTTTTCTTTAAGTTATTGTATTGTTTGTCCTTTTTCATTTGGTTATTGTATTGTTTGTCCTTTTTCTTTTGGTTATTGTATTGTTTGTCCTTTTTCTTTTGGTTATTGTATTGTTTGTCCTTTTTCTTTTGGTTATTGTATTGTTTGTCCTTTTGTCCTTTTTCTTTTGGTTATTGTATTGTTTATCCTTTTGTCCTTTTTCTTATGGTTATTGTATTGTTTGTCCTTTTTCTTTTGGTTATTGTATTGTTTGTCCTTTTTCTTTTGGTCATTGTATTGTTTGTCCTTTTTCTTTTGGTTATTGTATTGTTTGTCCTTTTGTCCTTTTTCTTTTGGTTATTGTATTGTTTATCCTTTTGTCCTTTTTCTTTTGGTTATTGTATTGTTTGTCCTTTTGTCCTTTTTCTTTTGGTTATTGCATTGTTTGTCCTTTTGTCCTTTTTCTTTTGGTTATTGTATTGTTTGTTCTTTTGTCCTTTTTCTTTTGGTTATTGTATTATTTGTCCTTTTTCTTTTGGTTATTGTATTATTTATCCTGTTTCTTTTGGTTATTGCATTGTTTGTTCTTTTGTCCTATTTCTTTTGGTTATTGTATTGTTTGTCCTTTTGTCCTTTTTCTTTTGGTTATTGTATTGTTTGTCCTTTTTCTTTTGGTTATTGCATTGTTTGTTCTTTTGTCCTTTTTCTTTTGGTTATTGTATTATTTGTCCTTTTTCTTTTGGTTATTGTATTATTTGTCCTTTTTCTTTTGGTTATTTTATTGTTTATCCTTTTGTCCTTTTTCTTTTGGTTATTGTATTGTTTGTCCTTTTGTCCTTTTTCTTTTGGTTATTGCATTGTTTGTTCTTTTGTCCTTTTTCTTTTGGTTATTGTATTGTTTGTCCTTTTTTTTTTGTTATTGTATTGTTTGTTCTTTTGTCCTATTTCTTTTGGTTATTGTATTGTTTGTCCTTTTGTCATTTTTCTTTTGGTTATTGCATTGTTTGCCCTTTTGTCTTTTTTCTTTTGGTTATTGTATTGTTTGTCCTTTTTCTTTTGGTTATTGTATTGTTTATCCTTTTGTCCTTTTTCTTTTGGTCATTGTATTGTTTGTCCTTTTGTCCTTTTTCTTTTGGTTATTGTATTGTTTGTCCTTTTTCATTTGGTTATTGCATTGTTTGTCCTTTATCTTTTGGTTATTGTATTGTTTGTCCTTTTGTCCTTTTTCATTTGGTTAGTGTATTTCTTGTCCTTTGATTTAAGGCTTTTCATTACACCTTAGGTATCTCCAATCCTTTCTCAGAAAATGACCAAGGATATATTCCGTTTGTCAGTCAGAATCCAATCTTTGTTCCTGCATGACTTAATAACGGATTTCTTTTTGCTGTGTCTCTCAATCCGGGGGAAAAGATCGAAGGGTGACAAGATAATCAATATTTTATTTGTAAACAGATGTTTAAATTGATTGATTGATGTTTATGACCAAGTCAGTAATTTTATATATATTCACCACCCCCTTCATACTGATATGCCAAACTCGGAGGAATATGTAAAACGCGGAGAAAGCACGCCAATAACAACAGGTAGGGCATTTTCGTTACATCACTCCGCAACAATAAGTTATCATTTTGACAAAATATTTATACCCAATACTTTAGAAATGACTACTTTCAAATGATGTCAAATTGCACGTGAATGACTGGACATTCTTCTTCTTTTTTTCAATTTAGGAACCATATTCACACGTGAATGTATAAGGTTCCGCGAAAACTTTGCGCAGTGTCGGGCAACACAGCAGACTTCTTCCGACTACTTACATGTAAAACAATACACAGGTGGGCGCTGGTCTAGTTGCTGTCAGGACGCGCTCCTGAATTCTTGAAGTTATCGGCTGCTGAACTTGAAATTGACAATATTGTTTGTGAAATTTCAAGTTTGATGACAGAAAACATCAAATTCACCCCATTTTTTCCACATCAATCTATGTATGCAATGCCCAATCATTTGACGATCATCTGTCAAAATCTCATAATCTGAAAGCTTCTCCTTTCCGAGCAATAAGAGTTTTGAAAGGCACGATCATTGAAAAATGGAGATGGCTCACTGCGGCGGTTAAAAATGAATGAACATGTTGAACTCGGAGTAGATGATTGATGAACCGCGAAGTAGGAACTTAAATCGGTAGATATAAGCATCATTATTTGTAAACAAGTTTCGAATGATTGTTGTTTAACACCAAGTGGGCAATTTTACATATATCCATTGCACCTTTTTGATGACATTACATGATGTACTTAAAACTAGAGGCTCCCAGGAGCCTGTATAGCTCACCTGGGTATAATAACAACATCAGTCAATAAAGCTTGATAACTTCGGTAAAAAAAATAACAAATGTAGTCCTTATCATTGCAGACCCCTTTTTCAAAAAAATGTGGGCAGGAGTTCCCCCTTTAATGTATGTTATCAAAATTGCTGTAAAGAAAACAATATGTCAATGATTCTCAAAATTTAGCTTTTGCTACTTCACATTTTGTAATAGAGTTGCTTCCCTTTGATTATTTGAGTAACCAAAAGCAGTGAGTCAGCAAAAAAAAAATGCATTTCAAGAGGAATAACTTTTCACACAGTTGTCGCACAAATTTGTAGATCTTGACATGCTGAACATTTTTGCAGTTTAAACTTTCCCTCGATTTCTAATAGTTTTTGAGATACAAGATGAAAGTATTAAAATTTAGAACATTTTGATGAAAAAAAGGGCAATAACTCCAAGATGAGTAATCGGATTTACTTCAAGATTGCAGGGTAGTTAGATCTTGACATACTGAACATGTTTGCTGTTTAATCTTAACATCTATCTCTAATAGTTTTTGAAATAGAAGACGAAAAGTATTAAAATTTTACAAATTTGATGAAAAAAGGGCAATAACTCCAAGATGGGTAATCAGATTTACTTCCAAATTGCAGGGTAGGTCGATCTTGCTGTGCTGATCATTTTTACTTCATGTCAAATTTTTGATATTATTAACGGTTTTTGAGTTATTACCCAAAACCTGCAATTTTACCATATGTTCTATTTTTAGGAACAGCGGCCATGTTGGTTGGTTCACGGCATCACCGGACACATTTTTGAAACTAGAGACCATAGTGATGATTCAGACCAAGTTTGGTTTCCATTGATCTAGTACTTTCAGAGGAGAAGATTTTTGAAAAAGTTTACGACGTACGACGACGACTGACGCCAAGTGATGGCAATAGCTCACCTGATCCTTTGGGTCAGGTGAGCTAAAAACGCTTAACTGGATTTTATTTGTTGTCGATCACTTAAACAACAGTGTACATGTAAAAAATGTTGATCTACTCCAAAACATTGTCCTAACTCCAAACCAAAACGCTATAGCTCTGGTTCCTGAATTGTGCCTTCTTAGTCAATCTATATGATCCATATGTAAAGCTCGTTTACAAAGAAGACATTATATGATAAAAAAGTTACCAGGCATGTTTTCCATATCAATGATGCCACATGTGTTATGACAGAATAGAAACAGAACTAATCTAAAGGTAAAATAGGGATTTATTTGTTCTTATTAAGAGTTTAACATGAATGACTATGTACTTTATCAGGTAGAACAATATAACATGTCATTGATATGTCCTATCATTATGAAAAGGTGAAGGCTGCAAAAGTACGAATTGCAGTCTATATATAGAATGCACAGTCCATGGATACATGTAAATTTAAGCATAGAGGTGTTTCCTCTAAAATTATAAACCTCGTGTATCTGTACCCGCAAACAAGACTCACAGTCTATCTCTAAGGTGAATAATATATGCCTGGTGAGTAAATATTCTCATGCTTGGGTACAAACAGAAGACCTCTAAGCTCACGAGTCGGTAGAATAGAATCAACATAAAGGCCAATATCTGACAAGTGGGAGGACAGGGGGTCTACTTTGAAATAAGTAAGATATATGTCTAAGAATGATATTGTATTATAAATCAAAAGTAATTCCAATTACACAATTTACAGAAATAATATTCAACATTAAATTCAATATATTCAACAATCTTAAATTTATATGAATTATCTTAAATTACAAATGCAATAAATGTGTTATTATATAGCGAGTGAGTGAGTGATTGTTGCTTAACGCCAAATGAGTAATTTGTCAGCAATATCATAGCGAGAACACATTATATTTCAATGGGATGATCATTATGTCTGCTTTGTACTAGATCAACACGCCTTGCTGGATTTTTATAGTGCTGGCTGTATCTCTCAATCTCTCTCTTTGTCTGAAACAGCAATCCATGGATAGACATGCCGCTCCACTCGGACACATTATTCTGATCTTTTCTCGTACTTCTTAATGCTCTGTTTAGCCGAGGAGTAGCAAATACCAAATTCAATAGTCTTTAGTTTGAACTCCTTGGGGCTCAAACTCACGGATCTACCACTCAGAGCGAGCACGCTAACCATTATACCACCGATGGCGTTAAAGACTAATGACTCACTCACTAATTTGCATGAAGACATTCTCATATACTATACATGTACTACATATTTTGTTAAAATGAAGGCTGCCCATGTAGTGACAGAGCTAAAATCTGTATATATGTGTACGTAAATATGTTATAAACATTGACCAAACATTTCAGTATAGGCTTCATTAAAATATTGTTGTAAAGATTCAATTGTGTTTTAAATAAAAACCAAAAATATAGGACTAAACATATATAATCTATCAATTTCTATCAATTATGAAGAAGGCACAGCATTGACTACACTTCTCAGGTGAGCATAGTACTCCAAGGGCTCTTGTTTCCTTACAGGACTATGTATAATTATACCTGTGTTAATATTGGTTTGTCTGGTCAATATGACACCACATTTACAACATAAAAAGTGTATTGCATAATATTTGTATTATATAATTGTATAATATCAGTAATATATGTTGTGTGTTTTATATTTGATATTCAAAATCATAGAAATACAACATGTATTATACATGTATCTCCTTGGATATATAAGACAATCAAAAATTATCCATCTGATTGTTAACAATATAAATAGAAACTATTAGTGCAGGGTCTTAACATACAAAGGTTTTGTGTATGAGGTTTAAAACCTGGAACAAAATATGCATCCATTGAAAGTCATATTTGAAATACATTATAAAATTATACAATTAATCTTTTGATATTTTCTGCCAAGAGAGGGTCAACTGATTTAACCTTTCAACTTTGATGAAGGTTATCCCAGAAATACTTTGTGCACACTAACTTTGATATCTACGTTTTATTACAAGCACTAGGTCGATATCTCTGCTGATGGACTATTATTCCCCGAGGGTATCACCTGACCAGTAGTCAGTATTTCGGCACTGACATGGCTTATTAGATATATTTGTTATTGAAATTTAGTGTTTAAATATTATAATTATTTTTAAAACTAAAGATCTCCTCCTTGAGACATAGGTGACCATGGCCGATATTGGCGATTCTGTTTACTTCCCCTTAAAACTTTTAAAATTATTTGGCTTTCTGACCTTTCAACTTTGACCGTACCTGAGGAAATTAACGTTATTGCGTCGTGCACACTAAATTTGATGTCTACGTTTTTATTATAATTCAATCAGTTTCCCAAAACTCAACAGGTAAAACGTGACAGGTGTACCAGAATGGCTATATTAAGTTAAGTGATAGTATAGAACACAAATTTATCCAGACTGTAAAATCTGACTACTCAAATAGGACGAGTGCAGGATATATATGTCTTATTTATCTAATAATGTTATTTATCTGTAGTGTGAATAATTAGCTTCAACATATTATATTAGCAAATTAAATAGACAAAATGGCTGAGACACAAGTTAACCATGCTGATGAAGTCTTTTCAAAATTACAATTTGTTAAATTAATGAAGTCCATTAAAACATAAATTACTATATATAACACTAAAAACAAATCAATATTCACAAACAAATTCAAAGGAAAAGGAAGTTAAGATGGATTCATATGATATGCATGTTCACCCAATTCAATTCCAGTTATACGATAAGGAATCTTTTTGAATATTTAATATGATCAAAAACATTTAAATATAATACAATTTTGTTCACGAGTCAAAATAAAGTTCATACAGTTTCCAGAATACAAAGTTTCCCCAACAAACTCAGCTAGTGAGAACCGATTTCCGGCTTCATATTCAATGTTTTGTAATTCATAATTCAAATATTTTTTCAACATTCATAGTTCTCATTGGAAGGGCGGTCATTTTGAAAATTTAAGCCCAGATAAAGTTCACATAGCTTCCAGAACCCAGAATGAACTTCTACACATCCCAAGGATCACTCCTGTGAAGTTGCATTACAATCGGATAACAAATATCTTTAGAACATTCATGGTTACCATGGGAACGGTGGCCATTTTAAAAACAAATGTGTTTTTTTTAAATTCCTGTGAAATTTCATTACAATCAGACCAAAATAAATAAATGAAAAAACTCCCCATAGGATTCTATAGTAACTAACTTAGGTCCCTGAAGATATACCCAAAAGAGCTCCAGTGCAAAAATTTAAATCATAACTAAATACATAAATTTATCATCATATCAATCCCCAAGAATATTGGACCTATGATTTCTGCTAACCACAGGGGACAACATCACGTGTTACAGAAAGAAAAATATTAATAATAAAAATAACAATAACAATAATAATAATCTTAATAATAATAATAATAATATTATTATTATTGAATGCACATTTGCACATCCCATGGATAATTCCTATGAAGTTTCATTACAATCGGATTAAAAATAATGCTTTAACTTTCATGGTTACCATGGCAACTGTGGCTATTTTGATTTTTTTTCTTACTAAATTCACAACTACACATCCTAAAAACATTCCTATATTCCTATGAAGTTTCATTACAATCGGACCAAAACCTTTTTTTTAACCTTTCATGGTTACCATGGCAACGACGGTCACATTCACGTGTTGCAGTAAAAATAAATAATACATATGTAATAATAAATGGAGTAAAACAATAAATCTCTACACTTTATAGTTTCAGTAACATTTTAAGACCAATACAGAATTACCAGTGAGTGAGTGATTGTTGCTTAATGCCAACTCAACAATTTTCCAGCTATATCATGGCGAGAACAAGTTAATTTTCAATGAAATGATGATGTCTGCTTTGAACTAGACCAACATGCTTAGTTGGGTTTTTAGTTGGACACAATATCCTGATTCAGAGCCAGTCGTTGCTCTTTCTCCTTAATGATGCGTGCTTAGTGGAGAAGCAACACATACCAATTCTATAATATTTGGTTTGACCTGATCGGGGCTCAATTCCACACTCTTCTATAACCCAAGATCTACAGCACTCGAAGTGAGCACGCTAACCTTTACACCACCGATGCTGTTAGAATTACCAAATTTAATTATATGTCCATGAGTTAATATGGAAAAAATAAAACTTAAAAGGCTAACTATTAAATTATCACGAAAGAATGAAAATGACACACATAGTTAAATATGAAATAACAATTATGTTATTACATACGACTATCATGGATAAATGGGTGGGGGTGGGAGATAAATGACGCATGTACAGAAATGTATCAATAAACAAACAATTACATACAAAAATAGAAAAAAATTACAGAATTGTAACACGCATCATAAATATGAAAAAATATCAACATCTTCATAACAATTTAAATTATCATATGAAAGCAGATTTTACAATAATTGGCTACTTAGTTTATAATCATTTCCCGTGTCTGGCACAGAGCCAGTATATAAGATTCCAAAATTTATATACTAATAATAACTTAAGATTTCAACACCTGGCAAGTCGCCAAAATATATGCATATGTAGGTCATGTTTATGTAGCATTCAAGAGTTTGAAAAAGTGAGGGAATCTGTGTAGGTCTGGTTAATATAACATCCTAACACCTGGCACAAATCAATTGCCACCGTAAAAATAGACTGTTACTGACACAGCATCAAATATATGTAGACATGTTTATATAACATTCCAACACCTGACACATCTCCAAAATATAGGTACATTATATGTCATTTTAATATGACATTCAAGCATTTGAAAAGGAGCAGGAATCCAGAAACGAGTTTTGGCCATTAACATTGATATCTACGTTTTTATTAGCAATCAGGTTTCCAAAGCTCAACAGGTAAAACGTGATAAGGGTACCAGAACATTTATATTTAGGTTGGCGACAGTATATTACATATACAATATTGGTGTATTGACAGTAAATATAGAATTTATGTGGCGAGGCTTAGAAATGGGGGAAATACAAGCTTTACCAGAAAAGCTATATTTAGGTCAGTAACAGTATATTACAAAAAAATATCCAGTCAATACAATCTGACTGCTCAAATAGAAGGAGTACAGGAGTAAACGTCTTAATTATCTACTTGTGTTATTTCTCTGTAGTGTGAATAATTAACTTAAGCATATCATATTAGCCAATTAAATAGAAAAAATAGACAAGACACAAGCTAAACAAACTTATGACGTCTTTTCAAAACTACAGTTTGCTATATTAATGAAGTCCATAAAAGCATACATTACTATATATAACGCTACTTACAAAGCAATATTCACAAACAAAATCGAAGGAAAATAAATTAAGATGGATTCATATGATGTGCATGTTCACCCAATTCAATTCCAGTTATATGATAAGGAATATTTTTAAACATTCAACATAATCAAAAGCATATTTAAAAATAATACAATTTTGTTCATGAGTTAAAATAAAGTTCACATAGTTTCCAGAACCCAGAATGAACTTCTACACATCCCAAGGATCATTCCTGTGAAGTTGAATTACAATCGGATAACAAATATCTTTAGAACATTCATGGTTACCATGGGAACGGTGGCCATTTTAAAAACAAATGTTTTTTTTTCATTCCTGTGAAATTTCATTACAATCAGACCAAAACAAATATTTTTTCATGTAGAAACTAACTTAGGTCCCTCAAGATATACCCAAAGGAGCTCCAGTGCAACACTTTAAATCATAACTAGATACATAAATTTATCATCATATCAAACTCCAAGATAATTGGACCTATGATTTCTCCGAACCACAACAGACAACTTCACATGTTACAAAAAGAAATAATATTAATAATAATAATAACAATAATAATTATTTTCATAATAATTTTCAACCTTGAATGCACATCTGCACATCCCATAGATAATTCCTATGAAGTTTCATTACAATCGGATTAAAAAAATGCTTTAAATTTCATGCTTACCAAAACCCCAAGATTATTGAACCTATGATTTATGTGAACCACAGCGAACAACTTCACATGCTACAGAAAGAAAGAAAGAAAGAATAATAATAATAAAATAATATAATAATTTCCAACCTTGAATGCACATCTTCACATCCCAAGGATCATTCTGTGCAGTATCATTAGTCAGATTTAAAAAACAAATATGCTTTAACTTTTATTGTTACCATGGCAACTGTGGCATTTTGAAACATTTTTATCCTAAATTCACAACTACATTCCAAAAAAAATCCTATGAAGCTTCATTACAATCGGGCCAAAACCTTTATTAACCTTTCATGGTTACCATGGCAACGACGGCCACATTCACGTGTTGCTGTAAAAACTAGTATTACTGTGAGCACAGCTCACTAAGATATACCCCCCGCTCCTCACATCTGTCCAACCTATTTCCATAACCAAAACATTACTGATTGTTCCCACCAAAAATAAAAGGATCCTCCTCTCTTCACCGGTAAGCTGCTGATACAATTTCAAACCATTCGGAGAAACACTACTCAAGTTATCATACGACATAGGGTAAAAATCCTATTTTCTGTCATATCAAGTCCAATAACTCTGGAATGGCAAATGTGAAAATCGTTGTGGGGGTTATAATGAATAATAATAATAATAAAGGGAGTAAAACAATAAATCTCTAAACTTTAAGATCAATACAGAATTACAAGTGAGTGAGTGATTGTTGTTTAACGTCAACTCAGCAATTTTTCAGCTATATTATGGTAAGAACAAATTAATGTTCAATGAAATGATGATGAGGTCTGCTTTGAAATAGACCAACATGCTTAGTTGGATTTTTAGTTGGACAAATTATCTTGATTCCCAGCCAACCAGTCGTTACTCCTTCTCCTTAATGATGCGTGCTTAGCGGAGAAGCAACAAATACTAATTCTATAATATTTGCCTTGACCCCCTCGGGGCTCGAACCCACGATCTACCGCATAGAAGCGAGTATGCCAACCTTTACACCACCCATGCGGTTAGAATTATCAAATTGTAATATGTGTCCATGAGTTAATATGGAAAAATAAAACTTAAAAAGGCTAACCATCAAATTTTCACGAAAGAATGAAAATGACACATATAGTAAAACATGAAATAACAATGATCTTATCACACACGACTATCGTGGATAAATGGGTGGGGGCGGGAGATAAATGACAGATGTACATATATGTATCAATAAACAAACAATAACATACAAAACCAGAAAATAATCACAGAATTGTAGCATGCATCATAAGTATAAAAACATATCAACATATTCAGAACAATTTACATTATCATATTAAAGCAGATTTTCCAATAATTGGCTAATTAGTTTATAATCATTTCCCATATCTGGCACAGAGCCAATATATAAAATTCCAAAATCCATATACGTAAGAATAACTTAAGATTCCAACACCTGGCAAGTCGCCAAAATATATATATGTCATGTTTAGTAGCATTCAAGAGTCTGGTAACGCGGAGGAATCCATGTAGGTCTGGTTTATATAAGATCCCAACTGACATGGCACAAATCAATAGTCCATGTCACCGGGAGAATAGACATTACAAAATTACATAAATTGGAAGTTGCAAAATCTGATATTCATCTATTAAAAATAAGCTATCATGAGGTATTACAATACATTACTTTTGATTTCAGTTTATATATTTATACAATATTAGTGCAGTGTCTTAAAATATAAGGTTTATGTGTATGAGCCTTAGAAATTGAGATAAATGTGAGGTACACCGAATCTTTCCTCGGTTTTGCACCAAATACACATAAGCTTTATATTTTAAGACACAGCATTAATATTGTGCTTATTACTGCTGAAAAAGTCACATTAATCTATGGGCGATTATATTCTAATTAAAAAATAGAATTATACAATTATCCCTTGATTGCCCCTTTTGATATTTTCTGTCAACAGGAAGCTACCTGATCAACAACTAGTTTCCCAATATTCAACAGGAGTAAAAGGTGAAAGGGGTACCAGAAAAGCAGTATCTCGGTCAATGACAGTATACAACAAATATTTTTCCAGTCAATGCAATTTCACTGCTCAAACAGAACAAGTGCACGATACAAGGATTCATGTCTCGATGGACATTAGGTTCTTTGGATTTAAATCCTTTAACTATATTAGAAAAATAAATAGCATAACGCCATATGTTCCACGTCTAGATTTAAATGTAACTATTGGTTAGTGATCACTACGGGCATGCTTCAGACGTGAAAAAAATATCATCAACTAGTTTTTGAGTACTTTCTATTGACTGCGATATTTTAATATTATAATAAAAAAAAAGGGTATTAAAATGCGTTTTACGGTTTTTTTTAATGATGGAATTGAAATATGAAAACTTGGATATGGTCTATTAGATCGAATTTCTTCTGATGTGTTTTCTAAACTCGGACAAGGTATCACAATATAATTCATCAAGTAGCATTACACTCCACTCTTTCTTCTCTATTTGATGTATCCGTCCTATCGTGGTTTCTAATAACGTAATCCATTTTGTTTCTCCAACATTAACATCTTCAAAGTGTTCCATCAAATGTTTGAATATGTAAACTGCATTCAAACTGGCTGCATCCAATATTCTGTAGAGTAGTGTGTTACCGTTATAGTCATGCTTATTTATATCCAATCCCATCTATAAAAGGTGAGTCAAGTAGCCATTGCTACCTTTAGTTATTATGTGCCAAAGTGGATACGATACATGACGATGATTACGATCTTGTATCTGACGATAGTCTTCTTTACCAGTTTCTTCATTTATACAAAATTCTGATCTTTTCAGATTCCGTAGTATTTCAAACAAACGGTAATTTCCCCGATATTTCTGGAGTTTATTTTCCTCCTGGATCAACAGCTGTACAACCTTCGTTTACTTTTTCCATACTGCTATCTCCAAAGGAGTTGTGCAAGGTAGGTTTTAGTTATATCATTGTATTTACTGTGAAGTAATAAAGCTAAATTGTCATGGTAACCATTTTCTACTACTAAAAATAATGGTGATTTATCTGTATCACTTAAATCAAAATCTGCAGTATTTTGTAAAATATGCTTAACAATATTAAAATGGCCTTTTTCTACAGCAATAGGCAGTGGGGATATTGTATCATCATCAGTACGAAGAAAATCACCAAAATCTTCAACCTTTTCTACTGTTGCTTCTTTCTCCTTTATGATGTTAATTAGTTCTCCTTTCTTCCCTCAGTTGTTTTATCTTTTTCTTCTTTTGTCTCTCCTATGTTAATTATTTCTTCTGTTTCTTCCCGTTCTCTTGTGAGAATTGTTTCTTCCTTTCCTTCTTGTACTTTTGGGATGCAAATGGCTTCTTTTTCTTCTCCCTGCTTCTCTTTCTAATGACTTATTTGTTCTTCTAGATATCCACATGTATTAAGCAATGTTTTACTATCTCGCATCTTCCTTTCCTTCTTGTACTTTTGGGATGCAAATGGCTTCTTTTTCTTCTCCCTGCTTCTCTTTCGAATGACTTATTTGTTCTTCTGGATATCCACATGCATTAAGCAATGTTGTACTATCTGCGAGAAACTCATAATCTTTGGTTCCTGTATAACTAGTTATATATTGTGCCTTCACATTTTCTTCATGTGCATTAAATAAAGCAAAAATATCTTAATACTTAGAAGATAATGCTACAAACCTTGGTAAATGTCCATCTTTATCACGCAAATTGATATCTGCACCAGAACTAAGTAAACATTTAACAACATCATAGTGTCCATCGTGTGATGCTACAAACAATGGTGATTGCCCTCGATTGTCACACAAATTGATAACCGCACCATAACTAAGTAAACATTTAACAACATCACAGTGTCCACACATTGATGCTAGAAACAATGGTGATTGTCCTTGTTCATGTAAATTGAAATCTGCACCAGAACTAAGTAAACATTTAACAACATCATAGTGTCCATCGTGTGATGCTACAAACAATGGTGATTTCCCTCGATTGTCACACAAATTGATAACCGCACCATAACTAAGTAAACATTTAACAACATCACAGTGTCCAGACATTGATGCTAGAAACAATGGTGATTGTTTTTGTTCAAGTAAATTGATATCTGCACCAGAACTAAGTAAATATTTAACAACATCCCATTTTCCTCTCAATGATGCTATAGATAAGGTGATTGTCCATTTCCATCACAAAAATTGATATCTGCACCAAAACTAAGTAAACATTTAACAACATCACATTGTCCAGAATTTGATGCGAGAAACAGTGGTGATTGTCCTTGTTCATGTAAATTGACATCTGCACCAGAACTAAGTAAATATTTAACAACATTCCATTCTTCTTTCAATGATGCTATAGACAAGGGTGATTTTCCATTTCCATCACACAAATTGATATCTGCACCAGAAGTAAGCAAACATTTAACAACATCGCATTTTCCTTTCCATGATGCTACAAACAATGGTGATTGTCCTTGAATGTCACACAAATTGATATCTGCACCAAAATTAAGTAAACATTTAACAACATCACATTTTCCTTTCCATGATGCTTTAAACAATGGTAGTTGTCCTTCAATGTCAAACAAATTGATATCTGCACCAGAACTAAGTAAACATTTAACAACATCACAATGTCCAGACTTTGATGCTAGAAACAATGGTGATTGTCCTCAATTGTCACACGAATGGAATTTTGCACCAAAACTAAGTAAACATTTAACAACATTCCATTGTTCTTTCATTGATGCTATAGACAAGGATGATTGTTTATTTGTATCACATACATTGATATCTGCACCAGAACTAAGTAAACCTTTAACAACATCACACTGTCCAAACATTGACGCTAGCAACAATGGTGATTGTCCTTGTTCATGTAAATTGACATCTGCACCAGAACTAAGTAAATATTTAACAACATCCCATTCTTTTCTCAATGATGCTATAGACAAGGGTGATTGTCCATTTCCATCACACACATTGATATCTGCACCAGAACTAAGTAAACATTTAACAACATCACACTGTCCAGACATTGATGCTAGAAACAATGGTGATTGTCCTTGTTCATGTAAATTGATATCTGCACCAGAACTAAGTAAATATTTAACAACATCCCATTCTTTTCTCAATGATGCTATAGACAAGGGTGATATTCCATTTCTATCACACAAATTGATATCTGCACCAGAACTAAGTAAACATTTAACAACATCACACTGTCCAGAGTTTGATGCTAGAAACAATGGTGATTGTCCTTGTTCATCACACAAATTGATTTTTGCACCAGAACTAAGTAAACATTTAACAACATTCCATTGTTCTTTCAGTGATGCTATAGACAAAAGTGATTGTCCATTTCTATCACATAAATTGATATCTGCACCAGCACTAAGTAAATATTTAACAACATCAAAATGTCCAGACATTGATGCTAGAAACAATGGTGATTTTCCATTTATATCACACACATTGAGTTTTGCCCCAGAACTAAGTAAACCTTTAACAACATCACAATGTCCAAACATTGACGCTAGCAACAATGGTGATTGTCCTTTATCATGTAAATTGACATCTGCACCAGAACTAAGTAAATATTTAACAACATCCCATTTTCCTCTCAATGATGCTATAAACAAGGGTGATTGTCCATTTCCATCACACAAATTGATATCTGCACCAGAACTAAGTAAACATTTAACAACATCACACTGTCCAGACATTGATGCTAGAAACAATGGTGATTGTCCTTGTTCATGTAAATTGATATCTGCACCAGAGCTAAGTAAATATTTAACAACATCCCATTCTTTTCTCAATGATGCTGTAGACAAGGGTGATATTCCATTTCTATCACAAAAATTGATATCTGCACCAGAACTAATTAAACATTTAACAACATCACACTGTCCAGAGTTTGATGCTAGAAACAATGGTGATTGTCCTTGTTCATCACATAAATTGATATCTGCACCAGACCTAAGTAAACATTTAACAACATCACAATATCCAAAGTTTGATGCTAGAAACAATGGCAATTGTCCTTGTTCATCACATAAATTGATATCTGCACCAGACCTAAGTAAACATTTAACAACATCACAATGTCCAGAGTTTGATGCTAGAAACAATGGTGATTGTTCATTTCTATCACATAAATTGATATCTGCACCAGAACTAAGTAAACATTTAACAACATCACAATGTCCAGACATTGATGCTAGACATAATGGTGATTGTCCTTGTTCATCACGTAAATTGACATCTGCACCAGAACTAAGTAAATATTTAACAACATCCCATTTTCCTCTCAATGATGCTATAGACAAGGGTGATTGTCCATTTCCTCCACACAAATTGATATCTGCACCAGAACTAAGTAAACATTTAACAACATCACACTGTCCAGACTTTGATGCTAGAAACAGTGGTGATTGTCCTTGTTCATGTAAATTGATATCTGCACCAGACCTAACTAAATATTTAACAACATCCCATTCTTTTCTCAATAATGCTATAGACAAGGGTGATTTTCCATTTCCATCACACAAATTGATATCTGCACCAGAACTAAGTAAACCTTTAACAACATCACACGGTCCAGACATTAACGCTAGACACAATGGTGATTGTCCTTGTTCATGTAAATTGACATCTGCACCAGAATTAAGTAAATATTTAACAACATCCCATTTTCCCTTCAATGATGCTATAGACAAGGGTGATTGTCCATTTCCATCACACAAATTGATATCTGCACTAGAACTAAGTAAACATTTAACAACATCACACTGTCCAGAGTTTGATGCTAGAAACAATGGTGATTGTCCTTGTTCATGTAAATTGACATCTGCACCAGAACTAAGTAAATATTTAACAACATCCCATTCTTTTCTCAATGATGCTGTAGACAAGGGTGATATTCCATTTCTATCACACAAATTGATATCTGCACCAAAACTAAGTAAACATTTAACAACATCACAATGTTCAGACATTGATGCTAGAAACAATGGTGATTGTCCTTGTTCATCACGTAAATTGATATCTGCACCAGAACTAAGTAAACATTTAACAACATCACAATGTCCAGACATTGATGCTAGAGACAATGGTGATCGTCCTTGTTTATGTAAATTGATATCTGCACCAGAACTAAGTAAACATTTAACAACATCACAATGTCCAGACATTGATGCTAGAGACAATGGTGATTGTCCATTTCTATTACACAAATTGATATTTGCACCTAAACTAAGTAAACATTTAACAACATCACAATGTCCAGACATTAATGCTAGAGACAATGGTGATTGCCCATTTCTATAAAACACATTGATATCTGCACCAGAACTAAGTAAACATTTAACAACATCACAATGTCCAGACATTGATGCTAGAGACAATGGTGATTGTCCATTTATATCACACAACTTGATATTTGCACTAGAACTAAGTAAACATTTAACAACATCACAATGTCCACACATTGATGCTAGAGACAATGGTGATTGTCCATTTCTATCACACAAATTGATATTTGCACCAGAACTAAGTAAACATTTAACAACATCACAATGTCCAGACATTGATGCTAGAGACAATGGTGATTGTCCATTTCTATCACACACATTGATATTTGCACCAGAACTAAGTAAACATTTAACAACATCACAATGTCCAGACATTGATGCTAGAGACAATGGTGATTGTACATTGCTATCACACAAATTGATTTTTGCACCAGAACTAAGTAAACATTTAACAACATCACAATGTCCAGACATTGATGCTAGTAACAATGGTGCTTGTCTTTTACATCCACCCACATTGATATCTGCACCAGCACTAAGTAAACATTTAACAACATCACAATGTCTAGGCTTTGATACTAGAGAAAATGGTGATTTTCCTGCTTTGTGAAACAAATGGATATTTGCATCAGAACTAGGTAAACATTTCAATAATGCTATAGACAAGGGTGAGTTTCCATATATATCACACAAATTGATATGTGCACCAGAACTAAGTAAAAATGTAACAACATCATAGTGTCCATGGTGTGATGCTTCAAACAATGGTGATTGTCCTCGATAGTCACACAAATTGACATCTGCACCATCAGTAAGTAAACATTCAACAACATCAAAGTGTCCAAACATTGATGCTACAAACAATAGTGATTGTCCTCGATAGTCACACCAATTGCGATTTGCACCAGAACTAAGAAAACATTTAACAACATCGCCATGTCCAGACATTGATGCTAGAAATAATGGTGATTGTTCTTGATTGTCACACAAATTGATATCTGCACCAGAACTAAGTAAACATTTAACAACCTCACAATGTCTAGACTTTGATGCTAGAAACAATGGCGATTGTTTATTTCTATCACACAAATTGATTTTTGCACCAGAACTAAGTAAACATTCAACAACATCGCCATGTCCAGACATTGATGCTAGAAATAATGGTGTTTGTTCTTGATTGTCACGCAAATTGATATCTGCACCAGAACTAAGTAAACATTTAACAACATCACAATGTCCAGACTTTGATGCTAGAAACAATGGTGATTGTTTATTTCTATCACACAAATGGATATCTGCACCAGAACTAAGTAAACATGTAACAACATCACAATGTCCAGACATTGATGCCAGAAACAATGGTGATTGTCCATTTCTATCACACAAATGGATATCTGCACCAGAACTAAATAAACATTTAACAACATCACGATGTCCAGACATTGATGCTAGAAACAATGGTGATTGTTCTTGATTGTCACACAAATTGATATCTGCACCAGAACTAAGTAAACATTTAACAACATCATGATGTCCAGACATTGATGCTGCAAACAATGGTGATTGTCCTAATCTATCAGTGAATTTGATATTTGAACCAGAACTAAGTAAGTATTTAACAACATCTATATGTCCATGGCTTGATGCTGTAAATAATGGTGACGTATTCCGATTATTACATTTATTGATATCAGCATGATTTCTCAGCAATGCTTTTACGATGCACAAATTACCTATCATACACCCTGCTATGAGTGGTGTGACATTTCTAGTAAAAAGGCTAATAAATGTAAAATCTGTGTCGATACACTTTGGATCTACGTATTTAAGTATCAGTTCCACCATTTCTAAAGTGTCACTGTAACATCCAAGTAATAGTAAACGTGTGTTCTCCATGACATCTGAACCAAATACCAAACTGGTGCTATGGTCGTTACGTTCAACATTGCTTACTATTTCCTGAAGAAGATGAGTGTGACCGTAATTAATTATCCAGCTTATTACCCTAACATTACATGTATATTCGCTGCCATAAATAGTACGATATATTACACCAAACAGCACATGTAAACGATCAAATGCAATAATGTCAGTCATCTGTTGAATAGGCTGTTTTGCAGAAAATGTTGTTTTCATAAGATGATGAATATTCTGACATTTCTTTAAAATCAATGATTCAAATTCATCAAATGGTTTTGTTTTCAACATTCCTTCGAAAACAACACGAAATGGACCGTGTTTCAGCGACTTATTCATGAAGACATCAAATAGATACAAAGACTGGATATCTGTATAGAGTCTTTCGGCAAGAGGTAAATACATATCTTCACTTATCTGAATGCACAGATCCTCATTTGAAACTTGTTCGCACACTGTGACTTTATTTACTATGTAACTGCTAGATAAATATTTTAATATCTGATGTTGATTCTGATGACCATAATGATAGGCGATAGCTTCAAATATAAAGTCATGTGTGAATGTGTATTCAGTATATAACTTAGTGAAGTAGGTTTCTGACATATGGTAAATGGCATCTTTTATTTCTTTAACCGAGGTACCTTGATTTACTCCACAATTATTAAATACATCCTTCTGCATGTATTCGGGGGGTAAACACTCAACTGATAATTTGTTGCCATTAACTAAACACAAGACCAAAACAGCATATTGAATAGTGTATACACGCTGCAGCTTGTCCAGTTCTTTCATAAAATAATAACATGGTTTATTGAAGAAGCTTTCTCCCAACCGTTGGTACTGTTCTTCCACTGAAAATACTTTACAAAGAAATGGAAACATATGATTGGCGTTGGTAAAGGAAAGGGATGCATAGCGATCTGGGTTTACACCTTTGCTGTTACAATGATATTGGCAAATAGCCATCTTTTCTGTCTCAGTCAGCTGATTATCTTTACTCTGTAAATCTACGATATTTTTTGCTACAAACATATCAAGCTTAGAAACCTCCCGATACACTGACTTTCTGCAAGTAAATAATAGATTTGATGTCTCCCCTATTGCATTGAAAATTTGTTCTGTATGGTTGACAATATGATTGTAAATATGTATATCTACAGCAAAAATACCTAATACATCATCTAGTACAAAAACTTGTTTATGACGTCTGTCTCCATATTGTATGATTTCTTCTAGTCTACACACTGGCACAACTTCCCATCCTTTCTCCTCATACTGTAATGCAATATGGCGAGCTGTGGCTGTCTTTCCCGATCCTGGTCCCCCAATTATTGTCATATAATTTTTAGACTTTACCATGTCCAATACTGCTGTAAATCCTCCAGTTTTATCATAATAAAGTTTATCCTCTATTCTCCATTTCTTAATCAATTCCACGTGGCTTTCTGAAATACAGTACAATGCAATATAAATTACAATTCATTAAGGATTTTGAAAAATGCAGTAAATGGCATTCAAACTTACATTAAATTTGTATTAGCCTGATCGCATATTGTCATATTGTACATTATGAGTAATCGCAAATAAATCACTGATCGTGTATTGTCATTTACCGTTCATTATCAGTGATCATAAATAAATCACTGATCGTATATTGTCATTTATGGTACGAAAACTACATTATTAGTGATCGTAAATAAATCACTGATCGTATATTGTCATTTATGGTACAAAAACTATATTATTACAGACTTTTTGAAATTTGCTTTCATTTTGCAGGACATAGGTCCAGCACCCAGGAATTTACTGCTGGACCCTCTGAATTTTTGCCAGACCTACATTTTTTATGTAAAATTGTTTTAAATCCAAGCAATGTCATACCGTTATTATTATTTTAGTCTAGCTTTAATCATATTTGTAGTTTCTAAGAAGAAGACATTTGAACAGCATCCCTGGGCAATTTGGTTTCAATTATCCAAGTGGTTTCAGAGAAGAAGCGCTTTGAAACATTTTTCCCATAGGGTCCAATGTTAAACTAAGTCCTGCCATAGCCACTATTTTGAATTTCATATCGGAACAAAAAACGTAAAGTTTGTAGAGGACCATCCAATGAACATTCATGTACAGTTTGGCTTTAATCATATTTGTAGTTTCTGAGAAGAAGGCATTTGAACATTTTCCCATAGGGTCCAATGCTAATCTATGTCCTGCGGTGGCGGCCATCTTAAATTTTGATTGGCATAAAAAAAACAGAAACTTTGTAGAGGACCATCCAATGATCATTCCTGGGCAGTTTGGTTTCAATTATCCAAGTGGTTTCAGAGAAGAAGCGTTTTGAAACATTTTCCCCAAAGGGTCCAATGTAAAACTAAGTCCTGCCGTAGTCGCCATTTTGAATTTCATATCGGAACAAAAAACCTTGAGATTGTAGAGGACCATCCAATGAACATTCATGTACAGTTTGGCTTTAATCATATTTGTAGTTTCTGAGAAGAAGGCATTTGAACATTTTCACTTAGAGTCTAATGTTAATCTATGTCCTGCGGTGGTGGCCATCTTGGATTTCCGATCGGCATAAAAAACACACACTTTGTAGAGGACCTTCCAATGATCATTCCTGGGCAGTTTAGTTTCAATTATCCAAGTGGTTTCAGAGAAGAAGCGTTTTGAAACATGTTTCCCTTTGGGTCCAATGTTAAATTAAGTCCTGCCGTAGCCGCCATTTTGAATTTCATATCGGAACAAAAAACGTCAAGTTTGTAGAGGACCATCCAATGAACATTCATGTACAGTTTGGCTTTAATCATATTTGTAATTTCTGAGAAGGCATTTGAACATCATTCCTGGGCAGTTTGGTTTCAATTATCCAAGTGGTTTCAGAGAAGAAGCGTTTTGAAACATTTTCCCCATAGGTTCCAATGTAAAACTAAGTCCTGCCGTAGCCGCCATTTTGAATTTCATATCGGAACAAAAACGTAGTTTGTAGAGGACCATCCAATGAACATTCACGTACAGTTTGGCTTTAATCATATTTGTAGTTTCTAAGAAGAAGACATTTGAACAGCATCCCTGGGCAGTTTGGTTTCAATTATCCAAGTGGTTTCAGAGAAGAAGCGCTTTGAAACATTTTTCCCATAGGGTCCAATGTTAAACTAAGTCCTGCCATAGCCGCCATTTTGAATTTCATATCGGAACAAAAAACGTAAAGTTTGTAGAGGACTATCCAATGAACATTCATGTACAGTTTGGTTTTAATCATATTTGTAGTTTCTGAGAAGAAGGCATTTGAACATTTTCCCATAGGGTTCAATGTTAATCTATGTTCTGCGGTGGCGGCCATCTTAAATGTTGATTGGCATAAAAAAACAGAAACTTTGTAGAGGACCATCCAATGATCATTCCTGGGCAGTTTGGTTTCAATTGTCCAAGTGGGTTCAGAGAAGCAGCATTTTGAAACATTTTTCCCATAGGGTCCAATGTTAAACTAAGTCCTGCCGTAGCCTCCATTTTGAATTTCATATCGGAACAAAAAACCTTCAGACTGTAGAGGACCATCCAATGAACATTCATGTACAGTTTGGCTTTAATCATATTTATAGTTTCTGAGAAGAAGGCATTTGAACATTTTCCATTAGGGTCCAATGTTAATCTATGTCCTGCGGTGGTGGCCATCATGGATTTCCGATCGGCATAAAAAAAACACACTTTGTAGAGGACCTTCCAATGATCATTCCTGGGCAGTTTGGTTTCAATTATCAAAGTGGTTTCAGAGAAGAAGCGTTTTGAAATATATTTCCCATAGGGTCCAATGTTAAACTAAGTCCTGCCGTAGCCGCCATTTTGAATTTCATATCGAAACAAAAAACGTCAAGTTTGTAGAGGACCATCCAATGAACATTCATCTACGTTTGGCTTTAATCATATTTGTAGTTTCTGAGAAGAAGACATTTGAACATCATTCCTGGGCAGTTTGGTTTCAATTATCCAAGTGGTTTTAGAGAAGAAGCGTTTTGAAACATTTTTCCCATAGGGTCCAATGTTAAACTAAGTCCTGCCGTAGCCGCCATTTTGAATTTCATATTGAAACAATACACGTAGTTTGTAGAGGACCATCCAATGAACATTCATGTACAGTTTGGCTTTAATCATATTTGTAGTTTCTGAGAAGAAGGCATTTGAACATTTTCCCATAGGGTCCAATGTTAATCTATGTCCTGCGGTGGCGGCCATCTTGGATTTCCGATCGGCAGAAAAAAAAGAAAGTTTGTAAAGGACCTTCCAATGATCATTCCTGGGCAGTTTGGTTTCAATTACCCAAGTGGTTTCAGAGAAAAAAAGTTTTGAAACATTTTCCCCATAGGGTCCAATGTTAAACTAACTCCTGCCGTAGCCGCCATTTTGAATTTCATATCGAAACAAAAAACCTTGAGATTGTAGAGGACCATCCAATGAACATTCATGTACAGTTTGGCTTTAATCATAGTTGTAGTTTCTGAGAAGAAGGCATTTGAACATTTTCCCTCAGGGTTCAATGTTAATTTATGTCCTGCGGTGGCGGCCATCTTGGATTTCTGATCGGCATAAAAAACAGTCACCCGGTAAAGGACATTGCAATGATCATTCCTGGGCAGTTTGGTTTCAATTGTCCAAGTGGTTTCAGAGAAAAAGCGTTTTGAAACATTTTCCCCATAGGGTCCAATGTTAAACTAACTCCTGCCGTAGCCGCCATTTTGAATTTCATATCGAAACAAAAAACCTTGAGATTGTAGAGGACCATCCAATGAATATTCATGTACAGTTTGGCTTTAATCATAGTTGTAGTTTCTGAGAAGAAGGCATTTGAACATTTTCCCTCAGGGTTCAATGTTAATTTATGTCCTGCGGTGGCGGCCATCTTGGATTTCTGATCGTCATAAAAAAGTCACCTGGTAAAGGACATTGCAATGATCATTTCTGGGCAGTTTGGTTTCAATTGTCCAAGTGGTTTCAGAGAAGAAGCATTTTGAAACATTTTTCCCATAGGGTCCAATGTTAAACTAAGTCCTGCCGTAGCCGCCATTTTGAATTTCATATCGGAACAAAAAACGTCAAATTTGTAGAGGATCATCCAATGAACATTCATGTACAGTTTGGCTTTAATCATATTTGTAGTTTCTGAGAAGAAGGCATTTGAAAATCATTCCTTGGCAGTTTGGTTTCAATTATCCAAGTGGTTTCAGAGAAGAAGCGTTTTGAAACATTTTTCCCATGGGATCCAATGTTAAACTAAGTCCTGCCGTAGCCGCCATTTTGAATTTCATATCGGAACAAACAACGTAGTTTGTAGAGGACCATCCAATGTACATTCATGTACAGTTTGGCTTTAATCAAATTTGTAGTTTCTGAGAAGAAGGCATTTGAACATCATTCCTGGGCAGTTTGGTTTCAATTATCCAAGTGGTTTCAGAGAAGAAGCGCTTTGAAACATTTACCCCATAGGGTCCAATGATAAACTAAGTCCTGCCGTAGCCGCCATTTTGAATTTCATATCGGAACAAAAAAACGTAGTTTGTAGAGGACCATCCAATGAACATTCATGTACAGTTTGGCTTTAATCATATTTGTAGTTTCTGAGAAGAAGGCATTTGAACATCATTCCTGGGCAGTTTGGTTTGAATTATCCAAGTGGTTTCAGAGAAGAAGCGTTTTGAAACATTTTCCCCATAGGGTCCAATGATAAAATAAGTCCTGCCGTAGCCGCCATTTTGAATTTCATATCGGAACAAAAAACCTAAAGATTGTAGAGGACCATCCAATGAACATTCATATACAGTTTGGCTTTAATCATATTTGTAGTTTCTGAGAAGAAGGCATTTGAACATTTTCCCATAGGGTCCAATGTTAATCTATTTCCTGCGGTGGCGGCCATCTTAAATTTTCGATCGGCATAAAAAAACAGAAACTTTGTAGAGGACCATCCAGTGATCATTCCTGGGCAGTTTGGTTTCAATTATCCAAGTGGTTTCAGAGAAGAAGCGTTTTGAACATTTTTCCCATAGGGTCCAATGTAAAACTAAGTCCTGCCGTAGCCGCCATTTTGAATTTCATATCGGAACAAAAAACCTTAAGATTGTAGAGGACCATCCAATGAACATTCATGTACAGTTTGGCTTTAATCATGTTTGTAGTTTCTGAGAAGAAGGCATTTGAACATTTTCCCTTAGGGTCCAATGTTAATCTATGTCCTGCGGTGGTGGCCATCATGGATTTCCGATCGGCATAAAAAACACACACTTTCTAGAAGACCTTCCAATGATCATTCCTGGGCAGTTTGGTTTCAATTATCCAAGTGGTTTCAGAGAAGAAGCGCTTTGAAACATTTTTCCCATAGGGTCCAATGTTAAACTAAGTCATGCCGTAGCCGCCATTTTGAATTTCATATCGGAACAAAAAACGTAGTTTGTAGAGGACCATCCAATGAACATTCATGTACAGCTTGGCTTAAATCATATTTGTAGTTTCTGAGAAGAAGGCATTTGAACATTTTCCCATAGGTTTCAATGTTAATATATGTCCTGAGGTGGCGGCCATCTTGGATTTCCGATCGGCATAAAAAAAAAGAAACTTTGTAAAGGACCTTCCAATGATCATTCCTGGGCAGTTTGGTTTCAATTACCCAAGTGGTTTCAGAGAAAAAGCGTTTTGAAACATTTTCCCCATAGGGTCCAATGTTAAACTAACTCCTGCCGTAGCCGCCATTTTGAATTTCATATCGGAACAAAAAACCTTTAGATTGTAGAGGACCATCCAATGAACATTCATGTACAGTTTGGCTTTAATCATAGTTGTAGTTTCTGAGAAGAAGGCATTTGAACATTTTCCCACAGGGCTCAATGTTAATCTATGTCCTGCGGTGGCGGCCATCTTGGATTTCTGATCGGCATAAAAAATAGTCACCTGGTAAAGGACATTGCAATGATCATTCCTGGGCAGTTTGGTTTCAATTATCCAAGTGGTTTCAGAGAAGAAGCATTTTGAAACATTTTTCCCATAGGGTCCAATGTTAAACTAAGTCCTGCCGTAGCCGCCATTTTGAATTTCATATCGGAACAAAAAACGTCAAATTTGTAGAGGATCATCCAATGAACATTCATGTACAGTTTGGCTTTAATCATATTTGTAGTTTCTGAGAAGAAGGCATTTGAACATCATTCCTGGACAGTTTGATTTCAATTATCCAAGTGGTTTCAGAGAAGAAGCGCTTTGAAACATTTTTCCCATAGGATCCAATGTTAAACTAAGTCCTGCCGTAGCCGCCATTTTGAATTTCCTATCGGAAGAAAAAACGTCGTTTGTAGAGGACCATCCAATGAACATTCATGTACAGTTTGGCTTTAATCATATTTGTAGTTTCTGAGAAGAAGGCATTTGAACATCATTCCTGGGCAGTTTGGTTTCAATTATCCAAGTGGTTTCAGAGAAGAAGCGTTTTGAAACATTTTCCCCATAGGATCCAATGTTAAACTAAGTCCTGCCGTAGCCGCCATTTTGAATTTCATATCGGAACAAAAAACGTCAAGTTTGTAGAGGACCATCCAATGAACATTCATGTACAGTTTGGCTTTAATCATATTTGTAGTTTCTGAGAGGTAGGCAATTGAACATCATTCCTGGGCAGTTTGGTTTCAATTATCCAAGTGGTTTCAGAGAAGAAGCGTTTTGACACATTTTCCCCATAGGGTCCAATAATAAACTAAGTCCTGCCGTAGCCGCCATTTTGAATTTCATATCGGAACAAAAAACGTAGTTTGTAGAGGACCATCCAATGAACATTCATGTACAGCTTGGCTTAAATCATATTTGTAGTTTCTGAGAAGAAGGCATTTGAACATTTTCCCATAGGGTTCAATGTTAATATATGTCCTGAGGTGGCGGCCATCTTGGATTTCCGATCGGCATAAAAAACAGTAACTTGGTAAAGGACATTCCAATGATTATTCCTGGTTAGTTTGGTTTCAATTATCCAAGTGGTTTCAGAGAAGAAGCGTTTTGAAACATTTTTGCCATAGGGTCCAATGTTAAACTAAGTCCTGCCATAGCCGCTATTTTGAATTTCATATCGGAACAAAACACGTAAAGTTTGTAGAGGACCATCCAATGAACATTCATGTACAGTTTGGCTTCAATCATATTTATAGTTTCTGAGAAGAAGACATTTGAACATTTTCCCCTAGGGTCCAATGTTAATCTATGTCCTGCGGTGGCGGCCATCTTAAATTTTTGATCGGTATTAAAAAACAGAAACTTTGTAGAGGACCATCCAATGATTATTCCTGGGCAGTTTGGTTTCAATTATCCAAGTGGTTTCAGAGAAGAACCGTTTTGAAACATTTTTCCCATAGGGTCCAATGTTAAACTAAGTCCTGCCGTAGCCGCCATTTTGAATTTCATATCGGAACAAAAAACCTTAAGATTGTAGAAGACCATCGAATGAAGATTCATGTACAGTTTGGCTTTAATCATATTTGTAGTTTCTGAGAAGAAGGCATTTGAACATTTTCCCTTAGGGTCCAATGTTAATCTATGTCCTGCGGTGGTGGCCATCTTGCATTTCCGATCGGCATAAAACATACACACTTTGTAGAGGACTTTCCAATGATCATTCCTGGGCAGTTTGGTTTCAATTATCCAAGTGGTTTTAGAGAAGAAGCATTTTGAAACATGTTTCCCATAGGGTCCAATGTTAAACTAAGTCCTGCCGTAGCCGCCATTTTGAATTTCATATCGGAACAAAGAACGTCAAGTTTGTAGAGGACCATCCAATGAACATTCATGTACAGCTTGGTTTTAATCATAATTGTAGTTTCTGAGAAGAAGACATTTGAACATCATTCCTGGGCAGTTTGGTTTCAATTATCCAAGTGGTTTCAGAAGAAGCGTTTTGAAACATTTTCCCCATAGGGTCCAATGTTAAACTAAGTCCTGCCGTAGCCGCCATATTGAATTTCATATTGGGAAAAAAAACCGTAAAGTTTGTAGAGGACCATCCAATGAACATTCATCTACAATTTGGCTTTAATCATATTTGTAGTTTCTGAGAAGAAGGCATTTGAACATCATTCCTGGGCAGCTTGGTTTCAATTATCCACGTGGTTTCAGAGAAGAAGCGTTTTGAAACATTTTTCCCTTAGGGTCCAATGTTAAACTAAGTTCTCCCGTAGCCGCCATTTTGAATTTCATATCGGAACAAAAAATGTAAAGTTTGTAGAGGACCATCCAATGAACATTCATGTACAGTTTGGCTTTAATCATATTTGCAGTTTCTGAGAAGAAGGCATTTGAACATTTTCCCATAGGGTCCAATGTTAATCTATGTCCTGCGGTGGCGCCATCTTAAATTTTCGATTGGCATAACAAAACAGAAACTGTGTAGAGGACCATCCAATGATCATTCCTGGGCAGTTTGGTTTCAATTATCCAAGTGGTTTCAGAGAAGAAGCGTTTTGAAACATTTTCCCCATAGGGTCCAATGTTAAACTAAGTCCTGCCGTAGCCGCCATTTTGAATTTCATATCGGAACAAAAAACATAACGTTTGTAGAGTACCATCCAATGGACAATCATGTACAGTTTGACTTTAATCATATTTGTAGTTTCTGAGAAGAAGGAATTTGAACATATTCCTATTGGGTCCAATGTTAATCTATGTATTGCGGTGGCGGCCATCTTGGAATTCCGATCGAAATAAAAAACATAAGTTTTGTAGAGGACCTTCCAAAGATCATTCCTGGGCAGTTTGGTTTCAACTGTCCTAGTGGTTTCAGAGAAGAAGCGTTTTGAAACATGTTTCCCATAGGGTCCAATGTTAAACTAAGTACTGCCGCAGCCGCCATTTTGAATTTCATATCGGAACAAAAAACCTCAAGATTGTAGAGGACCATCCAATGAACATTCATGTAGTTTTGTTTTAATCATATTTGTAGTTTCTGAAAAGGCATTTGAACATTTTCCCATAGGGTCCAATGTTAATCTATGTTCTGTGGTGGCGGCCATCTTGGATTTCCGATCGGCATAGCAAACAGTAACTAGGTAAAGGACATTCCAATGATCATTCCTGGGCAGTTTGGTTTCAATTGTCAAAGTGGTTTCAGAGAAGAAGCATTTTTCCCATAGGGTCCAATGTTAAATTAAGTCCTGCCGTAGCCGCCATTTTGAATTTCATATCGGAACAAAAAATGTAAAGTTTATAGAGGACCATCCAATGAACATTCATGTACAGTTTGGCTTTAATCATATTTGTAGTTTCTGAGAAGAAGGCATTTGAACATCATTCCTGGGCAGTTTGATTTCAATTATCCAAGTGGTTTCAGAGAAGAAGCGTTTTGAAACATTTTTCCCATAGGGTCCAATGTTAAACTAAGTCCTGCCGTAGGCGCCATTTTGAATTTCATATCGGAACAAACAACGTAGTTTGTAGAGGACCATCCAATGTACATTGATGTACAGTTTGGCTTTAATCAAATTTGTAGTTTCTGAGAAGAAGGCATTTGAACATCATTCCTGGGCAGTTTGGTTTCAATTATCCAAGTGGTTTCAGAGAAGAAGCGCTTTGAAACATTTACCCCATAGGGTCCAATGATAAACTAAGTCCTGCCGTAGCCGCCATTTTGAATTTCATATCGGAACAAAAAACGTAGTTTGTAGAGGACCATCCAATGAACATTCATGTACAGTTTGGCTTTAATCATATTTGTAGTTTCTGAGAAGAAGGCATTTGAACATCATTCCTGGGCAGTTTGGTTTGAATTATCCAAGTGGTTTCAGAGAAGAAGCGTTTTGAAACATTTTCCCCATAGGGTCCAATGATAAAATAAGTCCTGCCGTAGCCGCCATTTTGAATTTCATATCGGAACAAAAAACCTAAAGATTGTAGAGGACCATCCAATGAACATTCATATAGAGTTTGGCTTTAATCATATTTGTAGTTTCTGAGAAGAAGGCATTTGAACATTTTCCCATAGGGCCCAATGTTAATCTATTTCCTGCGGTGGTGGCCATCTTAAATTTTCGATCGGCATAAAAAAACAGAAACTTTGTAGAGGACCATCCAGTGATCATTTCTGGGCAGTTTGGTTTCAATTATCCAAGTGGTTTCAGAGAAGAAGCGTTTTGAAACATTTTTCCCATAGGGTCCAATGTAAAACTAAGTCCTGCCGTAGCCGCCATTTTGAATTTCATATCGGAACAAAAAACCTTAAGATTGTAGAGGACCATCCAATGAACATTCATGTACAGTTTGGCTTTAATCATAGTTGTAGTTTCTGAGAAGAAGGCATTTGAACATTTTCCCATAGGGTTCAATGTTAATATATGTCCTGAGGTGGCGGCCATCTTGGATTTCGGATCGGCATAAAAAACAGCAACATGGTAAAGGACATTCCAATGATCATTCCTGGGCAGTTTGGTTTCAATTGTCCAAGTGGTTTCAGAGAAGAAACATTTTGAAACATTTTTCCCTTTGGGTTCAATGTTAAACTAAGTCCTGCAGTAGCCGCCATTTTGAATTTCATATCGGAACAAAAAACGTCAAGTTTGTAGAGGACCATCCAATGAACATTCATGTACAGTTTGGCTTTAATCATATTTGTAGTTTCTGAGAGGTAGGCAATTGAACATCATTCCTGGGCAGTTTGGTTTCAATTATCCAAGTGGTTTCAGAGAAGAAGCGTTTTGACACATTTTCCCCATAGGGTCCAATAATAAACTAAGTCCTGCCGTAGCCGCCATTTTGAATTTCATATCGGAACAAAAAACGTAGTTTGTAGAGGACCATCCAATGAACATTCATGTACAGCTTGGCTTAAATCATATTTGTAGTTTCTGAAAAGGCATTTGAACATTTTCCCATAGGGTCCAATGTTAATCTATGTTCTGTGGTGGCGGCCATCTTGGATTTCCGATCGGCATAGCAAACAGTAACTAGGTAAAGAAAATTCCAATGATCATTCCTGGGCAGTTTGGTTTCAATTGTCCAAGTGGTTTCAGAGAAGAAGCATTTTTCCCATAGGGTCCAATGTTAAACTAAGTCCTGCCGTAGCCGCCATTTTGAATTTCATATCGGAACAAAAAACGTAGTTTGTAGAGGACCATCCAATGAACATTCATGTACAGCTTGGCTTAAATCATATTTGTAGTTTCTGAGAAGAAGGCATTTGAACATTTTCCCATAGGGTTCAATGTTAATATATGTCCTGAGGTGGCGGCCATCTTGGATTTCCGATCGGCATAAAAAACAGTAACTTGGTAAAGGACATTCCAATGATTATTCCTGGTTAGTTTGGTTTCAATTATCCAAGTGGTTTCAGAGAAGAAGCGTTTTGAAACATTTTTGCCATAGGGTCCAATGTTAAACTAAGTCCTGCCATAGCCGCTATTTTGAATTTCATATCGGAACAAAACACGTAAAGTTTGTAGAGGACCATCCAATGAACATTCATGTACAGTTTGGCTTCAATCATATTTATAGTTTCTGAGAAGAAGACATTTGAACATTTTCCCCTAGGGACCAATGTTAATCTATGTCCTGCGGTGGCGGCCATCTTAAATTTTTGATCGGTATTAAAAAACAGAAACTTTGTAGAGGACCATCCAATGATTATTCCTGGGCAGTTTGGTTTCAATTATCCAAGTGGTTTCAGAGAAGAACCGTTTTGAAACATTTTTCCCATAGGGTCCAATGTTAAACTAAGTCCTGCCGTAGCCGCCATTTTGAATTTCATATCGGAACAAAAAACCTTAAGATTGTAGAAGACCATCGAATGAAGATTCATGTACAGTTTGGCTTTAATCATATTTGTAGTTTCTGAGAAGAAGGCATTTGAACATTTTCCCTTAGGGTCCAATGTTAATCTATGTCCTGCGGTGGTGGCCATCTTGCATTTCCGATCGGCATAAAACATACACACTTTGTAGAGGACTTTCCAATGATCATTCCTGGGCAGTTTGGTTTCAATTATCCAAGTGGTTTTAGAGAAGAAGCATTTTGAAACATGTTTCCCATAGGGTCCAATGTTAAACTAAGTCCTGCCGTAGCCGCCATTTTGAATTTCATATCGGAACAAAGAACGTCAAGTTTGTAGAGGACCATCCAATGAACATTCATGTACAGCTTGGTTTTAATCATAATTGTAGTTTCTGAGAAGAAGACATTTGAACATCATTCCTGGGCAGTTTGGTTTCAATTATCCAAGTGGTTTCAGAAGAAGCGTTTTGAAACATTTTCCCCATAGGGTCCAATGTTAAACTAAGTCCTGCCGTAGCCGCCATATTGAATTTCATATTGGGAAAAAAAACCGTAAAGTTTGTAGAGGACCATCCAATGAACATTCATCTACAATTTGGCTTTAATCATATTTGTAGTTTCTGAGAAGAAGGCATTTGAACATCATTCCTGGGCAGCTTGGTTTCAATTATCCACGTGGTTTCAGAGAAGAAGCGTTTTGAAACATTTTTCCCTTAGGGTCCAATGTTAAACTAAGTTCTCCCGTAGCCGCCATTTTGAATTTCATATCGGAACAAAAAATGTAAAGTTTGTAGAGGACCATCCAATGAACATTCATGTACAGTTTGGCTTTAATCATATTTGCAGTTTCTGAGAAGAAGGCATTTGAACATTTTCCCATAGGGTCCAATGTTAATCTATGTCCTGCGGTGGCGCCATCTTAAATTTTCGATTGGCATAACAAAACAGAAACTGTGTAGAGGACCATCCAATGATCATTCCTGGGCAGTTTGGTTTCAATTATCCAAGTGGTTTCAGAGAAGAAGCGTTTTGAAACATTTTCCCCATAGGATCCAATGTTAAACTAAGTCCTGCCGTAGCCGCCATTTTGAATTTCATATCGGAACAAAAAACATAACGTTTGTAGAGTACCATCCAATGGACAATCATGTACAGTTTGACTTTAATCATATTTGTAGTTTCTGAGAAGAAGGAATTTGAACATATTCCTATTGGGTCCAATGTTAATCTATGTATTGCGGTGGCGGCCATCTTGGAATTCCGATCGAAATAAAAAACATAAGTTTTGTAGAGGACCTTCCAAAGATCATTCCTGGGCAGTTTGGTTTCAACTGTCCTAGTGGTTTCAGAGAAGAAGCGTTTTGAAACATGTTTCCCATAGGGTCCAATGTTAAACTAAGTACTGCCGCAGCCGCCATTTTGAATTTCATATCGGAACAAAAAACCTCAAGATTGTAGAGGACCATCCAATGAACATTCATGTAGTTTTGTTTTAATCATATTTGTAGTTTCTGAAAAGGCATTTGAACATTTTCCCATAGGGTCCAATGTTAATCTATGTTCTGTGGTGGCGGCCATCTTGGATTTCCGATCGGCATAGCAAACAGTAACTAGGTAAAGGACATTCCAATGATCATTCCTGGGCAGTTTGGTTTCAATTGTCAAAGTGGTTTCAGAGAAGAAGCATTTTTCCCATAGGGTCCAATGTTAAATTAAGTCCTGCCGTAGCCGCCATTTTGAATTTCATATCGGAACAAAAAATGTAAAGTTTATAGAGGACCATCCAATGAACATTCATGTACAGTTTGGCTTTAATCATATTTGTAGTTTCTGAGAAGAAGGCATTTGAACATCATTCCTGGGCAGTTTGGTTTCAATTATCCAAGTGGTTTCAGAGAAGAAGCGTTTTGAAACATTTTTCCCATAGGGTCCAATGTTAAACTAAGTCCTGCCGTAGGCGCCATTTTGAATTTCATATCGGAACAAACAACGTAGTTTGTAGAGGACCATCCAATGTACATTCATGTACAGTTTGGCTTTAATCAAATTTGTAGTTTCTGAGAAGAAGGCATTTGAACATCATTCCTGGGCAGTTTGGTTTCAATTATCCAAGTGGTTTCAGAGAAGAAGCGCTTTGAAACATTTACCCCATAGGGTCCAATGATAAACTAAGTCCTGCCGTAGCCGCCATTTTGAATTTCATATCGGAACAAAAAACGTAGTTTGTAGAGGACCATCCAATGAACATTCATGTACAGTTTGGCTTTAATCATATTTGTAGTTTCTGAGAAGAAGGCATTTGAACATCATTCCTGGGCAGTTTGGTTTGAATTATCCAAGTGGTTTCAGAGAAGAAGCGTTTTGAAACATTTTCCCCATAGGGTCCAATGATAAAATAAGTCCTGCCGTAGCCGCCATTTTGAATTTCATATCGGAACAAAAAACCTAAAGATTGTAGAGGACCATCCAATGAACATTCATATAGAGTTTGGCTTTAATCATATTTGTAGTTTCTGAGAAGAAGGCATTTGAACATTTTCCCATAGGGCCCAATGTTAATCTATTTCCTGCGGTGGTGGCCATCTTAAATTTTCGATCGGCATAAAAAAACAGAAACTTTGTAGAGGACCATCCAGTGATCATTTCTGGGCAGTTTGGTTTCAATTATCCAAGTGGTTTCAGAGAAGAAGCGTTTTGAAACATTTTTCCCATAGGGTCCAATGTAAAACTAAGTCCTGCCGTAGCCGCCATTTTGAATTTCATATCGGAACAAAAAACCTTAAGATTGTAGAGGACCATCCAATGAACATTCATGTACAGTTTGGCTTTAATCATAGTTGTAGTTTCTGAGAAGAAGGCATTTGAACATTTTCCCATAGGGTTCAATGTTAATATATGTCCTGAGGTGGCGGCCATCTTGGATTTCGGATCGGCATAAAAAACAGTAACATGGTAAAGGACATTCCAATGATCATTCCTGGGCAGTTTGGTTTCAATTGTCCAAGTGGTTTCAGAGAAGAAACATTTTGAAACATTTTTCCCTTTGGGTTCAATGTTAAACTAAGTCCTGCAGTAGCCGCCATTTTGAATTTCATATCGGAACAAAAAACGTCAAGTTTGTAGAGGACCATCCAATGAACATTCATGTACAGTTTGGCTTTAATCATATTTGTAGTTTCTGAGAGGTAGGCAATTGAACATCATTCCTGGGCAGTTTGGTTTCAATTATCCAAGTGGTTTCAGAGAAGAAGCGTTTTGACACATTTTCCCCATAGGGTCCAATAATAAACTAAGTCCTGCCGTAGCCGCCATTTTGAATTTCATATCGGAACAAAAAACGTAGTTTGTAGAGGACCATCCAATGAACATTCATGTACAGCTTGGCTTAAATCATATTTGTAGTTTCTGAAAAGGCATTTGAACATTTTCCCATAGGGTCCAATGTTAATCTATGTTCTGTGGTGGCGGCCATCTTGGACTTCCGATCGGCATAGCAAACAGTAACTAGGTAAAGAAAATTCCAATGATCATTCCTGGGCAGTTTGGTTTCAATTGTCCAAGTGGTTTCAGAGAAGAAGCATTTTTCCCATAGGGTCCAATGTTAAACTAAGTCCTGCCGTAGCCGCCATTTTGAATTTCATATCGGAACAAAAAATGTAAAGTTTATAGAGGACCATCCAATGAACATTCATGTACAGTTTGGCTTTAATCATATTTGTAGTTTCTGAGAAGAAGGCATTTGAACATCATTCCTGGGCAGTTTGGTTTCAATTATCCAAGTGGTTTCAGAGAAGAAGCGTTTTGAAACATTTTTCCCATAGGGTCCAATGTTAAACTAAGTCCTGCCGTAGGCGCCATTTTGAATTTCATATCGGAACAAACAACGTAGTTTGTAGAGGACCATCCAATGTACATTCATGTACAGTTTGGCTTTAATCAAATTTGTAGTTTCTGAGAAGAAGGCATTTGAACATCATTCCTGGGCAGTTTGGTTTCAATTATCCAAGTGGTTTCAGAGAAGAAGCGCTTTGAAACATTTACCCCATAGGGTCCAATGATAAACTAAGTCCTGCCGTAGCCGCCATTTTGAATTTCATATCGGAACAAAAAACGTAGTTTGTAGAGGACCATCCAATGAACATTCATGTACAGTTTGGTTTTAATCATAATTGTAGTTTCTGAGAAGAAGACATTTGAACATCATTCCTGGGCAGTTTGGTTTCAATTATCCAAGTGGTTTCAGAAGAAGCGTTTTGAAACATTTTCCCCATAGGGTCCAATGTTAAACTAAGTCCTGCCGTAGCCGCCATATTGAATTTCATATTGGGAAAAAAAACCGGAAAGTTTGTAGAGGACCATCCAATGAACATTCATGTACAGTTTGGCTTTAATCATATTTGCAGTTTCTGAGAAGAAGGCATTTGAACATTTTCCCATAGGGTCCAATGTTAATCTATGTCCTGCGGTGGCGCCATCTTAAATTTTCGATTGGCATAACAAAACAGAAACTGTGTAGAGGACCATCCAATGATCATTCCTGGGCAGTTTGGTTTCAATTATCCAAGTGGTTTCAGAGAAGAAGCGTTTTGAAACATTTTCCCCATAGGGTCCAATGTTAAACTAAGTCCTGCCGTAGCCGCCATTTTGAATTTCATATCGGAACAAAAAACATAACGTTTGTAGAGTACCATCCAATGGACATTCATGTACAGTTTGACTTTAATCATATTTGTAGTTTCTGAGAAGAAGGAATTTGAACATTTTCCTATTGGGTCCAATGTTAATCTATGTATTGCGGTGGCGGCCATCTTGGAATTCCGATCGAAATAAAAAACATAAGTTTTGTAGAGGACCTTCCAAAGATCATTCCTGGGCAGTTTGGTTTCAACTGTCCTAGTGGTTTCAGAGAAGAAGCGTTTTGAAACATGTTTCCCATAGGGTCCAATGTTAAACTAAGTACTGCCGCAGCCGCCATTTTGAATTTCATATCGGAAAAAAAAACCTCAAGATTGTAGAGGACCATCCAATGAGCATTCATGTAGTTTTGTTTTAATCATATTTGTAGTTTCTGAAAAGGCATTTGAACATTTTCCCATAGGGTCCAATGTTAATCTATGTTCTGTGGTGGCGGCCATCTTGGATTTCCGATCGGCATAGCAAACAGTAACTAGGTAAAGAAAATTCCAATGATCATTCCTGGGCAGTTTGGTTTCAATTGTCCAAGTGCTTTCAGAGAAGAAGCATTTTTCCCATAGGGTCCAATGTTAAACTAAGTCCTGCCGTAGCCGCCATTTTGAATTTCATATCGGAACAAAAATGTAAAGTTTATAGAGGACCATCCAATGAACATTCATGTACAGTTTGGCTTTAATCATATTTGTAGTTTCTGAGAAGAAGGCATTTGAACATCATTCCTGGGCAGTTTGGTTTCAATTATCCAAGTGGTTTCAGAGAAGAAGCGTTTTGAAACATTTTTCCCATAGGGTCCAATGTTAAACTAAGTCCTGCCGTAGGCGCCATTTTGAATTTCATATCGGAACAAAAAACCTTAAGATTGTAGAGGACCATCCAATGAACATTCATGTACAGTTTGGCTTTAATCATAGTTGTAGTTTCTGAGATGACGGCCATCTTGGATTTCCGATCGGCATAAAAAACAGCAACTTGGTAAAGGACATTCCTGGGCAGTTTGGTTTCAATTGTCCAAGTGCTTTCAGAAAAGAAGCATTTTGAAACATTTTTCCCATAGGGTCCAATGTTAAACTAAGTCCTGCCGTAGCCGCCATTTTGAATTTCATATCGGAACAAAAAATGTAAAGTTTGTAGAGGACCATCCAATGAACATTCATGTACAGTTTGGCTTTAATCATATGTGTAGTTTCTTAGAAGAAGGCATTTGAACATCATTCCTGGGCAGTTTGGTTTCAATTATCCAAGTGGTTTCAGAGAAGAAGCGCTTTGAAACATTTTGCCCATAGGATCCAATGTTAAACTAAGTCCTGCCGTAGCCGCCATTTTGAATTTCATATCGGAACAAAAAACCTTAAGATTGTAGAGGACCATCCAATGAACATCCATCTACAGTTTGGCTTTAATCATAGTTGTAGTTTCTGAGAATAAGGCATTTGAACATTTTCCTTTAGGGTCCAATGTTAATCTATGTCCTGCGGTGGTGGCCATCTTGGATTTCCGATCGGCATAAAAAACACACACTTTGTAGAGGACCTTCCAATGATCATTCCTGGGCAGTTTGCTTTCAATTGTCCAAGTGCTTTCAGAGAAGAAGCATTTTGAAACATTTTTCCCATAGGGTCCAATGTTAAACTAAGTCCTCCCGTAGCCGCCATTTTGAATTTCATATCGGAACAAAAAATGTAAGTTTGTAGAGGACCATTCAATGAACATTCATGTACAGTTTGGCTTTAATCATATTTGTAGTTTCTGAGAAGAAGGCATTTGAACATCATTCCTGGGCAGTTTGGTTTCAATTATCCAAGTGGTTTCAGAGAAGAAGCGCTTTGAAACATTTTTCCCATAGGATCCAATGTTAAACTAAGTCCTGCCGTAGCCGCCATTTTGAATTTCATATCGGAACAAAAAACGTCAAGTTTGTAGAGGACCATCCAATGAACATTCATGTACAGATTGGCTTTAATCATATTTGTAGTTTCGGAGAAGAAGGCATTTGAACATCATTCCTGGGCAGTTTGGTTTCAATTATCCAAGTGGTTTCAGAGAAGAAGCGTTTTGAAACATTTTTCCCATAGGGTCCAATGTTAAACTAAGTCCTGCCGTAGCCGCCATTTTGAATTTCATATCGGAACAAAAAACCTTAAGATTGTAGAGGACCATCCAATGAACATTCATGTACAGATTGGCTTTAATCATAGTTGTAGTTTCTGAGAAGAAGGCATTTGAACATTTTCCCATAGGGTTCAATGTTAATCTATGTCCTGCGGTGGCGGCCATCTTGGATTTCCGATTGGCATAAAAAAAACAGTAACTTGGTAAAGGACATTCCAATGATCATTCCTGGGCAGTTTGGTTTGAATTGTCCAAGTGCTTTCAGAGAAGAAACATTTTGAAACATTTTCCCCATAGGGTCCAATGTTAAAGTAAGTCTTCCCGTAGCCGCCATTTTGAATTTCATATCGGAACAAAAAACGTCAAGTTTGTAGAGGACCATCCAATGAACATTCATGTACAGTTCGGCTTTAATCATATTTGTAGTTTCTGAGAAGAAGGCTTTTGAACATCATTCCTGGGCAGTTTGGTTTCAATTATCCAAGTGGTTTCAGAGAAGAAGCGCTTTGAAACATTTTTCCCATAGGATCCAATGTTAAACTAAGTCCTGCCGTAGCCGCCATTTTGAATTTCATGTCGGAATAAAAAACGTCAAATTTGTAGAGGACCATCCAATGAACATTCATCTACAATTTGGCTTTAATCATATTTGTAGTTTCTGAGAAGAAGGCATTTGAACATCATTCCTGGGCAGCTTGGTTTCAATTATCCACGTGGTTTCAGAGAAGAAGCGTTTTGAAACATTTTTCCCTTAGGGTCCAATGTTAAACTAAGTTCTCCCGTAGCCGCCATTTTGAATTTCATATCGGAACAAAAAATGTAAGTTTGTAGAGGACCATCCAATGAACATTCATGTACAGTTTGGCTTTAATCATATGTGTAGTTTCTGAGAAGGCATTTGAACATCATTCCTGGGCAATTTGGTTTCAATTATCCAAGTGGTTTCAGAGAAGAAGCGCTTTGAAACATTTTCCCCATAGGATCCAATGTTAAACTAAGTCCTGCCGTAGCCGCCATTTTGAATTTCATATCGGAACAAAAAACGTCAAGTTTGTAGAGGACCATCCAATGAACATTCATGTACAGTTTGGTTTTAATCATAATTGTAGTTTCTGAGAAGAAGACATTTGAACATCATTCCTGGGCAGTTTGGTTTCAATTATCCAAGTGGTTTCAGAAGAAGCGTTTTGAAACCTTTTCCCCATAGGGTCCAATGTTAAACTAAGTCCTGCCATAGCCGCCATATTGAATTTCATATTGGAAAAAAAAACGTAAAGTTTGTAGAGGACCATCCAATGAACATTCATGTACAGTTTGGCTTTAATCATATTTGCAGTTTCTGAGAAGAAGGCATTTGAACATTTTCCCATAGGGTCCAATGTTAATCTATGTCCTGCGGTGGCGCCATCTTAAATTTTCGATTGGCATAACAAAACAGAAACTGTGTAGAGGACCATCCAATGATCATTCCTGGGCAGTTTGGTTTCAATTATCCAAGTGGTTTCAGAGAAGAAGCGCTTTGAAACATTTTTCCCATAGGATCCAATGTTAAACTAAGTCCTGCCGTAGCCGCCATTTTGAATTTCATGTCGGAATAAAAAACGTCAAATTTGTAGAGGACCATCCAATGAACATTCATCTACAATTTGGCTTTAATCATATTTGTAGTTTCTGAGAAGAAGGCATTTGAACATCATTCCTGGGCAGCTTGGTTTCAATTATCCACGTGGTTTCAGAGAAGAAGCGTTTTGAAACATTTTTCCCTTAGGGTCCAATGTTAAACTAAGTTCTCCCGTAGCCGCCATTTTGAATTTCATATCGGAACAAAAAATGTAAGTTTGTAGAGGACCATCCAATGAACATTCATGTACAGTTTGGCTTTAATCATATGTGTAGTTTCTGAGAAGGCATTTGAACATCATTCCTGGGCAGTTTGGTTTCAATTATCCAAGTGGTTTCAGAGAAGAAGCGCTTTGAAACATTTTCCCCATAGGATCCAATGTTAAACTAAGTCCTGCCGTAGCCGCCATTTTGAATTTCATATCGGAACAAAAAACGTCAAGTTTGTAGAGGACCATCCAATGAACATTCATGTACAGTTTGGTTTTAATCATAATTGTAGTTTCTGAGAAGAAGACATTTGAACATCATTCCTGGGCAGTTTGGTTTCAATTATCCAAGTGGTTTCAGAAGAAGCGTTTTGAAACCTTTTCCCCATAGGGTCCAATGTTAAACTAAGTCCTGCCATAGCCGCCATATTGAATTTCATATTGGAAAAAAAAACGTAAAGTTTGTAGAGGACCATCCAATGAACATTCATGTACAGTTTGGCTTTAATCATATTTGCAGTTTCTGAGAAGAAGGCATTTGAACATTTACCCATAGGGTCCAATGTTAATCTATGTCCTGCGGTGGCGCCATCTTAAATTTTCGATTGGCATAACAAAACAGAAACTGTGTAGAGGACCATCCAATGATCATTCCTGGGCAGTTTGGTTTCAATTATCCAAGTGGTTTCAGAGAAGAAGCGTTTTGAAACATTTTCCCCATAGGGTCCAATGTTAAACTAAGTCCTGCCGTAGCCGCCATTTTGAATTTCATATCGGAACAAAAAACATAACGTTTGTAGAGTACCATCCAATGGACATTCATGTACAGTTTGACTTTAATCATATTTGTAGTTTCTGAGAAGAAGGAATTTGAACATTTTCCTATTGGGTCCAATGTTAATCTATGTATTGCGGTGGCGGCCATCTTGGAATTCCGATCGAAATAAAAAACATAAGTTTTGTAGAGGACCTTCCAAAGATCATTCCTGGGCAGTTTGGTTTCAACTGTCCTAGTGGTTTCAGAGAAGAAGCGTTTTGAAACATGTTTCCCATAGGGTCCAATGTTAAACTAAGTTCTGCCGTAGCCGCCATTTTGAATTTCATATCGGGACAAAAAACCTCAAGATTGTAGAGGACCATCCAATGAACATTCATGTAGTTTTGTTTTAATCATATTTGTAGTTTCTGAAAAGGCATTTGAACATTTTCCCATAGGGTCCAATGTTAATCTATGTTCTGTGGTGGCGGCCATCTTGGATTTCCGATCGGCATAGCAAACAGTAACTAGGTAAAGAAAATTCCAATGATCATTCCTGGGCAGTTTGGTTTCAATTGTCCAAGTGCTTTCAGAGAAGAAGCATTTTTCCCATAGGGTCCAATGTTAAACTAAGTCCTGCTGTAGCCGCCATTTTGAATTTCATATCGGAACCAAAAATGTAAAGTTTATAGAGGACCATCCAATGAACATTCATGTACAGTTTGGCTTTAATCATATTTGTAGTTTCTGAGAAGAAGGCATTTGAACATCATTCCTGGGCAGTTTGGTTTCAATTATCCAAGTGGTTTCAGAGAAGAAGCGTTTTGAAACATTTTTCCCATAGGGTCCAATGTTAAACTAAGTCCTGCCGTAGGCGCCATTTTGAATTTCATATCGGAACAAAAAATGTAAAGTTTATAGAGGACCATCCAATGAACATTCATGTACAGATTGGCTTTAATCATAGTTGTAGTTTCTGAGAAGAAGGCATTTGAACATTTTCTCATAGGGTTCAATGTTAATCTATGTCATGCGGTGGCGGCCATCTTGGGTTTCCGATCGGCATAAAAAAACAGTAACTTGGTAAAGGACATTCCAATGATCATTCCTGGGCAGTTTGGTTTCAATTGTCCAAGTGCTTTCAGAGAAGAAACATTTTGAAACATTTTCCCCATAGGGTCCAATGTTAAACTAAGTCCTCCCGTAGCCGCCATTTTGAATTTCATATCGGAACAAAAAACGTAAAATTTGTAGAGGACCATCCAATGAACATTCATGTACAATTTGGCTTTAATCATATTTGTAGTTTCTGAGAAGAAGGCATTTGAACATCATTCCTGGGCAGCTTGGTTTCAATTATCCACGTGGTTTCAGAGAAGCATTTTGAAATATTTTCCCCTTAGGGTCCAATGTTAAATTAAGTCCTGCCGTAGCCGCCATTTTGAATTTCATATCGGAACAAAAAACCTTAAGATTGTTGAGGACCATCCAATGAACATTCATGTACAGTTTGGCTTTAATCATATTTGTAGTTTCTGAGAAGAAGGCATTTGAACATCATTCCTGGGCAGATTGGTTTCAATTATCCACGTGATTTCAGAGAAGAAGCATTTTGAAACATTTTCCCCATAGGGTCCAATGTTAAACTAAGTCCTTCCGTAGCCGCCATTTTGAATTTCATATCGGAACAAAAAACCTTCAGATTGTAGAGGACCATCCAATGAACATGCATGTACAGTTTGGCTTTAATCATAGTTGTAGTTTCTGAGAATAAGGCATTTGAACATTTTCCCTTAGGTTCCAATGTTAATCTATGTCCAACGGTGGTGGCCATCTTGGATTTCCGATCGGCATAAAAAACACACACTTTGTAGAGGACCTTCCAATGATCATTCCTGGGTAGATTGGTTTCAATTATCCAAGTGGTTTCAGAGAAGAAGCATTTTGAAACATTTTCCCCATAGGGTCCAATGTTAAACTAATTCCTGCCGTAGCCGCCATTTTGAATTTCATATCGGAACAAAAAACATCAATTATGTAGAGGACCATCCAATGAACATTCATGTACTGTTTGGCTTTAATCATGTTTGTAGTTTCTGAGAAGAAGACATTTGAACATCATTCCTGGGCAGTTTGGTTTCAATTATCCAAGTGGTTTCAGAGAAGAAGCGTTTTGAAACATTTTTCCCATAGGGTCCAATGTTAAACTAAGTCCTGCCGTAGCCGCCATTTTGAATTTCATATCGGAACAAAAAAACCTTAAGATTGTAGAGGACCATCCAATGAACATTCATGTACAGATTGGCTTTAATCATAGTTGTAGTTTCTGAGAAGAAGGCATTTGAACATTTTCTCATAGGGTTCAATGTTAATCTATGTCCTGCGGTGGCGGCCATCTTGGATTTCCGATCGGCATAAAAAACAGTAACTTGGTAAAGGACATTCCAATGATCATTCCTGGGCAGTTTGGTTTCAATTGTCCAAGTGCTTTCAGAGAAGAAACATTTTGAAACATTTTCCCCATAGGGTCCAATGTTAAACTAAGTCCTCCCGTAGCCGCCATTTTGAATTTCATATCGGAACAAAAAACGTCAAATTTGTAGAGGACCATCCAATGAACATTCATGTACAGTTTGGCTTTAATCATATTTGTAGTTTCGGAGAAGAAGGCATTCGAACATCATTCCTGGGCAGTTTGGTTTCAATTATCCAAGTGGTTTCAGAGAAGAAGCGCTTTGAAACATTTTTCCCATAGGGTCCAATGTTAAACTAAGTCCTGCCGTAGCCGCCATTTTGAATTTCATATCGGAACAAAAAACGTCAAGTTTGTAGAGGACCATCCAATGAACATTCATGTACAGTTTGGCTTTAATCATATTTGTAGTTTCTGAGAAGAAGGCATTTGAACATCATTTCTGGGCAGTTTGGTTTCAATTATCCAAGTGGTTTCAGAGAAGAAGCGTTTTGAAACATTTTTCCCATAGGGTCCAATGTTAAACTAAGTCCTGCCGTAGCCGCCATTTTGAATTTCATATCGGAACAAAAAACCTTAAGATTGTAGAGGACCATCCAATGAACATTCATGTACAGATTGGCTTTAATCATAGTTGTAGTTTCTGAGAAGAAGGCATTTGAACATTTTCCCATAGGGTTCAATGTTAATCTATGTCCTGCGGTGGCGGCCATCTTGGATTTCCGATTGGCATAAAAAAAACAGTAACTTGGTAAAGGACATTCCAATGATCATTCCTGGGCAGTTTGGTTTGAATTGTCCAAGTGCTTTCAGAGAAGAAACATTTTGAAACATTTTCCCCATAGGGTCCAATGTTAAAGTAAGTCTTCCCGTAGCCGCCATTTTGAATTTCATATCGGAACAAAAAACGTCAAGTTTGTAGAGGACCATCCAATGAACATTCATGTACAGTTCGGCTTTAATCATATTTGTAGTTTCTGAGAAGAAGGCTTTTGAACATCATTCCTGGGCAGTTTGGTTTCAATTATCCAAGTGGTTTCAGAGAAGAAGCGCTTTGAAACATTTTTCCCATAGGATCCAATGTTAAACTAAGTCCTGCCGTAGCCGCCATTTTGAATTTCATGTCGGAATAAAAAACGTCAAATTTGTAGAGGACCATCCAATGAACATTCATCTACAATTTGGCTTTAATCATATTTGTAGTTTCTGAGAAGAAGGCATTTGAACATCATTCCTGGGCAGCTTGGTTTCAATTATCCACGTGGTTTCAGAGAAGAAGCGTTTTGAAACATTTTTCCCTTAGGGTCCAATGTTAAACTAAGTTCTCCCGTAGCCGCCATTTTGAATTTCATATCGGAACAAAAAATGTAAAGTTTGTAGAGGACCATCCATTGAACATTCATGTACAGTTTGGCTTTAATCATATTTGTAGTTTCTGAGAAGAAGGCATTTGAACATCATTCCTGGGCAGTTTGGTTTCAATTATCCAAGTGGTTTCAGAGAAGAAGCGCTTTGAAACATTTTTCCCATAGGATCCAATGTTAAACTAAGTCCTGCCGTAGCCGCCATTTTGAATTTCATATCGGAACAAAAAACGTCAAGTTTGTAGAGGACCATCCAATGAACATTCATGTACAGATTGGCTTTAATCATATTTGTAGTTTCGGAGAAGAAGGCATTTGAACATCATTCCTGGGCAGTTTGGTTTCAATTATCCAAGTGGTTTCAGAGAAGAAGCGTTTTGAAACATTTTTCCCATAGGGTCCAATGTTAAACTAAGTCCTGCCGTAGCCGCCATTTTGAATTTCATATCGGAACAAAAAACCTTAAGATTGTAGAGGACCATCCAATGAACATTCATGTACAGATTGGCTTTAATCATAGTTGTAGTTTCTGAGAAGAAGGCATTTGAACATTTTCCCATAGGGTTCAATGTTAATCTATGTCCTGCGGTGGCGGCCATCTTGGATTTCCGATTGGCATAAAAAAAACAGTAACTTGGTAAAGGACATTCCAATGATCATTCCTGGGCAGTTTGGTTTGAATTGTCCAAGTGCTTTCAGAGAAGAAACATTTTGAAACATTTTCCCCATAGGGTCCAATGTTAAAGTAAGTCTTCCCGTAGCCGCCATTTTGAATTTCATATCGGAACAAAAAACGTCAAGTTTGTAGAGGACCATCCAATGAACATTCATGTACAGTTCGGCTTTAATCATATTTGTAGTTTCTGAGAAGAAGGCTTTTGAACATCATTCCTGGGCAGTTTGGTTTCAATTATCCAAGTGGTTTCAGAGAAGAAGCGCTTTGAAACATTTTTCCCATAGGATCCAATGTTAAACTAAGTCCTGCCGTAGCCGCCATTTTGAATTTCATGTCGGAATAAAAAACGTCAAATTTGTAGAGGACCATCCAATGAACATTCATCTACAATTTGGCTTTAATCATATTTGTAGTTTCTGAGAAGAAGGCATTTGAACATCATTCCTGGGCAGCTTGGTTTCAATTATCCACGTGGTTTCAGAGAAGAAGCGTTTTGAAACATTTTTCCCTTAGGGTCCAATGTTAAACTAAGTTCTCCCGTAGCCGCCATTTTGAATTTCATATCGGAACAAAAAATGTAAAGTTTGTAGAGGACCATCCATTGAACATTCATGTACAGTTTGGCTTTAATCATATTTGTAGTTTCTGAGAAGAAGGCATTTGAACATCATTCCTGGGCAGTTTGGTTTCAATTATCCAAGTGGTTTCAGAGAAGAAGCGCTTTGAAACATTTTTCCCATAGGATCCAATGTTAAACTAAGTCCTGCCGTAGCCGCCATTTTGAATTTCATATCGGAACAAAAAACGTCAAGTTTGTAGAGGACCATCCAATGAACATTCATGTACAGATTGGCTTTAATCATATTTGTAGTTTCGGAGAAGAAGGCATTTGAACATCATTCCTAGGCAGTTTGGTTTCAATTATCCAAGTGGTTTCAGAGAAGAAGCGTTTTGAAACATTTTTCCCATAGGGTCCAATGTTAAACTAAGTCCTGCCGTAGCCGCCATTTTGAATTTCATATCGAACAAAAAACCTTAAGATTGTAGAGGACCATCCAATGAACATTCATGTACAGTTTGGCTTTAATCATAGTTATAGTTTCTGAGAAGAAGGCATTTGAACATTTTCCCTTGGGGTTCAATGTTAATCTATGTCCTGAGGTTGCGGCCATCTTGGATTTCCGATCGGCATAAAAAACAGTAATTTGGTAAAGGACATTCCAATGATCATTCCTGGGCAGTTTGGTTTCAATTGTCCAAGTGCTTTCAGAGAAGAAGCGTGTTGAAACATTTTTCCCATAGGGTCCAATGTTAAACTAAGTCCTTTCGTAGCCGCCATTTTGAATTTCATATCGGAACAAAAAACCTTAAGATTGTAGAGGACCATCCAATGAACATTCATGTACAGATTGGCTTTAATCATAGTTGTAGTTTCTGAGAAGAAGGCATTTGAACATTTTCCCATAGGGTTCAATGTTAATCTATGTCCTGAGGTGGCGGCCATCTTGAATTTCCGATCGGTATAAAAACAGTAACTTGGTAAAGGACATTCCAATGATCATTCCTGGGCAATTTGGTTTCAATTGTCCAAGTGCTTTCAGAGAAGAAGCATTTTGAAACATTTTTCCCATAGGGTCCAATGTTAAAGTAAGTCCTGCTGTAGCCGCCATTTTGAATTTCATATCGGAACAAAAAACCTTTAGATTGTAGAGGACCATCCAATGAACTTACATGTACAGTTCGGCTTTAATCATAGTTGCAGTTTCTGAGAAGAAGGCATTTGAACATTTTCCCATAAGGTCCAATGTTAATCTATGTCCTGCGGTGGCGGCCATCTTGGATTTCCGATCGGCATTAAAAACAGTAATTTGGTAAAGGACATTCCATTGATCATTCATTTACAGTTTGGGTTCAGTCAGTTCATTAGTTTCAGAGAAGAAGATCTTTGAAATTTCAGCCAATCAGAGCATATTATTGGCCCTGGCAGCCATGTTGAATATTTGATTGGAACGAAAAACAGTAAATTTGTAGAGGACCATCCAAGGAACATTCCTGCTAAGTTTGGTTCCAATTGGCCCAGTGGTTTCGGAGAAGAAGCTTGAAATGTGAAAAGTTTACAGAAGACAGACAACAAACGACTGACGACGGACGCCAAGTGATGGCAATAGTTCACCTGGACCTTTGGTCCAGGTGAACTAAAAAGTGTGCCTAACTTATAAGAAAGAACTTAACTTTGAATGTGACATCTTAAGGTGCATTTTTCAATTCTGTTTTATTTTATTAATTTTTTTGTTTGTTAAATTGTAAAACAAATTAAAACTTTTTGTCGGTCAATTTCTTTATAGGGATCTGTAGTGAAGATGAAAAGGAATTTAAGTTTTATCAAATTAAAACATCTGAATATCTGAATTTCTTTATCTGAAAAAAAAAAAGTTTCATGAGGAAACTAATATAACTATTTGCTCCCATTTGTCTTCTTTTTTAAATTTCTTTGCTAGGATTTCATAGTTTTATATTGATTTATTCTTTAATTTTATATGTTTTTGAAGATTAATTAAAATTTAATATTGACGTGTTAAGGAAGTGGTAGCGCTTTCTAGACTTGTAGTCTGCTGAAGGTCGACCGTGTCAACAGCGATGCGATGCTTCCCGGGTTTGGCACTTAGGGGAATAGACAGTCGTGTCATTTTGCAACAAAGTATTGTAGAAAGATAACTATCATTATAACTGATAGTTAACTGTGTTTGCATAACAAGTTATAACAAAGACATCACTAAAACACACAAATTTAATTGATGTATTGGGTTGATTCTTAAATGTATTTGATTTGCAATATGACAGTTAAACTCTACCCCCTTCCCACAAAGGGTTAAAAATGATAAAAATATATATAACTGAATTATAATGACAACAAAATAAAAGAAAAAAAAATCGCTGAATTTTATTGCAGGACATTATGTCGTTCATTTTTACATGTACTTCTTATAGAATCAAGATTTATTTCAAGATTTATCTACAGAAATGTGATACCTCTTTGTAAATTGTTAATTATTTTATGCGGCTTCTACATGAAAAACAATAATTCCTACACTGCTCACTTTGTTCCCGTTTCCTTTGTTTATAGTATTTAAACTTTCATTTAAGACAACATTTAACTCAGTTTTTTTCCCTTTCTATGTTATCCTCTACCGCATACGGAAGGAACATTATTCCTCCACATATGTGCTACTCTATCATTATGCAAATGATTGATTTTTTTGTCAATTGCATAAGTGCTCTCTACATCATAAAAATATGCGACTTTTTCGCATTGTGCATCGATCTACAGCCCCATTTTAATAATGAAAAATATATAATACTAAAATTTGACTCAATAAAACAGAAAAATACACTTTATTAGGTAATAATATCATTTATCGTACATTATCAGTGATCATAAATAAATCACTCATCGTACATTGTCATTTAACATACATTATCAGTAATCATAAATAAATCACTGATTGTATATTATCATTTATTGTACATTATCAGTGATCATAAATAAATCATTGATCATATACTACCATTTACCATACATTATCAGTGATCGTATATAAATCACAGATCGTATATTGTCTTATAGAATCATTAATTAGGAAGTGTATTATAATTTAAAGGATTTCAAAGTCTACCGACATATGTTTTGTAGTCGAATATTACCTAAATGTCCTCATGGCAGTGTTTGATTGTTTTTTTAGCATTAGCGGCATCAATATTTTCCACAATTTCATGCATTTCTGCCTCGCTTATACTTGCAAACACATCAGCGTCTACCATTTTTACTGAGTAAACAAAAGACGTAATTTTTTGTTGTCATATAATTTTATTTTGATCAAAAGCAATAAAAGTTTGACATAATATTTTCAGTAACCATGCAAACATATTTGTACACATTATTTTAGCATATTATTTCTAATACAGAAATAAAAATAAGAAGAACAAAAAAATTATATATATATATATCTTACTCATCAGACTGAAAACGATTTTTCATCAATTCTCATTTCCTTTTAATAATTTGGGCCTGTCTAGGGGTACACATACATAAAGATTTAAGATCAATGTTTCTATAATAACTAAGAGTTTCCAAACATCCTGTCCAATTGATCATTTCTCTTTTTATTCTACAAACATATATATAGTAACAAATGATAATAAGACAGGTGTTAAGGATCTCACAGTTTGGGTCAAACAGAACCCCAAGTGTACATTCAACTGGATTAATATTTATATTAATGCCACACTTGGACCTCAGGTTATCAGTAAACTGTTGCCAAAGAGAACGAACAAATCGACATTCATAGAACAAGTGGATGAGGGATTCTTTTGTTTCAAAACAATAACTACATAATTCTGTCTCGGATAAACCACATTTCATCAACATGCTGTTGGTGTACAAACTTCTTAAGTTTAACTTATATTGAAATGACTGAAGTTTTGTGCTTAATATACTTTTAAAAGGAAGTTGATATATTATGTCCCAGTTTTCTTCTTCAGTTATATTTAAGTCTGTCATCCACTTATTCTGTGACTTGAGAGGTTTCTCAAAAACCTTTTGTATGAATATTTTATAGAAGGGTTTAACAACTCTCTGGCTAACACGCAAATCAAGATATGTTTATTGCATATCTCATCTAGCTTCTCTATTTGGTTGTCTCACAAAATTGATTTCCATTCTTGAGGGATCGAGAGCATTATACTATAATAATCTAAGAAAATTATATTAATATTGCAGTTATTTTTTTAAATCAATAAGTGACAGAAGTCTTCCATCTTCTTTGATTAAATCATTAATAAAAAATATATCCGATTTGGCCCAATGTGAGAACAAGACCGGTTGACCACCAACCCTTATTCTTCCATTGTACCAAATTGGCTGTGACAAAATTTCCTCGGGGGCTGTGGAAGAGTCATCCTTAACAGATGCCCACACATTAATAACATTTTTTCCAAAATGGATTAAACTTTGCACTTAGTACTTTTAAGGCACTCCGACTATAGTACCAAAATTTGTCTTGACCGAGGTCCTCCAAAACATCTGTTAATAGTACTTTCCATGGAGCACAATTATCTGGATCCAATACTCTCTTAATCCAAGAAATTTTTAATGCATGAACAAATGACAGAACATGGGGCATTTTTAGACCACCATCTTCATAATTACCTATTACAGTATTACGTTTAACATTATCAACTTTATTATTCCAGAGAAAATTAAAGAAAATATCTTGGATTTTTTTGACAATATGTATTGGAGAATCTGGCAGAACAGTAAAAGGTTGAACCAGTATAGGCAGTGCCAAAGTCTTGATGACTGTAACTTTTCCAATCAATGATATATTTCTCGATGACTAATCACCTAGTAATCTTTGTATTTTTTCTATCTTTTGAGTAAAGTTATCTATATATCTGTCTGATTTATGTAGAGAATATTGAATACCCAGTAATTTAAATGCACCTGAATGATTCCACTTGATGGGTTTATTTGCTTGAAGTTCCTCCCCACAGCCCCGTCTTGCCCCAATCCATACAGCTTGGGTTTTATCATAGCTTGCTCTCAAACCAGAACACGTAGAGAAAAGTTCAACTACCTCTAAAGCCTGATTCAAAGATTGTGTGTCATCTTCCAGTATTAGAGTTGAGTCGTCAGCGTACTGACTAATTAAAAACTCAGAATCATCAATTTTTATTCCATCTATATTAGGGTGAAATTTAATTGCAGCGCTGAGTAGTTCAACTGACAAAATAAATAAACAAGGGGATAAAGGGTCTCCTTGACAGTCTCCCCTTTCTATTTTAAAACACGTTGAAAGATGCCCATTGTTCAATACACAACTTTCTGAATTATGATAATATGTTTCGAACCAATGAATTATTGAAGGACCAAACCCCAAAAATTCTAAAGATTTGCGAATAAAGTTCCACTCTACTGAATCGAAGGCTTTTTCAAAATCCAGTAGTATCAAGACACCTGGAATATTATTTTCATCACATTTTTCAATGATGTCACATATCAGTCTTGTACACTCACCAATGAAACGCCCTTTCATGAAACCCATCTGGGTATCAGAGATAAGATATGGTAATACCTGTTTAAAGCGTAATGCAATAGCAGAACCACAAATTTTGTAATCCACATTTAGTAATGATATAGGGCGCCAGTTTTTTAGGTAAAATTGAGACTTTCCTTCTTTTGGAAGACATGTAATGACTCCTTGTCTCTGGGAAACTGACAAGTAACCTCTGGTATATGCTTGATTAAAGGATCCGACAGCAAAGTATTTTAAGTCTGACCAGAAAAATGCATAGAACTCGGTTGTAAATCCGTCGAGCCCTGGAGACTTTCCATTTTTCATGCTTTTTAGTGCCACAAGCATTTCTTCTGGTTTTATATCTCCCTCTAAAGCTTCACTTTCTTCTAAGTTAAATTTTTTAATAAAAGGATTATTTTCATCAAAAAATATGAAATGGTTATCACTTACCACAGTTCCTTTACTGGTATATAATGCTTCATAAAAGAGTTTTTGTTGTGTCAGAATATCATCCTGGTTTGTAATTTCAATGCCATTATCTAAAATTAACTTAGGAATAGCTTTTTCAGTAAAATGTCTCTTTTCCAAGTTACAGAAATATTTACTGCTTCTCTCCCCTTCCACATTTTGCTTTTGTTCTCATAATAATTTCCCTAATGTTATCCTCCCTTAATTTTTTTAGTTCTGACTCTATTTAATTCCTCAGTATTATTTACCTCTGCCAACTGTAATTTTTGCAAGGTATTTTCTAAATCATTTTCTCTTTTGTCCCTTTCTTTTTTCTTGAAAGACGAGTAAGAAATAGTTCTACCACGAATTATTAACTTGAAAGTTTCCCAGAGTAGTTGGTCGTCAATATTAAAACGAGCTTCAAATAATTTCTCACAATCATCACATTTATATTGGTTAATGATATCTTTTATACATTCTTTTACAATGCTTATATATTCCTTATCATACAGTAAGGAGTTGTTAAACTTCCATGTTCCCTTTCTACGCCTATGTTCACTAAAATTTAGTTCAATATAAACTGGGGAGTGGTCTGACCGATATGCAACATCAATATCAGCTTCTGTGATAAAAGCTTGAAAATCGGATGAAGTTAGAAAATAGTCTAGTCTTGCCTGTTTGTTATGTGGGCCTCTCCAGGAATACCTTTTAGATTCAGGGTGAAGTTCCCTATAGGTATCTACTAAATCTAAAACTTCCATCATTTGATGGATTTGTTTTTGGGACTTTTCATTGTTTCTATGGACATAGTTTATAGTGTCCTTCATATACTCTTGCAGTACATTCCAATCACCACTAATAATTACAGATGAATTCCCAAGGGATTCAATATTTTGCTGCATTTTACTGAAAAAAGATGGACAATCATTATTTGGACCATAAATAACTGCCAAAGTAAATTGATAATCCTGAATCTTGATACTCAACATCATAAAGTTTCCAGCATCATCATAAATTTCTTTTAAAATATTAAACTGGAAAGAATTTTTAAATAAAATAGCAACTCCTCTACTGTTCGTGGCATGAGAGCAAAACCTTGCCTTGTATCCCCATTCCGACCTCCAATAGACTTCTAGTTCTTTCTTGCAATGCGTGTCAACCAGCAAAGTTATATCATAATTTTGCCTACATTTCAAAAATATATCTTGTCGCTTTATTTTATCAGATGCAAGACCCCGAAAGTTAATACTACCTATTTTTATTTTTACCATTTCCTAGTTTGAACAGATAAGTAAGAAATAACAAAACAAATATATTCAAGATATTCAGTATGACAAGTAAGCACATGTATATTAAAAGATCAATAATATTACTATTTGCACTTTGATCAACTATTTTCCCCCATCTTACACCAACCCCTACAACCCCTTTAAGTTCCTTCCTTACCATGTTATTATCTAAAGAATCAAGCTCAAAAAGGCCTAACTCCTTAAAAATCTCCATTAAACTGTTAGCTATTTTTTTTTTATAAATGTATATTTTTTTTTTTTTTTTTTTTTTTATATATATATTTCTAATCCCACTACTTCAATACATTAAAAAAAAGTCACTAGGCATAAATTGTGTATTTGTTTATCAAATACAATGTATCTTTTATGATATTAAAAATATATAGTCCGAATAATTATAACAATTTCCATCTCGGAAGGCGGGCACCCAGCTCGACTTAAGGCGAACTGAAATACATCCATACATAAATGTCGTCCCCCCAAGATGGCACAACTACCCAAAATACCAGAATAACTAAATCTTAAGCCGAAAGTTTTGCAAGAGCTGTTGTGATTGATAAAATACAAACATTCCGAGCACCTACATTATACAATAAACCAAATATAAATATTATAAAACATTATTGATGCCACCTATGCGGTACGTTTTGCATACAAGTATGCTTTTCTCAGTAAAATGCAAAGTCTAGGTCAAAAGTGCAATGCAACAGCCAGACCACAGGGGTCTTTTAATCACCATGAACTCAAAATGTGAGGCAGACCCAGTTATCCAGGGTGCACATACTGTAAATGTAATGCATGGTTTTTAACACATGATGTTCTGACCGACCTTGCCCGACTTCATTCATATAATTATGTACTCGGGCCCAGCCAGCCAAAACACTAGATGTCACAGGTCCCTATAGTATATGATTTATAACATAATCTACCACGCACAGCCAACTGCACATATAGACTCAAATTACTTAAAACGTACACGTCACAACACATCGTAGCTTTACAGCTTAAATTAAACGAGCGACGGACAGGTACGAGGGACCATGTAAGGCATGTTCATGTTGACAGGACAGACAAGCAGGTTGCCCTGTTTCAGTAGTGTCAATTTACACTGTTAAGATTTAGAGTTAAAGAGACCAACAGTGCACATTAACTTTCAAGTATGAACATATTATTGTCAATAAGTTTCACCAGACCTCTGCTACTTCCAAACTTCCACAGCACAGATCATTATTTAGATCGACACAGACCATATCCGCACCTGCGCATTAACGTACATATTTTCAATGCAAATTAGCCATGCTGGCATGGGTTGGGAGAATTTAAACGTACCAAGTAATGCTGTCGAATCTTGGAGCGTACACCTTCAGTTCTTGCAGTTTTAAAATTTGAGTGCAATCAATAGTCATTATACTTATGCATAACTAATATACTAATTTGTATGAACAAAATATTTATATATCAACTGTATAATAAACAAATTTTACAAATGTAAATACAGTGCACAGAGATAAACAATCTTTATTGTCTCCAGTCATATCATCATACACGGACTACTGGTTTCTCTTCCTTAATGCGACAAACGGGTAGGTTTTTAAGTAAACCAACAAAGTTTTCCTTTGTTCCTCAGGAGGCATTCCCCGACGCTGGCTGAGAAGCTTTGAGCGGAGTGCGCTTACAGATGGAGGGACGTCTGGAAACACACTGTAGCCTGAACCTTTTTTTAATTTCATCGCCGCAGCCAACATTTCATCTCGTACAATTAAACTATTAAATCTTACAATGATTGTACGTTTTTGTTCATATGCACCACCTGGAAGTCTATGAACTGCTTGGAGGAGAACAGAATTTGTTTCTTCCGTGGGCATACGCAGCACAGTTTCAAAGAATGCCCTAACTTGTTATTCAGTGACTTCAGTGTTTCATTCAATGTTCCTTCTATACCACCAACCACTACATTCCATTTTCCCCCCATAACTCTAGCCGGATTCTTTCGTTTGCTTCCTCATTTAATTTATCTTCAAGATTAGGCACGGTTTCCTCATTCAATGTCTTTATTAGGTCATTTACCAACTCAGCGTGCGACTCCAACACACCCACTCGTTCATCTGTTTCTTTTATTTCCTGCTTCACTGTTCTTATTTCATTGTTTATAGTCATGTGTAAATTAGCAAAGAAGTCAGCCAACTCTTTACCAGTGTACATTTTTCTATAGTCCTCGAAACTTTTTTCGTCTCCCATTGTTTTGCAAGATATAAACACGATGTAAACAATGTCGGTCTGCTCGGCTAGTTTCAATACACCAAACAAACTTTTCGAGTAATACTTCTGTTACTTCAAAATAGTCACTTTAATCTTGGCGAAATTAGCGAGAATGGTTTTAATTGTCCTTTAAATGTATTTTTCAGCAGTAAATTTGCAATAGAACATCATGAATAAATAACTTTTAGGAGCTGACCTGAAAAACGTGTTCTAACTTGGCGCCATGTTCCGGAAGTTGTAATTTTTTAGTAGAATAAAAGCGACGTTTTGATTGGATGGTTGATGAGAATATAAACCAATCAAGTTACGTTTTTGTAACTGATTTATACTGAGCAGCAATCGGGCAGCACTCGACTAATTCCGTCAATGGCAGAAATAAACAAATGTTTTCTCGAAGTCAATACATGCTTTTACATGGCAATACGTGATTTTTCAAGTCAATACGTGTTTTTTAAGGAAGATTATGTGACTATTTCTTGGCCAATAAGGATGTCTAAATGATATCAAATAATAATAATGTCATTTATCGTTCAGTATCAGTGATCGTAAATAAATCACCGTATATTGTCATTTAATGTACATTATTAGTGATTGGTAGTAAATCACTGATCGTATATAGTCACTTATCGTACATTATAAGTGATCATAAATAAATCACTGATCGCATATTGTCATTTACCATAATTATCAGTGATCGTAAATTAATCACTGATCGTATATTGTCATTTACCGTACATTTTCAGTGATCGTAAATAAATCACTGATTGTATATTGTCATTTACCGTACATTTTCAGTGATCATAAATAAATCAGTGACCGTATATCGTCATTTACCGTACATTATCAGTTATTGTGAATAAATCACTGATCGTATATTGTCATTTACTGTACATTATCAGTGATCATAAATAAATCACTGATCGCATAATTTCATTTACCGTACATTATCAGTGATCTAAATAAATCATTGATGGCGTATTGTCATTTATTGTACATTATCAGTAATCTAAATTAATCACTGACCGCATATTGTCATTTACTGTACATTATTAGTGATCGGAAATAAAACACTGATCGCATATTGTCATTTAAAATACATTATCAGTGATCATATATTTGTCATTTACCATACATTATCAGTGATCATATATAAATCACAGATAGTATAGTCGTTTATCGTACATTATCAGTGATCATAAATAAATCAGATTGTATATTTTCAACCACTGTACTTTATAAATGATCATAAATACATCACTGATCATATATTGTCATTTTCCATACATTATCAATGATCGTAAATAAATCACTGATCACATATTGTCATTAACCGTAATTATCAGTGATCGTAAATAAATCACTGATTGTGTATTGTCATTTGCCGTACATTTTCAGTGATTGCATATAAATCACAGATCGTATATTCTCAGTTAATGTACATTATCAGTGATCATATATTGTCATTTCCCATATATTATCAGTGATCGTAAATAAATCACTGATCGTCTATAGTCATTTACTGTACATTATCTGTGATCGTAAATAAATCACTGGTCTTATATTGTTATTTACTGTACATTATCAGTTATCGTTAATAAATCACTGACCGTATATTGTCATTTACTGTACATTATCAGTAATCATATATTGTCACTTACCGTACATCATCAGTGATCGTAAATAAGTCACTGATCGCATATTGTCATTTATCGTACATTATCAGTAATCTAAATAAATCACTGAATGTATATAAGGATTCCGTCGGATTTTCAAAATTGCATAGTACCTCCCAAGTCATATATATCGTTGTAAAGGTCTTTGGACAAGAAATCACTATATGCAAATTTTAGGACTAGGTCACGTGACTATACTGACATTTTGAAGCTTATTTCCCCTTTTTCTGAATTTTCTATCTGCCACTTTTCTGATAGAAATCAAGTGCATGCTGTCTGTACAATGAACATTAATATGATATTTTACATTTAAATTAGACTGAATGTTCATTGGATCAGTTTTATTACCAATGATTTTACTCCCTTTGCTTACTCCTCCACTGCCTCCCAGTGATGGGAGGGGTGGAGGGGGATATACTAGCATAATGTCCTGGAGTTCATCTCTCCGTCAATCACAAATTCGTTTTTATCCACTATCTTGAAAAATAATTGTAAGATTTTACAAATATTTTACAGGAAGAATAATCAAGGTAATGCAATGTGGCTTCAATAATTTCAAATAAGAACGAAATAGGACTTGTTGTTTTTAGAAAAAACAAACCCTGTTTTGATGTTTAAAATAAGATATTGAGAATTAGACATTGTTTGTTCAATAATTTGCAAAATCACTATTAATTCACATTGATAAATTAGTTTCAAGGAAGGCTAAACAGGGTAATATTTTTGATGTGTTCAAACACAAAGACGGTGCAATTTTTTTTTAAAAGAAAGTATACTTTTTGTCTAAAAAGTCTCACAATTTGAGAATTGGACATTGATTATCAATAATTAACCATACTTAGAAATTTGATATTATTGTTATAGTTTATACTTCAATTTTGTTTTCTGTGGTAGAAATCCTGTCATTGACCATATTTAAAATAAAGTTTCTTTTAAGCAACAGGAAGGCTATATATACATATACGTTGTATATCTTGAAAGTAATAGATGATTGAATGATTGTTGTTTAACATCAAACAAGCAGCATTGTTAGCTATATCATGGTGAGAATTAGTTGCATTCTATGCGATGATGATGATGTCCGCTTTGTACTAGACCAACACAATTAGTTGGATTTGTATAGTGTTAGACTAACTGACAGAAACACCAGTCCGCAGGTACACTGTCTAATGTTGCTCCACTTGGACACATTATCTCTATTCAGGGTCAGCCAGTCTTTGCTCTAATTCATTAATGCTGTGTTCTTAGCGGGGAAAAACAACAAATACTAATTTTGTAGTGTTTGGATTTAAATTATTGTTCCTTTTCTTGATAAAACTAGTATTACTGTGAGCTCAGCTCACTAAGATATACCCCGCTCCCCACATCTGACCAACCTATTTCCATAGCCAAAACATTACTGATTATTCCGACCAAAAATGAAAGGGACCCTCCTCTCTTCACCGGTAAGCTGCTGATAAAATTTCAAAACATTCTGAGAAACACTACTCAAGTTATCATACGACATAGGGTAAAAATCCTATTTACCGTCATATCAAGTCCAATAACTGTGGAACGGCAAAGGTGAAAATCGTCAAAAATGAAAGGTATCCTCTTCTCTTTACCGGTAAGCTGCTGATAAAATTTCAAAACATTCTGAGAAACACTACTCAAGTTATCATACGACATAGGGTAAAAATCCTATTTTCCGTCATATCAAGTCCAATAACTGTAGAACGGCAACAGTGAAAATCGTCAAAAATGAAAAGGATCCTCCTCTCTCCACCGGTAAGCTGCTGATAAAATTTCAAAACATTCTGAGAAACACTACTCAAGTTATCATACGACATAGGGTAAAAATCCTATTTTCCGTCATATCAAGTCCAATAACTGTGGAACGGCAAAAGTGAAAATCGTCAAAAATGAAAGGTATCCTCCTCTCTTTACCGGTAAGCTGCTGATAAAATTTCAAAACATTCTGAGAAACACTACTCAAGTTATCATATGACATAGGGTAAAAATCCTATTTTCCATCATATCATGTCCAATAACTGTGGAACGGCAAAAGTGAAAATCGTCAAAAATGAAAGGGATCCTCCTCTCTTCACCGGTATGCTGCTGATAAAATTTCAAAACATTCTGAGAAACACTACTCAAGTTATGATACGACATAGGGTAAAAATCCTATTTTCCGTCATATCAAGTTCAATAACTGTGGAACGGCAAAAGTAAAAATCGCAAAAAAATGAAAGGGATCCTCCTCTCTTCACCAGTAAACATCTGATACAATTTTAAAAGATTCTCAGAAACAGAACTCAAGTTATTATATGACATAAGATTTGTCTACTGACGGACGGACAGATATGGTGAAACCAGTATGCCCCCTACAACTTTGTTGCAGGGGGAATAACAAGATCATTCTGAGAGTAGATGGTGGATGTCTCAATTAAATTGCAGACAGCTCCCATGATACATTTTTTTTTGTATAAAGGAAAGTCTTTTCCAGTCAAATGCCCTACCCCTTTAAACAAAAAAGATTATGGCAGATTATGGTTTTCTCTAAGATTATTAGGTTGAAATAGATTGTTGAATACATGTCTTTGGAGATCTTCTTTCCTTAATTTGTCATGCACTGTTATATTGAAGGGCACTGACATTCTTGTTTAAGTGATGCTTTACCATTAAAAAAATATATGAAAAAATATGTAGCAATTTATTAACTTACTTTTAATGTTTGGTGGTATGTGTCTATTATCAATGTTGTGGATCTCCTGTTTATTGTCAGAAATATTCTGTTTATTGTCAGCAATATTCTGTTTATTGTCAGCAATATCTGTCTTACATTCAATCACGTCTTGTTGTAGTTCCATTAATTCAGCTTGTATTTCTTTCAGTTCTTTTCGTACATCTTCTTCCATTTCATTTATGTTGCATTTGTCAAAACTTTTCGTTCTCATTGACTCTATATCTGTTGATAAGCTACCTTTGCTTAATCTGTCAATGGCCTGATAAAGATAAAGAATAAATCAAACTAGAGGCTCAGTGGCCTGAGCATGTGTTGCTCACCTTTCATTCTGCTTTGAGGAAACTTAATACAGAACCTTCCATAGGTGCGTCCCACCAAATTTCTGTTCATTTTGGCATAGCAGTTTCAGAGAAGAAGATTTTTAGAAATTGACCAATCTAAAACAATAATTGCCTGTGGCAGCCAATGTTTGTTAATGGATCAAAACAAAATGAGCAATCTCTATAGAGGACCTTCCATAGATACTTCTTATCAAGTTTCATATCATTTGGCCAAGTGGCTTCAGAGGAAAAGCTGTTTCAGAAATCGACCAATAAGAAACAAGAATTACCTATGATGGCCATGTTTGTTAACGGATCAAAACGGAATGATCAATTCCCATAGAGGACCTTCCATAGATGCTTCCTACCATGTTTCAGAGTAGGAGATTTTTAGAAATTGACCAATCAGAAACAATAATTGCCTGTGGTGGCCATGTTTGTTAATGATCAGGACAAAATGAGCAATCCTTATAGAGAACCTTCCATAGATGCTTCCTACCAAGTTTCTGTTCATTTGGCAAAGCAGTTTCAGAGAAGATTTTTAGAAACCGACCAATTAGAAACAAGAATTGCCTGTGGCAACCATATTTGTTAATGGATCGGGACGAAATGAGCAATCTTTATAGAGGACCTCCCATAGATGCTTCCTACCAAGTTTCTATTCATTTGGCAAAGTGGTTTCAGAAAAGAAGATTTTTAGAAATTGACCAATTAGAAACAAGAATTGCCTGTGGCAGCCATATTTGTAAATGGATCGGGACGAAATGAGCAGTTCTTTATAGAGGACCTCCCATAGATGCATCATACCAAGTTTCGGTTCATTTGGCAAAGCGGTTTCAGAGGAGAAGATTTTTTTAGAAATCATCCAATCAGAAACAAGAATTGTCTATGGTGGCCATATATGTTAACGGATCGGGACGAAAAGAGCAATCACAACAGAGGACTTTCCATAGATGCTTCCTACCAAGTTTCGGTTCATTTGGCCAAACGGTTTCAGAGGAGAAGAATCTAATTTTTCCAATAGTTTTCTATTTTTTACTGATGTTTTTCACTAATTTTCAAGTTTGAGAAGTGGCAACGGCCATGTTTGATGGCAATCGGGGTCATCATTCATGGTGTGAAAGAGAATTATATATGCATTGTTCCTTTATAGTTTGGTAGCAACATTGGCTCTTTACAATATTTAAAGAATTAAAAAAAATCAAACGATAGCAGCCATTTTTCATAAGCGACCAGGGTTAGCAACCATAAGTCTGAAAGTGGATCATATATGCATCATTTCCATGAAGTTTGGTGGCAACTGGCTTTTTACCGGATTTTAAAATATGTTTTTTGACAATAATTTTCTATTTTTTTTAACAGTGACGGCCACGTTGGATGACAGCCAGAGGTCTTCAATCAAAATTTTGAAAGAAGACCACATATGCATTCCTTCCATATGGTTTGATTGCATTTGACTCTTTACAGGATATTAAAATAATTGTTTAATGAATTTGTTCACTAATTTTCTATTTATAGTAACGATGGTGGCCATGTTTGATGGGGAATGGGGTCCTCAACCATAATTCTGAAAGAATATTACATATGTATCAAATTTATTTGCAATATACTCTAAAGGATTTTTCTGGATTTTTTAATTGATTTTTTTGTTGATTTTACCCCTATGTTCTATTTATAGACATGGCAGCCATGATGGTTGGTCCGCAGGGTCATCGGTCATAACTTTTAAAGGGAACCCCCCTAAGGATGATTCAGGCCAAGTTTGATTTAAATTGGCCCAGTGGTTTCAGAGGAGAAGATTTTTTAAAAAGTGTACAGACAGACGATGGACGGCAAATGATGGCAATAGCTCATACAGGTGAGCTAAAAATTGCAGTGTAGGTAGATCTTGACAGGCTGAACATGTTTGCAGTTTAAATGTAACATCTAACTCTTATAGTTTTTGAAATAAAAGACGAGAAGTATTAAAATTTAGAAAATTGGATGAAAAAATGGCAATAACTCCAAAAACAGTAATGAAATTTACTTCAAAATTGCAGGGTAGGTAGATCTTGACATGTTGCACATTTTTGCAATTTAAACTTAACATTTATCTCTTATAGTGTTTGAAATATAGGACGAAAAGTATTAAAAATTTTAAAATGTAATGAAATAAGGGCAATAACTCAAAGATGGGTAATCAGATTTACTTCAAAATTGCAGGGTAGGTAGATCTTGACATGCAGGCCTCTACATTAACATATTTTCCAACTTGTCCCTTCGGACAACTAACTAAAAAAAGTGCTTGTCCGACTCAATCTTTTAGATGTCCGAAAAAATTATCCAGGGCTCCCACTACTTTCAAATTAGAAGGAGAAGTGACTTCTCTTTCAGAGAGCTCACAGAGAGAAGTGGGAGACAACAGGGAGAAGTGGGGAGACTTCTGGGAGAAGGCAATTGCGATAACTACCTCAAGGACATATATTCAATGTCACATTTTTATTTCTGTCTACCTTGATTGGAGTCTTGCATACCAGTGATTTTTATATGTACACCCCCGCCCCGCTTTTCCTTTTGAAATATTACTGTGTTGTGATCCAATACCACACAAATTGTAAAAACTCATATTTGTGTTATATAAATCCTTGTTTCTGGTAAAAAAAAATATACCTAGATACTATATTATATACCAATATCTAGGTATATTTTTTTTACAGAAACAAGTGCCTGTGATATAAATAAAGCAAAGTATTTTATTTAAATTCACAGAGAAATAAAAATTTTAGTAGATCTTTTCAACCAGATCAGGAAAAAGCTTGTACCATTTGTTCATTTGAAAGGTTTCAATATTTCCCAAAAGCCTAAATCAAGTCCTCTATCGTATTTTGCACAAAAGACAAGTTTAAATTTGGCGCCAAATTGATATCCGATAATGTGTACGTGTCCGTTCCGGAGTGATTCTTGTTCTTATATTTCAAATATTGATATTTCCATTCATTAAAGTGTTTCTGAGATTGCGACTTTAATTTTGTCAATGTCCTTGAACTTCATCAAAGCATGATAAATGATATCAATAAAAGACTTTTGATCTGGCGTTTCACTTTAGTTTTAATCAAAATAAATTATAGACAAATAGGAGATCAAACAGGGCTCTTTAATACAACAAACCCAGTATTTTATACCAGTGGAAATAGATTTGTCCGTCGTACCGGCACGTTTGGGAATCTGATTTTTTCACTTGTCCTATCGGACAACCGTAATACAAGATCTATTTGTCCGACGTCAGTTTTCACTGGTACCGGACAATCGGACAAACGTTAATGTCGAGGCCTGACATGCTGAACATGCTTGCTATTTAAACTTAACATCTATCTCTTATAGTTTTTGAAATATAAGATGAAAAGTATTAAAATTTTAAAAATTTGATGAAAAAAGGGCAACAACTCCAAGATGGGTAATCAGATTTACTTGAAATTTGCAGGGTAGGTGGATCTTGCTGTGCTGATAATTTTTACCCCATGTCAGATTTCTGTTTTTATTAACGGTTTTTTGAGTTATTACCCAAAAACTGCAATTTTACTCCTATTTTCTATTTATAGACATGGTGGCCATGATGGTTGGTCGGCAGGGTCATCGGATATAACTTTTAAAGGGAACCCCTAAGGATGATTCTGTCCAAGTTTGGTTTAAATTGGCTCAGTGGTTTCAGAGGAGAAGATTTTTTTAAAAGTTTACAGACGGACGACAAGTGATGGCTATAGCTCACATAACCCTAAAAAGTAATGTCCATGAAAACAAATGTATGTTCATAGAAAACAAATGTACATTCATGAAAGTAAATGTGCATTGATAAAAAAAAAAATGCATTTGCTTCCTGAAAGTCGTTGATGTGTACTTGTAGACATCACAGTTTGAATTAACATTATTACACTTCCTTTCCCGAACTATTTGCATGCACAATTTCTGTCCAATTTACATCTCTTGTATATCACTGTGCAAATAGATACTAATCAAAAAAGAAATATATTCATGCGTTACAATTTCTAACCAGAGGCTCTCCAGAGCCTGTATAAAAAGAACCAATTGGTCCTATGTAAAAACTATGTCCTGCAGTGGTAGTCATCTTGGAATTCCGATCAACATAAAAAACACAAAGTTTGTAAAGGACCTTCCAATGATTGATGCACAGTTTAGGTTCAATCAGTGCAATAGCTTCAGAGAAGAACATATTTCTGTATTTTCCCCATATGGTCCTGTGTTAATACTATGACCTTTGGTGGCAGCCATCTTGGATTTCCGATCGGCTTATAAAAAACAGAAACCTTGTAGAGTAACTTCCAATGATCATTCCTGGGCAGTTTGGTTTCAATTGTCCAAGTGGTTTCAGAGAAGAAGCGTTTTGAAACATTTTTTCCATAGGGTCCAATGTTAAACTAAGTCCTGCCGTAGCCGCCATTTTGAATTTCATATCAGAACAAAAAACGTAAAGTTTGTAGAGAACCATCCAATGAACATTCATGTACGGATTGGCTTTAATCATATTTGTAGTTTCTGAGAAGAAGGCATTTGAACATTTTCCCATAGGGTCCAATGTTAATCTATATCCTGCGGCGGTGGCCATCTTGGATTTCCGATCGGCATAAGAAAAAGAAACTTTGTAAAGTACCTTCCAATGATCATTCTTGGGCAGTTTGGTTTCAGAGAAGAAGCATTTTGAAACATTTTCCATATAGGGTCCAGTGTTAAACTAAGTCCTGCAATAGCCGCCATTTTGAATTTCATATCGGAACAAAAAAACTTAGATTGTAGAGGACCATCCAATGAACATTCATGTTCAGTTTGGCTTTAATCATATTTGTAGTTTCTGAGAAGAAGGCATTTGAACATTTTCCCATAGGGTCCAATGTTAATCTATGTCCTGCGGTGGTGACCATCTTGGATTTTCGAACGGCATCAAAAACTGAAACTTTGTAGAGGACCTTCCAATGATCATTCCTGGGCAGTTTGGTTGCAATTGTCTGAGTTGTTTCAGAGAAGAAGCATTTTGAAACATTTTTCCCATAGGGGCCAATGTTAAATTAAGTCCTGCCATAGCCGCCATTTTGAATTTCATATCGGAACAAAAAACCTAAGGTTGTAGAGGACCATCCAATGAACATTCATGTACAGTTTGGCTTTAATCATATTTGTAGTTTCTGAGAAGAAGGTATTTGAACATTTTCCCATAGGGTCCAATGTTAATCTATGTCCTGCGATGGCAGCCTTCTTGGATTTCCAATCGGCAAAAAAAAACGAAACTTGGTAAAGGACATTCCAATGATCGTTCATTTACAGTTTGGGTTCAGTCAGTTCATTAGTTTCAGAGAAGAAGATCTTTGAAATTTCAGCCAATCAGATCATATTATTGGCCCTGGCAGCCATGTTGAATATCCGACTGGAACGAAAAACAGGAACTTTGTAGAGGACCATCCAAGGAACATTCCTGCTAAGTGTGGTTCCAATTGGCCCAGTGGTTTCGGAGAAGAAGCTTGAAAGTGAAAAGTTTACAGACGACAGACGCCAAGTGATGGCAATAGTTCACCTGGACCAAACCTGGACCTTTGGTCCAGGTGAACTAAAAACATCGTGGATTGCAGGATAAACACAATATTGATCTATTGATGGTAACTATAGAGTTTGTTTATTTGACTCCATGCGAAACGGGGTAAAAGACTAGCTATATCTCGTTTTTAAGCCTCGTCAAATAAATTCTATATTCTAATATGACGTCCTTCCATCGCTTTGTACGCACACGAGCGATTTATTTAAACGGCAAAATCTTATTAGCACATGTGTGGTGCACACATTTATTCACAAAATAATTTGCTACACTTCTATCAACATTTTAACATCTATATTCACTGAAAATAATCAGCATATGAAAAGATTAATAAATATGTGATGTGCAATTAAAACCTGCAAGCAAAGTATTATTGCTACAGCTGTTCCATCAATATGACTTTCCCTTCGTGTAAGCAAACGTTGATTAGTTATCGCTTGCTCGAATTTTGCGGGTTGAAAGTTAAAGCCTCCAGCCTGTGCCGCATAACTAACTTGTGTGTGACATTGCCCTCAAGACGTAAATATAAATAATCACCTTTCCCATCAAAGTGGACAACCGTATATATACTGAATCGAAATAATTTATGGAAGCCATACTGTGTTTTATCATGAGTTGGCAGGATATAAGTAAATGTTATCTTTCGCTACTAATATCCGCCAGCCCAGTATGGCTTCCATGAATTATTTCTTAATGCACCATCAATAGACCAATAGTGTATGCTTACCTGTGATAAATCTACAAATAGGTGTAAAATGGTAATTGTAAATTATTTTACCTGTGATAAATCAGTCCAGTGGGTAGAAAAATCAATATCACAGATTTCAATGTCAGAATTGTGCACAATATTATTTCTTAAATGTCGAATTCTTTCGATGTCATCTGTTTCATTTAAATGTCCAGGTAATGGCTGATTTCCCCATCCACAAGTTGGAGCGGGAATAGCTGTTAAAAGGTTTCTGATCAGTTTGTATAGCAAGGTGAAGTCAAAATCTGTAGAAACAACAACAACCTGACCACCTGAAATGATTATACAAAATGAACGATGTTTTTCTATGAAACAATAGAAAATAAAAAGACAAACAATATTGGTTGACAAAAATGGATAAACAATAATGGTCGACAATAAAAAGATTAACAATAATGGTGGACAATAAAAGGATAAACAATAATGGTCGACAATAAATGGATAAACAATAATGGTCGACAATAAAAAGATTAACAATAATGGTGGACAATAAAAGGATAAACAATAATGATCGACATTAAAAGGATAAACAATAATGGTCGACAATAAAAAGATTAACAATAATGGTCGACAATAAAAGGATAAACAATAATGATCCAAATAAAAGGATAAACAATAATGATCCAAATAAAAGGATAAACAATAATGGTCGACAATAAATGGATAAACAATAATGGTCGACAATAAAAAGATTAACAATAATGGTGGACAATAAAAGGATAAACAATAATGATCGACATTAAAAGGATAAACAATAATGGTCGACAATAAAAAGATTAACAATAATGGTGGACAATAAAAGGATAAACAATAATGATCCAAATAAAAGGATAAACAATAATGATCCAAATAAAAGGATAAACAATAATGGTCGACAATAAATGGATAAACAATAATGGTCGACAATAAAAAGATTAACAATAATGGTGGACAATAAAAGGATAAACAATAATGATCGACATTAAAAGGATAAACAATAATGGTCGACAATAAAAAGATTAACAATAATGGTGGACAATAAAAGGATAAACAATAATGATCCAAATAAAAGGATAAACAATAATGATCCAAATAAAAGGATAAACAATAATGGTCGACAATAAAAAGATAAACAATAATGGTCGACAATAAAAGGATAAACAATAATGGTCGACAATAAAAAGATAAACAATAATGGTCGACAATAAAAGGATAAACAATAATGGTCGACAATAAAAAGATAAACAATAATGGTCGACAATAAAAGGATAAACAATAATGATCGACATTAAAAGGATAAACAATAATGGTCGACAATAAAAAGATTAACAATAATGGTGGACAATAAAAGGATAAACAATAATGATCCAAATAAAAGGATAAACAATAATGATCCAAATAAAAGGATAAACAATAATGGTCGACAATAAATGGATAAACAATAATGGTCGACAATAAAAAGATTAACAATAATGGTGGACAATAAAAGGATAAACAATAATGATCGACATTAAAAGGATAAACAATAATGGTCGACAATAAAAAGATTAACAATAATGGTGGACAATAAAAGGATAAACAATAATGATCCAAATAAAAGGATAAACAATAATGATCCAAATAAAAGGATAAACAATAATGGTCGACAATAAATGGATAAACAATAATGGTCGACAATAAAAAGATTAACAATAATGGTGGACAATAAAAGGATAAACAATAATGATCGACATTAAAAGGATAAACAATAATGGTCGACAATAAAAAGATTAACAATAATGGTGGACAATAAAAGGATAAACAATAATGATCCAAATAAAAGGATAAACAATAATGATCCAAATAAAAGGATAAACAATAATGGTCGACAATAAATGGATAAACAATAATGGTCGACAATAAAAAGATTAACAATAATGGTGGACAATAAAAGGATAAACAATAATGATCGACATTAAAAGGATAAACAATAATGGTCGACAATAAAAAGATTAACAATAATGGTGGACAATAAAAGGATAAACAATAATGATCCAAATAAAAGGATAAACAATAATGATCCAAATAAAAGGATAAACAATAATGGTCGACAATAAATGGATAAACAATAATGGTCGACAATAAAAAGATTAACAATAATGGTGGACAATAAAAGGATAAACAATAATGATCGACATTAAAAGGATAAACAATAATGGTCGACAATAAAAAGATTAACAATAATGGTGGACAATAAAAGGATAAACAATAATGATCCAAATAAAAGGATAAACAATAATGATCCAAATAAAAGGATAAACAATAATGGTCGACAATAAAAAGATAAACAATAATGGTCGACAATAAAAGGATAAACAATAATGGTCGACAATAAATGGATAAACAATAATGGTCGACAATAAAAAGATTAACAATAATGGTGGACAATAAAAGGATAAACAATAATGATCGACATTAAAAGGATAAACAATAATGGTCGACAATAAAAAGATTAACAATAATGGTGGACAATAAAAGGATAAACAATAATGATCCAAATAAAAGGATAAACAATAATGATCCAAATAAAAGGATAAACAATAATGGTCGACAATAAATGGATAAACAATAATGGTCGACAATAAAAAGATTAACAATAATGGTGGACAATAAAAGGATAAACAATAATGATCGACATTAAAAGGATAAACAATAATGGTCGACAATAAAAAGATTAACAATAATGGTGGACAATAAAAGGATAAACAATAATGATCCAAATAAAAGGATAAACAATAATGATCCAAATAAAAGGATAAACAATAATGGTCGACAATAAATGGATAAACAATAATGGTCGACAATAAAAAGATTAACAATAATGGTGGACAATAAAAGGATAAACAATAATGATCGACATTAAAAGGATAAACAATAATGGTCGACAATAAAAAGATTAACAATAATGGTGGACAATAAAAGGATAAACAATAATGATCCAAATAAAAGGATAAACAATAATGATCCAAATAAAAGGATAAACAATAATGGTCGACAATAAATGGATAAACAATAATGGTCGACAATAAAAAGATTAACAATAATGGTGGACAATAAAAGGATAAACAATAATGATCGACATTAAAAGGATAAACAATAATGGTCGACAATAAAAAGATTAACAATAATGGTGGACAATAAAAGGATAAACAATAATGATCCAAATAAAAGGATAAACAATAATGATCCAAATAAAAGGATAAACAATAATGGTCGACAATAAAAAGATAAACAATAATGGTCGACAATAAAAAGATTAACAATAATGGTGGACAATAAAAGGATAAACAATAATGATCGACATTAAAAGGATAAACAATAATGGTCGACAATAAAAAGATTAACAATAATGGTGGACAATAAAAGGATAAACAATAATGATCCAAATAAAAGGATAAACAATAATGATCCAAATAAAAGGATAAACAATAATGGTCGACAATAAAAAGATAAACAATAATGGTCGACAATAAAAAGATTAACAATAATGGTGGACAATAAAAGGATAAACAATAATGATCGACATTAAAAGGATAAACAATAATGGTCGACAATAAAAAGATTAACAATAATGGTGGACAATAAAAGGATAAACAATAATGATCCAAATAAAAGGATAAACAATAATGATCCAAATAAAAGGATAAACAATAATGGTCGACAATAAAAAGATAAACAATAATGGTCGACAATAAAAGGATAAACAATAATGGTCGACAATAAATGGATAAACAATAATGGTCGACAATAAAAAGATTAACAATAATGGTGGACAATAAAAGGATAAACAATAATGATCCAAATAAAAGGATAAACAATAATGATCCAAATAAAAGGATAAACAATAATGGTCGACAATAAATGGATAAACAATAATGGTCGACAATAAAAAGATTAACAATAATGGTGGACAATAAAAGGATAAACAATAATGATCGACATTAAAAGGATAAACAATAATGGTCGACAATAAAAAGATTAACAATAATGGTCGACAATAAAAGGATAAACAATAATGATCCAAATAAAAGGATAAACAATAATGATCCAAATAAAAGGATAAACAATAATGGTCGACAATAAATGGATAAACAATAATGGTCGACAATAAAAAGATTAACAATAATGGTGGACAATAAAAGGATAAACAATAATGATCGACATTAAAAGGATAAACAATAATGGTCGACAATAAAAAGATTAACAATAATGGTGGACAATAAAAGGATAAACAATAATGATCCAAATAAAAGGATAAACAATAATGATCCAAATAAAAGGATAAACAATAATGGTCGACAATAAATGGATAAACAATAATGGTCGACAATAAAAAGATTAACAATAATGGTGGACAATAAAAGGATAAACAATAATGATCGACATTAAAAGGATAAACAATAATGGTCGACAATAAAAAGATTAACAATAATGGTGGACAATAAAAGGATAAACAATAATGATCCAAATAAAAGGATAAACAATAATGATCCAAATAAAAGGATAAACAATAATGGTCGACAATAAAAAGATAAACAATAATGGTCGACAATAAAAAGATTAACAATAATGGTGGACAATAAAAGGATAAACAATAATGATCGACATTAAAAGGATAAACAATAATGGTCGACAATAAAAAGATTAACAATAATGGTGGACAATAAAAGGATAAACAATAATGATCCAAATAAAAGGATAAACAATAATGATCCAAATAAAAGGATAAACAATAATGGTCGACAATAAAAAGATAAACAATAATGGTCGACAATAAAAGGATAAACAATAATGGTCGACAATAAATGGATAAACAATAATGGTCGACAATAAAAAGATTAACAATAATGGTGGACAATAAAAGGATAAACAATAATGATCGACATTAAAAGGATAAACAATAATGGTCGACAATAAAAAGATTAACAATAATGGTGGACAATAAAAGGATAAACAATAATGATCCAAATAAAAGGATAAACAATAATGATCCAAATAAAAGGATAAACAATAATGGTCGACAATAAAAAGATAAACAATAATGGTCGACAATAAAAAGATTAACAATAATGGTGGACAATAAAAGGATAAACAATAATGATCGACATTAAAAGGATAAACAATAATGGTCGACAATAAAAAGATTAACAATAATGGTCGACAATAAAAAGATTAACAATAATGGTGGACAATAAAAGGATAAACAATAATGATCCAAATAAAAGGATAAACAATAATGATCCAAATAAAAGGATAATCAACAAGTTGAACTGTGAGCTAATGCTCACTTATGATACCCCCGCTCTTCGGCAAACAGGAAGTAGGAATATGATGGGTCCAAAAACGCTTCCCACGATATGGGGTACCTATATGAAGCTTGTGACCAAATATCAGATTCCTGTCATCAATAGTTGCTTAGAAAAATGCGACGAAAAATTAACATATATCTTCAATGTGTATAAAAATCAACAAAGTCGGCAAATAGGAAGTAGGAATCTGATGGGTCCAAAAATGCTTCCCATGACATGGGGTACCTATATGAAACTTGTGACCAAATATCAGATTTCTGCCATCAACAGTTACTGAGAAAAGTGTGACGAAAAATATCTTGGATGGACGGAAGGACGGACAGAGGTAAAACAGTATACCCTCCTCCCCCTTCAGGGAGCAGGGGTATAATAATGGTCGACAATAAAAGGATAAATAATAATGGTTGACACTAAACGGATAAACAATAATGGTCGAAATAAAAGGATAAACATTAATGGTCGAAATAAAAGGATAAACATTAATGATCGAAATAAAAGGATAAACATTAATGATCGAAATAAAAGGATAAATATTAATGGTCGAAATAAAAGGATAAATATCAATGGTCGAAATAAAAGGATAATCATTAATGATCGAAATAAAAGGATAAACATTAATGATCGAAATAAAAGGATAATCAATAATGGTCGACAATAAAAGGATAAATAATAATGGTCGACACTAAGCGGATAAACAATAATGGTCGAAATAAAAGGATAAACATTAATGGTCGACAATAAAAGGATAATCAATAATGGTCGACAATAAAAGGATAAATAATAATGGTCGACACTAAGCGGATAAACAATAATGGTCGAAATAAAAAGATAAACACTAATGGTCGACAATAAAAGGATAAATATTGATGGTCGACAATAAAAAGATAAACAATAATGGTCGACAATAAAAAGATAAACAATAATGGTCAAAATGAAAAGGATAAACAATAATGGTCGACAATAAAAGGATACACAATAATGGTCGACAATAAAAGGATAAATATTAATGGTCGACAATATAAGGATAAACATTAATGGTCGACAATAAATGGATAAACAATAATGGTCGACAATAAAAGGATAAACAATAATGTTCGACAATAAAAAGATAAACAATAATGGTCGAAATGAAAATGATTATCAATAACGGTCTACAATATAAAGATAAACATTAATGGTCGACAATAAAATGATTAGCAATAATAGTCGAAACTAGAGGCTCAGTGGGCTGAGCCTGTGTCGCTCACCTTTCATTCTGCTTAAGGAAATTTAATACATAACCTTCAATACCTTTCATTCTGCTTAAGGAAATTTAATACAGAACTTTCAATACATGCAGATGTTTCCTACCTAGTTTCTGTTCATTTGGCTAAGCAGTTTCAAAGGAGAAGATTTATTAGAAATCGACCAATCAGAAACAAGAATTGCCTGTGGTGGCCATGTTTGCTAACCGATTGGCACGAAATGAGCAATCTTCATTAATGACATTCCACAGATAATTCCTACCAAGTTTCGGTGGTAGTAATGTTTGTTAAGCGATCGGAACGAAATGAGCAATCTTCATTGATGACATTTCATAGATGTTTCCAACCAATTTTCGGTGGTAGCCATATTTGTTCACCCATCGGGATGAAATGAGCAATCATCATAGCGGATATTCCATAGATGCTTCCTACCAAGTTTCGATTCATTTGGCCAAGCAGTTTCAGAAGGGAAGATTTAAACAAAAATCGGCCAATCAGAATCAAGAATTGCCTGGTGTGTCCATGTTTGGTAACAGATCATCACAAAATGTGCACGCCTTAGAGAGGACCATCCATAGATGTGTCATACCAAGTTTGAGTTCATTTGGCCTAGGGGTTTCAGAGGTGAAGATTAAAATGTAAAAAGATAAAGACAGGAACCAAGTGATGGCAAAAACCCACATTGCCTTTGGCAAGATGAGCTAAAATGAATAGTAAAATGTGAATACCTACTTGTAATGAAAAGCATAAACATGTTACACTATATCAGCATTAGTTAATTTCTATGGGAGATAATGGCAAGAATTATCTTTCTTTTAACAGTTTAATCAATAAATCAATTAATCAATATAAAATGATCAAAGAATTGCTATTATTTTTTTTTAATATGAAGAGTTTATTATTACTTGTCTAAGTAACTCTTAATTCTCTTATTCACACATCCTGACATCTGATTATTGAAAGCGACAAAGCCAACCGATATCATGATTCAGAGCTTTTTTTAAAAATTAACCAATCAGAAACAAGAATTTCCAGTGGTGGCCATATTTGTTAACTGATCGAGACGAAATGAGCAATCTGTATAGAAGACCTTACATATATACTTTCTACCAAGTTTCGGTTCATTTGGATACACGGTTTCGGAAGAGAATAATTTTAAATATCGGCCAATCAGAAACAAGAATTGTCTGTGGTGGCCATGTTTGTTAATGGATCGAGATAATATGTGCAATCTTTAGAAAGATTTGATCGATGAACAAATTTACGGTCGCTTACGGTTATGAGGATGTTCCGTCCTATATTAATTAACATTGCAATAAGGAAAAACTCACCAGGAAACAGTTTCGCCTCTTGGTCCTTTGTGCATCTGTAAATACTTCTTTGAGATGTAAGACTTGACTTGTGCTGCTTAAGAAATGATTCTAGTGTATGTCCGGGTACCTTACTCAAGTTACTGTCAAAAAATAGACAGACAGCCTGAGTGGCAATTTTCTGACAAAGAAAAAATAAACGAAAAAAGTTGTTTACTTCCTTTGACAGGGAGTCAGCTTCATCTGTAAATAAAAGACAATTTTATCATACAAATTGGGTTTCATTAATGGAAAGTTCATAAATAAATCTAAAATAAAAGGGTTTATCTTCATTTGTTAAACTAAGCAAATACGGCCTTTAGAAGAGTTTGAAAATACCAAAGGGGTAATCAAAATCAGAAAGTAGAAGATGTACATAAAAACAGAATGGTCCAAAGAAAAAGAACAAACAACGATTTACAAAACATTACACATAAAACTAAATACAGAGCAACACGAACCCCCACTAAAAATCAGGTTTTAAATTAGGTGCTCCGGAGCACATACGGTCATCCCTGATTATTAGTATTACTCGATCTTTAGTTTTCTGTGTAGTGTTTTGTATAATTGTTTGTCTATCCGTCTTCAAAATATAGTGTTAACTGTGACCAATTAATTATTTAAACATATGTGTCAAAAGCCCCAGTTTTTTTTGTGGAGCATATGTTGCTCATCTTTTTAGTTTCCTGTGCTTCTGGTTTTTTTTTTGCTCTGTGCGCCTTCGTTCTGTGTCTTGTGTCCAATGTTATCAGCTGGATCTCTAGACTTTCCATAATTGATTGGTTTTCTTTAACGTTTATTTTGATTGGACAAGCCACCCTATGAAATAAAGCATCACCTGCAGCTGATTTCCATTAACTGTCTCACTAGCAAAGCTCTATTGACGGAACTATGTAATTCCTGTGTTATCTTTTTTATCTATTAGGACCTCTTTTGAGCATACCTGATGAAGGTTATTACCAAAACATGTGCGGTTGTGTGTACTAAATTTGATATCTACGTTTTATATATTTTTTAAATCTAAATTAAGACCAAACTGAATGATTTGAAAATATTAAGTATAACTTTTGATTCATGAAAATAAATCTCACGAAAATCATCTGTCGTGACCACATTATCTCGTTCATATTTATCATTAGCTTTGCTAAGACTCTCCACTACACAGATGTAGAACTTTGTTTTGTCACTGAGAAAATGGGAAGGTGGCGCCGAAACAAAACACAAACAACTTATATATTTTTACCTCCATGTAACTCTAACAAAATGCCTGGACTACTTTTGGTTTCTGTTGAAGATATTACTTCAAGTTTGTATATCCCAGCATCCTCTGTGTCAACATTATTGATAACCAATTGTGGGTTATTTACGTCACAAGAACTTCCGGAATATTTGAGGCAGTTGATCATAAGAGTTGTACTACAGTTGTTGTGTGTCTTCTGCCAATTAACTTGCAACGATCCGGTCGAGTTTGATATTATGTTTGCATTTATCTTGATTGTCCCACCGTAACCTACTGTAATGGGTCCTTTTTGGATTATTTCTATTTCAAAACTTTCTAAAAATTACAAATAAAAGTGTTCTAAATTACTTATTTTTATCAACATATGAAGATATACGAGGAGGGTAAATGATAAATTGGGTCGTCGTCATAGCTACCATATTATGGTATTTGGATTTACAACTATCGGTGAAGTTAGTGCCTAAAGTTGTGAGTTTGAATCCTGTTCATGGCGAGGTGTACTCAATATAATATTATGTGATAAAGATTGTCAATGGCTTGCGACAGGTTGGGGGTTTTCTCCCTATACTACGGTATCCTCCACCAACAAAATATGACCACGATATAGCTGACATTTAATCATCAAAACTTTGAATACATTTAGGGGTCGTCATGGTCATGAGTATATGGTACATGTAATTAGATTGACAATTACCTGTGTAAGCAGTGCTCATCACTACTAAAGTTGTGAGTACGAATCCCGCTCATGGCGAGGTGTACTCGACACATGTTATATGTTATTTCAGGGCTCATTTCTTTTCAATGTAGACAAATGATTTATAGTTGTTCTGTAAGAATATGAAAGCTTAATTTGATGGTATCAATGAAAAAGTAATTCCAAACCATGTCTCACCTGGTTTCAGGTCAATTCACCCTGATAATTATATACATGTAGGATATTAAAATAAAAGAAATATGAATGATATTTAATTATTTATAGATAATAAATTGGAGAAATTTTAAATGAAGCATGCTAAATACATTTTTGTAAGTGTACATTTCGATAATCTAAACATTGCAGTCCCTTGGAATAAGTAAAGCAGGTAAAGATGGGTGAATCGAGTCTGTAGAAATTGTATATGTTCATGGCGATTATAAATTTGCTTTTATTTCAAATGAATTGAAACTGTATGGTGTCTATTGATTACTGTATTTTGACCATGGAAATTATGGAGATCTATCATAAATGTTCATCAGACAATATTCCTAAATATGGGAATGACAAAGCTTTTGGAATTTTTCCAACTACATACCAAGAATATAAACAAAATACAAGTTGATAGTAAGAATTTTTTTATTGAGATCAGTCAGATCGACAATCAATGCACATGCTATCTCCCTTCTTTCACCAAGCTCTCATTCAAATCGATACACTTCTTTACAATTTAAATTAAAATATGCTTTATGTTCATAAAGCTACTTTATTAATTATCAGGGCGAACAGACCCGATACCGTCTACCCTAGGCCTTGGTCGGATATACGAAATTCTTCATCTTGCAAGCAGACGGCTCGCATTCATCTGATAGTGTAGCATCTGTCAAACAATGATTGTGTACGTTTGATTCATGATTGCAGCCATCCTGATGGCACAGCTGTAAACGATTTTGTTGGCCACTTTGAAAAGCAACGTTTTCAAACAATTGATGATGCAGCAAAATTGGTGTCAAAAGATTATTATATGAGTAAAGTTGACCTTAAATAATTCTTGCTCTCCAGCCTTTTTATATAAAAACGGTACTAAAGTTATTCCACTAACTTATTCAGTTTTCCTTTCCAAACTGAAAAGGTTCCTTCAGTATTGGGCATTAACAATGAATCGCTTAGCACAAGCTTTATGCAAGGCTTAATATTTTTGTGTATATATTAGCTGCTCTGATATTGTAAACATTGTACTGTGTAAACAATTTAGCTTTGATTGTTGCTCCTTGTATGGAGACCCTTGATTTTATCTATTGATACATGTATTGATTTTATTTACACATGCATTACTGTATATACATATGTGTGTGTTAATTTATATACTTATTGGTTATGGTTTTGCCACTCGTATTCCTGAATTTGCAAGCTTTATTATGATTCTAGTGCAGCGATGCAGCAGATAATGTTATTGACAGTAGTGCTGATTATTTTGTGTCACTAACTTTTTAAACATTTTAATACTTATTGTTGAACTTTATAAAATAATATAATTGTGTTTTCACTATCATGTTTTCCTACTACTACAGCTCAGGTTCGGACATTTTTGTTTGGAGAACCACAGTTTATCTTTTATTCATTGATTGAAAAACTTGTTATTCATGCTTATTCTTGCTTTATTTCAAATTTAAATTATGCTTTGAAATAAACTGTGGTTAGTTTGCCCAAACCTGACTGTATTTTTTTATACTTATGTTGTTTTACTCTACACTACTTTATATTCTACTCGGCCACTGTATCCAGGATTACCTGGTGTATCAAACCTTGGTGTGTATATGGTGTAAAACACATCAAGTGTTGACAGGGAGGCAGAGAAGAAGCTGTGTTGTATGGCCTGTGGTGGGTAATTGGGAGTGGGAGGGGTTCCTACATAAATTCACAGATTAATGAGAGTATTTTTAGTAAATACATTATCAATCAGAATATGTGCTTTCTTTAGTTTCGTATTTGCCAAAATTCCTTAAGGTCGCTTCCAATTAATTGTTTTGCTGTGCAGAGCTCAACAACCAATCAAAATGTTTCATTTTTAAATTTGAATTGTGTTGCTGTGCAGAGCTCAACAGCCAATCAAAATGTTTCGTTTTTAAAATTTCCTATGACTGGAAATTGAGGTCATCCAATCATAACTAAATATTCAAATTTCCCGGGTTAACATTGACCAATCAGATAACAGATTTTTTTCAAACTCAGCGTCATCCCCGCATCGGTTCTTGCATTCCAAAAAATTGCTTACAACCAATAAGCATATAAATTAACACCCACACGTATGTACAGTGCTCCCTCGTTAAACTGCCACCTTTTGTGCAGTCGGTAGTTTGGCGGTATAACGAGTTTGGCGATAAACTGGAAGTTATGTGATCATATGAAAAGATAAACTTTCAACTCGACTGACATGCATTTTGCACTTGTACAAATACATAAGTATAATTAATACATGTTTAATAAATAAATAAATAAATTAGAATAATTATATTCACATCGGAAATGTCCTGTACAGTTTGCAGATCTGTGTCAATGTTGACAAATTCTTGAACCGTCATGTGTAGCTCGGTACACCAAGGTCATTATAAACACGTGACAGCAACAGTTCATCTTCATTTGTGGGGTTATTGGAAGATCCCATTTAATTGTCAAATTATCGGCAATTTGTTGCTTTGTTAATTTTGGATTTTCCTTTGCATAACTTATAATTGCACGTTTTTGTTTGTCGTCTAATTAATTACGCTTTGTCTTCAAGCACGACATTTTTATGACAACTAATTAAATTACAAATTTTACTCAGGATTAAAAGTACAAATGTAATCACTAGAAAAGTAAATACGGGTAATTATTCTAATCGAAACAACTGATCACCTGTTCCGACCCTCAACTATGAGATCAATGACCGTGTCTGATGACCAGTTTTGACATTCTACAATAACCGGTCAATACACAGCTGTCAAAAGGTAGTTGTGGGTGGTACTATCGGGGGAATTTAAATTGGTTTTACGACTTTTGTGTCTGAAAACCTGTGGCGGATGGCGGTAGCTGAGTTTAGCAGTATAACGGGGTATTTGTAATGGGGGAAATCGGGAGACGAGAATTTTGGCGATAGGCGAGGTTGGCGATAAAACGGGGGGCGATAGACCGAGGGAGCACTGTATATACAGTAACGCATGTGTAAATAAAATTAATACATGTATCAATAGATAAAATCAAGAACTCAGGTGCACATATGTGCAACAAAAGCAAATAAACTAAATACAATTACATATAATAGAAAACAACAAAAATAACTACAATCATCCAATATAGACTGATAATAGCTATATCTATATCTTTAGAACCCATGTAAACCCCTGGATTTTTCATTAATTGATGCAACTTTATAAGTAAGTAAGGAACACAGACTCTGATTTACTCTACTTACGTGATCTGTATACACAAGTCATTCCTATGATAGCTACTACCATTATGACTACAATAGCAACAACACTGAAATATAGGGTATTTAAACAAAAAATTAACATCTGTTTAGATAATTATTACATGTACTGATTAAAAAGAGTTTAAAGATACCAAAAGGGGTAATCAGACACCATAATCGAAGGAGGACAGACAATATAATGACAAAAAGTAAGAAGACAGATTGTCCAGTACCAGTGGAAACTGACGTCGGACAAGTAGATCTTGTATTACGGTTGTCCGATGGGACAAGTGAAAAAAATCAGAGATTCCCAAACATGCCGGTACGACGGACAAATCTATTTCCACTGGTATAAAATACTGGGTTTGTTGTATAAAAGAGCACTGTTTGATCTCCAATTTGTCCATAATTTATTTTGATTAAAACTAAAGTGAAACGCCAGATCAAAACTCTTTTATTGATATCATTTATCGTTCATCCATGCTTTGATGAAGTTCAAGGACATTGACAAAATTGAAGTCGCAATCTCGGAAACGCTTTAATGAACGGAAATATCAATATTTGAAATATAAGAACAAGAATCACTCCGGAACGGACACGTAAAAATTATCGGATATCAATTTGGGACCAAATTTAAACTTGTCTTTTGTGCAAAATACGAGAGGACTTGATTTAGAGGTATATTTTTTTTACCAGAAAAAAGGATTTATATAACACAAATATGAGTTATTACAATTTGTATGGTATTGGATCATAACACAGTAATATTTCAAAAAGAAAAAAGGGAGGGGGGGTACATATAAAAATCACTGGTATGCAAGACTTCAATCAAGGTAGACAGAAATAAAAATATGACATTGAATATATGTCCTTAAGGTAGTTATGAATAAAAAAAAACCCAGAACAAATCAGTTCAGGCAGCTTTAACTATTTACTAAATGTGGGCAGGGTAACGTCAGAGGGGTCGCGAAACAATGTTTTGATTAATCGCAATTGACTTCTCCCAGAAGTCTCCCCACTTCTCTCTGTTGTCTCCCACTTCTTCCTGTGAGCTCTCTGAAAGAGAAGTCACTTCTCCCTCTAATTTGAAAGTAGAGGGAGCCCTGGATAATTATTCTCTTGCTTTTGTAACTTTTATTAATTTTTTTGGAGAACTGAAAGATTGAGTCGGACAAGTACTTTTTTTTAGTTAGTTGTCCGAGGGGACAAGTTGAAAACTATGTTAATGTAGAGGCCTGACAGACAAAACAATGGAAGACGAAATACTACACAGAAAACTAAAGATGGGGCAACCCAAAGCCCACTGAAAATTCCAGATAGGAAAAAGAATGGCCTGCTCCCTTAGTGGCACCTGTTGTGTTACTGTTAAACGACAGGACTATAATCCTATATGGAAATCATGTTGAATATGAATCCCCTACAAAATGAGAGTCAAGACGAATCGAACATCATATTTACGCGGAAATCGTAGCGGACACCACAACACGAAACTAAAAACGCGAAAACATGTCATTGAACAAAATGAACAAGAAAAACTTTACTAAAAACTGGAACTAACTCAGGTGCTCTGAATAAGTAAGCAATATCTGCGTCGCTTGTGGCACCCATTGTTGTGCTACCCATGTTTAAAATCTGGCGATAATGTCATGAACGAGGAAAGGACGGGATTGTGACTACCAAACATAACCGTGATCGTCTGTGACACGGACATTTGGTAACGGTGAAGAACGTTATGATAGCCATCGTCTAAACCTTCGAAGTGATGACTTCAATTTTAACCTTTGTTTCAGTAGTTTCCTGGTTAGCAGCAACCCTCTATTATGGAAATTGAATATGAACACAAACTGAGAGATATATACTACACATACAGGTGCTGCTGGAATAATACTACATATAAATAGAATGTTCACAATGGGAAAATTGAAATCAATTATTTTGTCATAAATTATCGTTCTTATCCGGTCCTCATTTGCAATGTCTATGTGTAAGTCAATGTTTCAAGCAGACATGGCTTTTTATTAGAATCTGAGAGGTTTTTTTTTAATCAAATAAGACATGCCCTTTCCTAAAACAAGATATTCTATTCTATGAAACATAGTCGAATTAATTCTTTTAATCTGTCTTTTAGTGTAGAGTTGGGAAATGTTATGAGTTCAATCCCCATCCATAGTAAGGAGTACTGGATGCAAAGTTATGAATACCCCTTTGGTATCGTCAAACATTTCCTGTCAATTAATTTAAGAATGTCGGTGGTTTTCTCCTGCTACTCCATTTTCTCCCATCCATAAAATGGCCTGCCACCACCAAACTAATCGGAGCGTGATCAGACGTGGACTATGGAATAACAAACGATTTTTTATTATATTCAAGCAAAATCACATTTAATAATCAAAATAAAGCCAAATAATGAAAGTATTATTTCTTTAGTTTAAAAGTAAAAACAAAGGGGTTAAGTAGTAAGTCAAAGAAGGACTATTCAATGGGCAAAAGGAAAGGGACAATAGGACAAACAATGATCTACAAAAACAAACTACATAAACTACAGAGAAAACTCAAGACTGAGAAACAAGAACTAAAAATCGGGGGTGAACTCAGGTGCATCGGAAGGGATACAGAGTTCCTGCTCTACTAGTGACACCCAACACTAGTAATGTAAGCCAGTTTAAAATAAATAGTATGCCAACAAAACCATGAGCTATCATTCTTAACATGTGTATCTGTTAGATGGCCAAAGAGAGGTTATGTTTTCAAATCAAAATGCATTTTTGCTTGGAAAGTTTGATTCAAATATGAGAACTGACACAAGAAGCATTTAAGAAATTTAAATGTGAATTGATTTTCGTGTAAAATGGACTAATATACTAGACAGATATTATAATGATACATTTGCAGTATCTTTCTTTTCTGATCAGTTTCTAACTAAGTAGAGAACAGTCCAATTGGTGTCAAATTAGTTTTAAGATCTTACAGAGAATATTAATGTATCATTAACTACATGTATGTCCAGATATGACAGTCATCTTGTAAATAGCCATCTACATGTAATAACCATACATATGTAATTAAGATTTATCTTTCTTGTATTTAATAAGAAGACATTTTTACCATGTTTACCTACATTGTATGTTCTGCGGTGGAAGCCATCTTAGATTTCTAATCCGCACCTCCAATAAAAAGCTAAAAAGAATATACAAGACCACCCAAATATCATCTAAGTGTCGTTTGGGCTTACTCAGCTTTGTAGTTTCAAATTAGACATATGTTTCCCAATATAGTCGAATGCAGTGTTACCTTGGATTTCCGATCAACACCCAATGAATATTCATGTCAACATTTTACATCAGCAAAGTGGTTTCGTAAATGAAGATAATCAACCAGCCAAGAAATAAAAATAACTCGCATTATCAGATCCTTTGCGATTATTTTTTGTAATATATATTTTATTCTGATCAATTATGCACACATCACAATGCAAATAGCAAAACAATCATGGATAATGTCACCATATTAGTATAAATATAATTTGACACAAAAAATTGTAAATACCTCTATTCACATACGATTATATTTTTTAAACATTAGTCCAAAAGTTTTGCTTTGTATTTATGACCTGAAATAAGGCACTGAAAACACCACACTCATTGAAGCATTGAAGAAATAGAATTCCACTTACATTTTAAACTATTTGATTTCTTGGGGGTACACAAGTACAGAGAATCAAAATAATTTTTTTTGCAATACTTGCTATATTCAACACAGTCTTTCCATACTGGGATTAGATTTTTCAATTTACAAACATAAATGAAATACTTAACTATAACTATTAAAACATTCAATATATTGAAATATTGACCAGTGAGTACACCAAGTATACAGATTTCTGGTGATATAACAAAGTCAATATTACACTTTGTTTGTAAGCAATGTGCAACCTGAAGCCAAATAACACGGACATGAGGGCAGTGGAAAAATAAGTGTACCAAGCTTTCTCTAGTTTCAAAACAAAATCTGCACATTTCAGTTTCAGATAAATTACATTTCATCAACCTTTCATTAGTAAAAATAATTCTTAAGTTAATTTTATACTGAAAAGCTTGAAGTTTTGTACTAATAAGAGTTGTGAAAGGTATTGAGTATATAATATGCCAATCCTCTTTTACAATTTCTTTTCCAAGTCTAATCTGCCATTTTTCTTGTGATTTTGTAGGATGCACATTTTGTTTTTCTAACATCATCTTGTAAAAAGGCTTTGTAGGCTTTAAAGTATTGTTCAACACTGTCACATATCTGTCACAAACTTTTTTAATTTGTTATTTACTGCAATAACCTCTATAAATGTCATGGGTATTGCTTTCAGTAAACCATTATATTCTAAATAATTTGAAAGTATGCCAAAGTTGTTTTGAAACTGTTCTAAACTTAGAAACCCACCTTCATTTTTCAATAAATCATTAATAAAAAATACATCCGCTTTTGCCCAATGCAGATATAAAACTGGTTTTCCTCCAATTTTAATTTCAGAGTTTAGCCAAAGTGGTTGGATTAAAATTTCCTCTGGGGCTGTGGATGGATTATCACGAATACTTGCATAATGTAAAATGATGTCTCGCCAAAAAGAATTGATTTTTTTTGCTAATTGTTTTAGCCCTGAGGGAGAGAGATACCAAAGTTTTTCTCTGCCAGATGCATCTAAATGGTATGATATTGGTACCTTCCAAGGACCCTGGTTCAAGGGGTCTAACATTTTCTTGATCCAGGATACCTTTAAAGCATGAATGAAGGACTGAATATGGGGCATTTTTAAACTACCATTTGAATAATCACAAATTAATGTAGATCGTTTTATTTTATCTGTCTTACCATTCCATATAGAAAATGTTCTGTAAAGATTTAATAATATGATCCGGGGGATCTGGTAAAACAGTAAAACACTGTACAAGAATAGGCAATGCTAATGTTTTAATAACTGTAATCTTTCCCAAAAGGGATATATTTCTAAGGGACCAATCATTCAAAAACTTCTTAATCTTTTCTAACTTTGAATAGTAGTTATCTATGTATCTATCATCCTTAGCAAGAGAATATTGAATACCGAGCAACTTAAATGAGCCAGAATGATTCCATTCAATATCTGTATTTGTTTTAAGTTCCAATCCACAGCCCCGTCTGGCCCCAATTCAAACTACCTGTGTTTTATCACAATTTGCTCTCAGTCCAGAACAGATGGAAAACAGCGATATCATATTTAAAGCTTCATTTAATGAATTCTCATCATCGGCTAGAGACAATGTTGAGTCATCAGCATACTGGCTGATAAGAAATTCCGAGTTATTAATACTGATATCTTTAATCTTTGGATTAAATTTCAATGCAGCACTAAGTAGCTCCACAGCAATAATAAATAAATAAGGAGATAAAGGGTCATCTTGATGAACACCCCTCCTTACTACAAATCTTTCAGATAAATGTCAAACTCTCTACATTTTAATAGTGTTTGAAACCAATAAATAATAGACTCACCAAAGCCAAAGAACTCTTAAGATTTGGATATAAAAGACCACTCAACAGTCAAAGAAATTAGGAAATTGAAATCACAGGACAGTCAGACCAGTGAATGCCTAAGATTTACTGGTCCGAACAGAATTTCACTGGTCCGACAAAAAGTCTCAATCGAATCAAAGGACTTTTCAAAATCTAAAAGTATGAGTAGACCAGGTATTTCTTCATCCTCATATCTATCAATGAGAACACATACTAATCGGGTACACTCACCAATATATCTACCTTTCATAAAACCTACTTGTGTTTCACTAATAATTGTATGCAAGACTTTTTTTAATCTTTGTGCAATACTAGAAGAACATATTTTATAATCAACATTTAATAAGGAAATAGGATGCCAATTTTTTATATAAAAATTTGACTTGCCCTCTTTTGGAAGACAAGTAATAACTCCTTGTCTTTGGGTCACAGATAAATGACCTTTTTCATATCCATGATTGAAGGATCTAATCAAAAATGGATTTATATATGAATATATGAATATGGTACTGCTTTGACAACTCTTTTACCTATTTTGTTCCTGTATTTAAATACTGATATAGTGACAGCCGGAACCTTTGTACCGTAATGAGAGCGGGAGGTTTGGCGCTTTAAAATCTGATTCAACTCACCATTTCTTTAGAAATGCCTGTACCAAGTCAGGGTCATTACGGTTTTCAGTTTTCCGGTTGTTGACTGATTTTGTCTGTTTATGTAATTATGAGTTTTGACTTTCCCTTTGTAAGATTGTTCGGAGTTCGGTAATTTTGTTATTACCCTTAATTTCCAAAAGAATTTATAAAATTCAGTGGTAAAACCATCCATACCAGGTGACTTACCATTTATCATAAGCTTTAGTGCAGAAAGGGTTTCTTGGGGAGTTAGTTACCCTTCTAGGTCTAATTTTTTTTATCTTGTTTTAATTTAGAAATATATGGATTATTAATATTATCATCAAATAAAAATAAAAGTGTTTATCTGTGAAAATGGTCTCTCTACTTTCACATAGAGTTTGATAGAATAATGTTTGTTGTACTAAAATATCCTTCTGATGTGTAACTTCAGTATTATCCTCCAAAATTAATTTTCGAATAATGTTTTCGGTGTAGCGTCTTTTTTCAAGATTGCAAAAGTAACGAGTACTTCTTTCACCTTCTATGTACCATTTAGCTTTAGCTCTTGTAATTATACCTTTGACTTTTTCTTCCCTTATATTTTTTAACTCAGATTCTAATTTAGAAATTTCCTCCTCATGTGTCCCCCCATTCTTATATAAAATAGTGAGCTTTGATTCAAGTTCAAATTCAATATTTTCTCTCTCTTTTTTCTTAAAGGTAGACTTAGAGTATGATATGGTCTTACCACGTAGCATAATTTTTAAGGTTTCCCAAAACAGCTGGTCATCAATACTGAACTGAATATCAAACATGTTCTCATTATCTTCTGTTTTGTATTGACCAATTACCTCGGCTATGCAATCTTTTACAATTCTAATATATTCTTCATCATGCAAGAGACGATTATTGAACTTCCAAGTTCCCTTCTTACCCCTCTCGTGTTCTTTAAACTGAAATGCCAGATACACTGGTGAGTGGTCAGACCTATATGCTACACCAATATTAGACTCATGAATAAATGATTGAAGATGAGAAGAAATAAGGAAATACCGGTAATCTAGCCTAGTTTATTTTTTAGCAGGACTTCTCCATGTATACCTCTTTATATCAGAATTAAGTTCTCGAAAAGAGTCAACTAAGTCAAGCTGCTCCATCATCAAGTGAATTTGTTTTTGTGCTTTTTCATTATTTTTATGCATATAATTCAACATTTCCATACTATAGTCAAGATGCACATTCCAATCGCCACCAATTATTATTGATGAGTTACCTAAACTTTCAATTTTACGTTGTAGATTTGTAAAAAATTGAGGCTCATCATTATTCGGCCCATATACTGCTACCAGTGTCCAAAGAGTATCATTAATTCTAACGCTCAAAATGATAAAGTTCCCGTCACTATCTTTTACTTCCTTCTCAAAATGATATTGAAATGTGTTTCGAAATAAAATTGCTATGCCCCTAGTATTACTGGACTGAGAGCTAAATTTTATATCGTTACCTCATTCTGATCTCCAGTATGGTTCAGTTTCATTTTTACTATGTGTATCAAATAAAAAAGAAACATCATAGTTTTGTCTATACTTTAAAAATATGTCTCGTCTCTTTATTTTATCTGATGAAAGCCCCCTACAATTGATACTACCAATTTTTAACAATGCCATAGCTGTAGATATTCCTAATACATATCCATAAAAATGTTGCTTCATAAGAGTGTGTTCACGAAAGCCAATGTTTCATACAGATCATGTTTTATATATAGAAAAACCCTACAAATGCAGCCCTCCAATGAAAATTTCTTCCTCATCATGAATGAAAAAAACAAAATAACTAGAACTGTGAGTAACCTCACTGAGTGATACCCCCCACTTGCAATACTATGATGTTCAAACTTTGGAATACAGGTATATTAGCAAGTTAATTATCTCCCCTTCTAAATTTTAGACAGCAACGGTATTCCTTCATGCACATCTGCAGGTTGTGTACTACAACTGTGTAAAGTTTCATAAAACTCCAATAAGCCGATTAGGAGGAGTTGCGCTTACAAGGTACATGTCCCCCCTTTTCGTGAAAGTATAAGTTGAATTATCTCGCCTTTTAAATTTTGGACAGCAACCATATTCCTTCATGCACATCTGCAGGTAGTGTACTACTACTGTGTAAAGTTTCACAAAACTCCAATAAGCCGTTTAGGAGGAGTTGCGCTTACAAGGTACACGACCCCCCTTTTTGTGAAAGTATAAGTTGAATTATCTCCCCTTCTAAATTTTAGACAGCAACCATATTCCTTCATGCACATCTGCAGGTAGTGTACTACAAATGTGTAAAGTTTCATAAAAACCCAATACGTCGCTTAGGAGGAGTTGCGCTTACAAGGTACATGGACGAACGGACAGGGCGATTCCTATATACCCCCCAAAACTTTGTTTGCGGGGGGTATAATAATATATTTTAAGACGACAGACGACTGACAAATTGAAAGTGTGTTGAAGACAGGCTTGAGCTCAAAACACCGTTAAAAACAAAAGTTATACCTTGAGCTTTCTCTGTGTACTTAATACTCGACAAATATTATTCATAAATTATACATGTATGCTGTATGCACTAATCTGAATGGGTACAGGACGTTTCGTCCATAGCACCAGTTCGGCCACACTTTATAAAGACGTTTCGGCCATGGTTTTATTTATGTTGTTTTATGTGTTATTTATAACAATATTATGCATTAATAATCATATTGAATAAAAAAATTAATAAAAAATTGAAAAACGATATAGTTTAGCAAATATTATCACTATTCTTCTTTTACCAATCGCGGCAATGTGCAGGTCCACATGAAGAGAAGAAACCAAAATCTACATTTTACATAGCTTTAAGTCTTATAAATCTAGATTTAATAACCATTTTGGGTGATACTAAACAGAGTCGACTAGAGTCGATTAGAGTCTACTACTGAAATAACGCAAAATAAACATGTAAAAGTACTGCATTACTTTGTAGATGATATCAAATGACTTAAATGATATTTATAAGTTAATTTTATTGATGTCTTAGTTCTCACGGAGTGAAAATATACCAGAAAGATTGGCGCGATTTACTTCCGGTTTACCAAAATAGAAACGAGTAACTTTTATACGCAATACTTTTAAGAACTCAATAAACAAATGATTTTGTTGTTATGAATAAAGGTTTATATTACACAATACATTGATTTTCAGCTTTTTTCTGGTCTGAAATACTCAAATACTATTCATGAGTTATTTGGGAAAAATAATATTTCATATTTCAGTCGAAAAGAACTATAAAAGTTACTCGTCTCTATTTTGGTAAACCGGAAGTAAATCGCGCCAATATTTCATGTATGATTTTCACTCCGTGAGAACTAAAACATCAATAAAAGTAACTTATAAATATCATTTAAGTCATTTAATATCAACTACAAAGTAATGCAATACTTTTACATGTTTATTTTGCGTTATTTCAGTAGTTGACTCTAGTCGATTCTAGTATCACCGACCATTTTCAGTACTTTATTTAAAAAAGAAATGATTTAACAAATATTATCATTGTTCTTCTTTTCCCAATCTCTGCCATTTGCAGATCGACACGAAGAAAAGAAGTCATAATCTATGATTTCCTTAGTTTTGAGTGTTACCTATATGAAAATCTGGAATTAATCATAATTTTCTGTACTTTATTACAATTTTTTTTTATTTAAAACGATATATTTCAGCAAATATTACCATTGTTCTTCTTTTCCCAATCGCAGCGATTTGCAGATCTGAAAATCGTGGCAATTGAGAGAAGAAGAATAATGGGGCCCTGATTTGGTTAATAAACTTATTTCTATTTCTATATAATAATTTTGTTTATATTAATCATGAAATTTCGGAATATTAATGTTTAAACCATTTTATGATTAATGATCAATATAAACTGGAGGATTCAAAACCGGGGCAGGTATTTTTCAGTAGTTTATATAAGGTATAACTTTTGAACGGAATGAGATATGTTCATGATGTAAATTCCATAATAAAGAAGAGATTAAAGGCTTTAATTTGATAAAATGTTTTTTTTTTAATATTGACATTTGATACCCGATTGTGGCAAGACAGTATTTTTCAATCGCGGAAATGACGATAAATTGTATCAAAATTTTTGTTTTGATCACCTATAACTCTTTATAAATCAAATGTCTGTCAAATAAATGTTACACCATTTCAAAGCTTATATGATATGCATACGTGTAATTACCACGATTACTATAAAAATAATTCCCCTAAGAATAGATACTAAAAGGTACAGACTACGACACTCGGTTTTTTCATCCATACTTCCGAAAATAACAAAGTAAATAAATGGTCAGTCATCTCGACGCCAATATGTAATGCGCATATGCATCACTGTGATGTGTATTACCATGATTAATTTTAAAAAATCCCCTATTAATCCATACTAAAGTACAGACTACGACATTCCGTTTCTTCATACATACTTATTAAATATAAACTATGGCCGAAATGGTTTGTGGACGAAACGTACTATGGCCGAACCGGTGTGTGGACGAAACGTCTCGAAAGCATCTGAACAGGCAGAAAAGTGATCAAGTTGCATTGGTAAAAAAAAACAATACTAAACACTGTATTGATTCTATTGCAGATAAATTATCAACACAATCTACTTTAAGTCCTGCTCTAAGAATATAAAACTAATACATGTATTGTATCATACAGACTTGTAATCTTCTGTCAAGAGGAGACTCCATCCCCCCCCCCATCTCTTTTTTTTTACTATCTGAAGATAATAAAAATCTGCATATAATACTTGGGTCTGGGTCGAGATAAAAAAAAAAAAAAAAAAGTGCAGATAAAATATATATGAACTAAATATGCAGCAAGGTAAATTGCGACCCACTTATCCCTATGGGCTATTGCCCTAACGGCCTGGTGGCTGCGACAGTCACATGGCAATTATAAACTGCTGCCAATCAGGGTGAAACATTGACACACAGTAGTTCTAAAATGGATTATACATGATAATTGTGTTTGTATGTTTTACCTCTTACCAGAAAAACTATCGTTATATCATTATGATTAAAATAAGAGAGAAAAAAGTAAGCTGCATGTTCCCCATGTTTTGTTTGCAGAATTAACTTCCGGTATACTATTCCCAGTCGACCTCGGATCAGAGGCTTTTGATTGGTCGACATTACGTATATAACTTTATGCAACTTAGCCATGTGAACGTGTTTATCGCATACCAAGACCTTATAACTTATAATTTCAAAAACTTATAAGGCATTAATTTAATGAAAGAAAAAAAAACCACACACCATATAAAGAAAAGTGTCACAACTTCTGAATAAAATAAACAAAGAAGAAGAAAAAATACAATAAAAAATTAAAAACTACAGTTTCAAAAATAGAGAGAAAGCATCAAGCTTTAATATAAACAATACGTCAAATATATATATGTATGTAAATACCAAAAAAAATAATAATCTGGAAATTTCCCTTTTTCTATTACCGTCAATGTTCACTATTTCACATGTCCGTAGAAAAAAAAATCAACACTGAAGACTGTAACAAATGAGACAGTGGGATGAACTTTATTAAGTTATGTTGTCCTCAGGTAAACAAACGGGTACTCTTTCATGTAGACAAGTTTTGTCTTTCTTGCAATTATACCAGGTTAACAAAACTTTACATTTCATAATTCTCCCTTGCTTATGAAATTATCAACAAGATTTTCACTCTGTTTTACTTCTGAACAATTTGAATGTCAAAGTGAAATGTTGACTCGTAAATTCTTAGGATTTTTCAGATGCCATTCTTACTAACACTTTCAATGGATTATTGACATTGTTTATGCTAATTTCATTACTGACCTATATTGTCTATCTTTCATAAACGTTTGCTTCATTACCATGGCTATTCATTAAAATAAAAAAAAGCGAAAAAGTTATCCCGAAACTCATACTGCGTAAGCAAAACTTTACATTTCTCTATTTTTTTCTCGTTCCTTCACTTTATGAAATATAAAATTACATACATTGTGTACTTTGCTGCTGTATCAATCTCTTTATCTTTGTCAGGAACATCTGTAAACCAAACATTTGATGATAATAGATAGATTGACTTAATAAATGTAAGAGAAACAGAATGGACAATCCACAGAAACTGGCAACATATAAAGGGTTCACAAGACACAAGACGAAGACAAACAAAACACAACACAATTACTAACACAACAGTATGTGGTCAAAAGTATTGCCACATGTAAAAAAAAATCCCTATGCATTCAACCAAAACCATATTTTTTCAAAAAATTATTGTGAAGTCATTTCTGGAAAGATTTTAGCAAATATTACACCAAAACATTCAGAATTATCTATATATTGACTGTTTATTTGTTCATTATGTTTATAGGAGTGGTTTTCATTAAAGACCGGTTTCCTGTTTGAATTTTCTTCATTTCCTTGTACATTTGATCGATGTTATATTATAAATGCATCATAATTATTCAGGTTTAGAAATAAAGAATGGAGAATACACACAGGTGATAAAAAAAACATTGTACTGCATGTCAAATAATTAATAAGCTGTAGTAAGAAAGAAACAAACAAGTTTGTGTGATTTTAGAGGAAGAAGCATACTTATAGGTAACTGCGGAACCGTAGCCATTTATGGTCCTTTTTTCTTTCTTTTTTGGCAGACCATAGGGCTACGGATTTCACCCTATCAACAATTTGCTGAACTGCGACAGTAATTTTCACAACAAAACGCTTTGTGAGAACGAAGTCATGTGGATAACTCGTTTCGTTACAATGATTGCCTGTGGTGGCCATGTTTGTTAATAGATCGGGACAAAATGTGTAATCTTTAGAGAGAACCTTCCATAGATGCTTCCTACCAAGTTTCAGTTCATTTGGCTCAGGGGTTTCAGAGGACAAGATTAAAATGTGAAAAGTTAACAGCCGACGGACACCAAGTGATGACAAAAGCTCACATTGCCTTTGGCAAGGCGAGCCAAAAATAAAATGTCACAAAATATTGTATGTTTCTTCGGCACATAATCGTCATATGAAACTTTTCAGTGTACAAACTAAACACTTGACGTCAACTCACAACATGCATATTTAATTGCGGATAAAATCCATTTATACTTTTTTCCAAAGATGTCTTTGTTGTCTATCGTATCGTTTTAATTGACATGTTGAATTTAAAAAAAATTAATATGGCGGCTCAATATGGCTAGAACCTTTAGTCACTCCATGTCAATTGAGGATTAGCCAAAGAAAAACTTGCTAACTAATAATTGCATCATAGTTTATTTATATGCTTACAATGCAATTAATTTACCATTAGCAAGCAATAGGTATCAGTTAATTTAAACCCCTACAATTAACAAGCAGTAGGTATCAGTTAATTTCTATGTTTACAATATCAAGCAATAGGCATGGATTTATTTCACGTCTTCATTTTACAATTTATTTACTACACCATTAATAATAAACCTCGAAGAAATAAAAACAGCTCGAACACATGGGATAAGAAGGGCTATAGGACACCCTCCCTCTTTCATATTCGCTAGCCAATGGATACGACCCCCTCACCTCCCTCTTCATCACTTGTTGTGGTGTTAGCTACAAATTCGTAATTCGCGTACACAGCCATAAGTAATTATAATACGATTTTCAGCCAATCGGCAAAAGTCATTAATTTCATCTCATGCCAAAATATGTACACAGTTAACTGAAAGCACTAAGCATATGACAAAAACATCTTGTGCATTTTTGGAAGTTCCTAATGGGATATTTTGCATTTTGGAAGTTCTTCATGTGATTTTTTGCATTTTTGGAAGAAACTCACAGGATGTTTTTGAAATTCTTCATAGGATTTTTTGGAAGTTCTCTATGGGATTTTCTGCATTTTTGGAAGTTCCTCATGGGATTGTGTGAATTTTGGAAGTTCCTTATGAGATTTTGTGCATTATTGGAAGTTCCTAGTGGGATTTTTGGCATTTATGGAAGTTCCTCGTGGGATTTTGTGCATTATTTGAAGTCAATCATGTGATTTTGTGCATTTTCAGATCATCGTGGGATTTTGTGCATTATTTGAAGTCAATCATGGGATTTTTTGCATTTTCGGAAGATCCTCGTGGGATTTTGTGCATATTTGGAAGTTTCTCCTGTGATTTTGGGCATTTTTGGAAGTTCCTCGTTGGATTTTGTGCATTTTTGGAAGTTTCTCTTGGGATTGTGTATATTTGAGAGTTCTTCGTGGGATTGTGTACATTTTTGAAATTCCTCCTGGAATTTTGTGCATTATTCGAAGTCAATCATGGGATTTTGTGCATTTTCGGAAGATGCTCGTGGGATTTTGTGCATTATTTGAAGTCATTCATGAGATCTTGTGCATTTTCGGAAGATGCTCGTGGGATTTTGTGCATATTTGGAAGTTTCTCTTGGGAATTTGTGCATTTTTGGAAGTTCCTCGTTGGATTTTGTGCATTTTTGGAAGTTCCTCATGGGATTTTGTGCATTTTTGGAAGTTCTTTGTGGGATTTTGTGCCTTTTTGGAAGTTCCTCATGGGATTTTGTGCATTTTTGGAAGATCCTGGTGGGGTTTTGTGCATAATTGGAAGTTCCTCATGGGATTTTGCTCACTTTTGGAAGTTCCTCGTGGGATTTTGTGCATATTTGGAAGTTCCTCGTGTGATTTTGTGCAGTTTTGGAAGTTCCTCGTGAGATTTTGTGCATTTTTGGAAGTTCCTTGTAGGATTGTGCATATTTGAGAGTTCCTCATTAGATTGTGTACATTTTGGAAGTTCCTCGTGGGATTTTGTGCATTTTTGGAAGATCCTCGTGGGATTTTGTGCACATTTTGGAAGTTCCTCATGGGATTTTGTGCATTTTTGGAAGTTCCGCATATCATTTTGTGCATTTTTGGAAGTTCCTCATGGGATTTTGTACATTTTTGGAATTTTCTCATGGCAAACCATACGTGTCCATTTCATCCTTTCACTTTTTCTCTACAAAATATGTGTTTTTGCAACATGCATACTGATTGATTGCGGCTATCGCTGGCTACAACCAGTTCAAAACGTCATCCTGTAATCACGAATATCCGGGTAACACGGCCAAGGTTGAGGCAGAGGAGACGGATCGTAACATTTGTCTGGCGAAGATGTCCCTCATTAGGACTAAGCCAAATCATTTTTATGATATGATATGATTTTTCACATATATTTTATTTTAACAATTTCTACTGCAAGTAAGCTTTAGTTAGGGTGAATTATTGATGATAGCACTATCTTGAGGACATTATGATTTTTTTTTTTTAAACATTCGTAGATAGAAATATATGAAAAAAATACCTAATTGTTATGCTTTTTTGATATAGTACATACAATAAAATGTGCAATTTTATTTATCTTGATTTTTTCCCTATTTGAAAATGCAGCTAAAAACTAGAACTGAGTGACCTCACTGAGTGATACCACCAGCTTGCAATACTATGATGTTCAAATTTTGGAATACAGGTATATTAGCAAGTTACCTATGAAAAAAGAACGGATATGGAGTAATGTCAAGGAGACAACATCCCATCTCCAAAATAAACTAACCAAGAACATACATCTAGGGGTCGCCACAAGGTCTTCAACAAAGTGGGATTGTTTAAAATCAATACGGTTTCATCAGTATACATGAGGATTACAACATTTCCTAACTTTTGTACAAGAGGATATAGGTCACATCAAATGTTATTGATTCAAAATTAATTATTTATTCTTGAGTAGTTTTAACTTGAGCAAACATCGGCACTGGTCACTATGCTTAGTGGGTCAGTATAATAATATTATTATCAAACCTCTGTGGAGTTTCGCTAAGGAAAACTGACTTATCAAATATTAACATAAATGTACATTTTCCAAAGGAACATATAGACCAAATAACATCAAATTGATCCAGATGTAGTGTTTATAGAAAGAAGATTGCCGCAGTGCTGCTGGATAGGGACCGTTTCGCACTCATTTAGGGTATATATGATCATTATTAAAGACCCTATTGTGATTATGAAATGTAGAATGACAAGCAGAACGCTGTTCCTTTACTTTAATTTGTGTCTAAGTGAAAAAGTGGATAGTATCCCATGTTCATTTACATCCACATTCTTTCTTACCAGACATATATTACAAAATATTCCTTTAAAGCATGCTTTGATTATAATATTGTAACCAAAAGGATCTCAGTTTTCGTATTTAATGCTATAATTTTGTTTTATGTTGATTTTACTTACTTTCTCTAAAGACATCGCCATAAAGCAAATATTTCGGGGTTGACTGGTCAAATCCATAAATACAGCGATAAGTAACATTTAAGTCTGCTTCAGACAGATTGCGGATAACAACACCAAACCCATCTTTATTATATGTTCCATGGTATTTCACTTTGGGATCATTTGAAAATGTTTTTACATCCAGAATTATCGACTTAGGTCCAACAAACCATCCTGCCGGCTCAGTGCAGCAGTTTTCAACTGGACAAAACAATATCAAATTCTGTCCATAAGCAGTTACCTTTTCTTTTACAACCCACTGAAGTTGACCTGAATAAAACAAAATAAATAACGATGCAATACAATTATTGAATGATTGATACTGATACTATTGGGCTTTGTCAAATCATGCAAGAAACATTATTCAACGAGACCGTAGGCCAAGAAGAAGGTTGCATTTCTTGGGTTGATATATCTTTTGATTATAGCAGTATAATATTTTGTGTAGAAGGTAACATAGAGCTAAAACACAATGTTCCCTGATATTTTCACCAGGGCAATATCATTTCAAATCATGACGTCATTGATGTGTTAAGATGGTGATTTCGTCATTTTATGTTTTTAAAGTTATGCTTTACAAATAAGAATATTGATTAATAGTATCATGATATCCCTTGCAGAAAATTAATTGCACCTAAAAGATCATGCAATTCTGCTTTAAAAAATATTCATTATTATTATACTTGGTGTAAGTTTCTGCAGTGATATTTGGTACTGTAATATTTTGTCATATTACCTAGGTAATATTTTGGCATATTACCTGGACAATTAGACACTTAGTATAATAATGATATTAATGTGGTCTTGTTCAGGTAATATGCCAAAATATTACCCAGGTCTGAGAGACATATTATCCTCCCCTTCGGTCAGATAATATGTCTCTCAGATCTGGGTAATATTTTGGCATATTAGCTGGACAAGACCACATTATCATATAAATATTTGTGCAATAGCCCTATGATATTAACTGAAATTAAAAAATAAATAATTGTGTTATTGAAAAAAACAAATTTTCAAAATATTTCTGTTGTACATGCTATTTATCTCATTTTAGTTTACTATACCAGATTGAAAGAATAGATAATAATATAATCTACAAAAAATCTTAATCAGCACAACACACATGTATTTTGAATGATAAACGATCATGAAATGCATTTTAACTAATAATTATAAAGCTGTATTCCAATGGGTGTATGGACAATAACAGAAAAATGAAGCTGTATTAACCTGTGTGCATGGACAATAGCAGAAAAATGAAGCTGTATTACCCTGGGTGTATGGACAATAACAGAAAAATGAAGCTGTATTACCCTGGGTGTATGGATAACAACAGAAAAATAAAGCTATATTACCCTGGGTGTTTGGTCAATAAAAGAAAAAATGAAGCTGTATTACCCTGGGTGTACGGACAATAAAAGACAAATGAAGCTGTATTACCCTGTGTGTATGGACAATAACAGACAAATGAAGCTGTATTACCCTGTGTGCATGGACAATAACAGAAAAATGAAGCTGTATTCCCCTGGGTGTATGAACAATAACAGAAAAATGAAGATCTATTACCCTGGGTGTATGAACAATAACAGAAAAATGAAGCTGTATTACTCTGGGTGTATGGACAATAACAGAAAAATGAAGCTGTATTACCCTGGGTGTATGAAGAATAACAGAAAAATGAAGCTGTATTCCCTTGGGTGTATGGACAATAACAGAACAATGAAGCTGTATTCCCCTGGGTGTATGAACAATAACAGAAAAATGAAGATGTATTACCGTGGATGTATGGACAATAACAGAAAAATGAAGCTGTATTACCCTGGGTGTATGGACAATAACAGAAAAATGAAGCTGTATTACCCTGGGTGTATGGACAATAACAGAAAAATGAAGCTGTATTTCCCTGGGTGTATGGACAATAACAGAAAAATGAAGCTGTATTACCCTGGGTGTATCGACAATAACAGAACAATGAAGCTGTATTACCCTGGGTGTATGCACAATAAAAGACAAATGAAGCTGCATTTTCCTGGGTGTATGGACAATAACAGAAACAAGAAGCTGTATTACCCTGTGTGTATGGCCAATAACAGAAAAATGAAGCTGTATTCCCCTGGGTGTATGGACAATAACAGAAAAATGAAGCTGTATCATCCTGTGTGTATGGACAATAACAGACAAATGAAGCTGTATTACCCTGGGTGTATGGACAATAACAGAAAAATGAAGCTTACAGTATTACCCTGTGTGCATGGACAATAACAGAAAAATGAAGCTGTATTACCCTGGGTGTATGGACAATAACAGAAAAATGAAGCAGTATTACCCTGGGTGAATGGACAATAACAGAAAAATAAAGCTGTATTACCCTGGGTGTATGGACAATATCAGAAAAATGAAGCTGTATTCCCCTGGGTGCAAAGACAAACAGAAAAATGAAGCTGTATGACCCTGGGGGTATGGAAAATAACACAAAAATGGAGCTGAATTCCCCTGGGTGTATAGACAACAACAGAAAAATGCAACTGTATTCCCCTGGGTGCATAAACAATAACAGAAAAATAAAGCTGTATTCCTCTGGGTGTATAGACAATAACAAACAAATGAAGGTATTCCCCTAGATGCATGGACAATAACAGAAAAATGAAGCTGTATTACCCTGTATGTATGGACAATAATAGACAAATGAAGCTGTATTACCTTGTGTATATGTACAATAACAGACAAATGAAGCTGTATTCCTCTGGGTGTATAGACAATAACAAACAAATGAAGGTATTCCCCTAGGTGCATGGACAATAACAGAAAAATGAAGCTGTATTACCCTGTATGTATGGACAATAATAGACAAATGAAGCTGTATTCCCCTGGGTGTATAGACAATAACAGACAAATGAAGCTGTATTCCCCTGGGTGTATAGACAATAACAAACAAATGAAGCTGTATTACCCTGGGTGTATGGACAATAACAGAAAAATGAAGCTGTATTACCCTGGGTGTATGGACAATAACAGAAAAATGAAGCTGTATTACCCTGGGTGTATGGACAATAACAGAAAAATGAAGCTGTATTCCCCTGGGTGTATGGACAATAACAGAAAAATGAAGCTGTATTTCCCTGGGTGTATGGACAATAACAGAAAAATGAAGCTGTATTACCCTGGGTGTATCGACAATAACAGAACAATGAAACTGTATTCCCTGGGTGTATGGACAATAAAAGACAAATGAAGCTGCATTATCCTGGGTGTATGGACAATAACAGAAAAAAGAAGCTGTATTACCCTGTGTGCATGGACAATAACAGAAAAATGAAGCTGTATTCCCCTGGGTGTATGGACAATAACAGAAAAATGAAGCTGTATCACCCTGTGTGTATGGACAATAACAGACAAATGAAGCTGTATTACCCTGGGTGTATGGACAATAACAGAAAAATGAAGCTTACAGTATTACCCTGTGTGCATGGACAATAACAGAAAAATGAAGCTGTATTACCCTGGGTGTATGGACAATAACAGGAAAATGAAGCTGTATTACCCTGGGTGTATGGACAATAACAGAAAAATAAAGCTGTATTACCCTGGGTGTATGGACAATATCAGAAAAATGAAGCTGTATTCCCCTGGGTGCATAGACAAACAGAAAAATGAAGCTGTATGACCCTGGGGGTATGGAAAATAACACAAACATGGAGCTGAATTCCCCTGGGTGTATAGACAATAACAGAAAAATGCAACTGTATTCCCCTGGGTGCATAAACAATAACAGAAAAATGAAGCTGTATTCCCCTGGGTGTATAGACAATAACAGAAAAATGAAGCTGTATTCCCCTGGGTGTATGGACAATAACAGAAAAATGAAGCTGTATCACCCTGTGTGTATGGACAATAACAGACAAATGAAGCTGTATTACCCTGGGTGTATGGACAATAACAGAAAAATGAAGCTTACAGTATTACCCTGTGTGCATGGACAATAACAGAAAAATGAAGCTGTATTACCCTGGGTGTATGGACAATAACAGAAAAATGAAGCTGTATTACCCTGGGTGTATGGACAATCACAGAAAAATAAAGCTGTATTACCCTGGGTGTATGGACAATATCAGAAAAATGAAGCTGTATTCCCCTGGGTGCATAGACAGACAGAAAAATGAAGCTGTATGACCCTGGGGGTATGGAAAATAACACAAAAATGGAGCTGAATTCCCCTGGGTGTATAGACAATAACAGAAAAATGCAACTGTATTCCCCTGGGTGCATAAACAATAACAGAAAAATAAAGCTGTATTCCTCTGGGTGTATAGACAATAACAAACAAATGAAGGTATTCCCCTAGGTGCATGGACAATAACAGAAAAATGAAGCTGTATTACCCTGTATGTATGGACAATAATAGACAAATGAAGCTGTATTCCCTTGGGTGTATAGACAATAACAGACAAATGAAGCTGTATTCCCCTGGGTGTATAGACAATAACAAACAAATGAAGCTGTATTAACCTGGGTGTATGGACAATAACAGAAAAATGAAGCTGTATTACCCTGGGTGTATGGACAATAACAGAAAAATGAAGCTGTATTACCCTGGGTGTATGGACAATAACAGAAAAATGAAGCTGTATTCCCCTGGGTGTATGGACAATAACAGAAAAATGAAGCTGTATTTCCCTGGGTGTATGGACAATAACAGAAAAATGAAGCTGTATTACCCTGGGTGTATCGACAATAACAGAACAATGAAGCTGTATTCCCTGGGTGTATGGACAATAAAAGACAAATGAAGCTGCATTATCCTGGGTGTATGGACAATAACAGAAAAAAGAAGCTGTATTACCCTGTGTGCATGGACAATAACAGAAAAATGAAGCTGTATTCCCCTGGGTGTATGGACAATAACAGAAAAATGAAGCTGTATCACCCTGTGTGTATGGACAATAACAGACAAATGAAGCTGTATTACCCTGGGTGTATGGACAATAACAGAAAAATGAAGCTTACAGTATTACCCTGTGTGCATGGACAATAACAGAAAAATGAAGCTGTATTACCCTGGGTGTATGGACAATAACAGGAAAATGAAGCTGTATTACCCTGGGTGTATGGACAATAACAGAAAAATAAAGCTGTATTACCCTGGGTGTATGGACAATATCAGAAAAATGAAGCTGTATTCCCCTGGGTGCATAGACAAACAGAAAAATGAAGCTGTATGACCCTGGGGGTATGGAAAATAACACAAAAATGGAGCTGAATTCCCCTGGGTGTATAGACAATAACAGAAAAATGCAACTGTATTCCCCTGGGTGCATAAACAATAACAGAAAAATGAAGCTGTATTCCCCTGGGTGTATAGACAATAACAGAAAAATGAAGCTGTATTCCCCTGGGTGTATGGACAATAACAGAAAAATGAAGCTGTATCACCCTGTGTGTATGGACAATAACAGACAAATGAAGCTGTATTACCCTGGGTGTATGGACAATAACAGAAAAATGAAGCTTACAGTATTACCCTGTGTGCATGGACAATAACAGAAAAATGAAGCTGTATTACCCTGGGTGTATGGACAATAACAGAAAAATTAAGCTGTATTACCCTGGGTGTATGGACAATCACAGAAAAATAAAGCTGTATTACCCTGGGTGTATGGACAATATCAGAAAAATGAAGCTGTATTCCCCTGGGTGCATAGACAAACAGAAAAATGAAGCTGTATGACCCTGGGGGTATGGAAAATAACACAAAAATGGAGCTGAATTCCCCTGGGTGTATAGACAATAACAGAAAAATGCAACTGTATTCCCCTGGGTGCATAAACAATAACAGAAAAATAAAGCTGTATTCCTCTGGGTGTATAGACAATAACAAACAAATGAAGGTATTCCCCTAGGTGCATGGACAATAACAGAAAAATGAAGCTGTATTACCCTGTATGTATGGACAATAATAGACAAATGAAGCTGTATTCCCCTGGGTGTATAGACAATAACAGACAAATGAAGCTGTATTCCCCTGGGTGTATAGACAATAACAAACAAATGAAGCTGTATTACCCTGGGTGTATGGACAATAACAGAAAAAGGAAGCTGTATTACCCCGGGTGTATGAACAATAACAGAAAAATGAAGCTGTATTCCCCTGGGTGTATGGACAATAACAGAAAAATGAAGCTGTATTCCCCTGGGTGTATGGACAATAACAGAAAAATGAAGCTGTATTTCCCTGGGTGTATGGACAATAACAGAAAAATGAAGCTGTATTACCCTGGGTGTATCGACAATAACAGAACAATGAAGCTGTATTCCCTGGGTGTATGGACAATAAAAGACAAATGAAGCTGCATTATCCTGGGTGTATGGACAATAACAGAAAAAAGAAGCTGTATTACCCTGTGTGTATGGCCAATAACAGAAAAATGAAGCTGTATTCCCCTGGGTGTATGGACAATAACAGAAAAATTAAGCTGTATCACCCTGTGTGTATGGACAATAACAGAAAAATGAAGCTGTATTACACTGGGTGTATGGACAATAACAGAAAAATGAAGCTTACAATATTACCCTGTGTGCATGGACAATAACAGAAAAATGAAGCTGTATTACCCTGGGTGTATGGACAATAACAGGAAAATGAAGCTGTATTACCCTGGGTGTATGGACAATAACAGAAAAATAAAGCTGTATTACCCTGGGTGTATGGACAATATCAGAAAAATGAAGCTGTATTCCCCTGGGTGCATAGACAAACAGAAAAATGAAGCTGTATGACACTGGGGGTATGGAAAATAACACAAAAATGGAGCTGAATTCCCCTGGGTGTATAGACAATAACAGAAAAATGAAGCTGTATTCCCCTGGGTGTATAGACAATAACAGAAAAATGAAGCTGTATTCCCCTGGGTGTATGGACAATAACAGAAAAATGAAGCTGTATCACCGTGTGTATGGACAATAACAGACAAATGAAGCTGTATTACCCTGGGTGTATGGACAATAACAGAAAAATGAAGCTTACAGTATTACCCTGTGTGCATGGACAATAACAGAAAAATGAAGCTGTATTACCCTGGGTGTATGGACAATAACAGAAAAATGAAGCTGTATTACCCTGAGTGTATGGACAATAACAGAAAAATGAAGCTGTATCACAGTGTGTATGGACAATAACAGACAAATGAAGGTGTATTACCCTGGGTGTATGGACAATAACAGAAAAATGAAGCTTACAGTATTACCCTGTGTGCATGGACAATAACAGAAAAATGAAGCTGTATTACCCTGGGTGTATGGACAATAACAGAAAAATGAAGCTGTATTACCCTGGGTGTATGGACAATAACAGAAAAATGAAGCTGTATTACCCTGGGTGTATGGACAATATCAGAAAAATGAAGCTGTATTCCCCTGGGTGCATAGACAAACAGAAAAATGAAGCTGTAAGACCCTGGGGGTATGGAAAATAACACAAAAATGGAGCTGAATTCCCCTGGGTGTATAGACAATAACAGAAAAATGCAACTGTATTCCCCTGGGTGCATAAACAATAACGGAAAAATAAAGCTGTATTCCTCTGGGTGTATAGACAATAACAAACAAATGAAGGTATTCCCCTAGGTGCATGGACAATAACAGAAAAATGAAGCTGAATTACCCTGTATGTATGGACAATAATAGACAAATGAAGTTGTATTCCCCTGGGTGTATAGACAATAACAGACAAATGAAGCTGTATTCCCCTGGGTGTATAGACAATAACAAACAAATGAAGCTGTATTACTCTGGGTGTATGGACAATAACAGAAAAATGAAGCTGTATTACCCTGGGTGTATGGACAATAACAGAAAAATGAAGCTGTATTCCCCTGGGTGTATGGACAATAACAGAAAAATGAAGCTGTATTCCCCTGGGTGTATGGACAATAACAGAAAAATGAAGCTGTATTTCCCTGGGTGTATGGACAATAACAGAAAAATGAAGCTGTATTACCCTGGGTGTATCGACAATAACAGAACAATGAAGCTGTATTCCCTGGGTGTATGGACAATAAAAGACAAATGAAGCTGCATTATCCTGGGTGTATGGACAATAACAGAAAAAAGAAGCTGTATTACCCTGGGTGTATGGCCAATAACAGAAAAATGAAGCTGTATTCCCCTGGGTGTATGGACAATAACAGAAAAATGAAGCTGTATCACCCTGTGTGTATGGACAATAACAGACAAATGAAGCTGTATTACCCTGGGTGTATGGACAATAACAGAAAAATGAAGCTTAGAGTATTACCCTGTGTGCATGGACAATAACAGAAAAATGAAGCTGTATTACCCTGGGTGTATCGACAATAACAGGAAAATGAAGCTGTATTACCCTGGGTGTATGGACAATAGCAGAAAAATAAAGCTGTATTACCCTGGGTGTATGGACAATATCAGAAAAATGAAGCTGTATTCCCCTGGGTGCATAGACAAACAGAAAAATGAAGCTGTATGACCCTGGGGGTATGGAAAATAACACAAAAATGGAGCTGAATTCCCCTGGGTGTATAGACAATAACAGAAAAATGCAACTGTATTCCCCTGGGTGCATAAACAATAACAGAAAAATGAAGCTGTATTCCCCTGGGTGTATAGACAATAACAAACAAATGAAGGTATTCCCCTAGGTGCATGGACAATAACAGAAAAATGAAGCTGTATTACCCTGTATGTATGGACAATAATAGACAAATGAAGCTGTATTCCCCTGGGTGTATAGACAATAACAGAAAAATGAAGCTGTATTCCCCTGGGTGTATAGACAATAACAAACAAATGAAGCTGTATTCCCCTGGGTGTATAGACAATAACAAACAAATGAATCTGTATTCCCCTGGGTGTATAGACAATAACAGACAATTGAAGCTGTATTCCCCTGGGTGTATAAACAATAACAGACAAATGGAGCTGTATTCCCCTGGGGTGTATGGAAAATAACAAACAAATGGAGCTGTATTCCCCTGCCGGGTCTGGGTGCATGGACTATAACAGACAAATGAAGCTGTATTCCCCTGGGTGTATGGACAATAACAGACAATTGAAGCTGTATTCCCCTGGGTGCATAGACAATAACAAACAAATGGAGCTGTATTCCCCTGTGTCTATGGAAAATAACAAACAAATGAAGCTGTATTACCCTGGGTGTATTGAAAATAACAGACAAATGAAGCTGTATTCCCTGGGTGTATAGACAATAACAAACAAATGAAGCTGTGTTCGCTTGGATGTATGGCAAATATCAAACAAATGATGCTTTTTCCACCTATGTGCATGGAAAATGATACATAAGAAGTTAGTAGTTGCACATGTAACTAATTATTGTGGAAATACCTTCTGCTCCATGACAAAAGAACAGTAAATACCAAATGGGCCACCATCGACAAGACTTCTCCAACATGTCTTTCTCTTTCAGTATGTCATTCAGTTTTCTCTGAAATGATAAATATGACATGCAAATATTATAAAGCCAATTGATGTTGCCGATTATATTTTAATCTCTCCGGAACACGTTCGTGGGAACAGGATATTCAAAACCTTCTGGTTTACCTTAAAGCTCTCCATGTTTTGTGTTGCTAAAGCTTTTGTTCTTTGTTCGCTTGTTTTATCTTTGTGTGTGACAGTGTACTGTTTTTTATCAGTCCTTCAGACTTGGATAGTTACAATTTTTACTTAATTCTATTGGAGGAATGACCATTTATCTCTAATTGTATTAGAGAAGTGACAATTGTTATTTAATTGTATCGGAGGAGTGACAATTTATATTTAATTGTATTGGAGGAGTGACAATTTTTATTTAATTGTATTGGAGGAGTGGCCATTTTTTTTAATTGTATTGGAGGAGTGACAATTGTTATTTAATTGTATTGGAGGAGTGATAATTTTTATTTTATTGTATTGGGGGAGTGACAATTTTTATTTAATTGTATTGGAGGAATGACAATTTGTATTTAATTGTATTGGAGGAGTGACATTTTTTATTTAATTGTATTGGAGGAGTGACTATTTTTATTTAATTGTATTGGAGGAGTGACAATTTATTTTTAATTGTATTGGAGGAGTGACCATTTTTATTTAATTGTATTGGGGGAGTGACAATTTTTTTCTAATTGTATTGGAGGAGTGACAATTTGTATTTAATTGTATTGGAGGAGTGACCATTTTTATTTATTTGTATTGGAGGAGTGACCATTTTTATTTAATTGTATTGGAGGAGTGACAATTTTTATTTAATTGTATTGGAGGAGTTACAATTTTTACTTAATTGCATTGGAGGAGTGACATTTTTTTATTTAATTGCATTGGAGGAGTGACTACTTTTATTTAATTGTATTGGAGGAGTGACATTTTTTATTTAATTGTATTGGAGGAGTGACAATTTTTATTTAATTGTATTGGAGGAGTGACTAGTTTTATTTAATTGTATTGGAGGAGTGACTATTTTTATTTAATTGTATTGGAGGAGTGACTATTTTTACTTAATTGTATTGGAGGAGTGACAATTTTTATTGAATTGTATTGGAGGATTGACTATTTTTACTTAATTGCATTGGAGGAGCGACAATTTTTATTTAATTGTAATGGAGGAGTGACAGTTTTTATTCAATTGTATTGGAGGAGTGACAATTTTTATTTAATTGTATTGGAGGAGTGACAATTTTTATTTTATTGTATTGGAGGAGTGACAATTTTTATTTCATTGTACTGGAGGATTGACTATTTTTATTTAATTGTATTGGAGGAGTGACTATATTTATTTAATTGTATTGGAGAAGTGACAATTTTTATTTAATTGAATTGGATGAGTGACATTTTTTATTTAATTGTATTGGAGGAGTGACTATTTTTATATAATTGTATTGGAGGAGTGACAATTTATATTTAATTGTATTGGAGGAGTGACCATCTTAATTGTATTGGAGGATTTACAATTTTTATTTCATGGTATTGGAGGAGTCACAATTTTTATTTAATCATATTGGAGGAGTGACAATTTTTATTTAATTGTATTGGACGAGTGACTATTTTTATTTAATTGTATTGGAGGAGTGACAATGTTTACTTAATTGTAATGGAGGAGTGACAGTTTGTATTCAATTGTATTGGAGGAGTGACAATTTTTATTTAATTGTATTGAAGGAATGACAATTTTTATTTAATTGTATCGGAGGAGTGACAATGTTTACTTAATTGTATTGGAGGAGTGACAATTTTTATTTAATTGTATTGAAGGAATGACAATTTTTATTTAATTGTATTGGAGGAGTGACAATTTATTTTTAATTGTATTGGAGGAGTGACCATTTTTATTTAATTGCATTGGGGGAGTGACAATTTTTTTCTAATTGTATTGGAGGAGTGACAATTTGTATTTAATTGTATTGGAGGAGTGACCATTTTTACTTATTTGTATTGGAGGAGTGACCATTTTTATTTAATTGTATTGGATGAGTGACAATTTTTATTTAATTGTATTGGAGGAGTTACAATTTTTACTTAATTGCATTGGAGGAGTGACATTTTTTTATTTAATTGCATTGGAGGAGTGACTATTTTTATTTAATTGTATTGGAGGAGTGACATTTTTTATTTAATTGTATTGGAGGAGTGACAATTTTTATTTAATTGTATTGGAGGAGTGACTATTTTTATTTAATTGTATTGGAGGAGTGACTATTTTTATTTAATTGTATTGGAGGAGTGACTATTTTTACTTAATTGTATTGGAGGAGTGACTATTTTTATTGAATTGTATTGGAGGATTGACTATTTTTACTTAATTGCATTGGAGGAGTGACAATTTTTATTTAATTGTAATGGAGGAGTGACAGTTTTTATTCAATTGTATTGGAGGAGTGACAATTTTTATTTAATTGTATTGGAGGAGTGACAATTTTTATTTTATTGTATTGGAGGAGTGACAATTTTTATTTCATTGTACTGGAGGATTGACTATTTTTATTTAATTGTATTGGAGGAGTGACTATATTTATTTAATTGTATTGGAGAAGTGACAATTTTTATTTAATTGTATTGGATGAGTGACATTTTTTATTTAATTGTATTGGAGGAGTGACTATTTTTATTTAATTGTATTGGAGGAGTGACAATTTATATTTAATTGTATTGGAGGAGTGACCATCTTAATTGTATTGGAGGATTGACAATTTTTATTTCATAGTATTGGAGGAGTCACAATTTTTATTTAATCATATTGGAGGAGTGACAATTTTTATTTAATTGTATTGGACGAGTGACTATTTTTATTTAATTGTATTGGAGGAGTGACAATGTTTACTTAATTGTAATGGAGGAGTGACAGTTTGTATTCAATTGTATTGGAGGAGTGACAATTTTTATTTAATTGTATTGAAGGAATGACAATTTTTATTTAATTGTATCGGAGGAGTGACAATTTTTACTTAATTGTATTGGAGGAGTGACAATTTTTATTTAATTGTATTGAAGGAATGACAATTTTTATTTAATTGTATTGGAGGATTGACAATTTTTACTTAATTGTAATGGAGGAGTGACAGTTTTTATTCAATTGTATTGGAGGAGTGACAACTTTTATTTAATTGTATTTGATGAGTGACTATTTCTATTGTATTGGAGGATTAACAATATATATTTAATTGTATTGGAGGAGTGACAATTTTTATTTTATTGTATTGGAGGAGTGACAATTTTTATTTAATTGTATTGGAGGAGTGACCATTTTTATTTAATTGCATTAGAGGAGTGACAATTGTTATTTAATTGTATTGGAGGAGTGACAATTTTTATTTTATTGTATTGGAGGAGTGACTATTTTTATTTCATTGTACTGGAGGAGTGACCATATTTATTTAATTGTATTGGAGGAGTGACAATTTTTATTTAATTGTATTGGAGGAGTGACCATATTTATTTAATTGTATTGGAGGAGTGACAATTGTTATTTAATTGTATTGGAGGAGTGACAATTTTTATTTAATTGTTTTAGAGGATTGACAATTTTTATTTTATTGTATTGGAGGAGTGACCATTTTTATTCAATTGTTTTAGAGGATTTACAATTTTTATTTTAATTGTATTGGAGGAGTGACAATTTTTATTTTAATTGTATTGGAGAAGTGACAGAGGATTTCACTTCAACAAGTAACAACAGGTTTCAAAATAGTAGGTAATTTTTTTAATGTGCTTAAATAAGTTTGTCTCCTGCTAGTTTATATTTAAAAAGGAGATAATATTCATCCTGGTGTTCCCAGAAGTACAACAACTTTTTTGTCATAAAGTATATGAACACTGTTTATTTATTTTTTTTATTATTACAATGTACTTTACATATTGCTTATCTGTGAAATTTTAATCTACACAGATCAACATATGGGGTCTGTGAATTTTGAGAAATTTGAGATCAAAGTTGAAAATCAGCAGCTGGCTGACTCTGAAAATGTAGATTTCCAGTCAAGATTGTGTTTTTATCTAATATTTTAATAAAAAGATTTGTATATCGTCTGATAGAGTATAAAATTGTCTTTAAGAATATGAGCAAGAATATGGTATTTGAACCGTTTCTGATAAGATAGAAAACTGATAAAATTAGATATTTCTTTGATATATGTTGTAATTCTATGGTGTGTTAGATGAACGGTGACCATTGATATATTGTAAATACTTTATGAATAAAAATTATTTTTAATGTCCATCTTCGTACTTTTAAGAGTCGTTTCTTATCGTTATTTTCGTCTCCGAACTGCGTAACGGAGTTGGATTTCCACACAACTGTGACATACAAAAATGTAAGCTAGCCGTTAAAATATTGACAAACATTGATAATGAAGAATGGAGAGAAGAAAATTTTGAGCAGAGTAAGTATTTCTGTTACAGGTGTCATATATTGTGCGTTACATTGGTTTCCGATTTCGTAATGCTATTTTAAGTTGTGTTATCTCCTTTTTGTAACAGTTGCCATAACAACGATTAGCATAAATAAACTCTCGTGAGATGTTTAAATAGATTAATCACGGATGTTTACATTTAAGCTTTTCATTTTCTATTTTTTTTTATTCAATCATCCACCTGTTCCGTTATGCGTTACATGTCATCCAAAAAGAAACGTTAATTTAAAGATTAAATAAATTAGTATGATTTACAATATCCGCCCAATTGAACTTCCGGCCACAAGATAACCACGTGTAATGGCAGTGTGATTTTCGGAACATTTATACAATTTTTGTATGATAATATTATAACTCTGATACAGTGCTTGTGGTATCCTGTCGCGTTAAAAAATAAAAAAATATATGCTACTTTAATATTTAAAATGGTATATAAATGCATTAAATAACCAAGAAAAACCCCAAATGGTCTTAGATGGTGCCGTTTCATACATTTTTATCGCGACAGGAAACCAAATGTTTATTACCATAACTTGTAAAAAGCATTTGGTTTCCTGTCACGATAAAAATGTTTAAAAAGATGGGTAAATATTTTCCCCTTGATATCACTTGTTTCTTTTGTACAGTGTTGATATAATCATATTCCACGTGTGAAATATTTAAGTTTTAGTATTTAACCATATTCTTGCTCATATCTAAACGGTTTTTGACCGAGATCTTTGAATTTTGAGACATTTGAGATCAAAGTCGAAATGTTGTCCATTACCTGTTCTCATTTTTGACACTTCCGGTTTCATTAAAAGATAGCTCGTAACAATAGCTGTTAGAATCCGTTTAGATTTTTATCCTAGGTTGAGTACTTTTCAAGATATGACCTTTCAAGTACCCATTTTGGGCTTCTGTGTTTTCAGACTTCCGCGTTTTAGACCGTCCCAAAATTCAAAATGTATAATTAAGTGTAATACACTCATGATAGCAATAATATTTAACTACACCTACCTGTATAATTAAGTGTAATACACTCATGATAGCAATAATATTTAACTACACCTACCTGTATAATTAAGTGTAATAAACTGATAGAAATAATATTTAACTACAATTACCTGTAAAATTAAGTGTAATACACTAACAACCGGGAAGCCAGCGACACAGGAGAGTTCACTTAAGGTTTTTTGTCACGTGATTTTCGACGTAAATATTGACGTGATGGATGTCAGAGGATGGCCTCAAGAATTTGTTGCTTTGTAGCTTCGATTATGGTTATTTGTAATATTTTGTTGAAAGGATCATTTCTACGGACATTCGGGAACGTAAATGTTTAAATTTTGCATCGGTATTCTTACTTTCATACAAGTAATGACTCTCATAAAATGGACCTTCAAGATTTCTCAACCCTGTTCGACAACAGAAAACATCTTTTGTTTAATTTATTATTGAATATGCTGGTAAATTTCTTACTTTTAATACAATTTATTATCGTGGGTGACATATATCCAGAAAGTTGCAAGGTTTATCACCAGGGATACGATTGTGTCAGTTATAATCAGCACCCGTCAAGATGAAAATTGCGACGAAGAGGCGTAAATGAAGTGATTTTCGGGTACTCTCAGGATTTTTCTTTCCAGTTGACTAACATTACTGTAGTTTTAAGAACTCGAACATATATTTTTCAAGGCCGAAATGTAAATAAATATCTTTTAAAAAATATGGAAAGAATGTACAGACTGTGTAAAGAAAGTTTGTGGATAAGGTCAGAATTAAGTGAAAATTGCTTCCATAGTGTTGTCAAAATCATATTAATAAATTATGCTAAAAAAACAAAACTTATTCATGCCTGGGCTGGTGGGAAAGCACAAAATGGATAAGTTGGAAAGAATTTGCTCAGACTGGGCGAGAAAAAGTTTGTGATAAAGTAAAAATTAACAAACTTCAGTGAAAATTAGTGTTGTCAAAATCATATTAATAAATTTTGCTTAAAAAAAAAACTTTTTTAAACAAAAAATTAAAAAAAAAATTGCTTCCATAGTGTTGTTGTCAAAATCATATTAATAAATTTTGTTAAACAAAAAAAACTTTATTCATGCCTGGTGGGAAAGTACAAAATGGATAAGTTGGAAAGAATTTGCTCAGACTGGACCAGAAAAAGTTTGTGATAAAGTAATAATTAACAAACTTGAGTGAAAATTTTAAATAATTTACTTTAAAGAAACCAAAACCATATATTATTTCAGCTGCAAATTACCAAATTTCAGTTATTATATCTCTGATTTCACCTATTTCTGTTCACAGCATCTTGTGACTGATATATATGCAAGTTTGGTTAAATATTGAATCCTATGTTTTCTTCAATCTGCTTTCCAAATTTGAAGAAAAATCCCATAACATTGGAGATCCATATAATTTCAGTTATTTCTATTGACACAGCACCTTGCATTGTAAGGGACCTCAAAGGCAACTTTTATGTAAGATTAGATAAATTTTGAATCATAACTCTTCTTTGCAAAGTTACTTTGGTTTTTTTCAGTGGTTATCATGATATCCCCATGGGCTTTCCAAACACTCTTAAAATTAGAAAAAAAATTCTACAGCAGACATCATGAGCTGGTTGACAGCGCCCAGATGACAAATGATCTAAGGCTGTTTTAGATCCTTTGCCCTTCTCCGGATTAGAGTCCTACCAGACTTGATGATGGACACACATAGATGTATTGCAATAGGCAGGAATTGCTTACCCTTCCGGATCACCCGAGTTCACTTTACATTATTCGGGAGTTTGTGTTGTTCATGTGCATTTGTGATTTTTTTGTGTTATATCGGTTGGTTGTTGTTGGTTTGTTTCTGTGCTTCCCTGGTTTATATTTTGTCCTCGGCTATTGTTTTTTTATAACCCCTCTCGGGCAATGGCAATCTCGTAGAAAAAATCAAATTGCCCGAGAGCGCATATTTGTGAGAAATAGTTATCCGAGTCCCTGTGGATGGATGCACAGATAGGAGGTTGTAATACTTTACAACTTCATAGGTGAGGGGATACTAAAATATCATTATATTAACATCTAGTCAGCATATGAAAACAATCCTGTGGTAATTTGATTATTTAATTGTGTAACATTTAATACAATATTTCAAGGCAGCATTATCTTAATAAATGTAATCTTGTCAACAAATCTAAATAAAAAATTCCACAAGAAAGGGTGGATCTTAAAAATCTCATCTCTACAATTAAAATTGTCAATATCTGGTAATCTGTCAGTCTTTATTCTGTCTGAAACATACAATTTAATAAAATTTCTCAAAATTTGTGCTGCATGTTCAAGACTTTCATGCTTTGTGTTCTTCTTTAAATCATCTGTAATAAGAGAAGAAATTGTATTTGTTAATTTTAAGTTTTCTTTCTCCATCAGGGCAATTTGGTTTGATGAGCGATGATTTGCCAAAAATAGTGAATGGCAACTTCCTAAAACATCTGCATCATTTCTGTATATCAGACGACCAAGGTTTTTCTTTTTTGGTACATAACACAATAAAGCTCTGCCAAGAACAGATTTTAACATATTAAATATCAATTGAGTGAAGTGTAACAATTTGGACATATCTTTGTCACTGTCATAGTGTCAATAACAATGTTGAGGTCATTTTTATGTAAGAGAAGTTTATATCTGTCATAAACTTCAGGTAAAAGTAAAGAACTGCAATATCATCTGAAAAGTATAGATGTCAACATTCTGGCCTGTAACTTTATGTTTTTCAATAAACAACTGTTTACTTAAACAATCCTGCAAGTATGAAGAGGTTTGAGCCAATTTCTCCTCTGCTGCATCAGATCTAGAGAAAAAGTTAAAAGAATTATAACAATAGGGACAACATCTAAATCGATCATTCTCTATATTTTTATTAAAACTGAAATACTTCAAAAACAAGTCTCTCTTTTCCTCGCCTACAGTTTTAAAAACCATATGATGTCATTACTGCGACAATTTTTCTCACAAACAATGCACTGAACTGTGAATTGTTAATAAATTTGTTGTAATGAGAATGACAAAGTGAGGAAGAAAATGTATCATCATACTGTGAAAACTTCTCTGAAATTAAAACATTAAGGGACCAACCATTTAACTTGCAGGGGGGAGGGGGGTTATGGTTTTTTGCTTCATTCAGAAAAATTTTCCCGGACAACATGAGAGTTATAATATTATTCTTTTTGTCGCACAAAGCGCAAATTTTTTTTCCAAAATTTAACATTAGGTTATATGACAAAAACTCTGAAACAGATATTTTTTTCCCTCCACCAAAATCAGAATATTTTTTTCAGTAACATTGGGAATCAGAATATTTGTTTAGAAAACAAAGCATAACCTCCCCCCCCTGGAAGTTAAATGGTCCGTCCCTAATTTCTTGCTGAAAAGATAAACAGTCAATTTCAGTTCTATGATTAGATTGGTTTGAGCAAAGGCTGAAATTGGATTAAAAAAAAACATTTGTTATCTTCATTATCTGTGCATGCTCTCTTTGCATCTGATGCCTCATCAGGTTCACCTGCTTTAAATTTCAAAAATGAAGTTTAATGCACTTTCACATCTCCTACAAATACATGTAACAATCAGTATCAGTAATCTTATAATATTGCCTGTAAACATAATCTGAAAAAAAATGTACATATCTGTTTGAAGGATCAAATTTACCAATACCACATGATTTGGGCACACTGCATGGACCTGGATCTCTGCCTGGATGGACCTTTGTACAGTTGGATTTTGACATAAATGTTTATAAATGTAAATGTTGCAAACTGAGAACAAGTATAAAGAAAAGAGCTAGGGGTCAAATAATATTCATGCACATTAATATAAACCAATGAAGGAATCTGTAAATTAAATAATGAAATGTACACACACAGATATGGAATGGTTTACACCTGGAAAATCCTGCAAGAAGTGTGACACTAAGCCATTTTCAGGCTTTGAGCTGCTACATTTTTATGAATCTGTTTTTCCTTTAATTAGGGAATCAATAAGAGAAGCCATCAAGCGTAAACTTTCAAATAGAGACTAAAAATGGAAAAAATGAGGGGTCACGTTGGAAATCTCACATGACGACATGGATGTGTGGTTCAAATGATGTTTATATCTTGGAATTTTTCCAATATGTAAGTCAGCATTCACATCTAAAATACTGGAATTGAAACGAATGCAATATTAAAATACATGAGAACAATCTACAGATGTAATGCTTGCAGATATAAGCTTGAAACAAATAGAAATATCGCTATTTTCCTTTGAAAATACACTGAAATGGTGTCTGCCTTTTGAGGTCAAAATATAGTTTTTCGCTAAGCATGCTGGGATTTGATGTTTTGTATGGGATTCCTTACTAATTTTAGAGTTTATTTTTACCATCTTTGATGTGATTGGCTAAGGGGATGTGATTGTGTCAGTTAAATATAGAGAGGTTTTTTCCCCGCCATATTTTTAGGCGACGAGATGCTTGAAATAGGTCACTGGAAAAATACCGATTTTCACCCTTTTTCTACACGGAAAAGCTGTCAAAAACGATCAGTCATTAGCCTGTGAGAATAAACTTGTGATAAATATAAAAAAAACACGAATTACGGTTATTTCAACGTTTCCCAACAGGTTTTTCTGAGGTACCGTATCGCGGATGATTTTGTTTACGTAGTTATGAAGCGCCACCTGTGCGTTGAATCGAGGTTGTCTGTCCTTAGCGCGGCAATATTGACATCCAATGGATTGATTGATCGATTCAGTCCATGGCTTCCCGGCTGTGATAGCATTAATATTTAACTACAATAACCTGTATAATTAAGTGTAATACACTGATAGCAATAATATCTAACTACAATTACCTGTATAATTAAGTGTAATACACTCATGATAGCAATTATATTTAATTACACCTACCTGTAAAATTAAGTGTAATACACTCATGATAGCAATAATATTTAACTACAACTACCTGTATAATTAAGTGTAATACACTGATAGCAATAATATTTAACTACAACTACCTGTATAATTAAGTGTAATACACTGATAGCAATAATATTTAACTACAATTACCTGTATAATTAAGTGTAATACACTCATGATAGCAATAATATTTAACTACAACTACCTGTACAATTAAGTGTAATACACTGATAGCAATAATATCTAACTACAATTACCTGTATAATTAAGTGTAATACACTCATGATAGCAATTATATTTAATTACACCTACCTGTAAAATTAAGTGTAATACACTCATGATAGCAATAATATTTAACTACAACTACCTGTATAATTAAGTGTAATACACTCATGATAGCAATTATATTTAACTACACTTACCTGTATAATTAAGTGTAATACACTGATAGCAATAATATTTAACTACAATTACCTGTATAATTAAGTGTAATACACTCATGATAGCAATAATATTTAACTACAACTACCTGTATAATTAAGTGTAATACACTCATGATAGCAATAATATTTAACTACAACTACCTATATAATTAAGTGTAATACACTGATAGCAATAATATTTAACTACAATTACCTGTATAATTAAGTGTAATACACTCATGATAGCAATAATATTTAACTACAACTACCTGTATAATTAAGTGTAATACACTGATAGCAATAATATCTAACTACAATTACCTGTATAATTAAGTGTAATACACTCATGATAGCAATTATATTTAATTACACCTACCTGTAAAATTAAGTGTAATACACTCATGATAGCAATAATATTTAACTACAACTACCTGTATAATTAAGTGTAATACACTCATGATAGCAATTATATTTAACTACACTTACCTGTATAATTAAGTGTAATACACTGATAGCAATAATATTTAACTACAATTACCTGTATAATTAAGTGTAATACACTCATGATAGCAATAATATTTAACTACAACTACCTGTATAATTAAGTGTAATACACTCATGATAGCAATAATATTTAACTACAACTACCTATATAATTAAGTGTAATACACTGATAGCAATAATATTTAACTACAATTACCTGTATAATTAAGTGTAATACACTCATGATAGCAATAATATTTAACTACAACTACCTGTATAATTAAGTGTAATACACTGATAGCAATAATATTTAACTACACCTACCTGTATAATTAAGTGTAATACACTGATAACAATAATATTTAACTACAACTACCTGTATAATTAAGTGTAATACACTGATAGCAATAATATCTAACTACAATTACCTGTATAATTAAGTGTAATACACTCATGATAGCAATTATATTTAATTACACCTACCTGTAAAATTAAGTGTAATACACTCATGATAGCAATAATATTTAACTACAACTACCTGTATAATTAAGTGTAATACACTGATAGCAATAATATTTAACTACAACTACCTGTATAATTAAGTGTAATACACTGATAGCAATAATATTTAACTACAAATACCTGTATAATTAAGTGTAATACATTCATGATAGCAATAATATTTAACTACAACTACCTGTATAATTAAGTGTAATACACTGATAGCAATAATATCTAACTACAATTACCTGTATAATTAAGTGTAATACACTCATGATAGCAATTATATTTAATTACACCTACCTGTAAAATTAAGTGTAATACACTCATGATAGCAATAATATTTAACTACAACTACCTGTATAATTAAGTGTAATACACTGATAGCAATAATATTTAACTACAACTACCTGTATAATTAAGTGTAATACACTGATAGCAATAATATTTAACTACAACTACCTGTATAATTAAGTGTAATACATTCATGATAGCAATAATATTTAACTACAACTACCTGTATAATTAAGTGTAATACACTGATAGCAATAATATTTAACTACAAATACCTGTATAATTAAGTGTAATACACTCATGATAGCAATTATATTTAATTACACCTACCTGTATAATTAAGTGTAATACACTCATGACAGCAATAATATTTAACTACAACTACCTGTATAATTAAGTGTAATTCACTGATAGCAATAATATTTAACTACAAATACCTGTATAATTAAGTGTAATACACTCATGATAGCAATAATATTTAACTACAATTACCTGTATAATTAAGTGTAATACACTCATGATAGCAATAATATTTAACTACAACTACCTGTATAATTAAGTGTAATACACTGATAGCAATAATATTTAACTACACCTACCTGTATAATTAAGTGTAATACACTGATAACAATAATATTTAACTACAACTACCTGTATAATTAAGTGTAATACACTGATAGCAATAATATCTAACTACAATTACCTGTATAATTAAGTGTAATACACTCATGATAGCAATTATATTTAATTACACCTACCTGTAAAATTAAGTGTAATACACTCATGATAGCAATAATATTTAACTACAACTACCTGTATAATTAAGTGTAATACACTGATAGCAATAATATTTAACTACAACTACCTGTATAATTAAGTGTAATACACTGATAGCAATAATATTTAACTACAAATACCTGTATAATTAAGTGTAATACATTCATGATAGCAATAATATTTAACTACAACTACCTGTATAATTAAGTGTAATACACTGATAGCAATAATATCTAACTACAATTACCTGTATAATTAAGTGTAATACACTCATGATAGCAATTATATTTAATTACACCTACCTGTAAAATTAAGTGTAATACACTCATGATAGCAATAATATTTAACTACAACTACCTGTATAATTAAGTGTAATACACTGATAGCAATAATATTTAACTACAACTACCTGTATAATTAAGTGTAATACACTGATAGCAATAATATTTAACTACAACTACCTGTATAATTAAGTGTAATACATTCATGATAGCAATAATATTTAACTACAACTACCTGTATAATTAAGTGTAATACACTGATAGCAATAATATTTAACTACAAATACCTGTATAATTAAGTGTAATACACTCATGATAGCAATTATATTTAATTACACCTACCTGTATAATTAAGTGTAATACACTCATGACAGCAATAATATTTAACTACAACTACCTGTATAATTAAGTGTAATTCACTGATAGCAATAATATTTAACTACAAATACCTGTATAATTAAGTGTAATACACTCATGATAGCAATAATATTTAACTACAACTACCTGTATAATTAAGTGTAATACACTCATGATAGCAATAATATTTAACTACACCTACCTGCATAATTAAGTGTAATACACTGATAGCAATAATATTTACCTACAAATACCTGTATAATTAAGTGTAATACACTCTTGATAGCAATAATATTTAACGGTTTAAAGGTATAATCGTCATTTAACTTCAAACACATTATTGATGTGTTTTCTCATTTGATTTGAAGACAATAATTTGTGACTTGATGGTTTACTTCAAGTTTCCATTATTTACAAATTCACTTAGTGTTTCAAGACCTTTTTCAGAATTTTACAATAACGTGCTGACATATGCACACGTGTAGGTGTCAAACCAGTAATTCAACCAATCAGTGCTAAGAACATATACAAAAGTAGTCCCTTTTAAAGAAAAAAGTTCCTTTCATTTTGTTGTATTGTGACAAATACTGATTGGAATGGAATAATTAAATTGATAATTGAAGTTAAATGTATATGGATTATTTTGAGCCCAAATTTGATTGATTTAGTTGTATTTAACTGTGTGCAAAGTTCCACTGAAATCAGATTAACCATTTTGGAATAATATGGGTTTAGAGGTCATGTGATAATATGGCTAGAAAATACGCTCAAGTCCAATTTTGACAGAACGTAGAGGAATCAAGAATGTTTCAGAAATTCTGGGCATATTTTTAATCATTTTTGTATATAGTCCACGCATGTAACAGTATGTAATCATCGGAGGTCGATGGCATACTGTATACCAAATGAAGAAGACGACAGTTCCTAATTTGATTTATGTTTTTAAAATAATTAAATGTTAACTAGCTAAAGGTGTTGATGAATTTTATTTACTTTTGCCATCTTTACAGGAATTATCGTTTAAAGGTTGCTGTGTTAGTGGTAGAGCATCACCACATCGCATTTTGCGAATATAACGGTAGTGTGGCGAGGATAATTTGTGTAGCAGTAGCCACACTGGCGAACAAAAAACTTTTAGAGCATGCATCTGACAACGATCTTTTAATATGTAGAAAGTCAACTTCGAATAAAACACGTTATAGACAATGATTTGATCGATGTATAATATCCAAAATGATTTTAAAAAGCGGGTCAAATTGATTATTTCCAGTAGTTTTTTCAGTTGAAATAACATTATCCGGGTCCCATTCCGGAAATAGTTTCGAATTTAGTCACCGACTGACTGGTTTCCTAAATTACGCTTTATTCTGTCTGTCCTTCTGTCTATGCTTGAATCTAAAACCAGTAAATTATTTCACAACGAGAAAGTCAAGCATGGTAAAGCGCGAATACGGGTCCGTTTCGCCCTGATACTTGTTCGCCCTGGGTCCGTTCGCCCTGATAATTATAATTATGTAAGGTATTAAAAATAATAGAAAAATAAGCGATATTTGATTGCTTATAAATATTAAATTGAGAAATTTTAAATATGCTGCATGCTAAAGTGTACAGTCAATGAACATACATTTTTTTAGGTATTCATCACTCGAATTTATGCTATATATTTCATATAACCACATTGTTCAAAAAATTTATTTTGAAGTCATTTCTTAACGGGTTTTGATAATTTTTGCACCAGAATAAGCAGAAATATTAAAGATTTTTGTTTATTTTAGCATGATTTTCCGTTAGATTTCCTTTATTTTCTTGTGATTTAAAGACAATTTTTGTTTTTTGTCGTCAAATTTGCTATATACTGTATTTTAACGAAAGTGACAAATACTTATACATGTATATGTCCACGGACAGTATGTTTCAATAATGGGCAAAGTTAAACATTTCAGTCCTTGGAATAAGTGAATCAGGTAACGATTAGTGAATCCACAGAGTCTGTAGAAAATGTAGGATATTAAAAATAATTGGTATGCTAAAGTGTATGTTTCTATAATGAACAAAGTTAAACATTTTAGTCCTTGGAATGAATGAAGCAGGAAAAGATGAGTGAATCCAGAATCTGTATAAAATGTATGTGTCCTTGGAATTAGTAAATCAGGTAAAGATGAGTGAATCAAGAGTCTGTAGTCCATTATACTTTATTAAAGTATTAAAAAAGTAATATAACAAAGATAGTAATTAGTTTAAACAAACTATTAACATAATGTTCAAGTTACAAAACAAAGTTGCATAGAATAGAAGCTGTAATGTTTTAATTCTGTTGTGCAACATGGTCCAATGGGTTGTTTGTTGGCTTATAAAGACCCAATATAATTTTTAATAATCAGGGCGAACGTACCCGATACCGCCAAGCGCCAAGGATCTATTTTATCCTTTTTTGGCAACACCAACCGCCCCACACAGCAAAAAACAACAAAATCATAGGAATATTGAATGTTCTGTTTATCTAATGTTCAAAGTTTGTTGTTTGTCATGATAATATATGAATTATTATTGTTAGTTAATTAAATAATAAAGTTTTGAACTTTCAACTGTTTTATGCTCTTTGTTTATATTTAGTGTGGCTAACTGAAATTGAGTGTGGCTAAAAGAAATTAGTACCCATTAGCCACATTGGCTAATGAAAAAAAATGTCTACCGCTAACACAGGGTTGGGATAATTTGGTGATAACTCCTGTTGACAGTTGATAAGTCTTGCTCGGCTCACGCGAACTTAGTTCGAGATTCCTCTGCCGTCCGACAGCATTTTTTTTTGCTACAGCCGTGGGACGTCAGAGAGCTCTACATAAGGAAAAAAACGGATTTGCCTCTCCAACTCTTGGTCGGCACATTTCCACGTTTTGTGGCTATCAGATATTATTTTCTATCAGAAACCCTTATATAAATCACTTCACCAATCATTTTTCTATTTATTCATAACCATCTTACCCTCCGAAAGTGGTGTTACACTCCATTACAGAAAACTGGAAAATTATACCACAAAAGAATTTTGAGAATATAGGAGAAAACTTTCTCATATTTAATATGAATTTAGATAGCTTTAAATCTTTGGAAAATGAATTAACAAAAAAAACTCCAGCATTTTATAAAGAATTGTTGAAAACATGGATTACCTGTAGAGCGGGGGGGGGGGGGGGGGGGGGGGGGGGGGGAATAAAAGTCTAGACTAATTTAGAGAAAACAAATAATATGGGGAGATAAGTATATAAAATATAAAGGCAAATGTTTAGTAAAAGTTAATTGGATAAAAAGTGGAATCATTTTTATTAATGATATTTTAGATGAATATGGTCATATTTCAGAATATAAAATTATAGTCATATTAAGAAACAATCAAAACTGGATATCTGAACTGAATATTTTGAAAAAAGCAATCCCAAAACTGTGGAAAGAAACTCTGATAACACAAGATTCAATAAAAACTCAAGTAATTCCAAAAAAGTATGTTAAAATAGCTAAAAATCAGATCCAAAATCTACAAATAAAAAACAATGAGGTGTATAAAATATTATTAGAATCTCAAGTAAAAGAAAAACTCATAGCTTATACTAAATGGGGAAAATGTTTAAAGAAGGACAGAATGCACACTTTAACATGTATAAGGGATCATCGCACAATATGACAGTTTTTCTCAAACGAAGTTAGTTTCATTTGGTAGGTGGGTGGTTTTCAGCTGTCACGTTTGGAAAAAAAAAAAAAATCGCACATTGAGATTTGTCAATAAATCTTTAAAAATGCACTTAAAAAACGGCATAAAATCGAATGGAACATCGTTTTAATTTCTTTCGAGTCTGTATATTGTACTGTTTCTTTAGTATACTCCCTTCCTATGGTACCGAGGGTTCTATAATACCACGGTATTTACGTTTCACACGATTGTACAATTGCAGCGCGACCTGGTAGCAGATTTATTTTGGTATAGATCCATTCTCTATCCAGAGTTGTTGTTCCCGCTACGCTCCACTCTTATCTCTGTCAACGCTCATTTTATAAGATTTTTATAAAATTTAGAAAACAGTAAAAAAAATGTACTTAAAGTTGATTTAATTATTGTAAATATCAATAAAGATGAAAATAAATCACTCATTTCAAATCAATTCTCTGTGATCGTTTTTAATTTTTACCTCCGCAAAATAGTTCTCCAAGAAGTGGGGGGAAATCATTTTTAAGAGAGAATTGATTTGAAATCAGTGATTTATTTTCATCTTTATTGATATTTACAATAACAAAAACAATTTTAAGTACATTTTTTTACTGTTTTCTAAATTTTACAAACATCTTGTAAAATGAGCGTTGACAGAGATAGAGTGGAGCGTAGCGGTAATGACAACTCTGGTAGGAGCATGGTTTACGATCATCTGTCAAAATCTTAAAGATGTCTGCATAGTTTTTTTCTACCGGCGGGAATCCATTTATAGATGGAATGGAATTACATTTGGCCTCGTTTTGAACATATACAAACAGACGACAAGTAAAGAGTGTTTACAGTTGGAACAAATCAATAACAAATGATTTTAAGGACGTTTTCTTGTTTACATGTTGGACAATAATTTATCAGATTTCCGCTGTTAATGTTTAATACAGCGCTCCATAGACTGATTTTCGGAACTACTTCGGTACCATCAGGAATTTCCTTTTCTTGACCTATAAAATGGACGCTGTTGTGATTACCGTTTATATACTCGTAAACATACTTTGGTTAAAAATAATGCATTGGATATGAAGGAAGGGATCTGCTGAAGTAATAAAAATAATATTTTCAATCGGGTATATAACAGTTTTTATTTATTTCTGGTAAAACATTAACAACCGTAGTACCATAGAACCCGGGCTACTGAATAAGTAATGGGTGTATATGTACACAGCTCTGCACTCGTCGCAACTTCGGCTGATTTCGTACCTTCATCATACCTCGTCCGTATTACGATAGCTCCCATTGGAACTACTTTCGGAAATCTTCAATGAAGGAGGTATTGAAATAATTTCACTTTCGAATATTCGTCCAATAATAATATATTTTCATTCGTCGCAATCTCGGCTGATTCCGTACCTTCATCAAAGACCAATATTTTTCAAAGCAAACTCATTTATTGTCGCCATTTTAGAACTTATTCGTGGTGCGCAATTCTTGATTGAAGTGATACGGTCTTCCGGCGAAGAAATGTGACGCATAGACGCATATCAAATACCGTATTACAGCCGAGATATTGAGGGAGAGAAGCGGACTCACCCGAGGTTTGCCGATTGCACAGTTCTGGTTTTCTGTTTGCGGTACAACTAAATATCATAAGCAACGAAAAGCAACGGTCTTCTTTTGCAAATTAAAAAAAATAATGTTTTCGATTCTTGGAACGTTTTAATGGTTCACATGTATAGAAAGGACTTTAAATGGATTTCTTGATAACAAAAATGATATACAAGATGCATGCACTGCTCCACAAATAATAAATAAGTGGTCCAGGTCTTTGCATTTATTATAAGAATGCACATTACAGAGAAGTCCATATTAATCTATAAACATAATTTTATTGGTACAGTATGTTTGTTGAATTATATGTACACTTAGATGAAATCAAGTGTCTGTGATTTTGAAAGGATAAAGATTCATAGATAGACCCTTTATCATGACATGCATATGGAGAATACATGGTTCTAAACCCTATATTGTTAGGTGGAGTTTGGTTTATAATACATCGGTATTCTGTTTTTTCACACTTTCATTTGGAGAGGGTAGGTGGATGGTCTGGGCCAAATGAAACTAACTTCATTTGAAAAAAAACTGTCACATTTTGAGACGAACCCTAACACAAACTTTATTTTTCACTTTTAATTATTTAGAGTTAAATAAATTAAAAATCGTTAAATGGAAACTTATTCACTTCATATTACCATGCAAAGAATTGCTAAAACAATGGAGACTAGTAAATAATAGTGACTGTCTGGTATGTAAAGAAAAAGAAAATTACAAACATTTTTACTTTGATTGTAAATATAACAAAAAATATTGGCAAGAGGTGAAAAAAATGACAACAAATCTTTATATAGGAGATCATGTTTTTAACCTGGAATCTCTGGTTTTTGGCTACAAAATATATGACCAAGGTCCAAGCATATTTTGATCTTAACCTGCTTATAACCTTAGTATTTTGTTCTATATATAAAGCCTATTATATTTCAAATAAAAAAAAAAAAAGTAGATGTATTTAAAAATTTTAAGGATGAGGTAAATAATGTGTTCGATACAAATATTTTTAGACAAGTCAAAACAGGAAATTTCATAAGCAAAGCACATGTATACCTAAACAGCTGATATATCACATGACTTCAGAATTCTTGTAATGTCACGTGATTTCACATGTGTAGAAAAAAAATCAATTATATGAAACTTGCCTTCATCACTTATATTGTAGTAAACTCAATACTTACATGTCACAAATAAAACATTTTACAGCGGCCAGAAGTAATCCTTTCACTCATAGATATCATATTCTAACAATTAGAAAATAAAGCGAACTACAATCAAAATAGGAAAAAGCAACACCGCATTCGTGCATGTAATCCACGAGCATGAACAATTAACCTTTCGACCGTGATCGGTTTGAAAGTGTCAAATATCCGGATAATGTCAACAAAAAGTATGTGAAATCACCATAGACAGCTATTATATGTTTATTACATGTCAGAATTACAATATATACTGGATATTAACTGTATAAGTGTACTAACAACATTTATTTTGAACTAAGCTTCACTAAATAGCAAATCCCTTGCTATTTAGTGATTAACAACTAGGGATACTATGTAAAAGCTGTATATCTAGTAAATTGTTAACAGCAATTAGTGCAATAAAATCTGTGATTAAAAAGAATAATAATAACAAATAATTTTTTTTTTTTTTTTATTTCTCTGTGAGTTGAAATAAAATACTTTGCTTTATTAATATCACAGGCACTTGTTTCTGGTAAAAAAATATACCTAGATACTGGTATATATAGTATCTAGGTATATTTTTTTAACCAGAAACAAAGATTTATATAACACAAATATGAGTTATTACAATTTGTGTGGTATTGGATCACAACACAGTAATATTTCAAAAGGAAAAAGGGGGGGGGGGGGGTACATATAAAAATCACTGGTATGCAAGACTTCAATCAAGGTAGGCAGAAATAAAAATGTGACATTGAATATATGTCCTTAAGGTAGTTATGAATATAAAAAAAATACCAGAACAAATCAGTTCACTGGCAGCTTTAACTATTTACTAAATTTGGGCAGGGTAACGTCAGAGGGATTGCGAAACAACGTTTTGATTAATCGCAATTGACGTCTACCAGAAGTCTCCCCACTTCTCTCTGTTGTCTCCCACTTCTCCCTGTGAGCTCTCTGAAAGTAGTGGGAGCCCTGGATAATTATTCTCTAGTTTTTTTTAATTTTTATTATTTTTTTCGGACAACTAAAAGATTGAGTCGGACAAGTACTTTTTTTATTTAGTTGTCCGAAGGGAAAAGTTGAAAAATATGTTAATGTAGAGACCTGTATACCGGTGGGGTGGTGTGGGGGATATCTTTAATACATCATAATCTACTGTATTTCTGTGATCACATTTTTTATATATCTAACAGATTTATTTTTGAAACCCTGTAATACAACTGTAGATATCTAATCAAGTGTCCATAACACGTTTCTGAAAAAACCTTCATCTGATACGCTCGGAATAACCTTCATCTGATACACTCAGAATAAACTTCATCTGATACGCTCAGAATAACCTTCATCTGATACGCTCAGAATAACCTTCATCTGATACGCTCAGAATAACCTTCATCTGATAAGCTCCGAATAACCTTCATCTAATACGCTCAGAATAACCTTCATCTGATACGCTCGGAATAACCTTCATCTGATACGCTCAGAATAACCTTCATCTGATACGCTCACAATAACCTTCATTTGATACGCTCACAATAACCTTCATCTGATTCGCTCAAAATCTAAAGATTGGGAAGTCAGTCAAATAATTTAAAACGTGTTTAGGAGTAATAAAACCAAAGGGCATTAAAGGCAGTCCTCACGATGAGCACCGGTCCTCCGGCTCAAGACCAGTAAAACTTTGTTCAGACCAGTAATTGTTTCAGTTTTTATTTAGAACTATATAATAGTATATAAAAATAAATTCAAGAATTTGATTCGGACCAGTAATTTCAAATTTTCATTTCGAGGACTGAAACAGGATAGCCAAAATCAATTTATTCTTAAACTTTTTACACAAACTTGAATACATCACTGGACAAAGGTCTTTCAAGAATTTTCTGAAAGATATCTTCCATGTCTGTAGACAAAATATTTAATAACAGATTATGTTTTTTTTTTAATAGATTAGAGTTGTCTCTCTTTGATTGTAAGCACATTCTCCAGGTCACAGTGTAACATTTATTAGCACTGTTTTGTCTTGTCTTTATTTGATATTTCCTAATCAATCAATCATTGAACAAGCATATTTGTGTTTCTTTATTATTTTATTGCGATTACATTTGATTGGCATTGGCTAACATAAAATGTTCTTGTCATGTCTACCCAATCGATGTACCGGGGTTCGTTTAGTGTGATTTGTGGACGTGTACGAGGTCATTATCCAACATAAAATATCAATCTCCCAAACATTAATTTATTATTATTAGATTTATGTAATTAAATACTATACCTCTTTGACTAAATAAATCAGGTGGTTTGATCTCACAATTCATAGTTTTGTGTGGTGATCATTTGTGTAAATTCGTTGTTAACAAACCACTTTCAGTTTCGTGTTTATCCCTTTTTTTGTGTTCGGATCATTCAAGCCATGCTCATTCAAGAAGAAGTAAAACACTAATGTGGCCGCTGACACACAGAACACCCGCGTATATTGCTCTCTATGATTTTATGATTATCTCCGTAAACATGTAATGTCCATTTTTTCTCGGTTTTCCATGGCATGACGTATTTATTTCCTGGTTCACGGCTCCCAACACCCGGGTCGATCATGTATGAGACTGTCGACAGGCGCGTAGCTCCCTATACGCCAACACGCAGTTGCGTGCACATCGGCGTGCTGAAGGAAAACAAATTAAGAGCAAAAAAAGATAAAATAAATAAGGAATAATAAAAATTAAAAAAAAGTGGAAAACAAAGTCTCGTTGTGGCTTTTTGTGAAAATCAATGTCATAAAAATTACGGCATTTCAAATTTTATTCGAATGACGTTACGGACGAATCATTAGTATGAGTTACATCGAAAATATGGACAAGCGAACCAAACTGCGCACACTTTGCAAAACTCGATGGACGAGTCGAGCCAACGCACTGTAAACATTTAAAACATCATTTCCTGATTATTTGTCCTTTTTTTTTGGCTATTGTATTGTTTGTCCTTTTTCTTTTGGTTATTGTATTGTTTGTCCTTTTTCTTTTGGTTATTGTATTGTTTGTCCTTTTTCTTTTGGCTATTGTATTGTTTGTCCTTTTTCTTTTGGCTATTGTATTGTTTGTCCTTCTTCCTTTGGTCATTGTATTATTTGTTCTTTTTCCTTTGGTTATTGTATTGTTTGTCGTTCTTCCTTTGGTTATTGTATTGTTTGTCCTTTTTCTTTTGGTTATTGTATTGTTTGTCCTTTTTCTTTTGGCTATTGTATTGTTTGTCCTTTTTCTTTTGGTTATTGTATTGTTTGTCCTTTTTCTTTTGGTTATTGTATTGTTTGTCCTTTTTCTTTTGGTTATTGTATTGTTTGTCCTTTTTCTTTTGGCTATTGTATTGTTTGTCCTTTTTCTTTTGGTTATTGTATTGTTTGTCCTTTTTCATTTGGTCATTGTATTGTTTGTCCTTTTTCTTTTGGCTATTGTATTGTTTGTCCTTTTTCTTTCGGTTATTGTATTGTTTGTCCTTTTTCTTTTGGTTATTGTATTGTTTGTCCTTTTTCTTTTGGTTATTGTATTGTTTGTCCTTTTCCTTTTGGTTATTGTATTGTTTGTCCTTTTTCCTTTGGTTATTGTATTGTTTGTCCTTTTTCTTTTGGTCATTGTATTGTTTGTCCTTTTTCTTTTGGTTATTGTATTGTTTGTCTTGTTTCTTTTGGTCATTGTATTGTTTGTTATTTTTTCTTTTGGTTATTGCATTATTTGTCCTTTTTCCTTTGGTTATTGTATTGTTTGTCGTTCTTCCTTTGGTTATTGTATTGTTTGTCCTTTTTCTTTTAGTTATTGTATTGTTTGTCCTTTTTCTTTTGGTTATTGTATTGTTTGTCCTTTTTCCTTTGGTTATTGTATTGTTTGTCCTTTTTCTTTTGGTCATTGCATTGTTTGTCCTTTTTCTTTTGGTTATTGTATTATTTGTTCTTTTTCCTTTGGTTATTGTATTGTTTGTCGTTCTTCCTTTGGTTATTGTATTGTTTGTCCTTTTTCTTTTAGTTATTGTATTGTTTGTCCTTTTTCTATTGGTTATTGTATTGTTTGTCCTTTTTCTTTTGGCTATTGTATTGTTTGTCCTTTTTCTTTTGGCTATTGTATTGTTTGTCCTTTTTCTTTCGGTTATTGTATTGTTTGTCCTTTTTCTTTTGGTTATTGTATTGTTTGTTCTTTTGTCCTTTTTCTTTTGGTCATTGTATTGTTTGTCCTTTTTCTATTGGTTATTGTATTGTTTGTCCTTTTTCTTTTGGTTATTGTATTGTTTGTCCTTTTTCCTTTGGTTATTGTATTGTTTGTCCTTTTTCTTTTGGCCATTGTATTGTTTGTCCTTTTTCTTTTGGTTATTGTATTGTTTGTCTTGTTTCTTTTGGTCATTGTATTGTTTGTTATTTTTTCTTTTGGTTATTGCATTATTTGTCCTTTTTCCTTTGGTTATTGTATTGTTTGTCGTTCTTCCTTTGGTTATTGTATTGTTTGTCCTTTTTCTTTTAGTTATTGTATTGTTTGTCCTTTTTCTTTTGGTCATTGTATTGTTTGTCCTTTTTCTTTTGGTTATTGTATTGTTTGTCTTGTTTCTTTTGGTCATTGTATTGTTTGTTATTTTTTCTTTTGGTTATTGCATTATTTGTCCTTTTTCCTTTGGTTATTGTATTGTTTGTCGTTCTTCCTTTGGTTATTGTATTGTTTGTCCTTTTTCTTTTAGTTATTGTATTGTTTGTCCTTTTTCTTTTGGTTATTGTATTGTTTGTCGTTCTTCCTTTGGTCATTGTATTGTTTGTCCTTTTTCTTTTGGTTATTGTATTGTTTGTCCTTTTTCCTTTGGTTATTGTATTGTTTGTCCTTTTTCTTTTGGTTATTGTATTGTTTGTCCTTTTTCCTTTGGTTATTGTATTGTTTGTCCTTTTTCTTTTGGTTATTGTATTGTTTGTCCTTTTTCTTTTGGCTATTGTATTGTTTGTCCTTTTTCTTTTGGCTATTGTATTGTTTGTCCTTTTTCTTTCGGTTATTGTATTGTTTGTCCTTTTTCTTTTGGTTATTGTATTGTTTGTCCTTTTTCTTTTGGTTATTGTATTGTTTGTCCTTTTTCCTTTGGTTATTGTATTGTTTGTCCTTTTTCTTTTGGTCATTGTATTGTTTGTCCTTTTTCTTTTGGTTATTGTATTGTTTGTCTTGTTTCTTTTGGTCATTGTATTGTTTGTTATTTTTTCTTTTGGTTATTGCATTATTTGTCCTTTTTCATTTGGTTATTGTATTGTTTGTCCTTTTGTCCTTTTTCTTTTGGCTATTGTATTGTTTGTCCTTTTTCTTTTGGTTATTGTATTGTTTGTCCTTTTTCTTTTGGTCATTGCAGTTTGTCCTTTTTCTTTTGGTCATTGTATTGTTTGTCTTGATTCTTTTGGTCATTGTATTGTTTGTCTTGTTTCTTTTGGTCATTGTATTGTTTGTCCTTTTTCTTTTGGTCATGGTATTGTTTGTCCTTTTTCGCTTGGTTATTGTATTGTTTGTCCTTTTTCGCTTGGTTATTGTATTGTTTGTCCTTTTTCTTTTGGTCATTGCATTGTTTGTCCTTTGATTTAAGGCTTTGCATTACCCCTTTGGTATCTCCAAACCTTTCTCATAGATGACCAAGGATATATTCCGTTTGTCATAGTCAGAAGTCCGTATTTCTTCTTGCATGACTTAATGCTTTTTTATCTACAGTACGACTGTCCCGCAATCCGGGGGAATAGGGTCGAAGGGTGACGGCGTATTCAATATTTTATTTGTAAACAGAAGTTTAGAATGAGTGATTGAGTGATTGTTTTTTTAACACCAAGTGAGCAATATTACAGATTATCATTGCATAATGATAACAAATATCTTTTTGATGACAATACATGATGTACTGAAAAAAAGCTTTTAACATGACTGACTATGTACTTTATTGGGTAGAACAACGTCACGTCGGCGATAAAAATCCCTGTTATTACGAAAAGGTGAAGGCTGCAAAAGTATGAATTGTCTAGTCTATAAATAGAATGTACGGCTCATGGATACATTTAAAGTTAAGCATAGAGGGTATTTCCTCTAGAATTAAAAACCTCATTATTCTTTTTGTCCTTTTTCGTTTGGTTATTGTATTGTTTGTCCTTTTTCTTTTGGTTATTGTATTGCTTGTCCTTTTCCTTTTGGTTATTGTATTGTTTGTCTTTTTTTCTTTTGGTCATTGTGTTGTTTGTCTTTTTTCTTTTGGTCATTGTATTGTTTGTTCTTTTTCTTTTGGTTATTGTATTGTTTGTCCTGTTTCTTTTGGTTATTGTATTGTTTGTCCTTTTTCACTTGGTTATTGTATTGTTTGTCCTTTTTCTTTTGGTCATTGCATTGTTTGTCCTTTTTCTTTTGGTTATTGTAGTTTGTCCTTTTTCTTTTGGTTATTGTATTGTTTGTCCTTTTTCTTTTGGTCATTGCAGTTTGTCCTTTTTCTTTTGGTCATTGTATTGTTTGTCTTGTTTCTTTTGGTCATTGTATTGTTTGTCCTTTTTCTTTTGGTTATTGCATTATTTGTCCTTTTTCATTTGGTTATTGTATTGTTTGTCCTGTTTCTTTTGGTTATTGTATTGTTTGTCCTTTTTCTTTTGGTTATTGTATTGTTTGTCCTTTTTCATTTGGTTATTGTATTGTTTGTCCTGTTTCTTTTGGTTATTGTATTGTTTGTCCTTTTTCTTTTGGTTATTGTATTGTTTGTCCTTTTTCTTTTGGTCATTGCAGTTTGTCCTTTTTCATTTGGTCATTGTATTGTTTGTCTTGTTTCGTTTGGTTATTGTATTGTTTGTCCTTTTTCTTTTGGTCATTGCAGTGTTTGTCCTTTGATTTAAGGCTTTGCATTACCCCTTTGGTATCTCCAAACCTTTCTCACAGATGACCAAGGATATATTCCGTTTGTCATAGTCATAAGTCCGTATTTCTTCTTGCATGACTTAATGCTTTTTTATCTACAGTACGACTGTCCCGCAATCCGGGGGAATAGGGTCGAAGGGTGACGGCGTATTCAATATTTTATTTGTAAACAGAAGTTTAGAATGAGTGATTGTTCTTTAACACCAAGTGAGCAATATTACAGATTATCATTGCATAATGATAACAAATATCTTTTTGATGACAATACATGATGTACTGAAAAAAAGCTTTTAACATGACTGACTATGTACTTTATTGGGTAGAACAACGTCACGTCGGCGATAAAAATCCCTGCTATTACGAAAAGGTGAAGGCTGCAAAAGTATGAATTGTCTAGTCTATAAATAGAATGTATGGCTCATGGATACATTTAAAGTTAATCATAGAGGGTATTTCCTCTAGAATTAGAAACCTCATTATTCTGTACCCGTGAACGAGAAACACTGGTACTGGTAATACACTCTATCTCTATGGTGAATAATTTATGTCTGGTGAGTAAATATTCTCATGTTTGGGTACAAGCAGAAGATCTCTAAACTTACAAGCCTAATCTCACAAGTTGGCAGAAAGGAATGAACCTATAGGCCCTGATCAGACACTCGGCAGGACAAGGAGTCTACTTTGAAATAAGTAAGATAGATTTCTAAGAATGTTATTGTATTATAAATCAAAAGTAATTACAATTACACAATTTACAGAAATAATATTCAACATTAAATTCAAAATACAAATAGAATCCTAATTTATTTCAATTATGCCTTCAGTATTATCTTAAATTACAAATGTAATAAATGTTTTATCATATAGCGAGTGAGTGATTGTTGTTTAACGCCAAATGAACAATTTGTCAACAATATTATAGCGAGAACACATTATATTTCAATGAGATGATAATGATGTCTGCTTTGATCAACAACGCTTGGCTGGATATTTATAGTGTTGTGGCTGTTTCTCTCAATCTTTCTTTCTCTCTGAAACAGCAGTTGGGAGACATGCCGCTCCACTCGGACACATTATCCTGATCTAGAGCCAACCAGTTTTTTTCTCGTACTTCTTAATGCTGTGTGTTTAGCCGAGGATCAGCAAATAACAATTTCAATAGTCTTTAGTTTGAACTGCGCGGGGCTCAAATTCACGGATCTACCACACTCGGGGGAAGCACGCTAACCATTATACCACCGATGGCATTAAAGAATAATGACTCACTCACTAATTTGCATAAAGACATTGTCATATAAAGATTCAATTGTGATTAAATAAAAAACAAAATATAGGACTAAACATATATAATCCATTAATTTTTTATGAAGAAGGCACAGAATTGACTACACTTCTCAGGTGAGGTCAGAAAGTACCCCACAGGCTCTTGTTTCCTTACAGGACTATATAATAAAACCTCCGTCAATATTGGTTTGTCTGGTCAATATGATACCACATTTACAAATACAAAAAGTGTATTTACCTATTATTACGTGATGATTTCCGTATTGGCCTAGTTATTAGTCCGAGGGTAGCTGTATTGGCCTGAGGCGAAGCTGAATGTCAATACAGCTGCTCGAGGACTAATTACTAGGCAATATGGAAATCATCACGTAATGATATATTTATTAATTAACCATAAACAAAATTCTTATAATGGGTATATATAAAATTGATCTATTTATTAATTAACCATAACATTTTATCTTATAATGTGTATTATAAAATCATAAACTCGGCCAATATAAAAAAACTAAGCCAATATCAGAAAAACTATGCCAACATCTATATTGGCTTATTTTTTTTATATTGGGCGAGTTTATGATTTTATATTGTAAAGACAGTTTAGGTTGTAATGACAAAAATAATATAGAGTTAAATAATAATGTATAATATTTATATAATATAATTGTATAATATAAGTTATATCTGTTGTGTGTTTTACATTTGATAATCAAAATCATAGAAATACAACATGTATTATACATGTATCTCCTTGGATATATAAGACAATAAGACATTATCCATCTGATTGTTAACAATATAAATAGACACTATTAGTGCAGGGTCTTAAAATACAAAGGTTTTGTGTATGAGGTTTAAACAAAATATGTATCCATTGAGTCATATTTGAAATACATTATAAAATTATACAATTATTCTTTTGATATTTTCTGCCAACAGGTCAACTGATTTAACCTTTCAACTTTGATGAAGGTTATTCCAGAAATACTTTGTGCACACTAACTTTGATATCTACGTTTTATTACAAGCACTAGGTCGACACCTCTGTTGGTGGACTATTATTCCCCGAGGGTTTCATCTGACCAGTAGTCAGTGCTTCAGCACTGCCATGGTTTGCTAGATATATTTGTTATTGAAATTTAGTGTATAAATAATGTAATTATTTTTAAAATAAGGTTCTCCTCCCCGAGACAAAGGTGACCTTGGCTGATTTTGTATGTCCTGTTTTGGACCTTTGGTTTAATTTCCCCCACAATACCTTTTTAATTATTTGGCTTTTCAACCTTTCGACTTTGACCATACTTGATGAATGTTATTCCAGAAACGAGTTGTGCGCATTAAATTTAGTATCTACGTTTCTATTAGCAATCAGGTTCCCAAAACTAAACAGGTAAAACGTGACAAGGGTACCAGAAAATCTATATTTAGGTTGGTGACAGTATATTACATATACAATATTGGTGTATTGACAGTAAATATAGAATTTATGTGGCTATGCTTAGAAATGGGGGAAAGACAAGCTATACCAGAAAAACTATATTTAGGTCAGTAACAGTATATTACAAAACTGTATCCAGTCAATGTAATCTGACTACTCAAATAGAAGGAGTACATTTTGTACTTGTGTTATTTGTCTGTAGTGTGAATAATTAGCTTAAATATATCATATTAGCCAATTAAATAGAAAAAATAGACAAGACACAAGCTAAACAAACTGATGACGTCTTTTCAAAATTACAATTTGTTATATTAATGAAGTACATAAAAGCATACATTACTATATATAACACTAATAAACAAATCAATATTCACAAACAAAATCGAAAGAAAATAAAATTAAGATGGATTCATATGATGTGCATGTTCACCCAATTCATTTCCAGTTATACGATAAGGAATCTTTTTGAACAATTAATATAATCAAAAAAATATTTACAAATGATACAATTTTGTTCACGAGATAAAATAAAGTTCACATAGTTTCCAGAATACAAAGCTTCCCCAACAAACTCAGCTAGTGAGAACCGATTTCCGACTTCATTTTCAATGTTTTGTAATTCATAATTCATGATTCAAATATCTTTTGAACATTCATAGCAATCATGGGCAGGGTGATCATTTTGAATACACTTCTACACATCTCAAAGGATCATTCCTCTGAAGTTTCATTACTATCAGATAAAAAATATCTTTAGAACATTCATGGTTACCATGGGAATGGTGGCCATTTCAAAACAAATGTTTTTTTTTTATTCTTGTGAAATTTCATTACAATTAAACTAAAGCAAATATTTTCCTTGAAGAATACAAATCCACATAGGATTCTATAGTAACTAGCTTAGTTCCCTAAAAATATACCCAAAGGAGCCCAAGTGCAACATTTTAGATCATAGCTAGATACATAAATCTATCATCATACCAAACCTCAAGATTATTGGACCTATGATTTCTGCAAACCACAGCAGACAACTTCACATGTTACAGAAAGAAATAATAATAATATTAATAGTAATAATAACAATAATAATTTTCAAAATAATTTACAACCTTGAATGCACATCTGCACATCCCATGGATAATTCCTGTGAAGATTCATTACAATCGGATGAAAAGATATGCTTTAACTTTTACGGTTACCATGGCAACTGTGACCATTTTGATAAATTTTAAATCCTAAATTCACAACTACACATCCCAAAAACATTCCTATGAAATTTCATTACAATCGGACAAAAACCTTTCATGGTTACCATGGCAACGACGGATACATTCACGTTTTGCAGTTAAAAAAAATATAATAAATGGAGAAAAACAATAAATCTCTAAACTTTATAATTTCAGTTACATTTTAAGACCAATACAGAATTACCAGTGAGTGAGTGATTGTTGCTTAAAGACAACGCAGCAATTTTTGAGCTATATCATGGCGTGAACAAGTTACATTCAATGAATGATGATGAGGTCTGCTTTGAACTAGACCAACATACTTAGTTGCATTTTTAGTTGGACACATTATCCTGATTACAAGTCAACCAGTAGTATTTCTTTTTCCTTAATGATGCATGCTTAGAGGAGAAGCAACAAATACCAATTCTATAAAATTTATTTGACCTGATCGGAGCTTGAACCCACGATCTACCGCACTCACAGCGAGCACGCTAACCTTTACACCACCCATGCGGTTATAATTATCAAATTTTAATACATGTCCATGAGTTAATACGCAAAAATAAAACTTACAAGGCTAACCATCAAATTATCACGAAAGAATGAAAATAACACACATAGTTAAATACGAAATAACAAATGACGTTACTACATACGACTATTATGGAAAAATGGGTAGGGACAGGAGATAAATGATGTATGTACAGAAATGCATCAATAAACAAAAAATAACACGCAATTTCTTTTCATACTGTAACATATATCGCCTCAAGTATGAAAATGATATCACCATCTTCATAACAATTTAGATTATCATCTTAAAGCAGATTTCACAATAATTGGCTAATTAATTTATAATCATTTCCCGTATCTGACACAGAACCAATATATATACAGCTACGAGCCAAAATCCATATACGTAAAGTTAATATAAGATCCCAACATCTGGCACAACGCCAAAATATATGTAGGTCAGGTTAATATAACATTCAAGCATTTGAAAAGGCACAGGAATATATGTAGGTCATATTAATATAAGATTCATTTACACCACCGATGCTGTTAGAATTACCAAATTTAAATATATGTCCATGAGTTAATATGGAAAAATAAAACTTAAAAGGCTAACTATTAAATTATCACGAAAAAATGAAAATGACACACATAGTTAAATAAGAAATAACAATTATGTTATTACATACGACTATCATGAATAAATGGGTGAAGGTGGGAGATAAATGATGTATGTACAGAAATGTATCAATAAACAAACAATTACATACAAAAATAGAAAATAATCACAGAATTGTAACACGCATCATAAGTATGAAAAAATATCAACATCTTCATAACAATTTAAATTATCATATGAAAGCAGATTTTACAATAATTGGTTACTTAGTTTATAATCATTTCCCGTGTCTGGCACAGAGCCAGTATATAAGATTCCAAAATCTATATACTTAAGAATGCCATAATATTTCAACACCTGTCAAGTCGCCAAACTATATTTAGGTCATGTTTATGTAGCATTCAAGAGTCTAAAAAGGTGCTGAAATCTATGTAGGTCAGTTTATTATTTAATCCCATCATATGGCACAAATCAATGATCCTTGCCACCGGGAGAATATATATTACAAAATTGATATTACATAAATTGAAAGTTGGAAAATCTAATGTTCATCTATAAAAAAATTACTTATCATGAAGTCATACAATACATTACTTTTGATTTCAGTTTATATATAATATTAGTACAGTCTCTTAAGATATAAATTAAAGTTAATGTGTGCGAGGCTTAATAAAGGGGAAATGAACAGGGTGCATCGAGTATACACATAAACTTTATAAGACACTGCATTAATTGTGTTTATTACTGCTGAAAAAGTCATATTAATCGATGGGCGATTACATTTTAATTAAAAAATAGAATTATACAATTATTCCTTGATTGCCTCTTTTGATATTTTCTGTCAACAGGAAGTCAACTGATCAACAACTAGTTTCCAATTTTCAACATGGGTAAAAGGGGTATCAGAAAAGCTATATCTTGGCCAATGACAGTATATTAGCAAACATTTATCCAGCCAATGCAATTTGACTGCTCAAACAGAACAAGTGCAGGATAAAAAGATTTACGTCTAGATGGATATATAGAATCTAACACCGGGGAGAGTACAAGATAGGGAAATCTCCGACACCCGAGGGTAAGATTTCAATCGTTCTCTTTACGAGGCTTGCCGAGTTAGAGAACGATTGTAATCTTACCCAAGGGTGTCGGAGATTTCCCTATCTTGTACTTTTTCCGGTGCTTGATTTTATTTCTCACTAAACACCTAATTGTTTTTGCTTACATTCCATCGAGTTTTTTCCCGCAATTTATTTTTCGATTGCTGAAGTAAATATTTGATTTATCCATATGCAACCGTATCTCGGCAGTATTTCAAATGTATTTCATCATAAAGTACAATGTATTTAATAAATATATTATAAATGTTACTACAACAGAGATAAAATACCTGTAAAAAAATATATGAATTTGGTCAAAGAGAGGTAATTTCTTTCTTTACGTTAGTTACTAACAAGGGAGAGCACTCTATTATTTACTCAAAGTAAACAAACATTGACTGAAAGAGAGCCTGAAAAAAGAATCAAACACCGTGATAGGTGCACGTATATAATAGCAGAATATAATACATAACTGAATTTAAAAATACTTATGTAGTAGAATCGTGGTTAATTGTTTATTTTAAAAAGGGAAAGCATGGAGAATTGGGGGCCAGTTGACATAATCTGTACAGCATGCATTTGCCGGTAAAACGCACGTGATTTTTTTGTCTTGCACTAGTGGAAGATAAGAAAATCTCACATCGCTAAAAATAGGAACTGGTCTGTCTCAAAAGTGAGAAATTAGGTTCTATGGATTATAAATCCTTTAATTAAACTCATAAAAAGTCATTAATTGTTTACTAGACATATATAAGAAAAATATATAACATAGCGCCATATGTTCCACGTCTATATTTAAACGTAAATATCGGTTAGTTGTCACTACCGGTACGCTTCAGACGTGAATAAAATATCATCAACTAGTTCTTGAGGTAAGAGTATTTCCTATTTTCTGTTACATTTTAATATTATAAAAAAAAAGTGCATTAAAATGTGCTTTACGGTTCATTGAAATTACGAAATTGAAATGATACAACCAAATACTAACTCTTGGATATGGTCTATTAGATTGAATTTCTTCTGATGCGTTTTCTAAGCTCGGCCAAGGTATCAGTATAAAATTCATCAGGTAGTTTTACCCTCCACTTATACTTCTCTATTTGACGTACCAGTCCTCTCGTGGTTTCTAACGAAATCCATTTTGTTTCTCCAACATTACCATTTTCAAAGTGTTCCATCAAAAGTTTGAATTTGTAAAGTGAAATAAAACCAGGTCTAGTCAATGTTTTGCATAGTAGTGTGCTACCGTTATAGTCACGCTTTTTCTTTTACATCCAATCCAATCTTTAACAGGTGGGTCAAGTAGTCATTGGCATTGTCAGTTATTACGTGCCACAGTAGATATGGTAAATGACAATGATTACGATCTTGTGTCTGACAGTCTTCTTTAGCAGTTTGTTCATTTATACATAATTCTGATCTTTTCAAATCCGAAAGTATTTCAAACAAACGGTTATTTCCCCGATACTTCTAGAGTTTATTTTCTTCCTCGATCAAGTTGTACAATTTTCATTTCATTTTTCCATACTGCTATCTCCAAAGGAGTTGTGTTGATGTAGCTTTTAGCTATATCATTGTATTTACTGTGAAGTAATAAAACTAAAATGTCATAGTAATCATTTTCTGCTGTCAAAAATAATGGTAATTTACCTGTATCACTTAAATGAAAATCTGTAGTATTTTCTAAAATATGCTTAACAATATCAAAATGGCCATTTTCTACAGCAAGACAGTGGAGATGTGGCATCATCATCAGTACGAAGAAAATCACCAAAAAGTGACATGACGGAGGAATCTTTATCGTCTATTTCAACTGTTGCTTCTTTCTCCTTTATGATGTTAATTATTTCTCCCTTTTTCTACTTTTGTTTGTTCTTTCCTTCCCTCAATTATTTTCTCATTTCCTTCTGTTGTCTCCCTCATGTACATTATTTCTTCTTTTTCTTCCTGTTCTCTTGTGAGAATTGCTTCTTCCTTCTCTTCTTGTATTTTTTGGTACGTTAATGGGTTCTTTTTCTTCTTCCTGCTTCTCTGTTTAGTGATTTATTTCTTCTTCTGGATATCCACATGGACTAAGCAATGTTGTATTATCTACAGGAAACTTGTCATCGTTGGTCCCTTTGGAAATAGTTTTATATTGTGCTTTCACGTTTTCTTCATGTGCAGTAAGTAAAATAACAATATCGTAATGCGCAGAAGATGATGCTACAAGCAATGGTGATTGTCCATTTATATCACACAAATTGATATCTGCACCAGAACTAAGTAAACATTTAACAACATCATAATGTCCAGACATTGATGCTGCAAACAATGGTGATTGTCCATTTGTATCAGTCAAATTGATATCTGAACCAGAACTAAGTAAGCATTTAACAACATCTATATGTCCATAGTTTGATGCTGTATTTAATGGTGATGTATTCCAATTATTACATTTATTGATATCAGCATGATTTCTCAGCAATGCTTTCACGATGCACAAATTACCTATCGTACACCCTGCTATCAGTGGTGTGATATTTCTAGTAATAAGGCTAACAAATGTAAAATCTGTGTCGATACACTTTGGATCTACGTATTTAAGTATCAGTTCAACCATATCTAAAGTGTCACTGTAACATCCAAGTAATAGTAAACGTGTGTTCTTCATGACATCGGAGCCAAATACCAAACTGGTGCTATGGTTGTTACATTTAACATGGTTGACTATTTCCTGAAGAAGATGAGTGTGACCATAATTAATTATCCAGCTTATTACCCTAACATTACATGTATGTTCGCTGCCACAAACAGTAGGATGTATTGTACCAAACAGCACCCGCAAACGATCAAATTCAATAATGTCAATTATCTGTTGAATAGACTCTTTTGCAAAAAATGTTGTATTCACAAGATGAATATTCTGACATTTCCTTAAAATCAATAATTCAAAATCTTCAAATGGTTTTGTTTTCAACATTCCTTTGAAAACATCAAGAAATGGACCGTGTTTCAGCGACTTATTCATGAAGACATCAAATAGATTCATAGACTGGATATCCGAATAGAGTCTTTCGGCAAGAGGTAAATACATATCTTCACTTATGTGAATGCAAAGATCCTCATTTGAAGCTTGTTCGTATACTGTGACTTTATTTGCTATATAACTGCTAGATAAATACTTTAATATCTGCTGTTACTGTTGATTTTTACTTTGACCATAATGATAGGCAATAGCTTCAAATATAAAGTCATGTGAGAATGTGTATTCAGTATCTAACCTGGTTAAGTAGGTATCTTTTATTAGTTCATCTGAGGTACCTTGATTTACCCTACAATTATTAAATACCTCCTGCCTGCATTCGTGGGGTAAACACTTGATTGATAATTTGCTGTTATTAATTAGAAACAAGACAAGAACAGCATATTGGATACAGTTTGTTTGCTGCAGTTTGTCCAGTTCACCAATAAAACATCCGAACGGTTTATTGAAGAAGATTTCATCCAACTGCTGGTATTTTTCTTCCCCTGAAAATACCTTACAAAGAAATGGAAACATATGATTGGCCTTGGTAAATGAAAGCGATGTATAGAGATCTGGGTTTACACCTTTGGCTTTACAATGATATTGGCAAATAGCCATCTTTTCTGTTTCAGTCAGCTGATTATCTTCACTCTGTAAATCTATGACGTTTTCTGTTACAAACAATCTTACCTCAGAAGCTTCCTTATACACCGACTTTCTGCAAGTAAACAATAGTTTTGATATCCCCCCTATTAAGTTGTCAATTTGTTTTTTATGGTTCATAATAATATTGTAAATATTCATATCTACAGCAAAAATACCTAATACATCATCAAGTACAAAAACTTGTTTATGATCTCTGTCACCATATTGTATGATTTCTTCTAGTCTACACACTGGCACAACTTCCCACCCTTTCTTCTCTAGCTGTAGTGCAATATGACGAGCTGTGGCTGTCTTTTCCGAACCTGGTCCACCAATTATTGTCATATAATTTTTAGAATTGACCATGTTCAATACTGCTGTAAATCCTTTAGTTTCATCATAAAAAAGTTCATCCTCTATTTTCCATTTCTTAATCAGTTCAATGTGGACTTCTGAAATAGAGTACAATGAAATATTTATTATAATTCATTCAGGATTTTAGAGTGAGTGAGTGATTGTTAATTAACACCAACTCAGCAATTTTTTTTAATCTATTTCATGGCGACAAAAAGTTAATTTTTAATGAAATGATAATGATGTCCGCCTTGTACTAGACCAACATGCTTAGATGGATTTTAATTGTGCTAGCTCACTGAAACAACAGTCTGGGGGGTTTCCATGTCACCCCCACCGCTCCCACCTCCGAACCACCCAGTCTTTATCCTTTCTCCTTCAAATGCTGCGTGCTTAGCGGAGAAGCAACAAATACAAATTGTATCATCATTGGCATGACCCCATCGGTCTCGAACCCAAGATCTATTGCACTGAAGGCGAGTACGCTCACCATTACACCACCGATGCGGTTCATTAAGGATTTTTAAAAATACAATAAATGACATACAAGTATGTAAAACTAACATTAAATTTGTATTAATCTGACTGAATGTTGTTATTTTCAGTTATTGTACATTGTAACTGATCATATATTATCAATGATCGTACATTTCTACTGATCGTATATATGGTCGCTGATCGTATATTGTGGCTGATCGTATATTGTAGATAATCATATATTGTCACTGATCATATATTGTAGATAACCGTATATTGTCGCTGATAGTATATTGTAGATAACCGTATATCGTGGCTGATCATATATTGTAGATAATCGCATATTGTCCCTGATCATAAATTGTAGATAATCGTATTTTGTCGCTGATCGTATATTGTATATAATTGTATATTGTGGCTGATCGTATATTGTAGATAATCATATATTGTAGATAATTGTATATTGTCACTGATTGTATATTGTAGATACTCGTATATTGTAGATAATCGTATATTGCCGCTGATCATGTATTGTAGATAATCGTATATTGTTGCTGATCGTATATTGTAGATATAGATTATAATATGGCCTTTTTCATATCGGCCCTGGTATCACCTCAAGACTCCCATTTCAGCCCAAGACGATAGCCAAGGGATGATACCAGGATCGATATGGAAAAGGCCATGTTATTATCTGTTTATCACATATTTAACCATGATTTAAATCAATTCTGACAAGTTCTTCTAATTCCGAGCCACCCAGTCTTTATCCTTCCTCCTCAATGCTGCGTGCTTAGTGGAGAAGCAACTAAGTCAGTAAACAGGAAGTATGAATCTGACGTGTCCAAAAACGCTTCCCACAATATGGTATACCTATATGAAGCTTGTGACCAAATATAATATTTCTGCCATCAATAGTTGCTGAGAAAAATGCGACGAAAAACATTTTGGAACAGACAAAAGGAGAGACGGAAGGACAGACAGAGGAAAAACAGCATACCCCCTCCGGTGCAGCCAGGGTATAACTTGGTCTGCTAGTAATTTTTCCATAGTGAACTGTCCATTTATATGAAGCAATATTCCAGCAGCACCTTCATATGGAGTATATATATTTCAATTTATCCAATATTCCAAAGTCTGTGGTTTCTATCAGGATTTCTTTGATTAAGGGCTGCTGCTAACAAAGAACTTACTGAACCAAAGGTTCCTATTTGTTAAGTTAAAGTCATCACCACTATAGCTTAGTTAACCTTTATGGTATATCTGTGTCACAAACTTCATTCCTGACAACACCGTGTTTGTGACTAGAGTAATACGACGGACGCCTTACTGGAGCAATAACTGCCCTTTCCCCCGGTTCACCCAAGTTCACCTTCAGTTTGTAGTGGGATTCGTGTTGCTCAATTTTTTGCTTTCTGTGTAGCGTTTTGGAGATCATTGTTTGTCCTTTAGTTATTTTTTCATTGTATTGTCTTTCTTTTTTCGCCTTGTGATCACTGATTACCTCTTTTCCTGACATAACCCCATACAGGATCTGGTCAAGCTGTTAGTACTACCACCCCCCTCCTCCCCCCAACACAAAGTAAAAAAAAGGATCAAACAAACACGTAATTTTAAGTAAACTGAGAAGATTTATAATTAACTTACTTTGAATGTTTAATGGTATGTATCTAGTATTAATGTTTTGGATATCCTGTTTGTTGTCATCAATATTCTGTTTATTGTCAGCAATATCTGTCTTACATTCAGTCACGTCTTGTTGTAGTTCCATACATTTTTTGTTTGTCCTTTAGTTATTTTTACATTGTATTGTATGTCTTTTTTTCGCTTTACGATCACAGATTACCTCTTTGGTATCTAGAAATCTTTTTCTGATATAACCCCATAGAGGATCTGGTCAAGCTGTTAGTATTACCACCCTCTCCCCCCATCCACCAAGAAAAGAAAGGGATCAAACAAACATGTAATTTTAATTAAAGTGAGAAGATAATAATTAACTTATTTTGAATGCTTAATGGTATGTGTCTAGTATTAATGTCAGCAACCTATTGTTGTAGTTCCATAAAGTCTTCATGCATTTCTTTCAGTTCTTTTCGTATTACATCTTCCATTTCATTTCTTATGCATTTGTCAAAGCTTTTCGTTCTCATTGACTCTACATCTGTTGATAAGGTACCTTTGCTTAATCTGTCAATGACCTGATAAAGATAATGAATAAATCAACAATGTAATATTCATGAAAACAAAGGTATGTTCATAGAAAAGAAATGTACATTCATGACAGTAAATGTGTATTTAAAAAAAAAAAAAAAATGTATTTGCTTCTTGAAAGTCGTTGATGTGTATTTGTAGCAATCACAGTTTGAATTAACATTATTTCACTTCCTTTCGGGAACTATTTGTATGCACAATTTCGGTCCAATTTAATCAATTTACATCTCTTGTATATCATTGCGCAAATAGATATGCATACTAATTAAAAAGGAAATATATTCATGGGTAAAATTATTTTCAAAAACATCCTGGATTGCAGGATAAATACAATATTGGTCTATTGATGATGAATATAGAATGTATTTGACTCCGTGCGAAACAGGAAAAAAGACTGGCTAAAACTCGTCTTTGGTCTCGTTTCTAAGCCTCGTCAAATAAATTGTATATTCTAATATGACGTCCTTCCATCGTTTTGTAAGTAAACGAGCGATTTATTTAAATGGCAAAATCTTATTGGTACATGTGTGGTGCTGTAATCACAAAATAATGTTGTACACTTCTATCAACGTCTTAGCATCTATATTCACTGAAAATAATCAGCATGTAAACAAATTATTAAATATGCGATGTGCAATTAAAACGTGCAAGCAAAATATTATTGCTGCAGCTGTTCCATCAATATGACTTTCCCTTCGTGTAAGCAAAGGTTGATCAGCTATCATTTGCTCGAATTTGGCAGGTTTAAAGTTGAAGCATCCAACCTGCTCCACATAACTTGTGTGCGACATTGCCCTCAAAACGTAAATATGAATAAGTGCCTTTCCCATCAAAGTAGACAAACGTATTTGTACTGAATCGAAATAATTTATGGAAGCCATACTGTGTTTTATCATGAGTTGGCAGGATGTAAGTAAATGTTATCGTTCGCTACTAATATCCAACAACCCATATTAAAACACACAACACCTATTCCATGAATTATTTCTTAAATCACCATCAATAGACCAATAATACTTACTTATCTGTGATAAATCTACAAATAGGTATAGAATGGTAATTGTAAATTATTTTACCTGTGAGAAATCTACAAATGGATGCTAGATGGTAATTGTAAATTATTTTACCTCTGATAAATTAGTCCAGTGGGTAGAGAAATCTGTATCACAAATTTTGAAGTCAGAATTATGAGCAAGATTATTTCTTAAATGTCGAATTCTTTCAATGTCGTCCGTTTCATTTAAATGTCCAGGTAATGGCTGAATTCCCCATCCACGAGTTGGAGCAGGAATAGCTGTTAAAAGGTTTCTGATCAGTTTGTATAGCAAGGTGAAGTCAAAATCTGTAGAAACAACAACAACATGGCCACCTGAAATGAACATGCAAGTTTTTCTATGAAACAATAGAAAATAAAAGAATAAACAATACTGATCAACAATAAAAAGATAAACAATAATAGTCGACAATAAAAGGATAAACAATAATGATCAACAATAAAAGGATAAACAACAATGGTCGACAATAAAAGGATAAACAATAATGGTCGACAATAAAAAGACAAACAATAATGGTCGAAAATAAAAAGATAAACATTAATGGTCGACAATAAAAAGATTAAAACATTAGTCGAAAATAAAAGGATAAACATTAATGATCGACAATAAAAGGATAAACAATAATGGTCGACAATAAAAGGATAAACAATAATGATCAACAATAAAAGGATAAACAATAATGGTCGACAATAAAAAGACAAACAATAATGGTCAAAAATAAAAAGATAAACATTAATGGTCGACAATAAAAAGATTAAAACATTAGTCAACAATAAAAGGATAAACAATAATGGTCTACAATAAAAAGACAAACAATAATGGTCGAAAATAAAAAGATAAACATTAATGGTCGACAATAAAAAGATTAAATCATTAGTCGACAATAAAAGGATAAACAGTAATGATCGACAATAAAAGGATGAACAATAATGGTCGACAATAAAAGGATAAACAAAAATGGTCGACAATAAAAAGATAAACAATAATGGTCGACAATAAAAAAATAAACAAAAATGGTCGACAATAAAAAGATAAACAATAATGGTCGACAATATAAAGATAAACAATAATGGTCGACAATAAAAAGATAAACAATAATGATCGACACTAAAAAGATAAACAATAATGGTCGACAATAAAAGGATAAACAATAATGATCGACAATAAAAAGAGAAACAATAGTGATCGACAATAAAAGGATGAACAATAATGATCGACAATAAAAAGATAAACAAGAATGGTCGACAATAAAAAGATAAACAATAATGGTCGACAATAACAGGATAAACAACAATGGTCGACAATAAAAAGATAAACAATAATGGTCGACAATAAAAAGAAAAACAGTAATGATCAACAATAAAAAGAAAAACAGTAATGATCGACAATAAAAGGATGAACAATAATGGTCGACAATAAAAGGATAAACAAAAATGGTCGACAATAAAAAGATAAACAATAATGGTCGACAATAAAAAGATAAACAAAAATGGTCGACAATAAAAAGATAAACAATAATGGTCGACAATAAAAAGATAAACAATAATGGTCGACAATAAAAAGATAAGCAATAATGATCGACAATAAAAAGATAAACAATAATGGTCGACAATAAAAGAATAAACAACAATGGTCAACAATAAAAAGATAAACAATAGTGATCGACAATAAAAGGATGAACAAGAATGGTCGACAATAAAAAGATAAACAATAATGGTCGACAATAACAGGATAAACAACAATGGTCGACAATAAAAAGATTAACAATAATGCTGGACAATAACAGGATAAACAATAATGGTCAACAATAACAGGATAAACAATAATGGTCAACAATAAAAAGATAAACAATAATGGTCGACAATAAATGTTAAACAATAATGGTCACCAATAAAAGGATCAACAGCAATGGTCGACAATAAAAGGATAAACAATAATGATCGACAATAACAGGATAAACAATAATGGTCAACAATAAAAAGATAAACAATAATGGTCGACAATAAATGATAAACAATAATGGTCAACAATAAAAGGATCAACAGCATTGGTCGACAATAAAATGATAAACAAAAATGGTAGAAGATACAAAGATAAACAATAATGGTCGACAATGAAAGGATAAACAATAATGGTGACAATAAATGATAAACAATAATGGTCGACAATAAAAAGATAAACAATAATGGTCGACAATAAAAAGATAAACAAAAATGGTCGACAATAAAAAGATAAACAATAATGGTCGACAATAAAAAGATAAACAATAATGGTCGACAATAAAAAGATAAACAATAATGATCGACACTAAAAAGATAAACAATAATGGTCGACAATAAAAGGATAAACAACAATGGTCAACAATAAAAGGATAAGCAATAATGATCGACAATAAAAGGATAAACAATAATGATCGACAATAAAAAGATAAACAACAATGGTCGACAATAAAAAGATTAACAATAATGCTGGACAATAACAGGATAAACAATAATGGTCAACAATAACAGGATAAACAATAATGGTCAACAATAAAAAGATAAACAATAATGGTCGACAATAAATGTTAAACAATAATGGTCACCAATAAAAGGATCAACAGCAATGGTCGACAATAAAAGGATAAACAATAATAATCGACAATAACAGGATAAACAATAATGGTCAACAATAAAAAGATAAACAATAATGGTCGACAATAAATGATAAACAATAATGGTTAACAATAAAAGGATCAACAGCATTGGTCGACAATAAAATGATAAACAAAAATGGTAGAAGATACAAAGATAAACAATAATGGTCGACAATGAAAGGATAAACAATAATGGTGACAATAAATGATAAACAATAATGGTCGACAATAAAAAGATAAACAATAATGGTCGACAATAAAAAGATAAACAAAAATGGTCGACAATAAAAAGATAAACAATAATGGTCGACAATAAAAAGATAAACAATAATGGTCGACAATAAAAAGATAAACAATAATGATCGACACTAAAAAGATAAACAATAATGGTCGACAATAAAAGGATAAACAACAATGGTCAACAATAAAAGGATAAGCAATAATGATCGACAATAAAAGGATAAACAATAATGATCGACAATAAAAAGATAAACAATAGTGATCGACAATAAAAGGATGAACAAGAATGGTCGACAATAAAAAGATAAACAATAATGGTCGACAATAACAGGATAAACAACAATGGTCGACAATAAAAAGATTAACAATAATGCTGGACAATAACAGGATAAACAATAATGGTCAACAATAACAGGATAAACAATAATGGTCAACAATAAAAAGATAAACAATAATGGTCGACAATAAATGTTAAACAATAATGTTCAACAATAAAAGGATCAACAGCAATGGTCGACAATAAAAGGATAAACAATAATGATCGACAATAACAGGATAAACAATAATGGTCAACAATAAAAAGATAAACAATAATGGTCGACGATAAATGATAAACAATAATGGTCAACAATAAAAGGATAAACAGTAATGGTCGACAATAAAAGGATAGAAAATAATGGTCGACAATAAAAAGATAAACAAAAATGGTCAACAACAAAAGGATAAACAATAATGGTCGACAATAAAAGGATCAACAGCATTGGTCGACAATAAAATGATAAACAAAAATGGTAGAAGATAAAAAGATAAACAATAATGGTCGACAATGAAAGGATAAACAATAATGGTGACAATAAATGATAAACAATAATGGTCGACAATAAAAAGAAACAATAATGCTCGACAATAAAAGGATAAACAATAATGGTCGACAATAAAAAGAAACAATAATGGTCGACAATAAAAGGATAAACAATAATGGTCGACAATAAAAAGAAACAATAATGGTCGACAATAAAAGGATAAACAATAATGGTCGACATTAAAAGGATAAACAATAACGATCGACAATAAAATGGATAAACAGTAATGGTCGACAGTAAAAAGATAAATAATAATGGTCAACAACAAAAGGATAAACAATAATGGTCAACAATAAAAGGATAAACAGTAATGGTCGACAATAAAAGGATAAACACAAATGGTAGAAGATAAAAAGATAAACAATAATGGTCGACAATGAAAGGATAAACAATAATGGTCGACAATGAAAGGATAAACAATAATGGTCGACAATAAAAGGATAAACAGTAATGGTCGACAATAAAAGGATAGAAAATAATGGTCGACAATAAAAAGATAAACAAAAATGGTCAACAACAAAAGGATAAACAATAATGGTCGACAATAAAAGGATCAACAGCATTGGTCGACAATAAAATGATAAACAAAAATGGTAGAAGATAAAAAGATAAACAATAATGGTCGACAATGAAAGGATAAACAATAATGGTGACAATAAATGATAAACAATAATGGTCGACAATAAAAAGAAACAATAATGGTCGACAATAAAAGGATAAACAATAATGGTCGACATTAAAAGAATAAACAATAACGATCGACAATAAAATGGATAAACAGTAATGGTCGACAGTAAAAAGATAAATAATAATGGTCAACAACAAAAGGATAAACAATAATGGTCAACAATAAAAGGATAAACAGTAATGGTCGACAATAAAAGGATAAACACAAATGGTAGAAGATAAAAAGATAAACAATAATGGTCGACAATGAAAGGATAAACAATAATGGTCGACAATGAAAGGATAAACAATAATGGTCGACAATAAAAGGATAAACAGTAATGGTCGACAATAAAAGGATAGAAAATAATGGTCGACAATAAAAAGATAAATAATAATGGTCAACAACAAAAGGATAAACAATAATGGTCAACAATAAAAGGATAAACAGTAATGGTCGACAATAAAAGGATAAACACAAATGGTAGAAGATAAAAAGATAAACAATAATGGTCGACAATGAAAGGATAAACAATAATGGTCGACAATGAAAGGATAAACAATAATGGTCGACAATAAAAGGATAAACAGTAATGGTCGACAATAAAAGGATAGAAAATAATGGTCGACAATAAAATGATAAACAAAAATGGTAGAAGATAAAAAGATAAACAATAATGGTCGACAATGAAAGGATAAACAATAATGGTGACAATAAATGATAAACAATAATGGTCGACAATAAAAAGAAACAATAATGGTCGACAATAAAAGGATAAACAATAATGGTCGACATTAAAAGGATAAACAATAACGATCGACAATAAAAGGATAAACAGTAATGGTCGACAATAAAAAGATAAATAATAATGGTCAACAACAAAAGGATAAACAATAATAGTCAACAATAAAAGGATAAACAGTAATGGTCGACAATAAAAGGATAAACACAAATGGTAGAAGATAAAAAGATAAACAATAATGGTCGACAATGAAAGGATAAACAATAATGGTCGACAATGAAAGGATAAACAATAATGGTCGACAATAAAAGGATAAACAGTAATGGTCGACAATAAAAGGATAGAAAATAATGGTCGACAATAAAAACCAACTACAAAATAGGAACAACTGCTTCTTTGAATTATTTTCTTTCTTTCAGCTTCTTTTAATGGAGGCAATCATTTTCAGGTAGGATAGGAAAGATTTGATAAATAAACAAGTTTTCGGGCACTTATGGTAATGAGGATATTTCGTCCTATATTAATTGACATTGCAATAAGGAAAAACTCACCAGGAAACAGTTTCGCCTCTTGGTCCTTTGTGCATCTGTAAACACTTCTATGATGTGTAAGATTTGACCTGTGCTGCTTAAGAAATGATTCTAGTGTATGTCCAGGTACTTCATTGTCAAAGAAAAACCGAACAGCCTGGGTGGCAATTTTCTGACAGAGAAAATATAAACGTAAAAAGTTGTTTTCTTCCTTTGTCAGTGCCTCAGCTTCATCTGTAAATAAAAGACAATTTTATCATACAAACTTCGTTTTCATTAATGCCAAATACATAAATAAATCTTAAATAAAAGAGCTTGTCATATTAAACTAAGGACAAACAACGATATATATATATACAAAACATTACACATTAAACTATATATCGAGCAACACGCATCCCACTAAAAACGGGGTTTTAATTCAGGTGCTCCGGAGCACATACGGTCATCCCTGATTATAAGTATTATTCGATCTTTTGTTTTCTGTGTAGTGCGTTATATAATTGTTTGTTCATCTCCTTTTCTCATGAACAATGTATTGTCTATCTTTCTTCAAAATATGCGGCATTGCCATACCTTCAGAACAGTTCCAAAGTTTTATCGAATAATCATAGGAAAAGAGGTAAAATTGATACCCCCTAACATGTATATATGAAACAATTCACAAAGTTTTCAGTCATAGAAACTATGGCTCAAAATTTGTTGTGTTGGGCTACAATTCCACATATTTTACAAACAAAATTCAAAAAGGTAAAACATGCTACTCAGAGGAACAAGTGATCAGTATGCTGGAGTTCCTCAGCGATAACATGTTTGTCTCCTTTGGAGGAACACTGTTTCAGCAGGTCGTCGGCATACCAATGGGTACAAATTGTGCCCCTCTTCTAGACGATTTATTTTTATACTCATACGAGTCAGAGTTTCTTCAAAAGTTTGTAAAAGATAAGAAGAATCATGAGGCTAGAGCCTTTAATTTCACATACAGGTATATTGATGACGCTTTATCTATCAATAATTCTAGATTTGCAGAATTTCTTCCATTGATATATCCTCCAGAGCTGGAAGTTAAATAGACCACAGATACAGCTTCGTCTGCATCATTTTTGGACTTATACCTCAAATTTAACGACAGTGGTCAAATCAGTACTAAAATTTATGATAAACGGGACGACTTCAATTTTAAAATCATAAATTTTCCAAATATGTGCAGCAATATACCAGCTTCTCCTGCATATGGTGTTTACATCTCACAATTGATTCGCTATGCAAGGGCCAGTAGCAATTATTCTGATTTCCTGAAATGTCATCTTCATCTGAGAAACAGGCTACTGGACCAGGGCTATAAAAAGATTTGCCTTATTCGATCTCTTAAAAACCAACGATGAATATCACTTTGCAACATCATAATCTACTTGGAAACCAAATTTCGCCCAAATCGGAGGATTTTTGTATTTGGCGGCTATTTTGTACCGTGGTTACCATGGCAACGGCCATCATTTTGAATTTTTTCATCCATCCAAAAGCTGCCACACACTACGGTAGATATTCCTACAAAGTTTCATGAAGTTTGATGAAAGGAATCCAGTTTTTTTTAAATCCCCCTTTTTTTTGTTTCCATGGTAACTGCGGCAAAGTTTGTCCAACCGATTCCCATTTTTTAAGCTTATCTCGTTCCACTAGATGTGGATGTTGTTCCTATCAAGTTTCATCAATTTCTGTTTGGCGAGTAACCTGCTATGATCATATTTGTGTTTTTCATTTTTTTTAAGCATTTTGTCCGTTTCCATGGAAACGGTGGCCATTTTGAAAATTCCGAACATAGTCTGCACATCTACTCATAGTGCTTAACATTCATGTGAAGTTTCATTGATTTTCATGCAATAATCACCGAGAAATGTGTCGGATAAACTATTGGCGGAAGAAAGAAAGAAAGAAGAATAATAATAAGTATAATAATAAGAAACGGAGCAAACACAATAGGTCTCCCAAACTTTGTTTGGGGACATAATTAACAAGAAAGTGTATGGATAAAATTAAAGTTGAAAGGGAGTGATGAGCTATTAGTAGGATGTATTTATAAGAGTCCTAATAGTGATAAGGAAAACTTGCCATTATTAAATAAGATGATCATTGAAGCCTCACAAATGAAACAATTTTCTCACCTGCTGATAATGGGAGACTTTAACTACTCTAAATTAGATTGAACAAACTGGAATGGTAACGGAGACAAGGAAGGGGATGTATTTATGGAGAGCATTAGGGACAGTTTCTTATATCAACATGTAGAAGGATATACACTAACAAGAGAGAACAGTGAACCCAGTATTATAGACCTCATATTTACTAATGAGGGTGACATGGTGGATAGAATTGTACATGAAAGTCCACTAGGACATAGTGATCATTGTGGCTTGCTTTTCAAGTTTAATTGCTACTATGAGATAAAAGGGAATGCCATACAGAGATGAAAGTTCTGGCAATATCCAAACTCCAAAAGAAAAACTAAATCGGGTATTGGAGAACTGAAAACAACAAATAGTAATGGGGAAGCAGAAACTGCAAAGACAGATAAAGAAAAGGCAGAAGTATTGGCCAACTTCTACAGCAGCGTGTTTACCAGGGAACCTGATGGAGATATACCACAACTAGAAGCGTGCCAAATTCAATATCCATCCACAGAATCAAAATTTGAGGAATCAGAGGTAAGAAAACTACTACTGGGCATTAATCCAAACAAATCACCTTGTCCAGATGGTCTGCATCCAATAGCCTTAAAGGAGTTAACCAATGTTATAACAGAACCACTTACAATAATATTTAATGTATCAAAAGATACCGGGATAGTTCCAAATATATGGAAGCTAGGACACATTGTAGCATTGTTTAAAAAGGGAGCCAAAACAGACCCTGGTAACTATAGACCGGTAAGCTTGACAAGTATCATATATGTAAGCTGATGGAGAAACTAGTAAGAAACCAAATAGTAAGTCACATGACTAAGAATAAATTATTTAGCAAGAAACAGTTTGGTTTCATATCAGGCAGGTCAACAACATTACAACTTCTTAAGGTAATGAATGAATGGACAGAAATCCTGGATAACGGTGGTATGGACTTCGCATGTGTATATGGACTTCATGAAGGCATTTGATAAGGTATCACACAAGAAGCTTATAAAAAAAAATGGAGAGGTATGGCATTAACAAGAAGACAATAAACTGGGTGAGAAACTTTCTAACAGACAGAAAAGAAAAGGTATCAGTGAATGGGGCTGAATCCATTAGCCATGTCACCAGCGGAATTCCACAGGGCAGTGTGTTGGGCCCATCCTCTGTGATCTACATCAATGATATGCCAGATCATGTAGATTCAGAGGCATATCTTTTTGCAGATGACACAAAAGAATATAAAGAAATTAAAACCCAGAGAGATACCACAAGTCTGCAGAAAGATCTAGATAACTTACAAGAATGGTCAGACAAGTGGCTACTTAAGTTCCACCCAAACAAATGCAAGGTAATGAGAGTGTTTACTATGAGGGGAAATAACAGAGAACAGAAATACCACCTATATGACAGTGAGGGCAAAGAGGTAGAGCTGCATAATTCAGATGGGGAGAAAGACATAGGTGTCGTAGTTGATGACCAATTAAATTATTTACAACATACCGGTATACAGCAGAAAATAAATAAGGCAAACAGGAAAATGGGCCTCATCAGAAGAACATTCACCTACCTAAATGAGCATATATTCAAATATTTATTTCAAGCACTTGTTAGACCACATCTTGAATACGTCGTAGCTGTTTGGTCGCCATACAAACAGCATGACATTGACAGCATAGAGAATGCATAGAGAAGAGCGACCAAACAAATACCATCCTTAGGGAACGACCATTTAACTTGAAGGGGTGGGTTATGGTTTTTTTCTAAAAAAATATTTTGATTCCCAATGTTGCTGAATTTTTTTTCTGAATTTGGTGAAGGAATTTTTTTTTATCTGATTCACCTAATGTTAAATTCTGGGAAAAAAAACATAAAACCCCCCTTTGCAAGTTAACTGGTCAGACCCTTAAATGATATGGAGTATCCAGATAGACTAAAGAAATTAAAAATGCCTACCTTGAAATACAGACGCCTCAAAGGTGATATGATTGAAACTTTCAAAATGTTCACGGGTATCTATGACAATGAAGTCACAGAAGGTATATTTGACCTCGACCCTAACACTTGAACTAAGGGCCATAGTAAGAAAATCAAGAAGAAATTTTGCAAAATAAATTTAAGGATATTTTCTTTCACCAACAGAATCGCTGATTAGTAATTGATGCAAAGGATGCAAGACAATTTGAAATCAGGCTCGATAAATACTGGGAACACCAAGATGTAAGATTTGAGTACAAAGCCAGCATCCAAAAAAAGGAAAACACCGGAAACCACACCGAAATAAGTTGCTTTACGGAAGAAGTAGAGGTGGAGAGCCAGCGTCCACAGATGACAGGGATTTCAAAGGTTTTTATAATAGGAGGTACTTCTTAAATTTGAGAAGTTACCTAAAAAATTAGGCTGAGGGTCGTAAGGGTTCCAGGGGGCGAAAGCTCCTGAAATCTAGCATTTTACGGACCAAAAAAATGGACTTCAGAGACTGCAAAACATTAAGTGTTTTTGAAAGAAATATCCCATTAACTTTCTCTTTAGAGTTCAGATTTCACCAAGACCATGCATAAAGGATTTTTCCCCCCAATTTCTTTATTGAATATTTCAGTTTACAGAGTTCATCCAAGATTATTCATGGATAGTCTGCCATATCTTAAAAAAAAAAAAGGACCATAAAGAGCTACGGTTCCACAGCTAGGCTTGAACAAGCCATTGTTATCAAAGCTTAAGCTTCTCAAAATTCTTTTGTTAGCTTTGTCTTTTTCTTTTTAACAATACCTTGGCTTGTGTGTTTTTTTTACTTTATTACCAGTAATTAAACTCATCAAAGACCATTGGCACGATCAAGACATATAAGTGTCATAATTAATGAAACATATAAATTTAATTTGCAATCATTATTAATAAAATTCTTAATTTTAATACATAGAATTAAACAAAAACAATATATATTGTTACTTTCACGACTTATGTGCAAAAAAAAAATGTTCGAACAAAAACGATTCGCGGGAAGACATTTCATTTATTAAGTTATTAACATTTGAATCACAAAAGTTAAATTATTTTGGAAAAAAAGTGGGGCCGGCGTTTTGACATTACAATGTAATTTTCTATCCCTTATCTCCTCGTCCCCCTTTTAAAAATGTTTTTCAGCACACTTTCATTGATGTGAACAACCACGGTAGGGCCCCGTGAAAATATGTAAATAAATATTAGCCATAGGTTTTTACTTTTTCATACCGGAAGTTAAACAATATGGACGAATTAAGAAACAAGACAGTACGCCCCAAAATGATTCGACCCTGGGTTTTAAATGGATAAAAAAAATCGCACAAAATATTGTGTAGTCATATATTCATAATACATAATGATCATACTTATATTACTGAAGATTACACTACCGTATTTAGGGTTGTATAATGTGCATTGGTGCATTAAATGCGCACCCTCTCTTGGCCTTGAAAATCTCCAGAAAAAAAACTAGTTTGTGTCTATAATGCGCATGGACTTTAAAAAAAATCGCCGTCGGAAATGTAAGAATTAAATATCAATCGTATATATTTTTCAGTCCTTTGAGCATGTTTCATTTGCTGGGAGAATTTAAGAACCATTAATCTCTTTTCATCTTCAATAAAGTTGCAAAATATTAAATGTGTTGGGTTTTATTGGCAGACATGTGATTTCCCGGTCTGGGAAAGAGTGAAACACATTGTTCCTGTTTATAATGCACACCCCTCCTACAAATTAAAGAATCTGGACAAAATCCTGCACATTATACAACCCTCAATATGGTAGTTTGTGTTTGAACATAAATTGTAATCGGTCATTTTTTATTTTGAAATGATGTCAGCTTTGTTCCGGTCCGAGTTTTACACAAGGATGAAAAGATATTGGGGCGAAAACATATCTATTTACCGCATGCGCAAACTGCTATTTACTATTCTAAGGGAATCATGACAACTCGCCCCACTGCCAACTCGCCCTCCAGGTAAACAAATTATTTCCAACTCACCCCCCTTGTGAAGTGTGGTAGACTGACTTGGAAACTATCAAATTCCCCATAGGTTGTCGGAAAGGTATTTCTAACTTTTACTGTTATTAGATTATCAATCGGTAGATCAAAGCCAATTTGATTGTTACCAGATACAGAATTAAAGACAATTAATACAATGTAATTATCACAACAATTAAGATTGGTGTTACATGTGAACAACAATTAAGATTGGTGTTGCATGTGAACTACACAATTTGTTAGTATTGTTTTTCCCATTTATTTTAATTAGTCTTTGACGGACAATTAATTATCACCGACAAAGTACCAGTGGAAGTATCACCTCAACTTGGAAATCATGGGAAAAAAACAAAGGAAACATGCACATTTAAGTTGTTCAGTTTGGATTCTTATTTTATATCTGTGGTGTTGCATCTTATTGGATGATTAATTTATTTACATGACCAACCGCCTCTACATACAAAAGAGAAAAGAGAAGAGAGCTAAAACTAAACCAAAACAAAACATGTTAACACTGAACAACTAAAGCCAGTCATTAGTAATCCAGGTGTTTAATTGTAAAACAACAGGAATATGCTACATGAGAAACATACACTCAGGTAATAACTTCCTGAGATCGTTAATAAGTACTGCAAGTATTCATACATAGACAGACAAGCCAATTTGGATTAAATCAGCACCTGTTATACTGTAACAATACAGAAAGGAGTCTCTATTACATTCCCATCGACACCCTTCCGACATCCTAGAATAGGGAATTTGATAGTTTCCAAGTCAGTCTACCACACTTCACAAGGGGACGAGTTGGAAATATTATTTTTACGTGGGGGCGAGTTGTCTCGAAAAGAGGGCAAGTTGGCAGTGGGGCGAGTTGACTTGGATTCATTCTAAGGTAGTTATTTTGAAAACAGGGAATATCCCGTCAACTTGGTCGTGGCTGAACGCAGCAATTGACGTGATCATTATTTTTTTATGAAAAATATTCTACAAGCCTATCGTGCTTGTGGTTTTGACCACCGCTAATTTTGGGGGGTTCAGGAATTTCTGCCGGTACTATACACGATCTCAGACAGGTAAAAGTACCGGGTACCCGCCCGTTTTGAAACCCCTGTCAGATGACCTAACCTAGCACAACACTGCATTGCGTCCCCTTTCCAAAATTGCGCCAACATGCTGTTTGCTTACGAAAAACAAATACAAAGTTTTATTTTATGTCGGGCATATATAAACGTAAGCTCTAATGAATGATATTAAAGTTTCTATGAACCATAATAAATTACTTTCCAAGAAAATCACTTTCAAAATACTTAACGGATACGATAGATTTCGATAAACATGTGCATGATTGATCGACGTTTACATAAATGACAAATCAAGAACCAGTTTGTTGATTGCAAATTTTCAGACGGAAGCATGTAAAATTAAACTTTAACAAAACTGTTGGCGTAGTAGCAGTTTTAATGACTTAAATTAAGCTAACACTCGGGATTAAAACCATTCGCCACCTGGGCTAACACAATTCAATTTTTGGTCGCACTTGTGATTTTTTACTCACCGTGGGCGACTGGGCGAGTGCTAATTTTCATCCCTGTCTAAAATCAAAAAAGTTGGTTCACTAAGTTCTCAGAGCAAATGTCCTTGTCTTTTAATCAACGTGTCTTCACTATTCACACTAATATAGAGATTTGTGCAGGTAGTAAAGATACATTGTCCAATAGACAAGTATATGTGCCTTAGCAGCCAAAATTAAACTTTCTAAAAGCATTATTTTATAAACACAATGATTCCTTATGTTGATCAAGAGACAAGTGCCTGTTGCTTAGCAGCGAAAAATTTTACTTTTCTAAAGCTTTGTTTTATCAACACAATGAGTCCATACCCCCAGTCGATAGCGCATTGGTACTGACACACCGGTTGTGCGCTTGATATTTGTAAGACAAAATAGAGTGAGTCAGTGATTGCTGTTTAATGCCAATTCAGCAATTTTTCAGCTATATCATGGTGAGAACAAGTTAATTTTCAATGAAATGATGAAGAGGTCTGCTTTGTACTGGACCAACAGGCTTAGTTGGATTTTAATAGTGCTAGCTCACTGAAGCAACAGGAATCAGATAGACATGTCACCCTACTCGGACACATTATTCTGACTCTGATCCATCCAGTCTTTGCTCTTTCTCTTTAATGCTGCGTGCACAGTGGAGAAACAACATATACCAATTTCATAGTCTTTGATTTGACCCGATCGACCATTACACCACCGATGCGGTTGCAATTGTAAATGCGGCATATAATGTAAATATTGTCTAAATATCACATCGATTACAGTATTTATAAACACAATCTGTGTTTTAAATCAATGAAAACATTAAAGGGTAAAATGACCATGTTCCTTTCTAATTTAAGTTACGCTGGCCATTTGGATGAAAGGTGGAGGGATCTTAAACGGTATATAATTAATTTGGCCTAATGGTTTCCAAGTCGAAGACTAAAATGTGATAAGCTAGTAAGGATGACTGATGATTGAAAAAGTGACACATGGCCATTGGTCATGTGAGCTAAAATATGTAGATAAACATTTCAATGTCTAACAAACATAAACCCACAATAAAGTACACCAGCAGAATCGCATTAACTTGATAATGTGCATAGTGTGTATATAATATTTATAATGTGTATATTGGATGGTCAGTTTTCCTAATGCTTTGTTGTTTTTTTCTGTAGGAGGATTCAATCTAATTAAAATTAGGATTGGTCTGTCGATCCAAAATATTTACTTGACAGAAGCAATCAGCTTGGATCGGACCTATATAGGTTTTACCTTGTAGGTGCTCCATTTGGATGTCAAAAAATACCATTTTCCCTTCAGTACCTGGAAGAAAACATATAAGATATAAAATGTTTATCAAGATTCATCATTAATTAAGAAATTAGTTGAATACGACATACAAGTTTAACCAGAGGCCCACATGAGCCTGTATCGGCCAACTGATTATTCATTCAGTTTGTGTTCAATCCAGTCGACATATTATTTAAAAACATTAATAAATGAAATACAATTTTAAAAGCTCGGACGTTTGATTTGGTCCCTTTTGGAACTTCATATCTTTTAAACAGTAAGAGCTACAAGAAATATGTTGGAACACTCTAGACATGACTGCATGCATGCACAGTAGCCTCCTTTGGTCCTCTTGACTTCCTTTATCTCGGAAACCATATAAGCTAGTTCACATCAGGCATGGGGTAATGCTAATTTGTAATTGTAATGTCCTGTTAAAAAATGCATTACATTTTCCCAAGTAATGCATGTAATGTGTATTGCCCCAATTTTGGCATTATAAGATAAGATAAGATAAGAAAACTTTATTTTGATTCGGCACATAATACAACAGTACAACATAAGCTCTAAGGAGCTTTTTACCGAATATACATTAACAATAAAACAACACAAGTCATATGCAAAGTTACAAACTAAAATAAGCTAAGACATACAGGCATAAAAAGGAGGACTGAGTATAGATCTGAACAAGAACCCACGTGGCAAGTGCCTCTTTGGACTCTTGTTCAAGATCCACACACAGATGCTTCAACATAAAGCAGCATTTAAAAAAGAAGCAGCAGGTAAAAAGACAAATAAAAAAAAAATAATACTGAATACTTAAAACTGGTACCAACATAATCAGTAAAAGCAGCACTTGTCTAACTAAAAAATCAAAGAATATAAAATTTTCAAGCCAAACTAAAAAAAAAAAAAATTTAAATAATTAATAAATAAAAAAATAAAAAAATAAGAATATAAGCAAACCAGAAGCAAAAAAATTAATCATCTACATGCAGAACAGCGACATTTGGACCCATTCCAGGACTGCAAAAGACTCTTGAATTGAGAGAAGCTATTTTCAGTCCTGAAATGATCTGGGAGGCTGTTCCACAATGTAGGTGCAGCAAATCTGAAAGATTTTTTACCGTACCGTGTGGATTTGATCTGTGGCATTTCCAAAATCTTGTTCTATCTGAAAGAATATTTAGAGTTTTTCATATGGACAAGATCATGAAGACAGACAGGTGCAAGTTTATTAATTATTTTATATGTTTCCAAAGCCATGGTTCTCATTCTTCTAATCTGCAAGGAAGGCACCTTAGCTTTTTGTAGTAATTCCTCATAAGAACTATTATAGTCTTCATATACAAAACGGAGTGCTCTTTCCTGCACTTTTTTTTATTTTTTTTTAATTTTTATTAGTACAGAAATGCCAAGCCAAAGGGAAAAAGTTAAAATTACTAAGCATGAAAGAATGAAATATAGTTAACTTATTTAATCTATTCAAATATGAACCCAAACGTTTGAGAATATTTAGTTGTTGGGATGCCTTCCTGCATATTGTACTAATATGAGCATCAAAATTTAGTTGATAATCAATATCAATCCCAAGGAGTTTCACAGTACTTTCACATGTAAGATCAAAATTCTGAATATGAATGGATGGATTTTTGTCATAAGTTTTTCTGCCTACAGCCAAAACTGAAATTTGTCTGGATTAGCCTGCATCTTATTTATTCTGAACCATTCAATTAGTTGATTTGAGTCAGTCTCCAGAGTAGATATAAGTCCATCAAAATCTGGATTACAGAATGAGAGGGTATTGTCATCTGCATAATTATACAAGGAGCTATCAGAAATAAAGTGAAATATGTCATTAATAAAGACATTAAATAAGAGGGGTCCCAGGATAGATCCTTGGGGCACTCCTTTATGGATGTCAGCCCAGCTACTCAGTACTCTGTTAACTTTAATTTGTTGTTTTCTGTTTGACAAGTAAGATTTCAAAAGAGAGACCGAATGAGATGATATACCATATGCTGACAATTTGTCAAGCAATATGTCATGAGGCATACCTGTTAACCCTCCCCCTTTTCGCGGGACTCTCCCGCGTAAGAGCCTTATCTTCCGCATGGACTGGGTGTCATGCGTGGGAGACATTAATCTCCCGCACACACCTTTTCCTCCCGCACGATATCCCCCCAACAAAAAAATCAAGTACAATAAAATCTTGACCTACATTTTGCGATCAATATTTCTGGAAATTCCCCATTTGGAACTCCTGCGCTGATGAAAAACGCTGAGATACGCAAATGTAAATGATATCCGGTTATTGATCTGTTTGACACCTTTACAGGTAAATTGGGTCATGGAGATTAATTAAGGTGTTGATGATTATACAATTATCCACTGATTGACAGTTAATTGAGGATAAGGAAGTGGGTTTTGTGGCACACGCTTAGATGATTAGAAGTGTGATAGTGGCAATTAAAAATAGTTATAAACCGTTGTGCAAACAGGAGTCGGACAACCTTTGATGCCGAGGAAAACTTCTTATTTCGATCAAATGTGCAATGAATTCATCTCGGATTGAGTTGTTATGGCTTGTTTGGGACCAAAGCCGATCAAAGTATTATTTAAGGACTAAGTTCCAGGATGGAATTGATAAACCACAAAAATGCCAAAACGTACCAACAGCAAAGTGATTTTTTAATTTTAGTGCTCTGACTTTACTGTTCAGAGCATTCTGTCTTCATTTTTATTGCTTTGTTATAACCTTATGATTATGAATGATTATGAATAAATTATAAATACAGTTTTTATCCTTCATTCATCATATGAAACACTACTAATAAGACAGAAATGTAAACAATATATATTGAAATGGGATGCAGTTGGTTCAATACTGAAACAAACAAAAAGAAAACATCAATTAACAATAAAAACATGCACCAAATATGTCGATAAAAAATCTCCAGTTATGAGACCAAATCTCCAGCCAAAAATTTACAAATCTCCAGTTGTAGCATATCAACTCTATCACATGTATGCAACTACAAGGTACAATTTTGTGCATTTAAAGGAGACGCACAAAATCTCCCCCTTAGAGGAGTTGGTAGGGGGAGATCTCCCCCCTAGCAGTTCCCAGAGGTTAACAGGTATGCATGAGGTAGGCAGTCAAACGCCTTCGAGAGATCCATCAATACTGTGGCTACATATTGGTTTTTATCAAGGGCTTCATGCCAGTCTTCCAGAAGTCTGAGCAGTGTGGTCTGACAGCCATGGCCACGTCTAAAAGCACATAAAAAAGGGTTGAATATTTTATCAAAATAGTCAGCTAACTGAATTTCAATTACCTTTTCATATACTTTTGAAAAAATAGGTAATACACTAACGGGCCTGAAATTTGATTTATTTAGGGGATCATTTTTTTTGTGCATGAGAGTTACCTGAGCTACTTTCAAAGAGTCTGGAAATACACCAGTGTTTATAGATAAATTTATCAGTGATGATAACTGCTGAGCTACTGTGACCTTACACTGCCCGACTACTTTGGCAGGAATGTTATCTGCACCAGTAGCTTTTTTTATATTAATAGTATTTATGATTTTTTTCAACTCTCTCTGCTGTAATATTTTGAAAGTCAAAATTGTTATCAATATCTACATGACTTTTTATTTCCACTATACTAGGGTGTGTAGAGGGGTCATATACCACATTATGCCCAATTTTATCTGCTACAGTCGAGAAAAAAGAGTTAAAGTTTTCTGAAACTTCCTTTGCATCATTTATGATTTTATTGTTTTCACAAAGGATAATTTTCTGTTCACCAGAGTTTCATTTTTTAGAAAAGAAAGGTTTAATAGTTGTCCAAAAATTACAAGTTTTGGCACCTTCAGAGCAGCGTTCCAAAACAGAATTTTTCATGGATTTCTTTTTCAGTTTAGTAACCATATTTCGTTGTCTAAATTTCTCCCATGTTTTAGCATTGCGCTGCTTGGTATATTGGGTATACAGCATATGTTTACGGTATATACCCCGTCTAAGCTCACTGTTCATACAGGGAAGTGGATTTTTTCTAGGTCGTCTTGTCTTAACCGGAGCATGTTTGTTTAGTATATGTATGAAAGAATCTTGGTACTGCATGTAGGCATTATTTACTTGTTCAGATGTTTCAATATTTTCAATGTCTGGGAATGCGACTTGAATAAATTCTGAATTAAAAATATCAACATCAAAATTGTTATAACTTCTATAGGATATCTTCTTTTGTTGTTGGGACTGAACTTTACCTTTCATAGTAACCGAGATCAAATTATGGCAGTCACTAATACCTGTAGGAATATTCTGAATGTTAAAACACATATGTTTCTGATTTGTCAAAATGACATGAACTAGTGATGGTGTACAACCTTTCTTAAAACATGTTGGTTTCGTCATTAGTTGTCATAAATTAAACACATCACATATATCATTTAGAGTTTGACATTTTTGATTGTTTACCATATCAAAGTTCAGATCACCTAATAAAATTATATTTTCATAATATCTAATACATTCATCTATGTTTTTAATAAAATAAGTCGAAAAGTCATTGTCAGACATTGATGGAGCTTTATAGATGGCCATTATGAGCCATTTTTTGTCGTTTATGTTTACCTCGAAACTAATGTTCTCCATGTTCTCAGATTCCAGATTTCCTTTCCTACTCGATGGAAAATCGGTGTTCACTAGAGCCATAATACCGCTGCCGTGACAGTTTCTATCTCGACGAGATAGTTTATAACCATCAGTTTTGAAAAGATTATCATTAAAAGACTGGTCTAATTTTGATTCCGCTATGAATAAAAGGTCAACGATCTTGTCAGACAAAAGTTCTTTGATTTCGTCGTATTTGTTACGTATACTGTTAATGTTTATATAAGCAGTGGTAAAATTTCTAGGGTGTAACTTTCTTGACTCCCTCAGACTCTCAAAAACTTATTTGTCCTCCTCGTTGTTTACACCGGAAGTGTTATTTATAGTTGTATCGCTTTCTGGTGTGTTTGACTTATCAACGCTGGTTTCGTCAAATTCAGTATTACAATCCCTCATATATGAGACTGAAAAATAGGATTTTGTGAATTTTGGCAATCGATCTTCACACAGATGGCAAAAATAGCAATCGTCAGATCTTGATAACGTTTTATATTCACTCAAAGATAAACTGGTACATTTCAAGTGTGTCCAGTCGTCGCAGAAATCACATTGTAGAGCTTTTTGGTTGCACTTGGTAGGCTTTTTGCAATATGTACAGGGGTATTTTATGGGTCCTGGGTTATAGTGGACATCCCCGCACAGTAAAATATATAAAATGAAACAATACTTCGTACTGTTCTTGTTCTTCCTTTGAACATATATTGTTTTTGTTTTCAGTGGTCGGCCATTTTGAGTGGTAATCGAGTTCACCGGGGCTGATGGATAGAGTTTTTCAATAGTAATGTACATGTAATTGTAATGTAATGCATTACATTGGCAAAAATGCATGTAATTTATGCATTACATGGCATTACATAGCATTACTTCTGTCTGTCAAGTGCTACATATTGTTACAAATTTCAGGGATAATAAGTACCTACTGTTTTATTCTTTTCTAAAAGAAAATAGGAAAATTAAAAACAAATCAATGTCTAGTTAAATGATTAACAAAAAGTGTAACTTTGAACTGTTGTCAAACTAATGAATTTCTTCATCTAACAATTAATAATTAAATTATAACTACTAATAATTAAAACAGATCTATTTTATAAACATACAAAAATAACCTTTTACTTTCTCTCTTAACATTGATCACCTGTGAGAAAATAAAATAGCTTTATTGCCCCAAGGTTTAAACATCAGGAATAAATAACAAATTCTATTAACTTGGGTGAGAAGTAATCATTTCTTAGTAGATTTTGTTATTTGGAATAAGGATGTCGAATACATTAGATCATTTTGACATTCCAACAAATATTAAATATAGAAATACAAATTTCAAGGCAAAATGCAAACACTGCTTTTCTGTGATATCAGACAGCCTAAAGATAACTTCTAACTTTTCTGTGATATCAGGCAGCCTAAAGATGACTTCTAACTTTTCTGTAATATCACGCAGCCTAAAGATAACTTCTAACTTTTCTGTGATATTAGGCAGCCTAAAGATGACTTCTAACTTTTCTGTGATATCAGGCAGCCTAAAGATAACTTCTAACTTTTCTGTGATATCAGACAGCCTAAAGATGACTTCTAACTTTTCTGTAATATCAGGCAGCCTAAAGATGACTTCTAACTTTTCTATGATATCAGGCAGCCTAAAGATAATTTCTAACTTTTCTGTATTATTAGGCAGCCTAAGGATAACTTCTAACTTTTCTGTGATATCAGGCAGCCTAAAGATAACTTCTAACTTTTCTGTAATACCAGGCAGCCTAAAGATAACTTCTAACTTTTCTGTAATATCAGGCAGCCTAAAGATAACTTCTCACTTTTCTGTAATATCAGGCAGCCTAAAGATAACTTCTAACTTTTCTGTAATATCAGGCAGCCTAAAGATAACTTCTAACTTTTCTGTAATATCAGGCAGCCTAAAGATAACTTCTAACTTTTCTGTGATATCAGGCAGCCTAAAGAAAACTTCTAACTTTTCTGTGATATCAGACAGCCTAAAGATGACTTCTAACTTTTTTGTAATATCAGGCAGCCTAAAGATGACTTCTAACTTTTCTGTAATATCAGACAGCCTAAAGATGACTTCTAACTTTTCTGTGATATCAGGCAGCCTAAAGATAACTTCTAACTTTTCTGTAATATCAGGCAGCCTAAAGATAACTTCTAACTTTTCTGTAATATCAGGCAGCCTAAAGATAACTTCTAACTTTTCTGTGATATCAGGCAGCCTACAGATAACTTCTAACTTTTCTGTGATATGAGGCTGCCTAAAGACGACTTCTAACTTTTCTGTAATATCAGGCAGCCTAAAGATGACTTCGAACTTTTCTGTGATATCAGGCAGCCTAAAGATAACTTCTAACTTTTCTGTGATATCAGGCAGCCTAAAGATAACTTCTAACTTTTCTGTAATATCAGGCAGCCTAAAGATAACTTCTAACCTTTCTGTAATATCAAGCAGCCTAAAGATAACTTCCACCTTTTCTGTAATATCAGGCAGCCTAAAGATAACTTCTAACTTTTCTGTAATATCAGGCAGCCTAAAGATAACTTCTAACTTTTCTGTAATATCAGGCAGCCTAAAGATAACTTCTCACTTTTCTGTGATATCAGGCAGCCTAAAGATAACTTCTAACTTTTCTGTAATATCAGGCAGCCTAAAGATAACTTCTAGTTTTCTGTGATATCAGGCAGCCTAAAGATGACTTCTAACTTTTCTGTAATATCAGGCAGCCTAAAGATGACTTCTAACTTTTCTGTGATATCAGGCAGCCTAAAGATAACTTCTAACTTTTCTGTGATATCAGGCAGCCTAAAGATAACTTCTAACTTTTCTGTGATATCAAGCAGCCTAAAGATAACTTCCAACTTTTCTGTGATATCAGGCAGCCTAAAGATGACATCTAACTTTTTTTGTGATATCAGGCAGCCTAAAGATAATTGCTAACTTTTCTGTAATATCAGGCAGCCTAAAGAAAACTTCTAACTTTTCTGTGATATCAGGCAGCCTAAAGATGACTTCTAACTTTTTTGTAATATCAGGCAGCCTAAAGATAACTTCTAACTTTTCTGTGATATCAGGCAGCCTAAAGATGACTTCTTACTTTTCTGTAATATCAGGCAGCCTAAATATAACTTCCAACTTTTCTGTGATATCAGGCAGCCTAAAGATAACTTCTAACTTTTCTGTAATATCAGGCAGCCTAAAGATAACTTCTAACTTTTCTGTAATATCAGGCAACCTAAAGATGACTTCTAACTTTTCTGTGATATCAGGCAGCCTAAAGATGACTTCTAACTTTTCTGTGATATCAGGCAGCCTAAAGATGACTTCTAACTTTTCTGTGATATCAGGCAGCCTAAAGATGACTTCTAACTTTTCTGTGATATCAGGCAGCCTAAAGATGACTTCTAACTTTTCTGTGATATCAGGCAGCCTAAAGATGACTTCTAACTTTTCTGTGATATCAGGCAGCCTAAAGATAACTTCCAAGATTGATTGATTGATTGATTGGTGTTTAATGTCAACTTTATCAATATTTCAGCTATATCGTGGCGAGAAAGGTTATTGATATGAAGACATTACGTATGAAGGAAAAATAAAACAAACTCTATATAAAATCATAAAACTTGTACAAAGGAAAAAAAAATTGTAAAAGTTAAAATCATACAATATTAGAAATTTGATAAATAGACTTTAGATTTGAATTAAACTAAAAAAATGCTTTAATTAACTTAAATTTTACTATATAAATGCTTTAACTAAGAAAACATGTGATAAAAACAATTATTATTTTTATCAGATATTGTTTTTTATTTGCAATCATTTTCATATACCATTATAGTCATTGAAAAACCTATACATAGATATTTAAATATCAAAGAAATAAGTTGAATGATCGATAATTGACACCTGTCAAAAACCACTATTTAGTTTGTATATCAATCAATTCCTTTCTTTTAACAAGTGAATTTATGGTTTAAAAGTAATTAAATAACATTGAGATTAAGTTAGCAATATAATTAAAAAATATTATGGTAGAATAAATTCCTTACAACATCTCTGTTATTTCTTTTTTAGAGAAAACACAGAGATGTATACTTAGAATTTTGTATTTACGTTTCTTTTGATAATAAAATTTATAAAATGTAATGTGTAATATAATGCATTACTTTGGTAAAGTACTTGTAAGGTAATGCATTACTTTCCAAAATACATGTAATGTAATGCATTACTTTCCAAAATACATGTAATTGTAATTGTAATATAATGCTGGTTTTGTGAAAGCATTACATTGCAATGTAATTTGCCCCATGCCTGGTTCACATGTGCTTAAATACGAAGACAGAAAATTATATAAGGAATGCATTGAAACTAGAGGCTCCCAGGAGCCTGTAATAGCTCACCTGGTTTTCAATTTGATATCGAAAGTTGATAGAAAATGGGGGTGTTACACATAATTTTAAAAGTGGGCCATCCAAAGATCATTTTAACTCAAATTTCTAAGCAAAAGATTCTGATGTGATTTTTAGGTAAACGGACAGAAAGTCACAATCTATATTTTTTACCCTGGCGGACAAAAAGTCACAATATGTATACACCTAGATTCATGTACGGTACATATATGTATGTATGTAGGTAGGACAGAAAGTCACAATATGCATACACTGATACATGTATGCATAATTTTGCTATGCATTGTCCTTAAAACAGACCGTGATATAGTATCTGGTTTTTTTTGCTGTTTTAAACCTTATTACAGTTTAAGCTATCAACTTGCAGTGTGATATATGTTATTTCTCAAGTACTCACTATTCAAAACCTCCTCGTTACTTCAGGATGAAGAACAACAGTTGTATTCTTAATTCTTTGTGTCAAACTGTAAAGACTGGTTTTTTGTGTTGGACTTACAAGTCATTGTGTAAATATTTATACCCTTTAACACTAGAAATAAAGTGTTTTCTAACTATTCATTTGCCTTTCCTTTCAATATGTCATTCATTAATGTGATGAATGAAGTATTGAAAGTAAACACATATGTATAATAAAAAGAACTCTTTGATTACAGTGTATGTAAAAAGGTGTAATTATTTACAATAGGACATCGGCAAATGAATACGGAAGCAACAAGCCAAAGTGATAATCCAGAAAATCATAGGTCAAAAAACATGGATATACAGAGATTACACAAAAAGAGACAATAGAAGCAACAAGAACAAAACAAATCAACAGAACTGAACACGAACGCCACAAGAATAAAGAAAAAATTTATGTTGTGACTTTTTGTCCTATATGTTTTGTCAAAATGCAAAATTTAAACTGTGACCTTTTGTCCTGTTACTTTTCGTCCGTGACTTTTTGTCTGTGATTTTTTGTCCTGTGACTTTCTGTCCTACATTCGATTTATATCTCATAATATTCCAAAACGGAATAAACTGGTTGAAAAATCTCACAGAAAAACCCAGAATATATGTTAAACTACTCATTGCCATGTAGCTGCAGCTAAAATTTGAGTTCATTTTGATTTGTAATAAAGCAGAAATTGACAACTAAAGACATTTTTATTTTTGGTAACAGCAGCCAAATTTGTTTTAATTTGATCTTTTATCAAAATATGCCTAATTTGCATAATTTATATAAATTGGCTGAAAGAAAAATTTCACAGAAAAACCTGGAATATATGGTAAACTACTCCTTGCCATGTAGCTGTAGTTAAAATTTGAGCTCATTTTGACTTATACTAAAGCAGCAATGGACAAATGAAGAAATTTCTATTCTTAGTAACAGCACCCATCTTGAATGGCGGGCGGAGCTGTCGGACACAATTTTGAAAGGGACCCACCCAGGGACCATCCCTGCCAGGTTTGGTTTAACTTGGTTCAGCGGTTTCTGACGAGAAGATTTAAATGTGATTTTTTATCAAAATATGCCTAATTTGTATAATCGGTATAAATCGGCTGAAAGAAAAATTTCACAGAAAAACCTGGAATATATGGTAAACTACTCCTAGCCATGTAGCTGCATTTAAAATTTGAGCTGATTTTGACTTATACTAAAGCAGCAATGGACAATTGAAGAAATTTCTATTTTTAGTAACAGCAGCCATCTTGAAAGGAGGACGGTCAGATCAAAAAGTAACAACACTTGATAAGGATCTTGCGAGGAACATTTCTGCCAAGCATGGTTCCAATCCATAGGGTCGCTGTATTAACTTATGTCCCCCGTTGGTGGCCATCTTGGATTTTCAATCGGTCCAAAAAGTAACAACACTTGGTTAGCAGCTTGCAATGATCATTCATGACAGTTTTCAATTCCATTCTCCATGTAGTATCGGAGAAGAAGATCTTTGAAATTTCAGCCAATCAGAGGCTATTATGGCCCCTGGAAGCCATATTGGATAACTGATTGGAACAAAAAGGAACAACAATTGATCAGAACTTTTTCAGAAACATTTCTGCCAAGTATGGTTCCAATCTATCCAGTGGTTCTTGAGAAGAAGTTTGTTTTACATATTTCCCATAAGGTCGCTATGTTAAATTATGTTCCCCGCTGGTGGCCATCTTGGATTTTCAATCGGTCCAAAAAGTAACAACACTTGGTTAGCAGCTTGCAATGATCATTCATGACAGTTTTCAATTCCATTCTCCATGTAGTATCGGAGAAGAAGATCTTTGAAATTTCAGCCAATCAGAGGCTATTATGGCCCCTGGAAGCCATATTGGATAACTGATTGGAACAAAAAGGAACAACAATTGATCAGAACTTTTTCAGAAACATTTCTGCCAAGTATGGTTCCAATCTATCCAGTGGTTCTTGAGAAGAAGTTTGTTTTACATATTTCCCATAAGGTCGCTATGTTAAATTATGTTCCCCGCTGGCGGTCATCTTGGATTTTCAATCGGTCCAAAAAGTAACAAAACTTGGTTAGCAGCTTGCAATGATCATTCATGACAATTTTCAATTCCATACTCCATGTAGTATCGGAGAAGAAGATCATTAAAAAATTCAGCCAATCAGAGGCTTTTATGGCCCCTGGCAGCCATGTTGGATAACTGATCGTAACGAAAGTAACAACACTTGGTTAGACCATGCAAATGAACATTCCTGCCACGTTTGCTTCAGTGTTTCTCTAGAGGATGAATGAAATGTCTACGAACGGACGACGGACGCCAAGTGATGGCAATAGCTCACATGATCCTTCGGGTCAGGTGAGCTGAAAAGGGGACTTTTTGGAAAGATTGAATTTTGGTCCAATTTCGACCCCTTGTATCTTGGGAACAGTAATTTTTAATGATCATCTTTTCCGATACTACATGGAGTATGGAATTGAAATTACTTTTTGGACCGATTGAAAATCCAAGATGGCCATCAGCGGGGGAATTAATTTCTTTATGTCAATGGTCTATGGCTAGTTTGGCCATTTTGTATAAAATGTTAGAGGAGGGTAGTTTAAACCAAGCAAACATAATTGATTATCTGTCTTACAAACGACCAGGATTTATGAATTGATTACTACCCATGACTAATAAGTGTAACGTGAAATTATTATAACTTCAATCAATAGTTTTCAAGTGAATATCCATGATTATTCATATACAGTTTAGGTTCAATCAAGTTTGTAGAATGTTGTTTTTAATTTATTTTCCAGCAGAGGTTTTAAACTGTTCGGTAAGTGTGGCTTCATTGGATTTCTTTTCATAGGATTAAATAAGGGACTTGTCATCAAAAATTGAAATGTTATCAATAATAATTGGCTCTAGTGTCATATTGAATTTCCAAATTGAAAGAAAACCATTCAAGGAGCATTCCTGCCAAGCTTGCTTGACACTACCATAATATATCAAACATTTCTTAGTCAACAATGGTTTAGAGAAAATGAAGGATCTGGGTAGAAAGATAATAACGGTACAACAACAAAAAAATAACACACTCGAGGGGTAACACCACCTCCCACATATCCTAAGAGTTCATGTGTTGTATGGGCATGGAATATGTGGTGGACACGAAGAATATAAATAAACACACCAATCATAATATTATTTAGAATATAGTAAGTCATACGAGGTTGACATTTTGAATTTCATGTATACATCACATTAACTTGGACATGTGATCGTTTAATGGACATTATTGTACATCCTGTTCAGTTGTTACTAAGCAGGAATAGCTTGCACAAATATCAAGCAAGCTTAAGAGTAATTTAAATTCATGAACACTGCAACCAATTTTGATTGTCAAAAACATTTTAATCACTAAACGAGGTTTGTGATCAAACAAATTTACTAATGTCCAAGTCCATCGAATAATGATATATGATAGAAGATAATTCCTAATTAAATAAAAAAAAAAACACTTTCAAAACCACAGTTGAATTATTACTCATGTAATGCCTGGCATAATTTATGAAGCAGTTTATGAGAGTTTCATTAAAATATATATATTTCATAGGATTTCAAGAAATACTAAATCTTTGAGGTGCCTTTCACAGGAGAAGTAGAAATATCAATAGTTAATATAGCTTTAATGGCGGGGTCCTTGTTGCTCATGTTTTTATTTTTTTGTGTTCTCCTATTATGTGTCTTGACTTTCTTAATTCCGTGTTGTGAGGTCATGTGATGTTCGTTATGATTTCCGCATAATAACGATGTTCGGTTTGTCTTTATCTCCAGTTATTTGTAGGAGGGTTGGTTTCATGTCTAATTTACGTTATTTATGTTTGCTTAGGCATAGTAGTGTCCAACACATATTGTGTTTTTGCTTTGTTTGTCATCGTCCTGTGTCTTGTGTACCTAGTGTTGCCAGTTTCTCTGGATGGTACATTCGTGATTGCTTCATCGGTTTTCTCTAACGTTTATTTACTTTATACTCTGTTCATATTGATTAGCCATGGTTAGGAGAAGCAATATGATCATATTTGTAGTATATTTCATCATTTCAAATACATTCTTTTACTATCTAACCATAAACCCTAATATGGATAAATACCTGTTTGTCTCCGTCTTTTCTTTTCAATTCCTGAAAATGTAAAAGTTAATAAGATTATAAAATGTTTACCTTTATTACGAATGAGCAATATTTACATTCTAAAGCACTCTAATAAAAAATAAGATGCTTTTGGGGTGTTTTTTGATTGGCAATACCATAACATTCCGAAAGGGATCATATTAGGGGTAATATTTCCAAACAACCAATCAGTGACTTTCCTCCCAAATGTTGAGGTATTAAAATCCAATGAAAAAAACATAGTCAATGCTTTGTCGATTTGTTTGTTGACATGTTGTTTCCAAAGCAAAATTAAGTAATCTAAATCGTTTTTAAAAATAGTATGTTATATTATTCGCTTCGCTTACTGCAAAATCGAGCACACGCTGATAGCTATTGTCTTATTGGGCAATATATGTTGCTATATTGCATATAATTGGATGGTAGAAGATGAATGAAAGGTTACATGACATGATACCAGATTTTGTTAGGTTTGATGGTCAGTTTTCCTAATGCTTTGTTGTTTTTTCTGTAGGAGGATTCAATCTAATTAAAATTAGGATTGGTCTGACGATCTAAAATATTTACTTGATAGAAGCAATCAGCTTGGACCTGACCTATATCATACCTGTTAACCTCTGGGAACTGCTAGAGGGGAGATCTTCCCTCTACCAACTCTTCCAAGGGGGAGATTTTGTGCGTCACCTTTAAACGCACAAAATTGTACCTTATAGTTGCATACATGTGATAGAGTTGCTATGCTACACCTGGAAATTTGTAAATTTTTGGCTGGAGATTTGGTCTCAAAACTGGAGATTTTTATCGACGTATTTGATGCATGTTTTTATTGTTAATTGATGTTTTCTTTTTGCTTGTTTCAGTATTGAACCAACTGCATTCCATTTCAATATATATTGTTTACATTTCTGTCTTATTAGTAGTGTTTCATATGATGAATGAAGGATAAAAACTGTATTTATAATTTATTCATAATCATTCATAATCATAAGGTTATAATAAAGCAATAACAATGAAGACAGAATGCTCTGAACAATAAAGTCATAGAGCACTAAAAGTAAAAAGTCACTTTGCCGCTGGTGCGTTGGGTGATAGCATACGTTTTGGCATTTTTGTGGTTTATCAATTCCATCCTGGAACTTAGTCCTTAAATAATACTTTGATCGGCTTTGGTCCCAAACAAGCCATAGCAACTCAATCCGAGATGAATTCATTGCACGTTTGATCGAAATAAGAAGTTTTCCTCGGCATCAAGGGTTGTCCGACTCCTGTTTGCACAACGGTTTATAACTATTTTTAATTGCCGCTATCACACTTCTAATCATCTAAGCGTGTGCCACAAACCCACTTCCTTATCCCCAATTAACTGTCAATCAGTGGATAATTGTTGTATAATCATCAACACCTTAATTAATCTCCATGACCCAATTTACCTGTAAAGGTGTCAAACAGATCAATAACCGGATATCATTTAAACACCTTTACTATTCGTATCTCTCGGCGTTTTTCATCAGCGCGGGAGTTCCAAATGGGGAATTTCCAGAAATATTGATCGCAAAATGTAGGTCATGATTTTATTGTACTTGATTTTTTGTTGGGGGGATATCGTGCGGGAGGAAAAGGTGTGTGCGGGAGATTAATGTCTCCCGCGCATGAGACCCAGTTCATGCAGGAGATAAGGCTCTTACGCGGGAGACTCCCGCGAAAAGGGGGAGGGCTAACAGGTATGCTATATAAGTTTTACCTTTATGATTTTTCATTTCGATGTCCGAATGATACATATCTTCCATTTCCTTGTTAGTACCTGGAAGAAGAAAACATATCAGATATATAATATTTATCAAGATTCATCGTTAATTAAGATATTAGTTAAATACGACATACAAGTTTAACCAGAAGCCCACATGAGCCTATCATATCGGCCAACTGATTATTCATTCAGTTTGTGTTCAATCCAGTCGACATATTATTTGAAAACATTAATGAATGAAATAAAATTTTAAAAGCTTGGACGTTTCATTTGGTCCCTTTTGGAACTTCATATCTTTTAAACAGTAAGAGCTACAAGAAATCTGTTGGAACGCTCTAGACATGACTGCATGCATGCAGTGGCCTCCTTTGGTCTTCTGACCTCCTTTATCTCGGAAATTATATCAGTTAGTTCAAATGTGTTTAAATACCAAGACAGAAAATTATATAAGGAATGCACTGAAAAAAGGGGACTTTTTGGAAAGATTGAATTTTGGTTCAATTTCGACTCCTTGTATCTTGAGAACATTAACAGCTAGACAAAATCATTTGCATATTACATTCAGATTTAAATGAGGACTATAAAGAAGAAAGCATTCATCAACATTGTATGAAAAATGAGCATTCACATACAAAAACAAAACAGACCCCATTTATCACCTTAGAACCTCTTGTTTCTGTAGTTGATTTCTAAGCTAAGAAAAGTTTGAAGATAACAAACAGGTAATCAGAAGCCATCAATGAAAGGAAAAACAATACAATTGCCAAAGAAAAAAGGACAAAAACAATGAGTACAAACAATGGACTACAAAATACTACACAGAAAACTAAAGACTGGTGATCACCACTTAAAACCGGGGGTGAACCAGAAACGGACCAGTTCATGCTCCAATAGTGTTACTCTTGCTATGAATCTGATATTAAATCAAGAATGAGGCAAACTGAACATATTCATGGCCATTCATAACACAGATATTCCAGTTAACCAAGTCGAGATGACGACCGTAAAACTTTTGAAGTGGTCATTTAAATCTAACCACCAGGAACTTTTGGTTCAGTACTTTTTTCAGCAGCAATCCTCTATCACGGAAATCCTTATAGGAACCAGAAGTCTGGAATACAATACTCCATATTCACATGGTGCTGAAATGTTGCTACATATAAATGGAAAATTCACAATGGGGAAATTGAAATCAACTCTTAGCCGGACCTCACTGTTCAAGGTGTAGGTCAAGGTATGAATATTACATAGCTGTATATTTCTAGTTCAAAGTGATAGAAGGACATCATCTATTAAGTGTAACGTGAAATTATTATAACTTCAATCAAGTTTTCAAGTGAATATTCGTGATTATTCATGCACAGTTTAGGTTCATTCGAGTTTGTAGAATGTTGTTTTTAATTTATTTTCCAGCAGGGGTTTTAAACTGTCCTGTAATTGTGGCTTCATTGGATTTCTTTTCATAGGATTAAATAAGGGACTTGTCATCAAAAATTGAAATTTTATCAATAATAATTGGCTCTAGTGTCATATTGAATTTCCAAATTGGAAGAAAACCATTCAAGGAGCATTCCTGCCAAGTCTGCTTGACACTACCATAATATATAAAAAATTTCTTTGTCAACAATGGTTTAGAGAAAATGAAGGATCTGGGTAGAAAGATAACAACGGTACAACAACAAAAAATAACACACTTGAAGGGTAACACCACCTCCCACATATCCCAAGAGTTCATGTGTTGTATGGGCATGGAATACGTGATGGACACGGAGAATATAAATAAACGCACCAATCATAATATTATTTAGAATACAATTACAGTAAGTCATACGAGGTTGACATTTTGAATTTCATGTACACATCACATTAACTTGGACACGTGATCGCTTAATGGACATTATTGTACATCCTGTTCAATTGTTACTAAGCAGGAATAGCCTGCACAAATATCAAGCAAGTTTAAGAGTAATTTAAATTGATGAACACTGCAACAAATTTTGATTGTCAACAAGATGAACTGTGAGCTAATGTTCACTTATGATAACCCCGCTCTTCGGCAAACAGGAAGTAGGAATCTGACGGGTCCAAAAACGCTTCCCACAATATGGCATACATATATGAAGTTTGTGACCAAATATCAGATTCCTGTCATCTATTGTTGCTTAGAAAAATGCGACGAAAAATATGCATATACAAATGTATGTTAAATGTGTATAAAAATCAACAAAATAAGCAAACAGGAAGTAGGAATCTGATGGGTCCAAAAACGCTTCCCACGATATGGGGTACCTATATGAAGCTTGAGACCAAATATCAGATCTCTGCCATCAATAGTTGCTGAGAAAAATGAGCATATATGTTCAATGTGTATAAAAATCAACAAAGTCGGCAAACAGGAAGTAGGAATCTGATGGGTCCAAAAACGCTACCCACAATATGGTATACCTATATGACACTTGTGACCAAATATCAGATTTGTGCCATCAACAGTTACAGAGAAAAATGTGACAACAAATTTCTTGGACGGACGGAAGGACGGACGGACAGAGGTAAAACAGTATACCCCCCTCCCCCTGTGATTAAATTTTTTTTTCCAATGTCCAAGTCCATTGAATAACGATATATGATAGAAAATAATTCCTAATTAAATTAAAAAAAATAACACTTTCAAAAACACAGTTGAATTATTACTCATGTAATGTCTGGCATAATTTATTCAGCAGTTTTTTTATGAGAGTTTCATTAAAATGTATACATTTCATAGGATTTCAAGAAATACTAAATGTTTGAGGTGCCTTTCACAGGAGAAGTAGAAATATCAATAGTTAATATAGCTTTAATTGCGGAGTCCTTGTTGCTCATGTTTTTAGTTTTTTGTGATCTCCTATTATGTATCTTGACTTTCTTAACTATGAGTTGTGATGTCCATTACGATTTCCGCATAATAACAATGTTCGTTCGTCTTTACCTCCAGTTGTTTGTAGGAGGATTTGTGTCTAATTTCCGTTATTTATGTTTGCTTAGGCATAGTAGTGTCCGACACATATTGTGTTTTTGCTTTGTTTGTCATCGTCCTGTGTCTTGTGTACCTAGTCTTGCCAGTTTCTCTGGATGGTTCATTCGTGATTGCCTCTTCGGTTTTCTCTAACGTTTATTTACTTAATACTCTGTTCATATTGATTAGCCATGGCTAGGAGAAGCAATATGATCATATTTGTAGTATATTTCATCATTTCAAATCTATCTAACCATAAACCCTAATATGGATAAATACCTGATTGTTTATGTCTTTTCTTTTTAATTACTGAAAATGTAAAAGTTAATAAGATTACAAAATGTTTTAGTGAAGCCACGACCACGGCAGTTATTTCTCTGGGTTTCGATTCAATGGAAGCGGTATCACTTATTTCACCAGAAGATTTAGCAAAATCAAAAATTCCAGTGGGACAAATTAAAATGCTACTTAAAGCAGTTAAACTAACTTTTTTGTCGGAAGACGCAACAATGGCGGAGGACATATCAGATTTGGGGCATGCGCAACCAGACCTTCCGGTTAATAATGTAAACAATTCTATAAACACTGGTGATGCTTATGTGGATGAGGTATTGAGCCAGCTTTAACAGCAGCAACATCATGGACAACCAATTGGTACTGGGGAAAATATTTTGTGGCAAGACCCTCAAATATATATTAAATCTTTATCAAATACTCAAGATAATAATTATCATGATATTGTTGACTTTGTAAGTGCCTGTGGCACAAGTTTTAATGATGAAACCTTGTTATCTTATTCGTCGACAGGACAGTTAATTTTTAAATCTGGGCCTTCCAAGCCTTAGCTGGAATTAATTTCTTTATGTCAATGGTCTATGGCTAGTTTGGCCATTTTGTATAAAATGTTAGAGGAGGGTAGTTTAAACCAAGCAAACATAATTGATTATCTGTCTTACAAACGACCAGGATTTATCAATTGATTACTACCCATGACATGACCTCTGTTCTGTTCTATGACAGAGAATATTGACGTCTACAGGGTAGACATAAGTTCAGATGGGGTACAGACATACCTCATATCCAAACTGTTTTTCTAAAATCCAAAATGGCACGCCCCTACTAGCCACAACCACAACGGGGGTCCAATATCAGGGGAAATTTACTTTGCATTCGGCATCATGCAAGGAGATATGCAAAAAGTTTAACTCATGCCAGGGTTGTACTCTGGCTGCATGCAAATTTGAGCACTCTTGTAACATGCCAGGTTGTGGAAAATTACACTCTGCCTCTACACACTCTTTTCCACATCCAAAAAACTAGCAGGCTTGGTAAAACCTATGCGTGATCTTAATCTTGTAGCTTGGGAAAATGAACTTGAAAATGATTTTGATAAAACATTTTTACTTCATGGCATTGCATTTGGCTTTGATATTGCTAATCAAGAAAATCTGCCGGTAGACATTTTGGCAAAAAATCGTCCTTCTGCCCTACCTGGTAGCCAATTATACGAAAAAGCCCATTTGCAAATATTAAATGAAATTGAATGTGGCCCATTGTGGGAACTATGTTTTGACTGAATCCTCCCCGAGAATTATAAGTCCCTTAGGGGTAATTCCCAAACCAGATGGGGGTGTACGTCTGATTCATGATTGCAGCCGTCCTGATGGCACAGCTGTAAACGATTTTGTTGGCCACTTTGAAAAGCAACGTTTTCAAGCAATTGATGATGCAGCAAAATTGGTGTCAAAAGATTATTATATGAGTAAAGTTGACCTTAAATCGCCATACCGGTCCGTCAGCATCAATGCTAAAAGTCAAGAGGTAACAGGTTCCCAATGGAGTTTTCCTGATGGCAGAGAATATACTTTTATTGACAAGAAACTCCCTTTTGGTTCAAAATTAGCTCCAGGCATATTCCATAGACTTTCACAAGCCATGAGCAGAATGATGTCACGCAGAGGTTTTACCAGTTGCATACTTGGTTATTTTCAAAGGACAGGTGCAGATTGGCTTTAAACGCCTTGGTTCACTTGTTGAGGAAATTGGGGTTTATGATAAATTGGTCAAAGGTGGTTGATCCCACCACCTCAATTACTTTTTTGGGGATAGAAATAGATTCCTCAACAATGGAACTTAGGCTTCCTGCAGATAAGCTGTTCCTGTTGCGGCTAGAGTTGGACGATTTTAAAGTTCGCAAACAAGCTTCAAAAAAGCAATTACAGTCCCTTGCTGGGAAGCTAAACTGGGCATCAGCAGTGATTCGGGGCGGGAGAGTATTCCTCCGTAGAATTATTGACTGCATTACATCACTAAAGCGTGATTGGCACAAAATACTCCTCAAAGGCGAGGTTTTAGCTGATATTGCATGGTGGCACAAATTTATGGCAAAGTTTAACGGCAAATCATTACTGCTTGATAAATTAGCTATTACATCTATCTGCACAGATGCTTGCTGCCTAGGCGCAGGAGGTTATTACCAAGATGACTGGTTTTGAATTTTGGTCCAATTTCGACTCCTTGTATCTTGAGAACAGTAACAGCTAGACAAAATCATTTGCATATTACATTCAGAGATTTAAATGAGGACTATGAAGAAGAAAGCATTCATCAACATTGTATGAAAAATGAGCATTCACATACAAAAACAAAACAGACCCCATTTATCACCTTAGAACCTCTTGTTTCTGTAGTTGATTTCTAAGCTAAGAAAAGCTTGAAGATGACAAACAGGTAATCAGAAGCCATCAATGAAAGGAAAAACAATACAATTGCCAAAGAAAAAAGGACAAAAACAATGAGTACAAACAATGGACTACAAAATACTACACAGGAAACTAAAGACTGGTGATCACCACTTAAAACCGGGGGTGAACTAGAAACGGACCAGTTCATGCTCCAATAGTGTTACTCTTGCTATGAATCTGATATTAAATCAAGAATGAGGCAAACTGAACATATTCATGGCCATTCATAACACAGATATTCCAGTTAACCAAGTTGAGATGACGACCGTAAAACTTTTGAAGCGGTCATTTAAATCTAACCACCAGGAACTTTTGGTTCAGTACTTTTTTCAGCTGCAATCCTCTATTACGGAAATCCTTATAGGAACCGGAAGTCTGGAATACAATACTCCATATTCACATGGTGCTGAAATGTTGCTACATATAAATGGAAAATTCACAATGGGGAAATTGAAATCAACTCTTAGCCGGACCTCACTGTTCAAGGTGTAGGTCAAGGTATGAATATTACATAGCTGTATATTTCTAGTTCAAAGGGATAGAAGGACATCATCTATTAAGTGTAACGTGAAATTATTATAACTTCAATCAAGTTTTCAAGTGAATATCCGTGCACAGTTTAGGTTCAATCGAGTTTGTAGAATGTTGTTTTTAATTAATTTTCCAGCAGGGGTTTTAAACTGTCCTGTAATTGTGGCTTCATTGGATTTCTTTTCATAGGATTAAATAAGGGACTTGTCATCAAAAATTGAAATTTTATCAATAATAATTGGCTCTAGTGTCATATTGAATTTCCAAATTGAAAGAAAACCATTCAAGGAGCATTCCTGCCAAGCTTGCTTGACACTACCATAATATATCAAAAATTTCTTAGTCAACAATGGTTTAGAGAAAATGAAGGATCTGGGTAGAAAGATAATAATGGTACAACAACAAAAAATAACACACTCGAGGGGCAACACCACCTCCCACATATCCCAAGAGTTCATGTGTTGTATGGGCATGGAATATGTGGTGGACACGAAGAATATAAATAAACACACCAATCATAATATTATTTAGAATATAGTAAGTCATACGAGGTTGACATTTTGAATTTCATGTATACATCACATTAACTTGGACATGTGATCGTTTAATGGACATTATTGTACATCCTGTTCAGTTGTTACTAAGCAGGAATAGCTTGCACAAATATCAAGCAAGCTTAAGAGTAATTTAAATTCATGAACACTGCAACCAATTTTGATTGTCAAAAACATTTTAATCACTAAACGAGGTTTGTGATCAAACAAATTTACTAATGTCCAAGTCCATCGAATAATGATATATGATAGAAGATAATTCCTAATTAAATAAAAAAAAAAACACTTTCAAAACCACAGTTGAATTATTACTCATGTAATGCCTGGCATAATTTATGAAGCAGTTTATGAGAGTTTCATTAAAATATATATATTTCATAGGATTTCAAGAAATACTAAATCTTTGAGGTGCCTTTCACGGGAGAAGTAGAAATATCAATAGTTAATATAGCTTTAATGGCGGGGTCCTTGTTGCTCATGTTTTTATTTTTTTGTATTCTCCTATTATGTGTCTTGACTTTCTTAATTCCGTGTTGTGAGGTCATGTGATGTTCGTTATGATTTCCGCATAATAACGATGTTCGGTTCGTCTTTATCTCCAGTTATTTGTAGGAGGGTTGGTTTCATGTCTAATTTACGTTATTTATGTTTGCTTAGGCATAGTAGTGTCCAACACATATTGTGTTTTTGCTTTGTTTGTCATCGTCCTGTGTCTTGTGTACCTAGTGTTGCCAGTTTCTCTGGATGGTACATTCGTGATTGCTTCATCGGTTTTCTCTAACGTTTATTTACTTTATACTCTGTTCATATTAATTAGCCATGGTTAGGAGAAGCAATATGATCATATTTGTAGTATATTTCATCATTTCAAATACATTCTTTTACTATCTAACCATAAACCCTAATATGGATAAATACCTGTTTGTCTCTGTCTTTTCTTTTCAATTCCTGAAAATGTAAAAGTTAATAAGATTATAAAATGTTTACCTTTATTACGAATGAGCAATATTTACATTCTAAAGCACTCTAATAAAAAATAAGATGCTTTTGGGGTGTTTTTTGATTGGCAATACCATAACATTCCGAAAGGGATCATATTAGGGGTAATATTTCCAAACAACCAATCAGTGACTTTCCTCCCAAATGTTGAGGTATTAAAATCCAATGAAAAAAACATAGTCAATGCTTTGTCGATTTGTTTGTTGACATGTTGTTTCCAAAGCAAAATTAAGTAATCTAAATCGTTTTTAAAAATAGTATGTTATATTATTCGCTTCGCTTACTGCAAAATCGAGCACACGCTGATAGCTATTGTCTTATTGGGCAATATATGTTGCTATATTGCATATAATTGGATGGTAGAAGATGAATGAAAGGTTACATGACATGATACCAGATTTTGTTAGGTTTGATGGTCAGTTTTCCTAATGCTTTGTTGTTTTTTCTGTAGGAGGATTCAATCTAATTAAAATTAGGATTGGTCTGACGATCTAAAATATTTACTTGATAGAAGCAATCAGCTTGGACCTGACCTATATCATACCTGTTAACCTCTGGGAACTGCTAGAGGGGAGATCTTCCCTCTACCAACTCTTCCAAGGGGGAGATTTTGTGCGTCACCTTTAAACGCACAAAATTGTACCTTATAGTTGCATACATGTGATAGAGTTGCTATGCTACACCTGGAGATTTGTAAATTTTTGGCTGGAGATTTGGTCTCAAAACTGGAGATTTTTATCGACGTATTTGATGCATGTTTTTATTGTTAATTGATGTTTTCTTTTTGTTTGTTTCAGTATTGAACCAACTGCATTCCATTTCAATATATATTGTTTACATTTCTGTCTTATTAGTAGTGTTTCATATGATGAATGAAGGATAAAAACTGTATTTATAATTTATTCATAATCATTCATAATCATAAGGTTATAATAAAGCAAAAACAATGAAGACAGAATGCTCTGAACAATAAAGTCATAGAGCACTAAAAGTAAAAAGTCACTTTGCTGCTGGTGCGTTGGGTGATAGCATACGTTTTGGCATTTTTGTGGTTTATCAATTCCATCCTGGAACTTAGTCCTTAAATAATACTTTGATCGGCTTTGGTCCCAAACAAGCCATAGCAACTCAATCCGAGATGAATTCATTGCACGTTTGATCGAAATAAGAAGTTTTCCTCGGCATCAAGGGTTGTCCGACTCCTGTTTGCACAACGGTTTATAACTATTTTTAATTGCCGCTATCACACTTCTAATCATCTAAGCGTGTGCCACAAACCCACTTCCTTATCCCCAATTAACTGTCAATCAGTGGATAATTGTTGTATAATCATCAACACCTTAATTAATCTCCATGACCCAATTTACCTGTAAAGGTGTCAAACAGATCAATAACCGGATATCATTTAAACACCTTTACTATTCGTATCTCTCGGCGTTTTTCATCAGCGCGGGAGTTCCAAATGGGGAATTTCCAGAAATATTGATCGCAAAATGTAGGTCATGATTTTATTGTACTTGATTTTTTGTTGGGGGGATATCGTGCGGGAGGAAAAGGTGTGTGCGGGAGATTAATGTCTCCTGCGCATGAGACCCAGTTCATGCAGGAGATAAGGCTCTTACGCGGGAGACTCCCGCGAAAAGGGGGAGGGCTAACAGGTATGCTATATAAGTTTTACCTTTATGATTTTTCATTTCGATGTTCGAATGATACATATCTTCCATTTCCTTGTTAGTACCTGGAAGAAGAAAACATATAAGATATATAATATTTATCAAGATTCATCGTTAATTAAGATATTAGTTAAATACGACATACAAGTTTAACCAGAAGCCCACATGAGCCTATCATATCGGCCAACTGATTATTCATTCAGTTTGTGTTCAATCCAGTCGACATATTATTTGAAAACATTAATGAATGAAATAAAATTTTAAAAGCTTGGACGTTTCATTTGGTCCCTTTTGGAACTTCATATCTTTTAAACAGTAAGAGCTACAAGAAATCTGTTGGAACGCTCTAGACATGACTGCATGCATGCAGTGGCCTCCTTTGGTCTTCTGACCTCCTTTATCTCGGAAATTATATCAGTTAGTTCAAATGTGTTTAAATACCAAGACAGAAAATTATATAAGGAATGCACTGAAAAAAGGGGACTTTTTGGAAAGATTGAATTTTGGTTCAATTTCGACTCCTTGTATCTTGAGAACAGTAACAGCTAGACAAAATCATTTGCATATTACATTCAGATTTAAATGAGGACTATAAAGAAGAAAGCATTCATCAACATTGTATGAAAAATGAGCATTCACATACAAAAACAAAACAGACCCCATTTATCTCCTTAGAACCTCTTGTTTCTGTAGTTGATTTCTAAGCTAAGAAAAGTTTGAAGATGACAAACAGGTAATCAGAATCCATCAATGAAAGGAAAAACAATACAATTGCCAAAGAAAAAAGGACAAAAACAATGAGTACAAACAATGGACTACAAAATACTACACAGGAAACTAAAGACTGGTGATCACCACTTAAAACCGGGGGTGAACTAGAAACGGACCAGTTCATGCTCCAATAGTGTTACTCTTGCTATGAATCTGATATTAAATCAAGAATGAGGCAAACTGAACATATTCATGGCCATTCATAACACAGATATTCCAGTTAACCAAGTTGAGATGACGACCGTAAAACTTCTGAAGCGGTCATTTAAATCTAACCACCAGGAACTTTTGGTTCAGTACTTTTTTCAGCTGCAATCCTCTATTACGGAAATCCTTATAGGAACCGGAAGTCTGGAATACAATACTCCATATTCACATGGTGCTGAAATGTTGCTACATATAAATGGAAAATTCACAATGGGGAAATTGAAATCAACTCTTAGCCGGACCTCACTGTTCAAGGTGTAGGTCAAGGTATGAATATTACATAGCTGTATAGATCTAGTTCAAAGGGATAGAAGGACATCATCTATTAAGTGTAACGTGAAATTATTATAACTTCAATCAAGTTTTCAAGTGAATATCCGGGCACAGTTTAGGTTCAATCGAGTTTGTAGAATGTTGTTTTTAATTAATTTTCCAGCAGGGGTTTTAAACTGTCCTGTAATTGTGGCTTCATTGGATTTCTTTTCATAGGATTAAATAAGGGACTTGTCATCAAAAATTGAAATTTTATCAATAATAATTGGCTCTAGTGTCATATTGAATTTCCAAATTGAAAGAAAACCATTCAAGGAGCATTCCTGCCAAGCTTGCTTGACACTACCATAATATATCAAAAATTTCTTAGTCAACAATGGTTTAGAGAAAATGAAGGATCTGGGTAGAAAGATAATAATGGTACAACAACAAAAAATAACACACTCGAGGGGCAACACCACCTCCCACATATCCCAAGAGTTCATGTGTTGTATGGGCATGGAATATGTGGTGGACACGAAGAATATAAATAAACGCACCAATCATAATATTATTTAGAATATAGTAAGTCATACGAGGTTGACATTTTGAATTTCATGTATACATCACATTAACTTGGACATGTGATCGTTTAATGGACATTATTGTACATCCTGTTCAGTTGTTACTAAGCAGGAATAGCTTGCACAAATATCAAGCAAGCTTAAGAGTAATTTAAATTCATGAACACTGCAACCAATTTTGATTGTCAAAAACATTTTAATCACTAAACGAGGTTTGTGATCAAACAAATTTACTAATGTCCAAGTCCATCGAATAATGATATATGATAGAAGATAATTCCTAATTAAATAAAAAAAAAACACTTTCAAAACCACAGTTGAATTATTACTCATGTAATGCCTGGCATAACTTATGAAGCAGTTTATGAGAGTTTCATTAAAATATATATATTTCATAGGATTTCAAGAAATACTAAATCTTTGAGGTGCCTTTCACGGGAGAAGTAGAAATATCAATAGTTAATATAGCATTAATGGCGGGGTCCTTGTTGCTCATGTTTTTATTTTTTTGTGTTCTCCTATTATGTGTCTTGACTTTCTTAATTCCGTGTTGTGAGGTCATGTGATGTTCGTTATGATTTCCGCATAATAACGATGTTCGGTTTGTCTTTATCTCCAGTTATTTGTAGGAGGGTTGGTTTCATGTCTAATTTACGTTATTTATGTTTGCTTAGGCATAGTAGTGTCCAACACATATTGTGTTTTTGCTTTGTTTGTCATCGTCCTGTGTCTTGTGCACCTAGTGTTGCCAGTTTCTCTGGATGGTACATTCGTGATTGCTTCATCGGTTTTCTCTAACGTTTATTTACTTTATACTCTGTTCATATTGATTAGCCATGGTTAGGAGAAGCAATATGATCATATTTGTAGTATATTTCATCATTTCAAATACATTCTTTTACTATCTAACCATAAACCCTAATATGGATAAATACCTGTTTGTCTCTGTCTTTTCTTTTCAATTCCTGAAAATGTAAAAGTTAATAAGATTATAAAATGTTTACCTTTATTACGAATGAGCAATATTTACATTCTAAAGCACTCTAATAAAAAATAAGATGCTTTTGGGGTGTTTTTTGATTGGCAATACCATAACATTCCGAAAGGGATCATATTAGGGGTAATATTTCCAAACAACCAATCAGTGACTTTCCTCCCAAATGTTGAGGTATTAAAATCCAATGAAAAAAACATAGTCAATGCTTTGTCGATTTGTTTGTTGACATGTTGTTTCCAAAGCAAAATTAAGTAATCTAAATAGTTTTTAAAAATAGTATGTTATATTATTCGCTTCGCTTACTGCAAAATCGAGCACACGCTGATAGCTATTGTCTTATTGGGCAATATATGTTGCTATATTGCATATAATTGGATGGTAGAAGATGAATGAAAGGTTACATGACATGATACCAGATTTTGTTAGGTTTGATGGTCAGTTTTCCTAATGCTTTGTTGTTTTTTCTGTAGGAGGATTCAATCTAATTAAAATTAGGATTGGTCTGACGATCTAAAATATTTACTTGATAGAAGCAATCAGCTTGGACCTGACCTATATCATACCTGTTAACCTCTGGGAACTGCTAGAGGGGAGATCTTCCCTCTACCAACTCTTCCAAGGGGGAGATTTTGTGTGTCACCTTTAAATGCACAAAATTGTACCTTATAGTTGCATACATGTGATAGAGTTGCTATGCTACACCTGGAGATTTGTAAATTTTTGGCTGGAGATTTGGTCTCAAAACTGGAGATTTTTATCGACGTATTTGATGCATGTTTTTATTGTTAATTGATGTTTTCTTTTTGTTTGTTTCAGTATTGAACCAACTGCATTCCATTTCAATATATATTGTTTACATTTCTGTCTTATTAGTAGTGTTTCATATGATGAATGAAGGATAAAAACTGTATTTATAATTTATTCATAATCATTCATAATCATAAGGTTATAATAAAGCAATAACAATGAAGACAGAATGCTCTGAACAATAAAGTCATAGAGCACTAAAAGTAAAAAGTCACTTTGCTGCTGGTGCGTTGGGTGATAGCATACGTTTTGGCATTTTTGTGGTTTATCAATTCCATCCTGGAACTTAGTTCTTAAATAATACTTTGATCGGCTTTGGTCCCAAACAAGCCATAGCAACTCAATCCGAGATGAATTCATTGCACGTTTGATCGAAATAAGAAGTTTTCCTCGGCATCAAGGGTTGTCCGACTCCTGTTTGCACAACGGTTTATAACTATTTTTAATTGCCGCTATCACACTTCTAATCATCTAAGCGTGTGCCACAAACCCACTTCCTTATCCCCAATTAACTGTCAATCAGTGGATAATTGTTGTATAATCATCAACACCTTAATTAATCTCCATGACCCAATTTACCTGTAAAGGTGTCAAACAGATCAATAACCGGATATCATTTAAACACCTTTACTATTCGTATCTCTTGGCGTTTTTCATCAGCGCGGGAGTTCCAAATGGGGAATTTCCAGAAATATTGATTGCAAAATGTAGGTCATGATTTTATTGTACTTGATTTTTTGTTGGGGGGATATCGTGCGGGAGGAAAAGGTGTGTGCGGAAGATTAATGTCTCCCGCGCATGAGACCCAGTTCATGCAGGAGATAAGGCTCTTACGCGGGAGACTCCCGCGAAAAGGGGGAGGGCTAACAGGTATGCTATATAAGTTTTACCTTTATGATTTTTCATTTCGATGTTCGAATGATACATATCTTCCATTTCCTTGTTAGTACCTGGAAGAAGAAAACATATAAGATATATAATATTTATCAAGATTCATCGTTAATTAAGATATTAGTTAAATACGACATACAAGTTTAACCAGAAGCCCACATGAGCCTATCATATCGGCCAACTGATTATTCATTCAGTTTGTGTTCAATCCAGTCGACATATTATTTGAAAACATTAATGAATGAAATAAAATTTTAAAAGCTTGGACGTTTCATTTGGTCCCTTTTGGAACTTCATATCTTTTAAACAGTAAGAGCTACAAGAAATCTGTTGGAACGCTCTAGACATGACTGCATGCATGCAGTGGCCTCCTTTGGTCTTCTGACCTCCTTTATCTCGGAAATTATATCAGTTAGTTCAAATGTGTTTAAATACCAAGACAGAAAATTATATAAGGAATGCACTGAAAAAAGGGGACTTTTTGGAAAGATTGAATTTTGGTTCAATTTCGACTCCTTGTATCTTGAGAACAGTAACAGCTAGACAAAATCATTTGCATATTACATTCAGATTTAAATGAGGACTATAAAGAAGAAAGCATTCATCAACATTGTATGAAAAATGAGCATTCACATACAAAAACAAAACAGACCCCATTTATCACCTTAGAACCTCTTGTTTCTGTAGTTGATTTCTAAGCTAAGAAAAGTTTGAAGATAACAAACAGGTAATCAGAAGCCATCAATGAAAGGAAAAACAATACAATTGCCAAAGAAAAAAGGACAAAAACAATGAGTACAAACAATGGACTACAAAATACTACACAGAAAACTAAAGACTGGTGATCACCACTTAAAACCGGGGGTGAACCAGAAACGGACCAGTTCATGCTCCAATAGTGTTACTCTTGCTATGAATCTGATATTAAATCAAGAATGAGGCAAACTGAACATATTCATGGCCATTCATAACACAGATATTCCAGTTAACCAAGTCGAGATGACGACCGTAAAACTTTTGAAGTGGTCATTTAAATCTAACCACCAGGAACTTTTGGTTCAGTACTTTTTTCAGCAGCAATCCTCTATCACGGAAATCCTTATAGGAACCAGAAGTCTGGAATACAATACTCCATATTCACATGGTGCTGAAATGTTGCTACATATAAATGGAAAATTCACAATGGGGAAATTGAAATCAACTCTTAGCCGGACCTCACTGTTCAAGGTGTAGGTCAAGGTATGAATATTACATAGCTGTATATTTCTAGTTCAAAGTGATAGAAGGACATCATCTATTAAGTGTAACGTGAAATTATTATAACTTCAATCAAGTTTTCAAGTGAATATTCGTGATTATTCATGCACAGTTTAGGTTCATTCGAGTTTGTAGAATGTTGTTTTTAATTTATTTTCCAGCAGGGGTTTTAAACTGTCCTGTAATTGTGGCTTCATTGGATTTCTTTTCATAGGATTAAATAAGGGACTTGTCATCAAAAATTGAAATTTTATCAATAATAATTGGCTCTAGTGTCATATTGAATTTCCAAATTGGACGAAAACCATTCAAGGAGCATTCCTGCCAAGTCTGCTTGACACTACCATAATATATAAAAAATTTCTTAGTCAACAATGGTTTAGAGAAAATGAAGGATCTGGGTAGAAAGATAACAACGGTACAACAACAAAAATAACACACTTGAAGGGTAACACCACCTCCCACATATCCCAAGAGTTCATGTGTTGTATGGGCATGGAATACGTGATGGACACGGAGAATATAAATAAACGCACCAATCATAATATTATTTAGAATACAATTACAGTAAGTCATACGAGGTTGACATTTTGAATTTCATGTACACATCACATTAACTTGGACACGTGATCGCTTAATGGACATTATTGTACATCCTGTTCAATTGTTACTAAGCAGGAATAGCCTGCACAAATATCAAGCAAGTTTAAGAGTAATTTAAATTGATGAACACTGCAACAAATTTTGAGTGTCAACAAGATGAACTGTGAGCTAATGTTCACTTATGATAACCCCGCTCTTCGGCAAACAGGAAGTAGGAATCTGACGGGTCCAAAAACGCTTCCCACAATATGGCATACATATATGAAGTTTGTGACCAAATATCAGATTCCCGTCATCTATTGTTGCTTAGAAAAATGCGACGAAAAATATGCATATACAAATGTATGTTAAATGTGTATAAAAATCAACAAAATAAGCAAACAGGAAGTAGGAATCTGATGGGTCCAAAAACGCTTCGCACGATATGGGGTACCTATATGAAGCTTGAGACCAAATATCAGATCTCTGCCATCAATAGTTGCTGAGAAAAATGAGCATATATGTTCAATGTGTATAAAAATCAACAAAGTCGGCAAACAGGAAGTAGGAATCTGATGGGTCCAAAAACGCTACCCACAATATGGTATACCTATATGACACTTGTGACCAAATATCAGATTTGTGCCATCAACAGTTACAGAGAAAAATGTGACAACAAATTTCTTGGACGGACGGAAGGACGGACGGACAGAGGTAAAACAGTATACCCCCCTCCCCCTTCGGGGAGCAGGGGTATAAAAACATTTTAATCACAAATTGAGGTTTATGATTAAATATTTTTTTCCAATGTCCAAGTCCATTGAATAACGATATATGATAGAAGATAATTCCTAATTAAATTAAAAAAAATAACACTTTCAAAAACACAGTTGAATTATTACTCATGTAATGTCTGGCATAATTCATTCAGCAGTTTTTTTATGAGAGTTTCATTAAAATGTATACATTTCATAGGATTTCAAGAAATACTAAATGTTTGAGGTGCCTTTCACAGGAGAAGTAGAAATATCAATAGTTAATATAGCTTTAATTGCGGAGTCCTTGTTGCTCATGTTTTTAGTTTTTTGTGATCTCCTATTATGTATCTTGACTTTCTTAACTATGAGTTGTGATGTCCATTACGATTTCCGCATAATAACAATGTTCGTTCGTCTTTACCTCCAGTTATTTGTAGGAGGATTTGTGTCTAATTTCCGTTATTTATGTTTGCTTAGGCATAGTAGTGTCCGACACATATTGTGTTTTTGTTTTGTTTGTCATCGTCCTGTGTCTTGTGTACCTAGTCTTGCCAGTTTCTCTGGATGGTTCATTCGTGATTGCCTCTTCGGTTTTCTCTAACGTTTATTTACTTAATACTCTGTTCATATTGATTAGTCATGGATAGGAGAAGCAATATGATCATATTTGTAGTATATTTCATCATTTCAAATCTATCTAACCATAAACCCTAATATGGATAAATACCTGATTGCTTAGGTCTTTTCTTTTTAATTACTGAAAATGTAAAAGTTAATAAGATTACAAAATGTTTTAGTGAAGCCGCGGCAGTTATTTCCCTGGGTTTCGATTCAATGGAAGCAGTATCACTTATTTCACCAGAAGATTTAGCAAAATCAAAAATTCCAGTGGGACAAATTAAAATGCTACTTAAAGCAGTTAAACTAACTTTTTTGTCGGAAGACGCAACAATGGCGGAGGACATATCAGATTTGGGGCATGCGCAACCAGACCTTCCGGTTAATAATGTAAACAATTCTATAAACACTGGTGATGCTTATGTGGATGAGGTATTGAGCCAGCTTTAACAGCAGCAACATCATGGACAACCAATTGGTACTGGGGAAAATATTTTGTGGCAAGACCCTCAAATATATATTAAATCTTTATCAAATACTCAAGATAATAATTATCATGATATTGTTGACTTTGTAAGTGCCTGTGGCACAAGTTTTAATGATGAAACCTTGTTATCTTATTCGTCGACAGGACAGTTAATTTTTAAATCTGGGCCTTCCAAGCCTTAGCTGGAATTAATTTCTTTATGTCAATGGTCTATGGCTAGTTTGGCCATTTTGTATAAAATGTTAGAGGAGGGTAGTTTAAACCAAGCAAACATAATTGATTATCTGTCTTACAAACGACCAGGATTTATCAATTGATTACTACCCATGACATGACCTCTGTTCTGTTCTATGACAGAGAATATTGACGTCTACAGGGTAGACATAAGTTCAGATGGGGTACAGACATACCTCATATCCAAACTGTTTTTCTAAAATCCAAAATGGCACGCACCTACTAGCCACAACCACAACGGGGGGTCCAATATCAGGGGAAATTTACTTTGCATTCGGCATCATGCAAGGAGATATGCAAAAAGTTTAACTCATGCCAGGGTTGTACTCTGGCTGCATGCAAATTTGAGCACTCTTGTAACATGCCAGGTTGTGGAAAATTACACTCTGCCTCTACACACTCTTTTCCACATCCAAAAAACTAGCAAGCTTGGTAAAACCTATGCGTGATCTTAATCTTGTAGCTTGGGAAAATGAACTTTAAAATGATTTTGATAAAACATTTTTACTTCATGGCATTGCATTTGGCTTTGATATTGCTAATCAAGAAAATCTGCCGGTAGACATTTTGGCTAAAAAATCATCCTTCTGCCCTACCTGGTAGCCAATTATACGAAAAAGCCCATTTGCAAATATTAAATGAAATTGAATGTGGCCCATTGTGGGAACTATGTTTTGACTGAATCCTCCCCGAGAATTATAAGTCCCTTAGGGGTAATTCCCAAACCAGATGGGGGTGTACGTCTGATTCATGATTGCAGCCATCCTGATGGCACAGCTGTAAACGATTTTGTTGGCCACTTTGAAAAGCAACGTTTTCAAGAAACGTTTTCAAGCAATTGATGATGCAGCAAAATTGGTGTCAAAAGATTATTATATGAGTAAAGTGGACCTTAAATCACCATACAGGTCCGTCAGCATCAATGCTAAAAGTCAAGAGGTAACAGGTTCCCAATGGAGTTTTCCTGATGGCAGAGAATATACTTTTATTGACAAGAAACTCCCTTTTGGTTCAAAATTAGCTCCGGGCATATTCCATAGACTTTCACAAGCCATGAGCAGAATGATGTCACGCAGAGGTTTTACCAGTTGCATACTTGGTTATTTTCAAAGGACAGGTGCAGATTGGCTTTAAACGCCTTGGTTCACTTGTTGAGGAAATTGGGGTTTATGATAAATTGGTCAAAGGTGGTTGATCCCACCACCTCAATTACTTTTTTGGGGATAGAAATAGATTCCTCAACAATGGAACTTAGGCTTCCTGCAGATAAGCTGTTCCTGTTGCGGCTAGAGTTGGACGATTTTAAAGTTCGCAAACAAGCTTCAAAAAAGCAATTACAGTCCCTTGCTGGGAAGCTAAACTGGGCATCAGCAGTGATTCGGGGCGGGAGAGTATTCCTCCGTAGAATTATTGACTGCATTACATCACTAAAGCGTGATTGGCACAAAATACTCCTCAAAGGCGAGGTTTTAGCTGATATTGCATGGTGGCGCAAATTTATGGCAAAGTTTAACAGCAAATCATTACTGCTTGATAAATTAGCTATTACATCTATCTGCACAGATGCTTGCTGCCTAGGTGCAGGAGGTTATTACCAAGATGACTGGTTTTGAATTTTGGTCCAATTTCGACTCCTTGTATCTTGAGAACAGTAACAGCTAGACAAAATCATTTGCATATTACATTCAGAGATTTAAATAAATGAGGACTATAAAGAAGAAAGCATTCATCAACATTGTATGAAAAATGAGCATTCACATACAAAAACAAAACAGACCCCATTTATCACCTTAGAACCTCTTGTTTCTGTAGTTGATTTCTAAGCTAAGAAAAGTTTGAAGATAACAAACAGGTAATCAGAAGCCATCAATGAAAGGAAAAACAATACAATTGCCAAAGAAAAAAGGACAAAAACAATGAGTACAAACAATGGACTACAAAATACTACACAGGAAACTAAAGACTGGTGATCACCACTTAAAACCGGGGGTGAACCAGAAACGGACCAGTTCATGCTCCAATAGTGTTACTCTTGCTATGAATCTGATATTAAATCAAGAATGAGGCAAACTGAACATATTCATGGCCATTCATAACACAGATATTCCAGTTAACCAAGTCGAGATGACGACCGTAAAACTTCTGAAGTGGTCATTTAAATCTAACCACCAGGAACTTTTGGTTCAGTACTTTTTTCAGCAGCAATCCTCTATTACGGAAATCCTTATAGGAACCGGAAGTCTGGAATACAATACTCCATATTCACATGGTGCTGAAATGTTGCTACATATAAATGGAAAATTCACAACGGGGAAATTGAAATCAACTCTTAGCCGGACCTCACTGTTCAAGGTGTAGGTCAAGGTATGAATATTACATAGCTGTATATTTCTAGTTCAAAGGGATAGAAGGACATCATCTATTAAGTGTAACGTGAAATTATTATAACTTCAATCAAGTTTTCAAGTGAATATCCGTGCACAGTTTAGGTTCAATCGAGTTTGTAGAATGTTGTTTTTAATTTATTTTCCAGCAGGGGTTTTAAACTGTCCTGTAATTGTGGCTTCATTGGATTTCTTTTCATAGGATTAAATAAGGGACTTGTCATCAAAAATTGAAATTTTATCAATAATAATTGGCTCTAGTGTCATATTGAATTTCCAAATTGAAAGAAAACCATTCAAGGAGCATTCCTGCCAAGCTTGCTTGACACTACCATAATATATCAAAAATTTCTTAGTCAACAATGGTTTAGAGAAAATGAAGGATCTGGGTAGAAAGATAATAATGGTACAACAACAAAAAATAACACACTCGAGGGGCAACACCACCTCCCACATATCCCAAGAGTTCATGTGTTGTATGGGCATGGAATATGTGGTGGACACGAAGAATATAAATAAACACACCAATCACAATATTATTTAGAATATAGTAAGTCATACGAGGTTGACATTTTGAATTTCATGTACACATCACATTAACTTGGACATGTGATCGTTTAATGGACATTATTGTACATCCTGTTCAGTTGTTACTAAGCAGGAATAGCTTGCACAAATATCAAGCAAGCTTAAGAGTAATTTAAATTCATGAACACTGCAACCAATTTTGATTGTCAAACACATTTTAATCACTAAACGAGGTTTGTGATCAAACAAATTTACTAATGTCCAAGTCCATCGAATAATGATATATGATAGAAGATAATTCCTTATTAAATAAAAAAAAAAACACTTTCAAAACCACAGTTGAATTATTACTCATGTAATGTCTGGCATAATTTATTCAGCAGTTTATGAGAGTTTCATTAAAATATATATATTTCATAGGATTTCAAGAAATACTAAATGTTTGAGGTGCCTTTCACAGGAGAAGTAGAAATATCAATAGTTAATATAGCTTTAATGGCGGGGTCCTTGTTGCTCATGTTTTTATTTTTTTGTGTTCTCCTATTATGTGTCTTGACTTTCTTAATTCCGTGTTGTGATGTCATGTGATGTCCGTTATGATTTCCGCATAATAACGATGTTCGGTTCGTCTTTATCTCCAGTTATTTGTAGGAGGGTTGGTTTCATGTCTAATTTACGTTATTTATGTTTGCTTAGGCATAGTAGTGTCCAACACATATTGTGTTTTTGTTTTGTTTGTCATCATCCTGTGTCTTGTGTACCTAGTGTTGCCAGCTTCTCTGGATGGTACATTCGTGATTGCTTCATCGGTTTTCTCTAACGTTTATTTACTTTATACTCTGTTCATATTGATTAGCCATGGTTAGGAGAAGCAATATTATCATATTTGTAGTATATTTCATCATTTCAAATACATTCTTTTACTATCTAACCATAAACCCTAATATGGATAAATACCTGTTTGTCTCTGTCTTTTCTTTTCAATTCCTGAAAATGTAAAAGTTAATAAGATTATAAAATGTTTACCTTTATTACGAATGAGCAATATTTACATTCTAAAGCACTCTAATAAAAAATAAGATGCTTTTGGGGTGTTTTTTTATTGGCAATACCATAACATTCCGAAAGGGATCATATTAGGGGTAATATTTCCAAACAACCAATCAGTGACTTTCCTCCCAAATGTTGAGGTATTAAAATCCAATGAAAAAAACATAGTCAATGCTTTGTCGATTTGTTTGTTGACATGTTGTTTCCAAAGCAAAATTAAGTAATCTAAATCGTTTTTAAAAATAGTACGTTATATTATTCGCTTCGCTTACTGCAAAATCCAGCACACGCTGATAGCTATTGTCTTATTGGGCAATATATGTGGCTATATTGCATATAATTGGATGGTAGAAGATGAATGAAAGGTTACATGACATGACCTGATACCAGATTTTGTTAGGTGACCAAAAACGAACGAAAATAATTTATTATAATTCCACTGGTCTTCATTGGTCACAAATTGTATAGTGAAACAAATCTGTATTATTTTAAATTCCATTGAAACAAACATCATAACAAACACCACAGTTCATTTCTTGAAAAGGAAAAGAAATCTAAAACTAAAGTCTTCAGCAAAACATATTAGGTAAAGATGAAATTAATAAATGGAAGAGGGACCGTCGTGGCCATGATCGCATGGTAGTTGGATTTACAACTACCTATGCAATCAGTGCCTATCACCATTGATGTTGTGGGTTCGAATCCCACTCAGGGCAAGGTGTACAACATTAAGTGCTAAAGTTTGTCAGTGACTTGTGGCAGGTCGGTGGTTTTCTCCGGTTTCCTCCACCAATAAAACTGACCGCCACGATATAACTGAAATATTGTTGAAAATCACTTTCAAAATACTTAACGGATACGATAGATTTCGATAAACATGTGCTCGATTGATCGACGTTTACATAAATGACAAGTCAAGAACCAGTTTGTTGATTGCAAATTTTCAGACAAGCATGTAAAATTAAACTTTGACAAAACTTTTGGCGTAGTAGCAGTTTAATGACTTAAATTAAGCTAACATTCGGGATTAAAACCATTCGCCACCTGGGCTAACACAATTCAATTTTTGGTCGCACATGTGAATTCTTACTCGCCGTGGGCGTCTGGGCGAGTGCTAATTTTCATCCCTGTCTAGAATCAAAAAAGCTGGTTCACTAAGTACTCAGAGCAAATGCCCTTGTCTTTTAATCAACGTGTCTTCACTATTCACACTAATATAGAGATTTGTGTGGGTAGTAAACATACGTTGTTCAATAGACAAGTATCTGTGCCTTAGCAGCCCAAATTAAAACTTTCTAAAATCATTATTTTATAAACACAACGATTCCTTCTGTTGATCAAGAGACAAGTGCCTGTTGCTTAGCAGCGAAAAATTTAACTTTTCTAAAGCTTTGTTTTATCAACACAATGAGTCCATACCACCAGTCGATAGCGCATTGGTACTGACACACCGGTTGTGCGCTTGATATTTGTAAGACAAAATAGAGTGAGTCAGTGATTGCTGTTCAATACCAATTCAGCAATTTTTCAGCTGTATCATGGTGAGAACAAGTTAATTTTCAATGAAATGATGAAGAGGTCTGCTTTGTACTAGACCAACAGGCTTAGTTGGATTTTAATAGTGCTAGCTCACTGAAGCAACAGGAATCAGATAGACATGTCACCCTACTCGGACACATTATTCTGACTCTGATCCAACCAGTCTTTGCTCTTTCTATTTAATGCTGAGTGCATAGTGGAGAAACAACATATACCAATTTCATAGTCTTTGATTTGACCCGATCGACCATTACACCACCGATGCGGTTGCAATTGTAAATGCGGCATATAATGTAAATATTGTCTAAATATCACATTGATTACAGTAATTATAAACACAATCTGTGTTTTAAATCAATGAAAATATTAAAGGGTGAAATGACGATGTTCCTTTCTAATTTAAGTTACGCTGGCCATTTGGATGAAAGGTGGAGGGACTTTAAACAGTATATAATTAATTTGGCCTAATGGTTTCAAAGTCGAAGACTAAAATGTGATAAGCTAAGGATGACTGATGATTGAAAAAGTGACACATGGCCATTGGTCATGTGAGCTAAAATATGTAGCTAAACATTTCAATGTCTAACAAACATAAACCCACAATAAAGTACACCAGCAGAATCGCATTAACTTGATACTGTGCATAGTGTGTATATAATATTTATAATGTGTATATTGGATGGTCAGTTTTCCTAATGCTTTGTTGTTTTTTCTGTAGGAGGATTCAATCTAATTAAAATTAGGATTGGTCTGAGATCTAAAATATTTACTTGATAGAAGCAATCAGCTTGGACCTGACCTATATAAGTTTTACCTTTATGATTTTTCATTTCGATGTCCGAATGATACATATCTTCTATTTCATCGTTAGTACCTGGAAGAAGAAAACATATAAGATATATAATATCTATCAAGATTCATCGTTAATTAAGATATTAGTTAAATACGACATACAAGTTTAACCAGAAGCCCACATGAGCCTATCATATCGGCCAACTGATTATTCATTCAGTTTGTGTTCAATCCAGTCGACATATTATTTGAAAACATTAATGAATGAAATAAAATTTTAAAAGCTTGGACGTTTCATTTGGTCCCTTTTGGAACTTCATATCTTTTAAACAGTAAGAGCTACAAGAAATCTGTTGCAACGCTCTAGACATGACTGCATGCATGCACAGTGGCCTCCTTTGGTCTTCTGACCTCCTTTATCTCGGAAATTATATCAGTTAGTTCAAATGTCTTTAAATACCAAGACAGAAAATTATATAAGGAATGCACTGAAAAAAGGGGACTTTTTGGAAAGATTGAATTTTGGTTCAATTTCGACTCCTTGTATCTTGAGAACAGTAACAGCTAGACAAAATCATTTGCATATTACATTCAGATTTAAATGAGGACTATAAAGAAGAAAGCATTCATCAACATTGTATGAAAAATGAGCATTCACATACAAAAACATAACAGACCCCATTTATCACCTTAGAACCTCTTGTTTCTGTAGTTGATTTCTAAGCTAAGAAAAGTTTGAAGATAACAAACAGGTAATCAGAAGCCATCAATGAAAGGAAAAACAATACAATTGCCAAAGAAAAAAGGACAAAAACAATGAGTACAAACAATGGACTACAAAATACTACACAGAAAACTAAAGACTGGTGATCACCACTTAAAACCGGGGGTGAACCAGAAACGGACCAGTTCATGCTCCAATAGTGTTACTCTTGCTATGAATCTGATATTAAATCAAGAATGAGGCAAACTGAACATATTCATGGCCATTCATAACACAGATATTCCAGTTAACCAAGTCGAGATGACGACCGTAAAACTTCTGAAGTGGTCATTTAAATCTAACCACCAGGAACTTTTGGTTCAGTACTTTTTTCAGCAGCAATCCTCTATTACGGAAATCCTTATAGGAACCGGAAGTCTGGAATACAATACTCCATATTCACATGGTGCTGAAATGTTGCTACATATAAATGGAAAATTCACAATGGGGAAATTGAAATCAACTCTTAGCCGGACCTCACTGTTCAAGGTGTAGGTCAAGGTATGAATATTACATAGCTGTATATTTCTAGTTCAAAGTGATAGAAGGACATCATCTATTAAGTGTAACGTGAAATTATTATAACTTCAATCAAGTTTTCAAGTGAATATCCGTGATTATTCATGCACAGTTTAGGTTCAATCGAGTTTGTAGAATGTTGTTTTTAATTTATTTTCCAGCAGGGGTTTTAAACTGTCCTGTAATTGTGGCTTCATTGGATTTCTTTTCATAGGATTAAATAAGGGACTTGTCATCAAAAATTGAAATTTTATCAATAATAATTGGCTCTAGTGTCATATTGAATTTCCAAATTGGACGAAAATCATTCAAGGAGCATTCCTGCCAAGTCTGCTTGACACTACCATAATATATAAAAAAATTCTTAGTCAACAATGGTTTAGAGAAAATGAAGGATCTGGGTAGAAAGATAACAACGGTACAACAACAAAAAATAACACACTTGAAGGGTAACACCACCTTCCACATATCCCAAGAGTTCATGTGTTGTATGGGCATGGAATATGTGATGGACACGGAGAATATAAATAAACGCACCAATCATAATATTATTTAGAATACAATTACAGTAAGTCATACTAGGTTGACATTTTGAATTTCATGTACACATCACATTAACTTGGACACGTGATCGCTTAATGGACATTATTGTACATCCTGTTCAATTGTTACTAAGCAGGAATAGCCTGCACAAATATCAAGCAAGTTTAAGAGTAATTTAAATTGATGAACACTGCAACAAATTTTGAGTGTCAACAAGATGAACTGTGAGCTAATGTTCACTTATGATAACCTCGCTCTTCGGCAAACAGGAAGTAGGAATCTGACAGGTCCAAAAACGCTTCCCACAATATGGCATACATATATGAAGCTTGTGACCAAATATCAGATTCCCATCATCAATTGTTGCTTACAAAAATGCAACGAAAAATATGCATATACAAATGTATGTTAAATGTGTATAAAAATCAACAAAATCGGCAAACAGGAAGTAGGAATCTGATGGGTCCAAAAACGCTTCCCACGATATGGGGTACCTATATGAAGCTTGAGACCAAATATCAGATCTCTGCCATCAATAGTTGCTGAGAAAAATGAGCATATATGTTCAATGTGTATAAAAATCAACAAAGTCGGCAAACAGGAAGTAGGAATCTGATGGGACCAAAAACGCTACCCACAATATGGTATACCTATATGACACTTGTGACCAAATATCAGATTTGTGCCATCAACAGTTACAGAGAAAAATGTGACAAAAAATATCTTGGACGGACGGAAGGATGGACGGACAGAGGTAAAACAGTATACCCCTCTCCCCCTTCGGGGAGCAGGGGTATAAAAACATTTTAATCACAAATTGAGGTTTGTGATTAAATTTTTTTTTCTAATGTCCAAGTCCATTGAATAACGATATATGATACAAGATAATTCCTAATTAAATTTTAAAAAATAACACTTTCAAAAACACAGTTGAATTATTACTCATGTAATGTCTGGCATAATTTATTCAGCAGTTTCCTTATGAGAGTTTCATTAAAATGTATACATTTCATAGGATTTCAAGAAATACTAAATGTTTGAGGTGCCTTTCACAGAAGAAGTAGAAATATCAATAGTTAATATAGCTTTAATTGCGGAGTCCTTGTTGCTCATGTTTTTAGTTATTTGTGATCTCCTATTATGTATCTTGACTTTCTTAACTATGTGTTGTGATGTCCATTACGATTTCCGCATAATAACAATGTTCGGTTCGTCTTTACCTCCAGTTGTTTGTAGGAGGGTTCATGTCTAATTTCCGTTATTTATGTTTGCTTAGGCATAGTAGTGTCCGACACATATTGTGTTTTTGTTTTGTTTGTCATCGTCCTGTGTCTTGTGTACCTAGTGTTGCCAGTTTCTCTGGATGGTTCATTCGAGATTGCCTCTTCGGTTTTCTCTAACATTTATTTACTTAATACTCTGTTCATATTGATTAGCCATGGTTAGGAGAAGCAATATGATCATATTTGTAGTATATTTCATCATTTCAAATCTATCTAACCATAAACCCTAATATGGATAAATACCTGATTGTTTATGTCTTTTCTTTTTAATTACTGAAATTGTAAAAGTTAATAAGATTACAAAATGTTTTAGTGAAGCCACGACCACGGGAGTTATTTCCCTGGGTTTCGATTCAATGGAAGCGGTATCACTTATTTCACCAGAAGATTTAGCAAAATCAAAAATTCCAGTGGGACAAATTAAAATGTTACTTAAAGCAGTTAAACAAACTTTTTTGTCGGAAGACGCGACAATGGCGGAGGACACATCAGATTTGGGGCATGCGTCACCAGACCTTCCGGTTAATAATGTAAAAAATTCTGTAAACACTGGTGATGCTTATGTGGATGAGGTATTGAGCCAGCTTTAACAGCAGCAACATCATGGACAACCAATTGGTACTGGGGAAAATATTTTGTGGAAAGACCCTCAAATATATATTAAATCTTTATCAAATACTCAAGATAATAATTATCATGATATTGTTGACTTTGTAAGTGCCTCTGGCACAAGTTTTAATGATGAAACCTTGTTATCTTATTCGTCGACAGGACAGTTAATTTTTAAATCTGGGCCTTCTAAGCCTAAGCTGGAATTAATTTCTTTATGTCAATGGTCTATGGCTAGTTTGGCCATTTTGTATAAAATGTTAGAGGAGGGTAGTTTAAACCAAGCAAACATAATTGATTATCTGTCTTACAAACGACCAGAATTTATCAATTGATTACTACCCATGACATGACCTCTGTTCTGTTCTATGACAGAGAATATTGACGTCTACAGGGTAGACATAAGTTCAGATGGGGTACAGACATACCTCATATCCAAACTGTTTTTCTAAAATCCAAAATGGCACGCCCCTCCTAGCCACAACCACAACGGGGGGTCCAATATCAGGGGAAATTTACTTTGCATTCGGCATCAGGCAAGGAGATATGCAAAACGCTTAACTCACGCCAGGGTTGTACTCTGGTTGCATGCAAATTTGAGCACTCTTGTAACATGCCAGGTTGTGGAAAATTGCACTCTGCCTCTACACACTCTTTTCCACATCCAAAAAACTAGCAGGCTTGGTAAAACCTATGCGTGATCTTAATCTTGAAGCTTGGGAAAATGAACTTGAAAATGATTTTGATAAAACATTTTTACTTCATGGCATTGCATTTGGCTTTGATATTGCTAATGAAGAAAAATATGCCGGTAGACATTTTGGCTAAAAAATTATCCTTCTGCCCTACCTGGTAGCCAATTATACGAAAAAGCCCATTTGCAAATACTAAATGAAATTGAATGTGGCCCATTGTGGGAACTATGTTTTGACTGAATCCTCCCCGAGAATTATAAATCCCTTAGGGGTAATTCCCAAACCAGATGGGGCTGTACGTCTGATTCATGATTGCAGCCGTCCTGATGGCACAGCTGTAAACGATTTTGTTGGCCACTTTGAAAAGCAATGTTTTCAAGCAATTGATGATGCAGCAAAATTGGTGTCAAAAGATTATTATATGAGTAAAGTTGACCTTAAATCGCCATACAGGTCCGTCAGCATCAATGCTAAAAGACAAGAGGTAACAGGTTCCCAATGGAGTTTTCCTGATGGCAGAGAATATACTTTTATTGACAAGAAACTCCCTTTTGGTTCAAAATTAGCTCCAGGCATATTCCAGAGACTTTCACAAGCCATGAGCAGAATAATGTCACGCAGAGGTTTTACCAGTTGCATACTTGGATGATTTTCAAAGGACAGGTGCAGATTGGCTTTAAACGCCTTGGTTCACTTGTTGAGGAAATTGGGGTTTATGATAAATTGGTCAAAGGTGGTTGATCCCACCTCCTCAATTACTTTTTTGGGGATAGAAATAGATTCCTCAACAATGGAACTTAGGCTTCCTGCAGATAAGCTGTTCCTGTTGCGGCTAGAGTTGGACGATTTTAAAGTTCGCAAACAAGCTTCAAAAAAGCAATTACAGTCCCTTGCTGGGAAGCTAAACTGGGCATCAGCAGTGATTCGGGGCGGGAGAGTATTCCTCCGTAGAATTATTGACTGCATTACATCACTAAAGCGTGATTGGCACAAAATACTCCTCAAAGGTAAGGTTTTAGCTGATATTGCATGGTGGCGCAAATTTATGGCAAAGTTTAATGGCAAATCATTACTGCTTGATAAATTAGCTATTACATCTATCTGCACAGATACTTGCTGCCTAGGCGCAGGAGGTTATTACCAAGATGACTGGTTTTGAATTTTGGTCCAATTTCGACTCCTTGTATCTTGAGAACAGTAACAGCTAGACAAAATCATTTGCATATTACATTCAGAGATTTAAATGAGGACTATAAAGAAGAAAGCATTCATCAACATTGTATGAAAAATGAGCATTCATATACAAAAACAAAACAGACCCCATTTATCACCTTAGAACCTCTTGTTTCTGTAGTTGATTTCTAAGCTAAGAAAAGTTTGAAGATAACAAACAGGTAATCAGAAGCCATCAATGAAAGGAAAAACAATACAATTGCCAAAGAAAAAAGGACAAAAACAATGAGTACAAACAATGGACTACAAAATACTACACAGGAAACTAAAGACTGGTGATCACCACTTAAAACCGGGGGTGAACCAGAAACGGACCAGTTCATGCTCCAATAGTGTTACTCTTGCTATGAATCTGATATTAAATCAAGAATGAGGCAAACTGAACATATTCATGGCCATTCATAACACAGATATTCCAGTTAACCAAGTCGAGATGACGACCGTAAAACTTCTGAAGTGGTCATTTAAATCTAACCACCAGGAACTTTTGGTTCAGTACTTTTTTCAGCAGCAATCCTCTATCACGGAAATCCTTGTAGGAACCAGAAGTCTGGAATACAATACTCCATATTCACATGGTGCTGAAATGTTGCTACATATAAATGGAAAATTCACAATGGGGAAATTGAAATCAACTCTTAGCCGGACCTCACTGTTCAAGGTGTAGGTCAAGGTATGAATATTACATAGCTGTATATTTCTAGTTCAAAGGGATAGAAGGACATCATCTATTAAGTGTAACGTGAAATTATTATAACTTCAATCAAGTTTGCAAGTGAATATCGTGATTATTCATGCACAGTTTAGGTTCAATCGAGTTTGTAGAATGTTGTTTTTAATTTATTTTCCAGCAGGGGTTTTAAACTGTCCTGTAATTGTGGCTTCATTGGATTTCTTTTCATAGGATTAAATAAGGGACTTTTCATCAAAAATTGAAATTTTATCAATAATAATTGGCTCTAGTGTCATATTGAATTTCCAAATTGGACGAAAACCATTCAAGGAGCATTCCTGCCAAGTCTGCTTGACACTACCATAATATATAAAAAATTTCTTAGTCAACAATGGTTTAGAGAAAATGAAGGATCTGGGTAGAAAGATAACAACGGTACAACAACAAAAAATAACACACTCGAAGGGTACACCACCTCCCACATATCCCAAGAGTTCATGTGTTGTATGGGCATGGAATATGTGATGGACACGGAGAATATAAATAAACGCACCAATCATAATATTATTTAGAATACAATTACAGTAAGTCATACGAGGTTGACATTTTGAATTTCATGTACACATCACATTAACTTGGACACGTGATCGCTTAATGGACATTATTGTACATCCTGTTCAATTGTTACTAAGCAGGAATAGCCTGCACAAATATCAAGCAAGTTTAAGAGTAATTTAAATTGATGAACACTGCAACAAATTTTGAGTGTCAACAAGATGAACTGTGAGCTAATGTTCACTTATGATAACCCCGCTCTTCGGCAAACAGTAAGTAGGAATCTGACAGGTCCAAAAACGCTTCCCACAATATGGCAGACATATATGAAGCTTGTGACCAAATATCAGATTCCCGTCATCAATTGTTGCTTAGAAAAATGCAACGAAAAATATGCATATACAAATGTATGTTAAATGTGTATAAAAATCAACAAAATCGGCAAACAGGAAGTAGGAATCTGATGGGTCCAAAAATGCTTCCCACGATATGGGGTACCTATATGAAGCTTGAGACCAAATATCAGATCTCTGCCATCAATAGTTGCTGAGAAAAATGAGCATATATGTTCAATGTGTATAAAAATCAACAAAGTCGGCAAACAGGAAGTAGGAATCTGATGGGTCCAAAAACGCTACCCACAATATGGTATACCTATATGACACTTGTGACCAAATATCTGATTTGTGCCATCAACAGTTACAGAGAAAAATGTGACAAAAAATATCTTGGACGGACGGAAGGATGGACGGACAGAGGTAAAAAAGTATACCCCCCTCCCCCTTCGGGGAGCAGGGGTATAAAAACATTTTAATCACAAATTGAGATTTGTGATTAAATTTTTTTTTCCAATGTCCAAGTCCATTGAATAACGATATACGATACAAGATAATTCTTAAATAAATTAAAAAAAATAACACTTTCAAAAACACAGTTGAATTATTACTCATGTAATGTCTGGCATAATTTATTCAGCAGTTTGTTTATGAGAGTTTCATTAAAATGTATACATTTCATAGGATTTCAAGAAATACTAAATGTTTGAGGTGCCTTTCACAGAAGAAGTAGAAATATCAATAGTTAATATAGCTTTAATTGCGGAGTCCTTGTTGCTCATGTTTTTAGTTTTTTGTGATCTCCTATTATGTATCTTGACTTTCTTAACTATGTGTTGTGATGTCCATTACGATTTCCGCATAATAACAATGTTCGGTTCGTCTTTACCTCCAGTTGTTTGTAGGAGGGTTCATGTCTAATTTCCGTTATTTATGTTTGCTTAGGCATAGTAGTGTACGACACATATTGTGTTTTTGTTTTGTTTGTCATCGTCCTGTATCTTGTGTACCTAGTGTTGCCAGTTTCTCTGGATGGTTCATTCGTGATTGCCTCTTCGGCTTTCTCTAACGTTTATTTACTTAATACTCTGTTCATATTGATTAGCCATGGTTAGGAGAAGCAATATGATCATATTTGTAGTATATTTCATCATTTCAAATCTATCTAACCATAAACCCTAATATGGATAAATACCTGATTGTTTATGTCTTTTCTTTTTAATTACTGAAAATGTAAAAGTTAATAAGATTACAAAATGTTTTAGTGAAGCCACGACCGCGGCAGTTATTTCCCTGGGTTTCAATTCAATGGAAGCGGTATCACTTATTTCACCAGAAGATTTAGCAAAATCAAAAATTCCAGTGGGACAAATTAAAATGTTACTTAAAGCAGTTAGACAAACTTTTTTGTCGGAAGACGCAACAATGGCGGAGGACACATCAGATTTGGGGCATGCGCAACCAGACCTTCCGGTTAATAATGTAAACAATTCTATAAACACTGGTGATGCATATGTGGATGAGGTATTGGGCCAGCTTTAACAGCAGCAACATCATGGACAACCAATTGGTACTGGGGAAAATATTTTGTGGCAAGACCCTCAAATATATATTAAATCTTTATCAAATACTCAAGATAATAATTATCATGATATTGTTGACTTTGTAAGTGCCTCTGGCACAAGTTTTAATGATGAAACCTTGTTATCTTATTCGACGACAGGACAGTTAATTTTTAAATCTGGGCCTTCCAAGCCTAAGCTGGAATTAATTTCTTTATGTCAATGGTCTATGGCTAGTTTGGCCATTTTGTATAAAATGTTAGAGGAGGGTAGTTTAAACCAAGCAAACATAATTGATTATCTGTCTTACAAACGACCAGGATTTATCAATTGATTACTACCCATGACATGACCTCTGCTCTGTTCTATGACAGAGAATATTGACGTCTACAGGGTAGATATAAGTTCAGATGGGGTACAGACATACCTCATATCCAAACTGTTTTTCTAAAATCCAAAATGGCATGCCCCTCCTAGACACAACCACAATGGGGGTCCAATATCAGGGGAAATTTACTTTGCATTCGGCATCAGGCAAAGAGATATGCAAAAAGTTTAACTCACGCCAGGGTTGTACTCTGGCTGCATGCAAATTTGAGCACTCTTGTAACATGCCAGGTTGTGGAAAATTGCACTCTGCCTCTACACACTCTTTTCCACATCCAAAAAACTAGCAGGCTTGGTAAAACCTATGCGTGATCTTAATCTTGAAGCTTGGGAAAATGAACTTGAAAATGATTTTGATAAAACATTTTTACTTCATGGCATTGCATTTGGCTTTGATATTGCTAATCAAGAAAATCTGTCGGTAGACATTTTGGCAAAAAATCGTCCTTCTGCCCTACCTGGTAGCCAATTATACGAAAAAACCCATTTGCAAATATTAAATGAAATTGAATGTGGCCCATTGTGGGAACTATGTTTTGACTGAATCCTCCCCGAGAATTATAAGTCCCTTAGGGGTAATTCCCAAACCAGATGGGGGTGTACGTCTGATTCATGATTGCAGCCGTCCTGATGGCACAGCTGTAAACGATTTTGTTGGCCACTTTGAAAAACAACATTTTCAAGCCACGTATGATGCAGCAAAATTGGTGTCAAAAGATTATTATATGAGTAAAGTTGACCTTAAATCGCCATACAGGTCCGTCAGCATCAATGCTAAAAGTCAAGAGGTAACAGGTTCCCAATGGAGTTTTCCTGATGGCAGAGAATATACTTTTATTGACAAGAAACTCCCTTTTGGTTCAAAATTAGCTCCGGGCATATTCCATAGACTTTCACAAGCCATGAGCAGAATGATGTCACGCAGAGGTTTTATCAGTTGCATACTTGGTGATTTTCAAAGGACAGGTGCAGATTGGCTTTAAACGCCTTGGTTCACTTGTTGAGGAAATTTGGGTTTATGATAAATTGGTCAAAGGTGGTTGATCCCACCACCTCAATTACTTTTTTGGGGATAGAAATAGATTCCTCAACAATGGAACTTAGGCTTCCTGCAGATAAGCTGTTCCTGTTGCGGCTAGAGTTGGAAGATTTTAAAGTTCGCAAACAAGCTTCAAAAAAGCAATTACAGTCCCTTGCTGGGAAGCTAAACTGGGCATCAGCAGTGATTCTGGGCGGGAGAGTATTCCTCCGTAGAATTATTGACTGCATTTCATCACTAAAGCGTGATTGGCACAAAATACTCCTCAAAGGTAAGGTTTTAGCTGATATTGCATGGTGGCGCAAATTTATGGCAAAGTTTAACGGCAAATCATTACTGCTTGATAAATTAGCTATTACATCTATCTGCACAGATGCTTGCTGCCTAGGCGCAGGAGGTTATTACCAAGATGACTGGTTTTGAATTTTGGTCCAATTTCGACTCCTTGTATCTTGAGAACAGTAACAGCTAGACAAAATCATTTGCATATTACATTCAGAGATTTAAATGAGGACTATAAAGAAGAAAGCATTCATCAACATTGTATGAAAAATGAGCATTCACATACAAAAACAAAACAGACCCCATTTATCACCTTAGAACCTCTTGTTTCTGTAGTTGATTTCTAAGCTAAGAACAGTTTGAAGATAACAAACAGGTAATCAGAAGCCATCAATGAAAGGAAAAACAATACAATTGCCAAAGAAAAAAGGACAAAAACAATGAGTACAAACAATGGACTACAAAATACTACACAGGAAACTAAAGACTGGTGATCACCACTTAAAACCGGGGGTGAACCAGAAACGGACCAGTTCATGCTCCAATAGTGTTACTCTTGCTATGAATCTGATATTAAATCAAGAATGAGGCAAACTGAACATATTCATGGCCATTCATAACACAGATATTCCATTTAACCAAGTCGAGATGACGACCGTAAAACTTCTGAAGTGGTCATTTAAATCTAACCACCAGGAACTTTTGGTTCAGTACTTTTTTCAGCAGCAATCCTCTATTACGGAAATCCTTATAGGAACCGGAAGTCTGGAATACAATACTCCATATTCACATGGTGCTGAAATGTTGCTACATATAAATGGAAAATTCACAATGGGGAAATTGAAATCAACTCTTAGCCGGACCTCACTGTTCAAGGTGTAGGTCAAGGTATGAATATTACATAGCTGTATATTTCTAGTTCAAAGGGATAGAAGGACATCATCTATTAAGTGTAACGTGAAATTATTATAACTTCAATCAAGTTTGCAAGTGAATATCGTGATTATTCATGCACAGTTTAGGTTCAATCGAGTTTGTAGAATGTTGTTTTTAATTTATTTTCCAGCAGGGGTTTTAAACTGTCCTGTAATTGTGGCTTCATTGGATTTCTTTTCATAGGATTAAATAAGGGACTTTTCATCAAAAATTGAAATTTTATCAATAATAATTGGCTCTAGTGTCATATTGAATTTCCAAATTGGACGAAAACCATTCAAGGAGCATTCCTGCCAAGTCTGCTTGACACTACCATAATATATAAAAAATTTCTTAGTCAACAATGGTTTAGAGAAAATGAAGGATCTGGGTAGAAAGATAACAACGGTACAACAACAAAAAATAACACACTCGAAGGGTACACCACCTCCCACATATCCCAAGAGTTCATGTGTTGTATGGGCATGGAATATGTGATGGACACGGAGAATATAAATAAACGCACCAATCATAATATTATTTAGAATACAATTACAGTAAGTCATACGAGGTTGACATTTTGAATTTCATGTACACATCACATTAACTTGGACACGTGATCGCTTAATGGACATTATTGTACATCCTGTTCAATTGTTACTAAGCAGGAATAGCCTGCACAAATATCAAGCAAGTTTAAGAGTAATTTAAATTGATGAACACTGCAACAAATTTTGAGTGTCAACAAGATGAACTGTGAGCTAATGTTCACTTATGATAACCCCGCTCTTCGGCAAACAGTAAGTAGGAATCTGACAGGTCCAAAAACGCTTCCCACAATATGGCAGACATATATGAAGCTTGTGACCAAATATCAGATTCCCGTCATCAATTGTTGCTTAGAAAAATGCAACGAAAAATATGCATATACAAATGTATGTTAAATGTGTATAAAAATCAACAAAATCGGCAAACAGGAAGTAGGAATCTGATGGGTCCAAAAATGCTTCCCACGATATGGGGTACCTATATGAAGCTTGAGACCAAATATCAGATCTCTGCCATCAATAGTTGCTGAGAAAAATGAGCATATATGTTCAATGTGTATAAAAATCAACAAAGTCGGCAAACAGGAAGTAGGAATCTGATGGGTCCAAAAACGCTACCCACAATATGGTATACCTATATGACACTTGTGACCAAATATCTGATTTGTGCCATCAACAGTTACAGAGAAAAATGTGACAAAAAATATCTTGGACGGACGGAAGGATGGACGGACAGAGGTAAAAAAGTATACCCCCCTCCCCCTTCGGGGAGCAGGGGTATAAAAACATTTTAATCACAAATTGAGATTTGTGATTAAATTTTTTTTTCCAATGTCCAAGTCCATTGAATAACGATATACGATACAAGATAATTCTTAAATAAATTAAAAAAAATAACACTTTCAAAAACACAGTTGAATTATTACTCATGTAATGTCTGGCATAATTTATTCAGCAGTTTGTTTATGAGAGTTTCATTAAAATGTATACATTTCATAGGATTTCAAGAAATACTAAATGTTTGAGGTGCCTTTCACAGAAGAAGTAGAAATATCAATAGTTAATATAGCTTTAATTGCGGAGTCCTTGTTGCTCATGTTTTTAGTTTTTTGTGATCTCCTATTATGTATCTTGACTTTCTTAACTATGTGTTGTGATGTCCATTACGATTTCCGCATAATAACAATGTTCGGTTCGTCTTTACCTCCAGTTGTTTGTAGGAGGGTTCATGTCTAATTTCCGTTATTTATGTTTGCTTAGGCATAGTAGTGTACGACACATATTGTGTTTTTGTTTTGTTTGTCATCGTCCTGTATCTTGTGTACCTAGTGTTGCCAGTTTCTCTGGATGGTTCATTCGTGATTGCCTCTTCGGCTTTCTCTAACGTTTATTTACTTAATACTCTGTTCATATTGATTAGCCATGGTTAGGAGAAGCAATATGATCATATTTGTAGTATATTTCATCATTTCAAATCTATCTAACCATAAACCCTAATATGGATAAATACCTGATTGTTTATGTCTTTTCTTTTTAATTACTGAAAATGTAAAAGTTAATAAGATTACAAAATGTTTTAGTGAAGCCACGACCGCGGCAGTTATTTCCCTGGGTTTCAATTCAATGGAAGCGGTATCACTTATTTCACCAGAAGATTTAGCAAAATCAAAAATTCCAGTGGGACAAATTAAAATGTTACTTAAAGCAGTTAGACAAACTTTTTTGTCGGAAGACGCAACAATGGCGGAGGACACATCAGATTTGGGGCATGCGCAACCAGACCTTCCGGTTAATAATGTAAACAATTCTATAAACACTGGTGATGCATATGTGGATGAGGTATTGGGCCAGCTTTAACAGCAGCAACATCATGGACAACCAATTGGTACTGGGGAAAATATTTTGTGGCAAGACCCTCAAATATATATTAAATCTTTATCAAATACTCAAGATAATAATTATCATGATATTGTTGACTTTGTAAGTGCCTCTGGCACAAGTTTTAATGATGAAACCTTGTTATCTTATTCGACGACAGGACAGTTAATTTTTAAATCTGGGCCTTCCAAGCCTAAGCTGGAATTAATTTCTTTATGTCAATGGTCTATGGCTAGTTTGGCCATTTTGTATAAAATGTTAGAGGAGGGTAGTTTAAACCAAGCAAACATAATTGATTATCTGTCTTACAAACGACCAGGATTTATCAATTGATTACTACCCATGACATGACCTCTGCTCTGTTCTATGACAGAGAATATTGACGTCTACAGGGTAGATATAAGTTCAGATGGGGTACAGACATACCTCATATCCAAACTGTTTTTCTAAAATCCAAAATGGCATGCCCCTCCTAGACACAACCACAATGGGGGTCCAATATCAGGGGAAATTTACTTTGCATTCGGCATCAGGCAAAGAGATATGCAAAAAGTTTAACTCACGCCAGGGTTGTACTCTGGCTGCATGCAAATTTGAGCACTCTTGTAACATGCCAGGTTGTGGAAAATTGCACTCTGCCTCTACACACTCTTTTCCACATCCAAAAAACTAGCAGGCTTGGTAAAACCTATGCGTGATCTTAATCTTGAAGCTTGGGAAAATGAACTTGAAAATGATTTTGATAAAACATTTTTACTTCATGGCATTGCATTTGGCTTTGATATTGCTAATCAAGAAAATCTGTCGGTAGACATTTTGGCAAAAAATCGTCCTTCTGCCCTACCTGGTAGCCAATTATACGAAAAAACCCATTTGCAAATATTAAATGAAATTGAATGTGGCCCATTGTGGGAACTATGTTTTGACTGAATCCTCCCCGAGAATTATAAGTCCCTTAGGGGTAATTCCCAAACCAGATGGGGGTGTACGTCTGATTCATGATTGCAGCCGTCCTGATGGCACAGCTGTAAACGATTTTGTTGGCCACTTTGAAAAACAACATTTTCAAGCCACGTATGATGCAGCAAAATTGGTGTCAAAAGATTATTATATGAGTAAAGTTGACCTTAAATCGCCATACAGGTCCGTCAGCATCAATGCTAAAAGTCAAGAGGTAACAGGTTCCCAATGGAGTTTTCCTGATGGCAGAGAATATACTTTTATTGACAAGAAACTCCCTTTTGGTTCAAAATTAGCTCCGGGCATATTCCATAGACTTTCACAAGCCATGAGCAGAATGATGTCACGCAGAGGTTTTATCAGTTGCATACTTGGTGATTTTCAAAGGACAGGTGCAGATTGGCTTTAAACGCCTTGGTTCACTTGTTGAGGAAATTTGGGTTTATGATAAATTGGTCAAAGGTGGTTGATCCCACCACCTCAATTACTTTTTTGGGGATAGAAATAGATTCCTCAACAATGGAACTTAGGCTTCCTGCAGATAAGCTGTTCCTGTTGCGGCTAGAGTTGGAAGATTTTAAAGTTCGCAAACAAGCTTCAAAAAAGCAATTACAGTCCCTTGCTGGGAAGCTAAACTGGGCATCAGCAGTGATTCTGGGCGGGAGAGTATTCCTCCGTAGAATTATTGACTGCATTTCATCACTAAAGCGTGATTGGCACAAAATACTCCTCAAAGGTAAGGTTTTAGCTGATATTGCATGGTGGCGCAAATTTATGGCAAAGTTTAACGGCAAATCATTACTGCTTGATAAATTAGCTATTACATCTATCTGCACAGATGCTTGCTGCCTAGGCGCAGGAGGTTATTACCAAGATGACTGGTTTTGAATTTTGGTCCAATTTCGACTCCTTGTATCTTGAGAACAGTAACAGCTAGACAAAATCATTTGCATATTACATTCAGAGATTTAAATGAGGACTATAAAGAAGAAAGCATTCATCAACATTGTATGAAAAATGAGCATTCACATACAAAAACAAAACAGACCCCATTTATCACCTTAGAACCTCTTGTTTCTGTAGTTGATTTCTAAGCTAAGAACAGTTTGAAGATAACAAACAGGTAATCAGAAGCCATCAATGAAAGGAAAAACAATACAATTGCCAAAGAAAAAAGGACAAAAACAATGAGTACAAACAATGGACTACAAAATACTACACAGGAAACTAAAGACTGGTGATCACCACTTAAAACCGGGGGTGAACCAGAAACGGACCAGTTCATGCTCCAATAGTGTTACTCTTGCTATGAATCTGATATTAAATCAAGAATGAGGCAAACTGAACATATTCATGGCCATTCATAACACAGATATTCCATTTAACCAAGTCGAGATGACGACCGTAAAACTTCTGAAGTGGTCATTTAAATCTAACCACCAGGAACTTTTGGTTCAGTACTTTTTTCAGCAGCAATCCTCTATTACGGAAATCCTTATAGGAACCGGAAGTCTGGAATACAATACTCCATATTCACATGGTGCTGAAATGTTGCTACATATAAATGGAAAATTCACAATGGGGAAATTGAAATCAACTCTTAGCCGGACCTCACTGTTCAAGGTGTAGGTCAAGGTATGAATATTACATAGCTGTATATTTCTAGTTCAAAGGGATAGAAGGACATCATCTATTAAGTGTAACGTGAAATTATTATAACTTCAATCAAGTTTTCAAGTGAATATCCGTGATTATTCATGCACAGTTTAGGTTCAATCGAGTTTGTAGAATGTTGTTTTCAATTTATTTTCCAGCAGGGGTTTTAAACTGTCCTGTAATTGTGGCTTCATTGGATTTCTTTTCATAGGATTAAATAAGGGACTTTTCATCAAAAATTGAAATTTTATCAATAATAATTGGCTCTAGTTTCATATTGAATTTCCAAATTGGACGAAAACCATTCAAGGAGCATTCCTGCCAAGTCTGCTTGACACTACCATAATATATAAAAAATTTCTTAGTCAACAATGGTTTAGAGAAAATGAAGGATCTGGCTAGAAAGATAACAACGGTACAACAACAAAAAATAACGCACTCGAGGGGTAACACCACCTCCCACATATCCCAAGAGTTCATGTGTTGTATGGGCATGGAATATGTGATGGACACGGAGAATATAAATAAACGCACCAATCATAATATTATTTAGAATACAATTACAGTAAGTCATACGAGGTTGACATTTTGAATTTCATGTACACATCACATTAACTTGGACACGTGATCGCTTAATGGACATTATTGTACATCCTGTTCAATTGTTACTAAGCAGGAATAGCCTGCACAAATATCAAGCAAGTTTAAGAGTAATATAAATTGATGAACACTGCAACAAATTTTGAGTGTCAACAAGATGAACTGTGAGCTAATGTTCACTTATGACAACACCGCTCTTCGGCACACAGGAAGTAGGAATCTGACAGGTCCAAAAACGCTTCCCACAATATGGCATACATATATGAAGCTTGTGACCAAAATATCAGATTCCCGTCATCAATTGTTGCTTAGAAAAATGCGACGAAAAATATGCATATACAAATGTATGTTAAATGTGTATAAAAATCAACAAAATCGGCAAACAGGAAGTAGGAATCTGATGGGTCCAAAAACGCTACCCACAATATGGTATACCTATATGACACTTGTGACCAAATATCAGATTTGTGCCATCAACAGATACAGAGAAAAATGTGACAAAAAATATCTTGGACGGACGGAAGGATGGACGGACAGAGGTAAAACAGTATACCCCCCTCCCCCTTCGGGGAGCGGGGGAATAAAAACATTTTAATCCCAAATTGAGGTTTGTGATTATTTATTTTTTTCTAATGTCCAAGTCCATTGAATAACGATATATGATAGAAGATAATTCCTAATTAAATTAAAAAAAATAACACTTTCAAAAACACAGTTGAATTATTACTCATGTAATATCTGGCATAATTTATTCAGCAGTTTTTTTATGAGAGTTTCATTAAAATGTATACATTTCATAGGATTTCAAGAAATACTAAATGTTTGAGGTGCCTTTCACAGGAGAAGTAGAAATATCAATAGTTAATATAGCTTTAATTGCGGGGTCCTTGTTGCTCATGTTTTTAGTTTTTTGTGATCTCCTATTATGTATCTTGACTTTCTTAACTATGTGTTGTGTGATGTCCATTACGATTTCCGCATAATAACAATGTTCGGTTCGTCTTTACCTCCAGTTGTTTGTAGGAGGGTTCATTTCTAATTTCCATTATTTATGTTTGCTTAGGCATAGTAGTGTCCGACACATATTGTGTTTTTGTTTTGTTTGTCATCGTCCTGTGTCTTGTGTACCTAGTGTTGCCAGTTTCTCTGGATGGTTCATTCGTGATTGCCTCTTCGGTTTTCTCTAACGTTTATTTACTTAATACTCTGTTCATATTGATTAGCCATGGATAGGAGAAGCAATATGATCATATTTGTAGTATATTTCATCATTTCAAATCTATCTAACCATAAACCCTAATATGGATAAATACCTGATTGCTTAGGTCTTTTCTTTTTAATTACTGAAAATGTAAAAGTTAATAAGATTACAAAATGTTTTAGTGAAGCCGCGGCAGTTATTTCCCTGGGTTTCGATTCAATGGAAGCGGTATCACTTATTTCACCAGAAGATTTAGCAAAATCAAAAATTCCAGTGGGACAAATTAAAATGTTACTTAAAGCAGTTAAACAAACTTTTTTGTCGGAAGACACGACAATGGCAGAGGACATATCAGATTTGGGGCATGCGCAACCAGACCTTCCGGTTAATAATGTAAACAATTCTATAAACACTGGTGATGCTTATGTGGATGATGTATTGAGCCAGCTTTAACAGCAGCAACATCATGGACAACCAATTGGTACTGGGGAAAATATTTTGTGGCAAGACCCTCAAATATATATTAAATCTTTATCAAATACTCAAGATAATAATTATCATGATATTGTTGACTTTGTAAGTGCCTCTGGCACAAGTTTTAATGATGAAACCTTGTTATCTTATTCGTCGACAGGACAGTTAATTTTTAAATCTGGGCCTTCTAAGCCTAAGCTGGAATTAATTTCTTTATGTCAATGGTCTATGGCTAGTTTGGCCATTTTGTATAAAATGTTAGAGGAGGGTAGTTTAAATCAAGCAAACATAATTGATTATCTGTCTTACAAACGACCAGAATTTATCAATTGATTACTACCCATGACATGACCTCTGTTCTGTTCTATGACAGAGAATATTGACGTCTACAGGGTAGACATAAGTTCAGATGGGGTACAGACATACCTCATATCCAAACTGTTTTTCTAAAATCCAAAATGGCACGCCCCTCCTAGCCACAACCACAACGAGGGGTCCAATATCAGGGGAAATTTACTTTGCATTTGGCATCAGGCAAGGAGATATGCAAAAAGTTTAACTCACGCCAGGGTTGTACTCTGGTTGCTTGCAAATTTGAGCACTCTTGTAACATGCCAGGTTGTGGAAAATTGCACTCTGCCTCTACACACTCTTTTCCACATCCAAAAAACTAGCAGGCTTGGTAAAACCTATGCGTGATCTTAATCTTGAAGCTTGGGAAAATGAACTTGAAAATGATTTTGATAAAACATTTTTACTTCATGGCATTGCATTTGGCTTTGATATTGCTAATCAAGAAAAATATGCCGGTAGACATTTTGGCTAAAAAATCATCCTTCTGCCCTACCTGGTAGCCAATTATACGAAAAAGCCCATTTGCAAATATTAAATGAAATTGAATGTGGCCCATTGTGGGAACTATGTTTTGACTGAATCCTCCCCGAGAATTATAAGTCCTTTAGGGGTAATTCCCAAACCAGACGGGGGTGTACGTCTGATTCATGATTGCAGCCGTCCTGATGGCACAGCTGTAAACGATTTTGTTGGCCACTTTGAAAAGCAACGTTTTCAAGCAATTGATGATGCAGCAAAATTGGTGTCAAAAGATTATTATATGAGTAAAGTTGACCTTAAATCGCCATACAGGTCCGTCAGCATCAATGCTAAAAGTCAAGAGGTAACAGGTTCCCAATGGAGTTTTCCTGATGGCAGAGAATATCCTTTTATTGACAAGAAACTCCCTTTTGGTTCAAAATTAGCTCCGGGCATATTCCATAGACTTTCACAAGCCATGAGCAGAATGATGTCATGCAGAGGTTTTACCAGTTGCATACTTGGATGATTTTCAAAGGACAGGTGCAGATTGGCTTTAAACGCCTTGGTTCACTTGTTGAGGAAATTGGGGTTTATGATAAATTGGTCAAAGGTGGTTGATCCCACCACCTCAATTACTTTTTTTGGGATAGAAATAGATTCCTCAACAATGGAACTTAGGCTTCCTGCAGATAAGCTGTTCCTGTTGCGGCTAGAGTTGGACGATTTTAAAGTTCGCAAACAAGCTTCAAAAAAGCAATTACAGTCCCTTGCTGGGAAGCTAAACTGGGCATCAGCAGTGATTCGGGGCGGGAGAGTATTCCTCCGTAGAATTATTGACTGCATTACATCACTAAAGCATGATTGGCACAAAATACTTCTCAAAGGCGAGGTTTTAGCTGATATTGCATGGTGGCGCAAATTTATGGCAAAGTTTAACGGCAAATCATTACTGCTTGATAAATTAGCTATTACATCTATCTGCACAGATGCTTGCTGCCTAGGCGCAGGAGGTTATTACCAAGATGACTGGTTTTGAATTTGGTCCAATTTTGACTCCTTGTATCTTGAGAACAGTAACAGCTAGACAAAATCATTTGCATATTACATTCAAAGATTTAAATGAGGACTATAAAGAAGAAAGCATTCATCAACATTGTATGAAAAATGAGCATTCACATACAAAAACAAAACAGACCCCATTTATCACCTTAGAACCTCTTGTTTCTGCAATTGATTTCTAAGCTAAGAAAAGTTTGAAGATAACAAACAGGTAATCAGAAGCCATCAATGAAAGGAAAAACAATACAATTGCCAAAGAAAAAAGGACAAAAACAATGAGTACAAACAATGGACTACAAAATACTACACAGGAAACTAAAGACTGGTGATCACCACTTAAAACCGGGGGTGAACTAGAAACGGACCAGTTCATGCTCCAATAGTGTTACTCTTGCTATGAATCTGATATTAAATTAAGAATGAGGCAAACTGAACATATTCATGGCCATTCATAACACAGATATTCCAGTTAACCAAGTCGAGATGACGACCGTAAAACTTTTGAAGTGGTCATTTAAATCTAACCACCAGGAACTTTTGGTTCAGTACTTTTTTCAGCACCAATTCTCTATCACGGAAATCCTTGTAGCAACCAGAAGTCTGGAATACAATACTCCATATTCACATGGTGCTGAAATGTTGCTACATATAAATGGAAAATTCACAATGGGGAAATTGAAATCAACTCTTAGCCAGACCTCACTGTTCAAGGTGTATGTCAAGGTATGAATATTACATAGCTGTATATTTCTAGTTCAAAGGGATAGAAGGACATCATCTATTAAGTGTAACGTGAAATTATTATAACTTCAATCAAGTTTTCAAGTGAATATCCGTGATTATTCATGCACAGTTTAGGTTCAATCGAGTTTGTAGAATGTTGTTTTTAATTTATTTTCCAGCAGGGGTTTTAAACTGTCCTGTAATTGTGGCTTCATTGGATTTCTTTTCATAGGATTAAATAAGGGACTCGTCATCAACAATTGAAATTTTATCAATAATAATTGGCTCTAGTGTCATATTGAATTTCCAAATTGGACGAAAACCATTCAAGGAGCATTCCTGCCAAGTCTGCTTGACACTACCATAATATATAAAAAATTTCTTAGTCAACAATGGTTTAGAGAAAATGAAGGATCTGGGTAGAAAGATAACAACGGTACAACAACAAAAAATAACACACTCGAAGGGTAACAACACCTCCCACATATCCCAGAGTTCATGTGTTGTATGGGCATGGAATATGTGATGGACACGGAGAATATAAATAAACGCACCAATCATAATATTATTTAGAATACAATTACAGTAAGTCATACGAGGTTGACATTTTGAATTTCATGTACACATCACATTAACTTGGACACGTGATCGCTTAATGGACATTATTGTACATCCTGTTCAATTGTTACTAAGCAGGAATAGCCTGCACAAATATCAAGCAAGTTTAAGAGTAATTTAAATTGATGAACACTGCAACAAATTTTGAGTGTCAACAAGATGAACTGTGAGCTAATGTTCACTTATGACAACACCGCTCTTCGGCACACAGGAAGTAGGAATCTGACGGGTCCAAAAACGCTTCCCACAATATGGCATACATATATGAAGCTTGTGACCAAAATATCAGATTCCCGTCATCAATTGTTGCTTAGAAAAATGCGACGAAAAATATGCATATACAAATGTATGTTAAATGTGTATAAAAATCAACAAAATCGGCAAACAGGAAGTAGGAATCTGATGGGTCCAAAAACGCTTCCCACGATATGGGGTACCTATATGAAGCTTGAGACCAAATATCAGATCTCTGCCATCAATAGTTGCTGAGAAAAATGAGCATATATGTTCAATGTGTATAAAAATCAACAAAGTCGGCAAACAGGAAGTAGGAATCTGATGGGTTCAAAAACGCTACCCACAATATGGTATACCTATATGACACTTGTGACCAAATATCAGATTTGTGCCATCAACAGATACAGAGAAAAATGTGACAAAAAATATCTTGGACGGACGGAAGGATGGACGGACAGAGGTAAAACAGTATACCCCCCTCCCCCTTCGGGGAGCGGGGGAATAAAAACATTTTAATCCCAAATTGAGGTTTGTGATTAAATTTTTTTTTCTAATGTCCAAGTCCATTGAATAACGATATATGATAGAAGATAATTCCTAATTAAATTAAAAAAAAATAACACTTTCAAAAACACAGTTGAATTATTACTCATGTATTGTCTGGCATAATTTATTCAGCAGTTTTTTTATGAGAGTTTCATTAAAATGTATACATTTCATAGGATTTCAAGAAATACTAAATGTTTGAGGTGCCTTTCACAGGAGAAGTAGAAATATCAATAGTTAATATAGCTTTAATTGCGGGGTCCTTGTTGCTCATGTTTTTAGTTTTTTGTGATCTCCTATTATGTATCTTGACTTTCTTAACTATGTGTTGTGTGATGTCCATTACGATTTCCGCATAATAACAATGTTCGGTTCGTCTTTACCTCCAGTTGTTTGTAGGAGGGTTCATTTCTAATTTCCATTATTTATGTTTGCTTAGGCATAGTAGTGTCCGACACATATTGTGTTTTTGTTTTGTTTGTCATCGTCCTGTGTCTTGTGTACCTAGTGTTGCCAGTTTCTCTGGATGGTTCATTCGTGATTGCCTCTTCGGTTTTCTCTAACGTTTATTTACTTAATACTCTGTTCATATTGATTAGCCATGGATAGGAGAAGCAATATGATCATATTTGTAGTATATTTCATCATTTCAAATCTATCTAACCATAAACCCTAATATGGATAAATACCTGATTGCTTAGGTCTTTTCTTTTTAATTACTGAAAATGTAAAAGTTAATAAGATTACAAAATGTTTTAGTGAAGCCGCGGCAGTTATTTCCCTGGGTTTCGATTCAATGGAAGCGGTATCACTTATTTCACCAGAAGATTTAGCAAAATCAAAAATTCCAGTGGGACAAATTAAAATGTTACTTAAAGCAGTTAAACAAACTTTTTTGTCGGAAGACGCGACAATGGCAGAGGACATATCAGATTTGGGGCATGCGCAACCAGACCTTCCAGTTAATAATGTAAACAATTCTATAAACACTGGTGATGCTTATGTGGATGATGTATTGAGCCAGCTTTAACAGCAGCAACATCATGGACAACCAATTGGTACTGGGGAAAATATTTTGTGGCAAGACCCTCAAATATATATTAAATCTTTATCAAATACTCAAGATAATAATTATCATGATATTGTTGACTTTGTAAGTGCCTCTGGCACAAGTTTTAATGATGAAACCTTGTTATCTTATTCGTCGACAGGACAGTTAATTTTTAAATCTGGGCCTTCTAAGCCTAAGCTGGAATTAATTTCTTTATGTCAATGGTCTATGGCTAGTTTGGCCATTTTGTATAAAATGTTAGAGGAGGGTAGTTTAAATCAAGCAAACATAATTGATTATCTGTCTTACAAACGACCAGAATTTATCAATTGATTACTACCCATGACATGACCTCTGTTCTGTTCTATGACAGAGAATATTGACGTCTACAGGGTAGACATAAGTTCAGATGGGGTACAGACATACCTCATATCCAAACTGTTTTTCTAAAATCCAAAATGGCACGCCCCTCTTAGCCACAACCACAACGAGGGGTCCAATATCAGGGGAAATTTACTTTGCATTTGGCATCAGGCAAGGAGATATGCAAAAAGTTTAACTCACGCCAGGGTTGTACTCTGGTTGCATGCAAATTTGAGCACTCTTGTAACATGCCAGGTTGTGGAAAATTGCACTCTGCCTCTACACACTCTTTTCCACATCCAAAAAACTAGCAGGCTTGGTAAAACCTATGCGTGATCTTAATCTTGAAGCTTGGGAAAATGAACTTGAAAATGATTTTGATAAAACATTTTTACTTCATGGCATTGCATTTGGCTTTGATATTGCTAATCAAGAAAAATATGCCGGTAGACATTTTGGCTAAAAAATCATCCTTCTGCCCTACCTGGTAGCCAATTATACGAAAAAGCCCATTTGCAAATATTAAATGAAATTGAATGTGGCCCATTGTGGGAACTATGTTTTGACTGAATCCTCCCCGAGAACTATAAGTCCTTTAGGGGTAATTCCCAAACCAGACGGGGGTGTACGTCTGATTCATGATTGCAGCCATCCTGATGGCACAGCTGTAAACGATTTTGTTGGCCACTTTGAAAAGCAACGTTTTCAAGCAATTGATGATGCAGCAAAATTGGTGTCAAAAGATTATTATATGAGTAAAGTTGACCTTAAATCGCCATACAGGTCCGTCAGCATCAATGCTAAAAGTCAAGAGGTAACAGGTTCCCAATGGAGTTTTCCTGATGGCAGAGAATATCCTTTTATTGACAAGAAACTCCCTTTTGGTTCAAAATTAGCTCCGGGCATATTCCATAGACTTTCACAAGCCATGAGCAGAATGATGTCATGCAGAGGTTTTACCAGTTGCATACTTGGATGATTTTCAAAGGACAGGTGCAGATTGGCTTTAAACGCCTTGGTTCACTTGTTGAGGAAATTGGGGTTTATGATAAATTGGTCAAAGGTGGTTGATCCCACCACCTCAATTACTTTTTTGGGGATAGAAATAGATTCCTCAACAATGGAACTTAGGCTTCCTGCAGATAAGCTTTTCCTGTTGCGGCTAGAGTTGGACGATTTTAAAGTTCGCAAACAAGCTTCAAAAAAGCAATTACAGTCCCTTGCTGGGAAGCTAAACTGGGCATCAGCAGTGATTCGGGGCGGGAGAGTATTCCTCCGTAGAATTATTGACTGCATTACATCACTAAAGCGTGATTGGCACAAAATACTCCTCAAAGGCGAGGTTTTAGCTGATATTGCATGGTGGCGCAAATTTATGGCAAAGTTTAACGGCAAATCATTACTGCTTGATAAATTAGCTATTACATCTATCTGCACAGATGCTTGCTGCCTAGGCGCAGGAGGTTATTACCAAGATGACTGGTTTTGAATTTGGTCCAATTTTGACTCCTTGTATCTTGAGAACAGTAACAGCTAGACAAAATCATTTGCATATTACATTCAAAGATTTAAATGAGGACTATAAAGAAGAAAGCATTCATCAACATTGTATGAAAAATGAGCATTCACATACAAAAACAAAACAGACCCCATTTATCACCTTAGAACCTCTTGTTTCTGCAATTGATTTCTAAGCTAAGAAAAGTTTGAAGATAACAAACAGGTAATCAGAAGCCATCAATGAAAGGAAAAACAATACAATTGCCAAAGAAAAAAGGACAAAAACAATGAGTACAAACAATGGACTACAAAATACTACACAGGAAACTAAAGACTGGTGATCACCACTTAAAACCGGGGGTGAACTAGAAACGGACCAGTTCATGCTCCAATAGTGTTACTCTTGCTATGAATCTGATATTAAATTAAGAATGAGGCAAACTGAACATATTCATGGCCATTCATAACACAGATATTCCAGTTAACCAAGTCGAGATGACGACCGTAAAACTTTTGAAGTGGTCATTTAAATCTAACCACCAGGAACTTTTGGTTCAGTACTTTTTTCAGCACCAATTCTCTATCACGGAAATCCTTGTAGCAACCAGAAGTCTGGAATACAATACTCCATATTCACATGGTGCTGAAATGTTGCTACATATAAATGGAAAATTCACAATGGGAAAATTGAAATCAACTCTTAGCCGGACCTCACTGTTCAAGGTGTATGTCAAGGTATGAATATTACATAGCTGTATATTTCTAGTTCAAAGGGATAGAAGGACATCATCTATTAAGTGTAACGTGAAATTATTATAACTTCAATCAAGTTTTCAAGTGAATATCCGTGATTATTCATGCACAGTTTAGGTTCAATCGAGTTTGTAGAATGTTGTTTTTAATTTATTTTCCAGCAGGGGTTTTAAACTGTCCTGTAATTGTGGCTTCATTGGATTTCTTTTCATAGGATTAAATAAGGGACTTGTCATCAAAAATTGAAATTTTATCAATAATAATTGGCTCTAGTGTCATATTGAATTTCCAAATTGGACGAAAACCATTCAAGGAGCATTCCTGCCAAGTCTGCTTGACACTACCATAATATATAAAAAATTTCTTAGTCAACAATGGTTTAGAGAAAATGAAGGATCTGGGTAGAAAGATAACAACGGTACAACAACAAAAAATAACACACTCGAAGGGTAACAACACCTCCCACATATCCCAGAGTTCATGTGTTGTATGGGCATGGAATATGTGATGGACACGGAGAATATAAATAAACGCACCAATCATAATATTATTTAGAATACAATTACAGTAAGTCATACGAGGTTGACATTTTGAATTTCATGTACACATCACATTAACTTGGACACGTGATCGCTTAATGGACATTATTGTACATCCTGTTCAATTGTTACTAAGCAGGAATAGCCTGCACAAATATCAAGCAAGTTTAAGAGTAATTTAAATTGATGAACACTGCAACAAATTTTGAGTGTCAACAAGATGAACTGTGAGCTAATGTTCACTTATGACAACACCGCTCTTCGGCACACAGGAAGTAGGAATCTGACGGGTCCAAAAACGCTTCCCACAATATGGCATACATATATGAAGCTTGTGACCAAAATATCAGATTCCCGTCATCAATTGTTGCTTAGAAAAATGCGACGAAAAATATGCATATACAAATGTATGTTAAATGTGTATAAAAATCAACAAAATCGGCAAACAGGAAGTAGGAATCTGATGGGTCCAAAAACGCTTCCCACGATATGGGGTACCTATATGAAGCTTGAGACCAAATATCAGATCTCTGCCATCAATAGTTGCTGAGAAAAATGAGCATATATGTTCAATGTGTATAAAAATCAACAAAGTCGGCAAACAGGAAGTAGGAATCTGATGGGTTCAAAAACGCTACCCACAATATGGTATACCTATATGACACTTGTGACCAAATATCAGATTTGTGCCATCAACAGATACAGAGAAAAATGTGACAAAAAATATCTTGGACGGACGGAAGGATGGACGGACAGAGGTAAAACAGTATACCCCCCTCCCCCTTCGGGGAGCGGGGGAATAAAAACATTTTAATCCCAAATTGAGGTTTGTGATTAAATTTTTTTTTCTAATGTCCAAGTTCATTGAATAACGATATATGATAGAAGATAATTCCTAATTAAATTAAAAAAAATAACACTTTCAAAAACACAGTTGAATTATTACTCATGTAATGTCTGGCATAATTTATTCAGCAGTTTTTTTATGAGAGTTTCATTAAAATGTATACATTTCATAGGATTTCAAGAAATACTAAATGTTTGAGGTGCCTTTCACAGGAGAAGTAGAAATATCAATAGTTAATATAGCTTTAATTGCAGGGTCCTTGTTGCTCATGTTTTTAGTTTTTTGTGATCTCCTATTATGTATCTTGACTTTCTTAACTATGTGTTGTGTGATGTCCATTACGATTTCCGCATAATAACAATGTTCGGTTCGTCTTTACCTCCAGTTGTTTGTAGGAGGGTTCATTTCTAATTTCCATTATTTATGTTTGCTTAGGCATAGTAGTGTCCGACACATATTGTGTTTTTGTTTTGTTTGTCATCGTCCTGTGTCTTGTGTACCTAGTGTTGCCAGTTTCTCTGGATGGTTCATTCGTGATTGCCTCTTCGGTTTTCTCTAACGTTTATTTACTTAATACTCTGTTCATATTGATTAGCCATGGATAGGAGAAGCAATATGATCATATTTGTAGTATATTTCATCATTTCAAATCTATCTAACCATAAACCCTAATATGGATAAATACCTGATTGCTTAGGTCTTTTCTTTTTAATTACTGAAAATGTAAAAGTTAATAAGATTACAAAATGTTTTAGTGAAGCCGCGGCAGTTATTTCCCTGGGTTTCGATTCAATGGAAGCGGTATCACTTATTTCACCAGAAGATTTAGCAAAATCAAAAATTCCAGTGGGACAAATTAAAATGTTACTTAAAGCAGTTAAACAAACTTTTTTGTCGGAAGACGCGACAATGGCAGAGGACATATCAAATTTGGGGCATGCGCAACCAGACCTTCCGGTTAATAATGTAAACAATTCTATAAACACTGGTGATGCTTATGTGGATGATGTATTGAGCCAGCTTTAACAGCAGCAACATCATGGACAACCAATTGGTACTGGGGAAAATATTTTGTGGCAAGACCCTCAAATATATATTAAATCTTTATCAAATACTCAAGATAATAATTATCATGATATTGTTGACTTTGTAAGTGCCTCTGGCACAAGTTTTAATGATGAAACCTTGTTATCTTATTCGTCGACAGGACAGTTAATTTTTAAATCTGGGTCCTCTAAGCCTAAGCTGGAATTAATTTCTTTATGTCAATAGTCTATGGCTAGTTTGGCCATTTTGTATAAAATGTTAGAGGAGGGTAGTTTAAATCAAGCAAACATAATTGATTATCTGTCTTACAAACGATCAGAATTTATCAATTGATTACTACCCATGACATGACCTCTGTTCTGTTCTATGACAGAGAATATTGACGTCTACAGGGTAGACATAAGTTCAGATGGGGTACAGACATACCTCATATCCAAACTGTTTTTCTAAAATCCAAAATGGCACGCCCCTCCTAGCCACAACCACAACGAGGGGTCCAATATCAGGGGAAATTTACTTTGCATTTGGCATCAGGCAAGGAGATATGCAAAAAGTTTAACTCACGCCAGGGTTGTACTCTGGTTGCATGCAAATTTGAGCACTCTTGTAACATGCCAGGTTGTGGAAAATTGCACTCTGCCTCTACACACTCTTTTCCACATCCAAAAAACTAGCAGGCTTGGTAAAACCTATGCGTGATCTTAATCTTGAAGCTTGGGAAAATGAACTTGAAAATGATTTTGATAAAACATTTTTACTTCATGGCATTGCATTTGGCTTTGATATTGCTAATCAAGAAAAATATGCCGGTAGACATTTTGGCTAAAAAATCATCCTTCTGCCCTACCTGGTAGCCAATTATACGAAAAAGCCCATTTGCAAATACTAAATGAAATTGAATGTGGCCCATTGTGGGAACTATGTTTTGACTGAATCCTCCCAGAGAACTATAAGTCCTTTAGGGGTAATTCCCAAACCAGACGGGGGTGTACGTCTGATTCATGATTGCAGCCGTCCTGATGGCACAGCTGTAAACGATTTTGTTGGCCACTTTGAAAAGCAACGTTTTCAAGCAATTGATGATGCAGCAAAATTGGTGTCAAAAGATTATTATATGAGTAAAGTTGACCTTAAATCACCATACAGGTCCGTCAGCATCAATGCTAAAAGTCAAGAGGTAACAGGTTCCCAATGGAGTTTTCCTGATGGCAGAGAATATCCTTTTATTGACAAGAAACTCCCTTTTGGTTCAAAATTAGCTCCGGGCATATTCCATAGACTTTCACAAGCCATGAGCAGAATGATGTCATGCAGAGGTTTTACCAGTTGCATACTTGGATGATTTTCAAAGGACAGGTGCAGATTGGCTTTAAACGCCTTGGTTCACTTGTTGAGGAAATTGGGGTTTATGATAAATTGGTCAAAGGTGGTTGATCCCACCACCTCAATTACTTTTTTGGGGATAGAAATAGATTCCTCAACAATGGAACTTAGGCTTCCTGCAGATAAGCTGTTCCTGTTGCGGCTAGAGTTGGACGATTTTAAAGTTCGCAAACAAGCTTCAAAAAAGCAATTACAGTCCCTTGCTGGGAAGCTAAACTGGGCATCAGCAGTGATTCGGGGTGGGAGAGTATTCCTCCGTAGAATTATTGACTGCATTACATCACTAAAGCGTGATTGGCACAAAATACTCCTCAAAGGCGAGGTTTTAGCTGATATTGCATGGTGGCGCAAATTTATGGCAAAGTTTAACGGCAAATCATTACTGCTTGATAAATTAGCTATTACATCTATCTGCACAGATGCTTGCTGCCTAGGCGCAGGAGGTTATTACCAAGATGACTGGTTTTGAATTTGGTCCAATTTTGACTCCTTGTATCTTGAGAACAGTAACAGCTAGACAAAATCATTTGCATATTACATTCAAAGATTTAAATGAGGACTATAAAGAAGAAAGCATTCATCAACATTGTATGAAAAATGAGCATTCACATACAAAAACAAAACAGACCCCATTTATCACCTTAGAACCTCTTGTTTCTGCAATTGATTTCTAAGCTAAGAAAAGTTTGACGATAACAAACAGGTAATCAGAAGCCATCAATGAAAGGAAAAACAATACAATTGCCAAAGAAAAAAGGACAAAAACAATGAGTACAAACAATGGACTACAAAATACTACACAGGAAACTAAAGACTGGTGATCACCACTTAAAACCGGGGGTGAACTAGAAACGGACCAGTTCATGCTCCAATAGTGTTACTCTTGCTATGAATCTGATATTAAATTAAGAATGAGGCAAACTGAACATATTCATGGCCATTCATAACACAGATATTCCAGTTAACCAAGTCGAGATGACGACCGTAAAACTTTTGAAGTGGTCATTTAAATCTAACCACCAGGAACTTTTGGTTCAGTACTTTTTTCAGCACCAATTCTCTATCACGGAAATCCTTGTAGCAACCAGAAGTCTGGAATACAATACTCCATATTCACATGGTGCTGAAATGTTGCTACATATAAATGGAAAATTCACAATGGGGAAATTGAAATCAACTCTTAGCCGGACCTCACTGTTCAAGGTGTATGTCAAGGTATGAATATTACATAGCTGTATATTTCTAGTTCAAAGGGATAGAAGGACATCATCTATTAAGTGTAACGTGAAATTATTATAACTTCAATCAAGTTTTCAAGTGAATATCTGTGCACAGTTTAGGTTCAATCCAGTTTGTAGAATGTTGTTTTTAATTAATTTTCCAGCAGGGGTTTTAAACTGTCCTGTAATTGTGGCTTCATTGGATTTCTTTTCATAGAATTAAATAAGGGCTTGTCATCAAAAATTGAAATTTTATCAATAATAATTGGCTCTAGTTTCATATTGAATTTCCAAATTGGACGAAAACCATTCAAGGAGCATTCCTGCCAAGTCTGCTTGACACTACCATAATATATAAAAAAATTCTTGGTCAACAATGGTTTAGAGAAAATGAAGGATCTGGGTAGAAAGATAACAACGGTACAACAACAAAAAATAACACACTCGAGGGGTAACAACACCTCCCACATATCCCAAGAGTTCATGTGTTGTATGGGCATGGAATATGTGATGGACACGGAGAATAAAAATAAACGCACCAATCATAATATTATTTAGAATACAATTACAGTAAGTCATACGAGGTTGACATTTTGAATTTCATGTACACATCACATTAACTTGGACACGTGATCGCTTAATGGACATTATTGTACATCCTGTTCAATTGTTACTAAGCAGGAATAGCCTGCACAAATATCAAGCAAGTTTAAGAGTAATTTAAATTGATGAACACTGCAACAAATTTTGAGTGTCAACAAGATGAACTGTGAGCTAATGTTCACTTATGATAACCCCGCTCTTCGGTAAACAGGAAGTAGGAATCTGACAGGTCCAAAAACGCTTCCCACAATATGGCATACATATATGAAGCTTGTGACCAAATATCAGATTCCCATCATCAATTGTTGCTTAGAAAAATGCGACGAAAAATATGCATATACAAATGTATGTTAAATGTGTATAAAAATCAACAAAATCGGCAAACAGGAAGTAGGAATCTGATGGGTTCAAAAATGCTTCCCACGATATGGGGTACCTATATGAAGCTTGAGACCAAATATCAGATCTCTGCCATCAATAGTTGCTGAGAAAAATGAGCATATATGTTCAATGTGTATAAAAATCAACAAAGTCGGCAAACAGGAAGTAGGAATCTGATGGGTCCAAAAACGCTACCCACAATATGGTATACCTATATGACACTTGTGACCAAATATCAGATTTGTGCCATCAACAGTTACAGAGAAAAATGTGACAAAAAATATCTTGGACGGACGGAAGGATGGACGGACAGAGGTAAAACAGTATACCCCCCTCCCCCTTCGGGGAGCAGGGGTATAAAAACATTTTAATCACAAATTGAGGTTTGTGATTAAATTTTTTTTTCCAATGTCCAAGTCCATTGAATAAGATATATGATAGAAGATAATTCCTAATTAAATTAAAAAAAATAACACTTTCAAAAACACAGTTGAATTATTACTCATGTAATGTCTGGCATAATTTATTCAGCAGTTTGTTTATGAGAGTTTCATTAAAATGTATACATTTCATAGGATTTCAAGAAATACTAAATGTTTGAGGTGCCTTTCACAGGAGAAGTAGAAATATCAATAGTTAATATAGCTTTAATTGCGGAGTCCTTGTTGCTCATGTTTTTAGTTTTTTGTGATCTCCTATTATGTATCTTGACTTTCTTAACTATGTGTTGTGATGTCCATTACGATTTCCGCATAATAACAATGTTCGGTTCGTCTTTACCTCCAGTTGTTTGTAGGAGGGTTCATGTCTAATTTCCGTTATTTATGTTTGCTTAGGCATAGTAGTGTACGACACATATTGTGTTTTTGTTTTGTTTGTCATCGTCCTGTGTCTTGTGTACCTAGTGTTGCCAGTTTCTCTGGATGGTTCATTCGTGATTGCCTCTTCGGTTTTCTCTAACGTTTATTTACTTAATACTCTGTTCATATTGATTAGCCATGGTTAGGAGAAGCAATATGATCATATTTGTAGTATATTTCATCATTTCAAATCTATCTAACCATAAACCCTAATATGGATAAATACCTGATTGCTTAGGTCTTTTCTTTTTAATTACTGAAAATGTAAAAGTTAATAAGATTACAAAATGTTTTAGTGAAGCCGCGGCAGTTATTTCCCTGGGTTTCGATTCAATGGAAGCGGTATCACTTATTTCACCAGAAGATTTAGCAAAATCAAAAATTCCAGTGGGACAAATTAAAATGTTACTAAAAGCAGTTAAACAAACTTTTTTGTCGGAAGACGCAACAATGGCGGAGGACACATCAGATTTGGGGCATGCGCAACCAGACCTTCCGGTTAATAATGTAAACAATTCTATAAACACTGGTGATGCTTATGTGGATGAGGTATTGAGCCAGCTTTAACAGCAGCAACATCATAGACAACCAATTGGTACTGGGGAAAATATTTTGTGGCAAGACCCTCAAATATATATTAAATCTTTATCAAATACTCAAGATAATAATTATCATGATATTGTTGACTTTGTAAGTGCCTCTGGCATAAGTTTTAATGATGAAACCTTGTTATCTTATTCGTCGACAGGACAGTTAATTTTTAAATCTGGGCCTTCCAAGCCTAAGCTGGAATTAATTTCTTTATGTCAATGGTCTATGGCTAGTTTGGCCATTTTGTATAAAATGTTAGAGGAGGGTAGTTTAAACCAAGCAAACATAATTGATTATCTGTCTTACAAACGACAAGGATTTATCAATTGATTACTACCCATGACATGACCTCTGCTCTGTTCTATGACAGAGAATATTGACGTCTACAGGGTAGATACAAGTTCAGATGGGGTACAGACATACCTCATATCCAAACTGTTTTTCTAAAATCCAAAATGGCACGCCCCTCCTAGACACAACCACAATGGGGGGTCCAATATCAGGGGAAATTTACTTTGCATTCGGCATCAGGCAAGGAGATATGCAAAAAGTTTAACTCACGCCAGGGTTGTACTCTGGCTGCATGCAAATTTGAGCACTCTTGTAACATGCCAGGTTGTGGAAAATTGCACTCTGCCTCTACACACTCTTTTCCACATCCAAAAAACTAGCAGGCTTGGTAAAACCTATGCATGATCTTAATCTTGAAGCTTGGGAAAATGAACTTGAAAATGATTTTGATAAAACATTTTTACTTCATGGCATTGCATTTGGCTTTGATATTGCTAATCAAGAAAATCTGCCGGTAGACATTTTGGCAAAAAATCGTCCTTCTGCTCTACCTGGTAGCCAATTATACGAAAAAACCCATTGGCAAATATTAAATGAAATTGAATGTGGCCCATTGTGGGAACTATGTTTTGACTGAATCCTCCCCGAGAATTATAAGTCCCTTAGGGGTAATTCCCAAACCAGATGGGGGTGTACGTCTGATTCATGATTGCAGCCGTCCTGATGGCACAGCTGTAAACGATTTTGCTGGCCACTTTGGAAAACAACGTTTTCAAGCAACGTTTTCAAGCAATTGATGATGCAGCAAAATTGGTGTCAAAAGATTATTATATGAGTAAAGTTGACCTTAAATCGCCATACAGGTCCATCAGCATCAATGCTAAAAGTCAAGAGGTAACAGGTTCCCAATGGAGTTTTCCTGATGGCAGAGAATATACTTTTATTGACTAGAAACTCCCTTTTGGTTCAAAATTAGCTCCGGGCATATTCCATAGACTTTCACAAGCCATGAACAGAATGATGTCACGCAGAGGTTTTATCAGTTGCATACTTGGTGATTTTCAAAGGACAGGTGCAGATTGGCTTTAAACGCCTTGGTTCACTTGTTGAGGAAATTGGGGTTTATGATAAATTGGTCAAAGGTGGTTGATCCCACCACCTCAATTACTTTTTTGGGGATAGAAATAGATTCCTCAACAATGGAACTTAGGCTTCCTGCAGATAAGCTGTTCCTGTTGCGGCTAGAGTTGGACGATTTTAAAGTTCGCAAACAAGCTTCAAAAAAGCAATTACAGTCCCTTGCTGGGAAGCTAAACTGGGCATCAGCAGTGATTTAGGGCGGGAGAGTATTCCTCCGTAGAATTATTGACTGCATTACATCACTAAAGCGTGATTGGCACAAAATACTCCTCAAAGGCGAGGTTTTAGCTGATATTGCATGGTGGCGCAAATTTATGACAAAGTTTAACGGCAAATCATTACTGCTTGATAAATTAGCTATTACATCTATCTGCACAGATGCTTGCTGCCTAGGTGCAGGAGGTTATTACCAAGATGACTGGTTTTGAATTTTGGTCCAATTTCGACTCCTTGTATCTTGAGAACAGTAACAGCTAGACAAAATCATTTGCATATTACATTCAGATTTAAATGAGGACTATAAAGAAGAAAGCATTCATCAACATTGTATGAAAAATGAGCATTCACATACAAAAACATAACAGACCCCATTTATCACCTTAGAACCTCTTGTTTCTGTAGTTGATTTCTAAGCTAGGAAAAGTTTGAAGATAACAAACAGGTAATCAGAAGCCATCAATGAAAGGAAAAACAATACAATTGCCAAAGAAAAAAGGACAAAAACAATGAGTACAAACAATGGACTACAAAATACTACACAGGAAACTAAAGACTGGTGATCACCACTTAAAACCGGGGGTGAACCAGAAACGGACCAGTTCATGCTCCAATAGTGTTACTCTTGCTATGAATCTGATATTAAATCAAGAATGAGGCAAACTGAACATATTCATGGCCATTCATAACACAGATATTCCAGTTAACCAAGTCGAGATGACGACCGTAAAACTTCTGAAGTGGTCATTTAAATCTAACCACCAGGAACTTTTGGTTCAGTACTTTTTTCAGCAGCAATCCTCTATTACGGAAATCCTTATAGGAACCGGAAGTCTGGAATACAATACTCCATATTTACATGGTGCTGAAATGTTGCTACATATAAATGGAAAATTCACAATGGGGAAATTGAAATCAACTCTTAGCCAGACCTCACTGTTCAAGGTGTAGGTCAAGGTATGAATATTACATAGCTGTATATTTCTAGTTCAAAGGGATAGAAGGACATCATCTATTAAGTGTAACGTGAAATTATTATAACTTCAATCAAGTTTTCAAGTGAATATCCGTGCACAGTTTAGGTTCAATCGAGTTTGTAGAATGTTGTTTTTAATTAATTTTCCAGCAGGGGTTTTAAACTGTCCTGTAATTGTGGCTTCATTGGATTTCTTTTCATAGGATTAAATAAGGGACTTGTCATCAAAAATTGAAATTTTATCAATAATAATTGGCTCTAGTTTCATATTGAATTTCCAAATTGGACGAAAACCATTCAAGGAGCATTCCTGCCAAGTCTGCTTGACACTACCATAATATATAAAAAATTTCTTAGTCAACAATGGTTTAGAGAAAATGAAGGATCTGGGTAGAAAGATAACAACGTACAACAACAAAAAATAACACACTCCAGGGGTAACACCACCTCCCACATATCCCAAGAGTTCATGTGTTGTATGGGCATGGAATATGTGATGGACACGGAGAATATAAATAAACGCACCAATCATAATATTATTTAGAATACAATTACAGTAAGTCATACGAGGTTGACATTTTGAATTTCATGTACACATCACATTAACTTGGACACGTGATCGCTTAATGGACATTATTGTACATCCTGTTCAATTGTTACTAAGCAGGAATAGCCTGCACAACTATCAAGCAAGTTTAAGAGTAATTTAAATTGATGAACACTGCAACAAATTTTGAGTGTCAACAAGATGAACTGTGAGCTAATGTTCACTTATGATAACCCCGCTCTTCGGCAAACAGGGAGTAGGAATCTGACAGGTCCAAAATGCTTCCCACAATATGGCATACATATATGAAGCTTGTGACCAAATATCAGATTCCCATCATCAATTGTTGCTTAGAAAAATGCGACGAAAAATATGCATATACAAATGTATGTTAAATGTGTATAAAAATCAACAAAATCGGCAAACAGGAAGTAGGAATCTGATGGGTCCAAAAATGCTTCCCACGATATGGGGTACCTATATGAAGCTTGAGACCAAATATCAGATCTCTGCCATCAATAGTTGCTGAGAAAAATGAGCATATATGTTCAATGTGTATAAAAATCAACAAAGTCGGCAAACAGGAAGTAGGAATCTGATGGGTCCAAAAACGCTACCCACAATATGGTATACCTATATGACACTTGTGACCAAATATCAGATTTGTGCCATCAACAGATACAGAGAAAAATGTGACAAAAAATATCTTGGACGGACGGAAGGATGGACGGACAGAGGTAAAACAGTATACCCCCCTCCCCCTTCGGGGAGCAGGGGTATAAAAACATTTTAATCACAAATTGAGGTTTGTGATTAAATTTTTTTTTCCAATGTCCAAGTCCATTGAATAACGATATATGATAGAAGATAATTCCTAATGAAATTAAAAAAAATAACACTTTCAAAAACACAGTTGAATTATTACTCATGTAATGTCTGGCATAATTTATTCAGCAGTTTGTTTATGAGAGTTTCATTAAAATGTATACATTTCATAGGATTTCAAGAAATATTAAATATTTGAGGTGCCTTTCACAGGAGAAGTAGAAATATCAATAGTTAATATAGCTTTAATTGCGGAGTCCTTGCTGCTCATGTTTTTAGTTTTTTGTGATCTCCTATTATGTATCTTGACTTTCTTAACTATGTGTTGTGATGTCCATTACGATTTCCGCATAATAACAATGTTCGGTTCGTCTTTACCTCCAGTTGTTTGTAGGAGGGTTCATGTGTAATTTCCGTTATTTATGTTTGCTTAGGCATAGTAGTGTACGACACATATTGTGTTTTTGTTTTGTTTGTCATCGTCCTGTGTCTTGTGTACCTAGTGTTGCCAGTTTCTCTGGATGGTTCATTCGTGATTGCCTCTTCGGTTTTCTCTAATGTTTATTTCCTTAATACTCTGTTCATATTGATTAGCCATGGTTAGGAGAAGCAATATGATCATATTTGTAGTATATTTCATCATTTCAAATCTATCTAACCATAAACCCTAATATGGATACATACCTGATTGTTTATGTCTTTTCTTTTTAATTACTGAAAATGTAAAAGTTAATAAGATTACAAAATGTTTTAGTGAAGCCACGACCGCGGCAGTTATTTCCCTGGGTTTCAATTCAATGGAAGCGGTATCACTTATTTCACCAGAAGATTTAGCAAAATCAAAAATTCCAGTGGGACAAATTAAAATGTTACTTAAAGCAGTTAAACAAACTTTTTTGTCGGAAGACGCAACAATGGCGGAGGACACATCAGATTTGGGGCATGCGCAACCAGACATTCCAGTTAATAATGTAAACAATTCTATAAACACTGGTGATGCTTATGTGGATGAGGTATTGAGCCAGCTTTAACAGCAGCAACATCATGGACAACCAATTGGTACTGGGGAAAATATTTTGTGGCAAGACCCTCAAATATATATTAAATCTTTATCAAATACTCAAGATAATAATTATCATGATATTGTTGACTTTGTAAGTGCCTCTGGCACAAGTTTTAATGATGAAACCTTGTTATCTTATTCGTCGACAGGACAGTTAATTTTTAAATCTGGGCCTTCCAAGCTTGAGCTGGAATTAATTTCTTTATGTCAATGGTCTATGGCTAGTTTGGCCATTTTGTATAAAATGTTAGAGGAGGGTAGTTTAAACCAAGCAAACATAATTGATTATCTGTCTTACAAACGACCAGGATTCATCAATTGATTACTACCCATGACATGACCTCTGCTCTGTTCTATGACAGAGAATATTGATGTCTACAGGGTAGACATAAGTTCAGATGGGGTACAGACATACCTCATATCCAAACTGTTTTTCTAAAATCCAAAATGGCACGCCCCTCCTAGACACAACCACAATGGGGGGTCCAATATCAGGGGAAATTTACTTTGCATTCGGCATCAGGCAAGGAGATATGCAAAAAGTTTAACTCACACCAGGGTTGTACTCTGGCTGCATGCAAATTTGAGCACTCTTGTAACATGCCAGGTTGTGGAAAATTGCACTCTGCCTCTACACACTCTTTTCCACATCCAAAAAACTAGCAGGCTTGGTAAAACCTATGCGTGATCTTAATCTTGAAGCTTGGGAAAATGAACTTGAAAATGATTTTGATAAAACATTTTTACTTCATGGTATTGCATTTGGCTTTGATATTGCTAATCAAGAAAATCTGCCGGTAGACATTTTGGCAAATATCGTCCTTCTGCCCTACCTGGTAGCCAATTATACGAAAAAACCCATTTGCAAATATTAAATGAAATTGAATGTGGCCCATTGTGGGAACTATGTTTTGACTGAATCCTCCCCGAGAATTATAAGTCCCTTAGGGGTAATTCCCAAACCAGATGGGGGAGTACGTCTGATTCATGATTGCAGCCGTCCTGATGGCACAGCTGTAAACGATTTTGTTGGCCACTTTGAAAAGCAACGTTTTCAAGCAACGTTTTCAAGCAATTGATGATGCAGCAAAATTGGTGTCAAAAGATTATTATATGAGTAAAGTTGACCTTAAATCACCATACAGGTCCGTCAGCATCAATGCTAAAAGTCAAGAGGTAACAGGTTCCCAATGGAGTTTTCCTGATGGCAGAGAATATACTTTTATTGACAAGAAACTCCCTTTTGGTTCAAAATTAGCTCCAGGCATATTCCATAGACTTTCACAAGCCATGAGCAGAATGATGTCACGCAGAGGTTTTACCAGTTGCATACTTGGTGATTTTCAAAGGACAGGTGCAGATTGGCTTTAAACGCCTTGGTTCACTTGTTGAGGAAATTGGGGTTTATGATAAATTGGTCAAAGGTGGTTGATCCCACCACCTCAATTACTTTTTTGGGGATAGAAATAGATTCCTCAACAATGGAACTTAGGCTTCCTGCAGATAAGCTGTTCCTGTTGCGGCTAGAGTTGGACGATTTTAAAGTTCGCAAACAAGCTTCAAAAAAGCAATTACAGTCCCTTGCTGGGAAGCTAAACTGGGCATCAGCAGTGATTCGGGGCGGGAGAGTATTCTTCCGTAGAATTATTGACTGCATTACATCACTAAAGCGTGATTGGCACAAAATACTCCTCAAAGGTGAGGTTTTAGCTGATATTGCATGGTGGCGCAAATTTATGGCAAAGTTTAACGGCAAATCATTACTGCTTGATAAATTAGCCATTACATCTATCTGCACAGATGCTTGCTGCCTAGGCGCAGGAGGTTATTACCAAGATGACTGGTTTTGAATTTGGTCCAATTTTGACTCCTTGTATCTTGAGAACAGTAACAGCTAGACAAAATCATTTGCATATTACATTCAAAGATTTAAATGAGGACTATAAAGAAGAAAGCATTCATCAACATTGTATGAAAAATGAGCATTCACATACAAAAACAAAACAGACCCCATTTATCACCTTAGAACCTCTTGTTTCTGTAATTGATTTCGAAGCTAAGAAAAGTTTGAAGATAACAAACAGGTAATCAGAAGCCATCAATGAAAGGAAAAACAATACAATTGCCATAGAAAAAAGGACAAAAACAATGAGTACAAACAATGGACTACAAAATACTACACAGGAAACTAAAGACTGGTGATCACCACTTAAAACCGGGGGTGAACTAGAAACGGACCAGTTCATGCTCCAATAGTGTTACTTTTGCTATGAATCTGATATTAAATTAAGAATGAGGCAAACTGAACATATTCATGGCCATTCATAACACAGATATTCCAGTTAACCAAGTCGAGATGACGACCGTAAAACTTTTGAAGTGGTCATTTAAATCTAACCACCAGGAACTTTTGGTTCAGTACTTTTTCAGCAGCAATCCTCTATTACGGAAATCCTTATAGGAACCGGAAGTCTGGAATACAATACTCCACATTCACATGGTGCTGAAATGTTGCTACATATAAATGGAAAATTCACAATGGGGAAATTGAAATCAACTCTTAGCCGGACCTCACTGTTCAAGGTGTAGGTCAAGGTATGAATATTACATAGCTGTATATTTCTAGTTCAAAGGGATAGAAGGACATCATCTATTAAGTGTAACGTGAAATTATTATAACTTCAATCAAGTTTTCAAGTGAATATCCGTGCACAGTTTAGGTTCAATCGAGTTTGTAGAATGTTGTTTTTAATTAATTTTCCAGCAGGGGTTTTAAACTGTCCTGTAATTGTGGCTTCATTGGATTTCTTTTCATAGGATTAAATAAGGGACTTGTCATCAAAAATTGAAATTTTATCAATAATAATTGGCTCTAGTTTCATATTGAATTTCCAAATTGGACGAAAACCATTCAAGGAGCATTCCTGCCAAGTCTGCTTGACACTACCATAATATATAAAAAATTTCTTAGTCAACAATGGTTTAGAGAAAATGAAGGATCTGGGTAGAAAGATAACAACGGTACAACAACAAAAAATAACACACTCGAGGGGTAACACCACCTCCCACATATCCCAAGAGTTCATGTGTTGTATGGGCATGGAATATGTGATGGACACGGAGAATATAAATAAACGCACCAATCATAATATTATTTAGAATACAATTACAGTAAGTCATACGAGGTTGACATTTTGAATTTCATGTACACATCACATTAACTTGGACACGTGATCGCTTAATGGACATTATTGTACATCCTGTTCAATTGTTACTAAGCAGGAATAGCCTGCACAAATATCAAGCAAGTTTAAGAGTAATTTAAATTGATGAACACTGCAACAAATTTTGAGTGTCAACAAGATGAACTGTGAGCTAATGCTCACTTATGATAACCCCGCTCTTCGGCAAACAGGAAGTAGGAATCTGACAGGTCCAAAAACGCTTCCCACAATATGGCATACATATATGAAGCTTGTGACCAAATATCAGATTCCCATCATCAATTGTTGCTTAGAAAAATGCGACGAAAAATATGCATATACAAATGTATGTTAAATGTGTATAAAAATCAACAAAATCGGCAAACAGGAAGTAGGAATCTGATGGGTCCAAAAATGCTTCCCACGATATGGGGTACCTATATGAAGCTTGAGACCAAATATCAGATCTCTGCCATCAATAGTTGCTGAGAAAAATGAGCATATATGTTCCATGTGTATAAAAATCAACAAAGTCGGCAAACAGGAAGTAGGAATCTGATGGGTCCAAAAACGCTACCCACAATATGGTATACCTATATGACACTTGTGACCAAATATCAGATTTGTGCCATCAACAGTTACAGAGAAAAATGTGACAAAAAATATCTTGGACGGACGGAAGGATGGACGGACAGAGGTAAAACAGTATACCCCTCTCCCCCTTCGGGGAGCAGGGGTATAAAAACATTTTAATCACAAATTGAGGTTTGTGATTAAATTTTTTTTTCTAATGTCCAAGTCCATTGAATAACGATATATGATACAAGATAATTCCTAATTAAATTTTAAAAAATAACACTTTCAAAAACACAGTTGAATTATTACTCATGTAATGTCTGGCATAATTTATTCAGCAGTTTTTTTATGAGAATTTCATTAAAATGTATACATTTCATTGGATTTCAAGTAATATTAAATGTTTGAGGTGACTTTCACAGAAGAAGTAAAAATATCAATAGTTAATATAGCTTTAATTGCGGAGTCCTTGTTGCTCATGTTTTTAGTTTTTTGTGATCTCCTATTATGTATCTTGACTTTCTTAACTATGTGTTGTGATGTCCATTACGATTTCCACATAATAATAATGTTCGGTTCGTCTTTACCTCCAGTTGTTTGTAGGAGGGTTCATGTCTAATTTCCGTTATTTATGTTTGCTTAGGCATAGTAGTGTCCAACACATATTGTGTTTTTGTTTTGTTTGTCATCGTCCTGTGTCTTGTGTACCTAGTGTTGCCAGTTTCTCTGGATGGTTCATTCGTGATTGCCTCTTCGGTTTTCTCTAACGTTTATTTACTTAATACTCTGTTCATATTGATTAGCCATGGTTAGGAGAAGCAATATGATCATATTTGTAGTATATTTCATCATTTCAAATCTATCTAACCATAAACCCTAATATGGATAAATACCTAATTGTTTATGTCTTTTCTTTTTAATTACTGAAGATGTAAAAGTTAATAAGATTACAAAATGTTTTAGTGAAGCCACGACCACGGCAGTTATTTCCCTGGGTTTCGATTCAATGGAAGCGGTATCACTTATTTCACCAGAAGATTTAGCAAAATCAAAAATTCCAGTGGGACAAATTAAAATGTTACTTAAAGCAGTTAAACAAACTTTTTTGTCGGAAGACGCGACAATGGCGGAGGACACATCAGATTTGGGGCATGCGCAACCAGACCTTCCGGTTAATAATGTAAACAATTCTATAAACACTGGTGATGCTTATGTGGATGAGGTATTGAGCCAGCTTTAACAGCAGCAACATCATGGACAACCAATTGGTACTGGGGAAAATATTTTGTGGCAAGACCCTCAAATATATATTAAATCTTTATCAAATACTCAAGATAATAATTATCATGATATTGTTGACTTTGTAAGTGCCTCTGGCACAAGTTTTAATGATGAAACCTTGTTATCTTATTCGTCGACAGGGCAGTTAATTTTTAAATCTGGGCCTTCCAAGCCTAAGCTGGAATTAATTTCTTTATGTCAATGGTCTATGGCTAGTTTGGCCATTTTGTATAAAATGTTAGAGGAGGGTAGTTTAAACCAAGCAAACATAATTGATTATCTGTCTTACAAACGACCAGGATTTATCAATCGATTACTACCCATGTCATGACCTCTGTTCTGTTCTATGACAGAGAATATTGACATCTACAGGGTAGACATAAGTTCAGATGGGGTACAGACATACCTCATATCCAAACTGTTTTTCTAAAATCCAAAATGGCACGCCCCTCCTAGCCACAACCACAACAGGGGGTCCAATATCAGGGGAAATTTACTTTGCATTCGGCATTAGGCAAGGAGATATGCAAAAAGTTTAACTCACGCCAGGGTTGTACTCTGGCTGCATGCAAATTTGAGCACTCTTGTAACATGCCAGGTTGTGGAAAATTGCACTCTGCCTCTACACACTCTTTTCCACATCCAAAAACTAGCAGGCTTGGTAAAACCTATGTGTGATCTTAATCTTGAAGCTTGGGAAAATGAACTTGAAAATGATTTTGATAAAACATTTTTACTTCATGGCATTGCATTTGGCTTTGATATTGCTAATCAAGAAAATATGCCGGTAGACATTTTGGCTAAAAAATCATCCTTCTGCCCTACCTGGTAGCCAATTATACGAAAAAGCCCATTTGCAAATATTAAATGAAATTGAATGTGGCCCATTGTGGGAACTATGTTTTGACTGAATCCTCCCCGAGAATTATAAGTCCCTTAGGGGTAATTCCCAAACCAGATGGGGGTGTACGTCTGATTCATGATTGCAGCCGTCCTGATGGCACAGCTGTAAACGATTTTGTTGGCCACTTTGAAAAGCAACGTTTTCAAGCAATTGTTGATGCAGTAAAATTGGTGTCAAAAGATTATTATATGAGTAAAGTTGACCTTAAATCGCCATACAGGTCCGTCAGCATCAATGCTAAAAGTCAAGAGGTAACAGGTTCCCAATGGAGTTTTCCTGATGGCAGAGAATATACTTTTATTGACAAGAAATTCCCTTTTGGTTCAAAATTAGCTCCAGGCATATTCCATAGACTTTCACAAGCCATAAGCAGAATGATGTCACTCAGAGGTTTTACCAGTTGCATACTTGGATGATTTTCAAAGGACAGGTGCAGATTGGCTTTAAACGCCTTGGTTCACTTGTTGAGGAAATTGGGGTTTATGATAAATTGGTCGAAGGTGGTTGATCCCACCACCTCAATTACTTTTTTGTGGATAGAAATAGATTCCTCAACAATGGAACTTAGGCTTCCTGCAGATAAGCTGTTCCTGTTGCGGCTAGAGTTGGACGATTTTAAAGTTCGCAAACAAGCTTCAAAAAAGCAATTCCAGTCCCTTGCTGGGAAGCTAAACTGGGCATCAGCAGTGATTCGGGGTGGGAGAGTATTCCTCCATAGAATTATTGACTGCATTACATCACAAAATACTCCTCAAAGGCGAGGTTTTAGCTGATATTGCATGGTGGCGCAAATTTATGGCAAAGTTTAACGGCAAATCATTACTGCTTGATAAATTAGCTATTACATCTATCTGCACAGATGCTTGCTGCCTAGGCGCAGGAGGTTATTACCAAGATGACTGGTTTTATGCAAACTGGGTGGTAGATTTTCCTTTCGCAAATAATCTTCATATAAATGAGCTTGAAGCCTTTTCAGTAGTTTTAGAGACCCTTAGATGGGCAAAACAGTGGCGAAACAAAAGAGTGATTATTTTTTCTGATAACATGGCAACAGTCACATGCCTCAACAAGGGAAGTTCAAAAAATAGGACTCTAATGTCCTACCTTAGGCATTTATATTGGCTATCCGTATCTTTCAATTTTCATAGAATAGCACTTCATGTGCCGGGAAAGGATAATGTATTAGTAGACAATATATCCCGCTGCATGAATCTTCTTCTTTTATATAATTTTTGCGTTATTGCCTCCCTGTCCCTTTAAGGTTAATCCACCTTCATGAGCACATGTCTAACGCAGCCTTATCTTTTCTTTTATCCAGGCATGTTAAACACCAGCAATATTCAGGCTCTGGACAACATTGTTGCCTTGTTTCGATGTCACACTTTTGCGGAGTCAACAAAAAAGACTTCCTTTCTTCATTTTAAATCTTACTGCTCTTGTTGCACTCAGATTAATATACCTTTAGTACCTTTAAGTGATCTTAACCTCGCAAGATATATATCATTTTTGTCTGGCTGTTTATGTTTTAAATCTATACAAAATTATCTTTCAGTCATAAACCTCCTTCATAAGGAAGTGCAAATACCCTCCCCTATAAATTCTCATTATATTCAAGGGGTTCTGTGGGGAGCAAAACGTCATTTAGGGGACACCCGTCATCCCAAATTTCCCATTACCCCAGCTATTTTACAAGGATTTTTTTCTAATTTAAATGTAGGTCATAGCTCCGACATTATTTTTTGGGCTGTCTGTTTGGTGGCCTTTTTCAGTTAGTTATGAATCGCTTAGCACAAGCTTTATGCAAGGCTTAATATTTTTGTAGTATATATTAGCTGCTCTGATATTGTAAACATTGTACTGTGTATAAAACTTAGCTTTGATTGTTGCTCCTTGTATGGAGACCCTTGATTTTATCTATTGATACATGTATTAATTTTATTTACACATGCGTAACTGTATATACATATGTGTGTGTGTTAATTTATATGCTTATTGGTTAGGGTCTTGCCACTCGTATTCCTGAATTTGCAAGCTTTATTATGACTCTAGTGCAGCGATGCAGCAGATAATTGTTATTGACAGTAGTGCTGATTATTTTGTGTCACTAACTTTTTAAACATTTTAATACTTATTGTTGAACTTTATAAAATAACATAATTGTGTTTTTACTATCATATGTTTTCCTACTACTACATCTCAGGTTTGGACATTTTTGTTTGGAGAACCACAGTTTATCTTTTATTCATTGATTGAAAAACTTGTTATTCATGCTTATTCTTGCTTTATTTCAAATTTAAATTATGCTTTGAAATAAACTGTGATTAGTTTGCCCAAACCTGACTGTATTTTTTTATACTTATGTTGTTTTACTCTAAACTGCTTTATATTCTACTCGGCCACTGTATCCAGGATTACCTGGTGTATCAAACCTTGGTGTGTAAAACACATCAAGTATTGACAGGGAGGCAAAGAAGAAGCTGTGTTGTATGGCCTGCAGTGGGTAATTGGGAGTGGGAGGGGTTCCTACATAAATTCACTGATTAATGAGAGTATTTTTAGTAAATACATTATTAATCAGAATATGTGCTTTCTTTAGTTTTGTATTTGCCAAAATTCCTTAAAATCGCTTCCAATTAATTGTTTTGCTGTGCAGAGCTCAACAACCAATCAAAATGTTTCATTTTTAAATTTGAATTGTGTTGCTGTGCAGAGCTCAACAACCAATCAAAATGTTTCGTTTTTTAAATTTGCTATGACTGGAAATTGAGGTCATCCAATCATAATTTAATATTCAAATTTCCCGGGTTAACATTGACCAATCAGATAACAGATTTTTTCAAAGTCAGTGTCATCCCCGCATCCGTTCTTGCATTCCAAAAAATTGCTTACAGCAGTCAGCATCGATTTAGCTTTTGCAAAAAAGTGTATCTCCTTTTCTCACCCTCCACACCCTAAGCCTTTATGTTCATATTGCTAAGATATTTCAATTAATAGTGTCTATCATACACTTGGTTTATTTTGTTATTACATGTATACTTCATATCATTTTGTTTTAGTTTAGTTTTGATCCACAGATAACATTTACCATGTTTATGTTCTGTGGAGTGGAGAACCACAGTTTATCTTTTATTCATTGATTGAAAAACTTGTTATTCATGCTTATTCTTGCTTTATTTCAAATTTAAATTATGCTTTGAAATAAACTGTGGTTAGTTTGCCCAAACCTGACTGTATTTTTTTTATACTTATGTTGTTTTACTCTACACTGCTTTATATTCTACTCGGCCACTGTATCCGGTATTACCAGGTATATCCAACCTTGGTGTGTATATGGTGTAAAACACATCAAGTGTTGACAGGGAGGCAGAGAAGAAGCTGCGTTGTACATGTATGGCCTGTGGTGGGTAATTGGGAGTGGGAGGGGTTCCTACTTAAATTCACAGATTAATGGACGAGCAATATGATCATATTTGTAGTATATTTCATCATTTCAAATAAATTCTTTTACTATCTAACCATAAACCCTAATATGGATAAATACCTGTTTGTTTCTGTCTTTTCTTTTCAATTCCTGAAAATATAAGTTAATAAGATTACAAATTGTTTACCTTTATTACGAACGAGCAATATTTACATTCTAAAGCACTCTAATAAAAATTACCCGGTAGATGCTTTTGGGGGTGTATTTTTATTGGCAATACCATAACATTCCAAAAGGGATCATATTAGGGGTAATATTTCCAAACAACCAATCAGTGACTTTCCTCCCAAATGTTGAGGTCTTAAAATCCAATGAAAAAACGTAGTCAATGCTTTGTCGATTTGTCTGTTGACATGTTTGTTTCCAAACTAAAATTAAGTAATCTATATCGTATTAAAAAATAGTAGGTTATATTATTCGCTTACTGCAAAATCGAGCACACACTGATAGCTTTGTCTGATTGGGCAATATATATTGCTATATTGCATATAATTGGAATTGGAATTTTGGTGTGTAATTAACGTCACTTTCAGCAATATTTCAGCTATATCATGGCAACATATAATTGGACGGTAGAAGATGAATGAAAGGTTACATGACATGACCTGATATCAGATTTTATAAGGTGACCAAAAACGAAAGATTTTTTTTAATTATAATTCCACTGGTCTTTATTGGTCATTTATTGTATAGCGAAACAAATCTGTATTATTTTAAATTCCATTGAAACAAACATCATAACAAACACCACAGTTCATTTCTTGAAAAGGAAAAGAAATCTAAGACTAAACTCTTTAGCAAAACATTTTAGGTAAAGATGAAATTAATAAATGGAAGAGGGACCATCGTGGCCGTGATCATATGGTAGTTGGATTTATAACTACCTATGCAATCGGTGCCTATCACCATTGATGTTGTGGGTTCGAATACCACTCAGGGCGAGGTGTACAACATTAAGTGATAAAGTTTGTCAGTGACTTGTGGCAGGTCGGTGGTTTTCTCCGTTTTTCTCCACCAATAAAACTGACCGCCACGATATAACTGAAATATTGTTGAAAGTGGCGTTCAACACCATAAAACCAAACAACAAAACCAAATAAATGGAAGGGGGAAAAATGACGAAACAAAGCAAATATAATGGTAAAACCATATATATAGGAAACTTAACTGTCATATAATAAGAACAATTAATTTATTACAATATCAAAATCATTCAGAAAAGTGTTTTTTCAATCAGTTGAGCAGATGAGATTTTTTTCTCTCGAATATTGCCACATAGAAACAGTTACAAAATGTAGGTCATATAATAGCTATATCTATATCTTTAGAACCCCTGTAAACCCCTGGATTTTTCATTAATTGATGCAACTTTATAAATAAGTAAGGAACACAGAGCCTGATTTACTCTACTTACGTGATCTGTATACACAATAAAATATTCCTATGATAGCTCCTACCATTATGATGACTACAATAAGCACAACACTGAAATATAGGGTATTTAAGCAAAAAATTAACATCTGTTTAGATAAGTATTACATGTACTGATTAAAAAGAGTTTGAAGTTACCAAAAGGGGTAATCAGACACCATAATCGAAGAAGGACAGACAATATAATGACAAAAAGTAAGAAGACAGACGAAATGGTAGACGAAATACTACACAGAAAACAAAAGATTGGGCAACCCAAAGCCCACTAAAAATTCCAGATAGGAAAAAGAATGTCCTGCTCCCCTAGTGGCACCTGTTGTGTTACTGTTAAACGACAGGACTATAATCTTATATGGAAATCATGTTGAATATGAATCCCCTACAAAATGGGAGTCAATACGAATCAAACATCGTATTTACGTGGAAATTGTAGCAGACACCACAACACGAAACTAAAAACGTGAAAACATGTCATTGAACAAAATGAACAAGAAAAACATTACTTAAAAACTGGAACTAACTCAGGTGCTCTGAATAAGTCAGCAATATCTGTGTCGCTTGTGGCACCCATTGTTGTGCTACCCATCTTTAAAATCCGGCGATAATGTCATGAATGAGGAAAGGATGGGATTGTGACTACGAAACATAACCATGATCATCTGTGACACGGACATTTGGTAACGGTTAAGCACAGTATGATAGCCACCGTCTAAACCTTCGAAGTGATGACTTCAATTTTAACCCTTGGTTCAGTAGTTTCCTGGTTAGCAGCAACCCTCTATTACAGAAATTTAATATGAACACAAACTGAGAGATATATACTACACATACAGGTGCTGCTGGAATAATACTACATATAAATAGAATGTTCACAATGTGAAAATGGAAATCAATTATTTTGTCATAAATTTTCGTTCTTATCCGGTCCTCATTTGCAATGTCTATGTGTAAGTCAATGTATCAAACAGACATGGCTTTTTATTAGAATCTGAGAGGTTTTTTTTAATTAAAATAAGACATGCCCTTTCCTAAAACAAGATATTCTATTCTATGAAACATAGTCGAATTAATTCTTTTAATCTGTCTTTTAGTGTAGAGTTGCAAAATGTTATGAGTTGAATCCTCATCCATAGTAAGGAGTACTGGATACAAAGTTATGTATACTCCTTAACTTAATGATCACCCCTTTGGAATCGTCAAACATTTCCTGTCAATTAATTTAAGAATGTTGGTGGTTTTCTCCTGCTACTCTATTTTCTCCCATCCATAAAGGGGCCTGCCACCACCAAACTAATCGGAGCGTGATCAGACGTGGACTATGGAATAACAAATGATTTTTTATTATATTCAAGCAAAATCACATTAAAAAATCAAAATAAGGTCAAATAATGAATGCATTATGTCTTTAGTTTAAAAGTAAAAACAAAGGGTTGAGCAGTAAGTCAAAGAAGGACTATGCAATGGGCAAAAGAAAAGGGACAATAGGACAAACAATGATTTACAAAAACAAACTACACAAACTACAGAGAAAACTCAAGACTGAGAAACAAGAACTAAAAATCAGGGGTTAACTCAGGTGCATCGGAAGGGCTAAACAGTTCCTGCTCTACTAGTGACACCCAACACTAGTAATGTAAACCAGTTTAACATAAATAGTATGCCAACTAAACCAAGAGCTATCATTCTTAACATGTGTATCTGTTAGATGGCCACAGAGAGGTTATGTTTTCAAATCAAAATGCATTTTTACTTGGAAAGTTTGATTCAAATACGAGAATTGACACCAGAAGCATTTAAGAAATTTAAATGTGAATTGATTTTCATGTAAAATGGACTAATATACTAGACAGATATAATAATGATACATTTGCAGTATCTTTCTTTTCTGATCAGTTTCTAACTAAGTAGAGAACAGTCCAATTGGTGCCAAATTGGTTTTAAGATCTTACAGAGAATATTAATGTATCATTAACTAATGTATGTCCAGATATGACAGTCATCTTGTAAATAGTCATCTACATGTAATAACCATACATACATGTATGTAATTAAGATTCATCTTTCTTGTATTTAATAAGAAGACATTTTTACCATGTTCACCTACATTGTATGTTCTGCGGTGGAAGCCATCTTAGATTTCTAATCCGCACCTCCAATAAAAAGCTAAAAAGAATATACAAGACCACCCAAATATCATCTAAGTGTCGTTTGGGCTTACTCAGCTTTGTAGTTTCAAATTAGACATATGTTTCCCAATAGAGTCCAATGCAATGTTTGTTACCTTGGATTTCCGATCAACACCCAATGAATATTCATGTCAACATTTCACATCAGCAAAGTGGTTTCGTAAATGAAGATAACCAACCGGCCATGAAATAAAAATAACTCGCATTATCAGATCCTTTGCGATTATTTTTTTGTAATATATATTTTATTCTGATCAATTATGCACACATCACAATACAAATAGCAAAACAATCATGGATAATGTCACCAAACTAGTATAAATATAATTTGACACAAAAAATTGTAAATACCTCTATTCACATACGATTATATTTTTTAAACATTAGTCCAAAAGTTTTGCTTTGTATTTATGACCTGAAATAAGGCACTGAAAACACCACACTCATTGAAGCATTGAAGAAATAGAATTCCACTTACATTTTAAACTATTTGATTTCTTGGGGGTACACAAGTACAGAGAATCAAAATCATTTTTTTTACAATACTTGCTATATTCAACACAGTCTTTCCATACTGGGATTTGATTTTTCAATTTACAAACATAAATGAAATACTTAACTATAACTATTAATGTATTCAATATATTGAAATATTGACCAGTGAGTACACCAAGCATACAGATTTCTGGTGATATAACAAAGTCAATATTACACTTTGTTTGTAAGCAATGTGCAACCTGAAGCCAAATAACAGACATGAGGGCAGTGGAAAAATAAGTGTACCAAGCTTTCTCTAGCTTCAAAACAAAAGCTGCACATTTCAGTTTCAGATAAATTACATTTCATCAACCTTTCATTAGTAAAAATAATTCTTAAGTTAATTTTATACTGAAAAGCTTGAAGTTTTGTACTAATAAGAGTTGTGAGAGGTATTGAGTATATAATATGCCAATCCTCTTTTACAATTTCTTTTTCAAGTCTAATCTACCATTTTTCTTGTGATTTTGTAGGATGCACATTTTGTTTTTCTAACATCATCTTGTAAAAAGGCTTTGTAGGCTTTAAAGTATTGTTCAACACTGTCACATATCTGTCACAAACTTTTTTTAATTTGTTATTTACTGCAATAACCTCATTAAATTTCATGGGTATTGCTTTCAGTAAACCATTATATTCTAAATAATTTGAAAGTATGCCAAAGTTGTTTTGAAACTGTTCTAAACTTAGAAACCCACCTTCATTTTTCAATAAATCATTAATAAAAAATACATCTGCTTTTGCCCAATGCAGATATAAAACTGGTTTTCCTCCAATTTTAATTTCAGAGTTTAGCCAAAGTGGTTGGATTAAAATTTCCTCTGGGACTGTGGATGGATTATCACGAATACTTGCATAATGTAAAATGATGTCTCGTCAAAAAGAATTGAATTTTTTTGCTAATTGTTTTAGCCCTGAGGGAGAGAGATACCAAAGTTTTTCTCTGCCAGATGCATCTAAATGGTATGATATTGGCACCTTCCAAGGACCCTGGTTCAAGGGGTCTAACATTTTCTTGATCCAGGATACCTTTAAAGCATGAATGAAGGACTGAATATGGGGCATTTTTAAACCACCATTTGAATAATCACAAATTAATGTAGATCGTTTTATTTTATCTGTCTTACCATTCCATATAGAAAATGTTCTGTAAAGATTTAATAATATGATACAGGGGATCTGGTAAAACAGTAAAACACTGTACAAGAATAGGCAATGCCAATGTTTTAATAACTGTAATCTTTTCCAAAAGAGATATATTTCTAAGGGACCAATCATTCAAAAGCTTCTTAATCTTTTCTAACTTTGAATAGTAGTTATCTATGTATCTATCATCCTTAGCAAGAGAATATTGAATACCGAGCAACTTAAATGAGCCAGAATGATTCCATTCAATATCTGTATGTTTTAAGTTCCAATCCACAGCCCTGTCTGGCCCCAATCCAAACTACCTGTGTTTTATCCAAATTTGCTCTCAGTCCAGAACAGATGTAAAAAAGCGATATCATATTTAAAGCTTCATTTAATGAATTCTCATCATCGGCTAGACACAATGTTGAGTCATCAGCATACTGGCTGATAAGAAATTCTGAGTTATTAATACTGATACCTTTAATCTTTGGATTAAATTTCAATGCAGCACTAAGTAGCTCCACAGCAATTATAAATAAATAAGGAGATAAAGGGTCGTCTTCACGAACACCCCTCCTTACTACAAATCTTTCAGATAAATGTCAAACTCCCTACATTTTAATAGTGTTTGAAACCAATAAATAATAGACTCACCAAAGCCAAAGAACTCTAAAGATTTGGATATAAAAGACCATTCAAGCGAATCAAAGGCCTTTTCAAAATCTAAAAGTATGAGTAGACCAGGTATTTCTTCATCCTCACATCTATCAATGAGAACACATACTAATCGGGTACACTCACCAATATATCTACCTTTCATAAAACCTACTTCAAGTACTTGTGTTTCACTAATAATTGTATGCAAGACTTTTTTTAATCTTTGTGCAATACTAGAAGAACATATTTCATAATCAACATTTAATAAGGAAATAGGACGCCAATTCTTTATATAAAATTTTGACTTACCCTCTTTTGGAAGACAAGTAATAACTCCTTGTCTTTGGGTCACAGATAAATGACCTTTTTCATATCCATGATTGAAGGATCTAATCAAAAACAGATTTATATCTTTCCAAAAGAATTTTTAAAATTCAGTGGTAAAACCATCCATACCAGGAGACTTACCATTTTTCATAAGCTTTAGTGCAAAAAGGGTTTCTTGGGGAGTTAGTTCCCCTTCTACATGTATGTCTAATTTTTTATCTTGTTTTAATTTAGAAATACAATGTATATGGATTATTATCTTCAAAAAAATATTTCAAGTGTTCATCTGTGAAAATGGTCCCTCTACTTTCATATAGAGTTTGATAGAATAATTTTTGTTGTACTAAAATATACTTCTGATGTGTAACTTCGGTATTATTCTCCAAAATTAATTTTGGAATAATTTTTTCGGTGTAGTGTCTTTTTTCAAGATTGCAAAAGTAATGAGTACTTCTTTCACCTTCTATGTTCCATTTAGCTTTAGCTCTTGTAATTATACCTTTGACTTTTTCTTCCCTTATATTTTTTAACTCTGATCCTAATTTAGAAATGTCCTCCTCATGTGTCCCCCCCCCCCCCCCCCCCATTCTGATATAAAATAGTGAGCCAGACATCTAACTTCCTTTTAGGTGCCAGAAGTACTGACAAGAGGGGTAGACCAGTCACTGCTGTAAATGGTCAAGAAGTCTGCAATAACTTCAATTATAATGTCTGTTTCCGTAAGGATTGCAAACTACTACATGCCTGCATACAATGTTCTATTAAAACACATGGATTAAAACTATGTCAATCTTCAAGAGCAGGAAAACAGACAAACACAACTATGCCTACGAAAACAGACTCTGTAACGTATTCAAAACAGCCTAACATCCAGTCTAGACAATTAAACAGAAATTTACATGTACCCAAGTCAAATAATATCTGACTAGATACAAATGATGTTGATGCTTGTATGTTGCCCATAGATGTAGATAGATTAGGATTTGAACTTCAAAAACACCCAGATAGACATTTCGTAGAATATTTACTTTCGGGTCTACGCTTCGGTTTCGATACTATGGTATCCACTTTAGAATTGCCAATAATTGAATGTAAAAATTTACTCTCTGCTGTTAGAGACCCGGAAACCGTGGATTCATTAATAGAACAAGAAGTGCAGAAAGGTTATATTAAAGGTCCTTTTGATGCTCCTCCATTTTCAGTATACCGAGTAAGCCCGATAGGTATTGCTGAAGGCAAATATTCTGGTAAAAAACGTTTAATACTAAGATCTCTCTTCGCCACACAATGATGCAGTACACCCTAGTATAAATGACCTCATCGATAAAGAGTCTTGCTCTCTCTCATACGTGAAAATAGATGACGCTATTAGCGCAATTAAACACTGCGGCAAACATGCAATTCTTAATAAAACAGATATCACTGATGCTTTTAAACAGCTTGGCATACGTAGGGATCAGCACCATTTATATTGTATGAAATGGAAAGGTCTGTACTATTACTACGTCAGGCTCTGTTTCGGATCCCGCAGTTCTCCTTGTATTTTTGACACTTTGTCGCAAGCTGTTTGTTGGATAGCCCAGAAAGATTATGGAATCCGCATTATTTTACATTTACTAGATGACTTTCTTACCATTCAGTCGCCTGAAACATGTGGTTTCAGAACAATGGCTATCCTTACAGTGATTTTTAATCGACTCAAAATCCCTATCTCAAAGAAAAAGACAGTAGGACCTACAACCACTTTGGAATATTTAGGTATTATCCTTGACTCAGATCTTTTTGAAGCTAGACTACCCGAAGAAAAGATTGAAAGGATAGTCACATTTATCCAGAGTTCTATAGAAAGGAAGTCTGTTAGAAAACGTGAACTACTGCAATTGCTCGGACATTTCAATTTTGCGGCTAGAATCATACGCCCCGGGAGATCTTTTGTGAGCCATCTAATTAGTTTATCTACCAAGGTCGATAAATTGCATCACTTCATAACTTTATCGAAAGAATGTAGAGAAGATTTGCGTATGTGGTCTACTTTCTTGAGCGGTTGGAATCGGATTTCTTTCTTCTATAACAATCAGATTACCGTGGCTGGTGACATGGAGTTATTTACAGATGCAGCCTCAAACTTCGGTTTCGGAGGCTATTTCCAAAGAAAATGGTTTAGTAGCGAATGGCCCTTGGAATTAGCTTCGTCATTAGAAAGTAATTTGTCCATGGCGTTCAGAGAACTCTACCCCATAGTTGTAGCCGCTTATCTATGGGGTCACTTATGGTGTAGGAAACATATTATGTTCCACTGTGATAACGAAGCAGTCGTTAATATTGTTAATAAGGGTAGGTCAAAAATGGCAGATGTTATGAAACTGATGCGTACATTAACATGGCTATCCATTTGGAACAATTTTATTATTCACTGTAAACATATTCCTGGTGTTAAAAACGTTATAGCTGACGCTTTGTCCCGTTTTAATTTTCAGACATTCAGAGCGGCAGCCCCAGCGGCAGAGGAACATCCAACGCCATGTCCACCATACTGCAAAATAATTTGGAATTAAATAAGACAGTTCAACAAATCATGGATAGATCGCTAGCAAAGGGGACTCTCACGCAGTATGAGTGTGGCTTCAATTCATACAAACAATTTTTATTATTAGCTGGTTTTTCTTGAAACGATAAGTATGAGATGCCACCTTTATCAGAAGATTCCTTAATTCACTATGCCACACACTGCCATAAACATCTTAATCTCAAATGTTCCACAATTAAGCTTTACATCTGCGGAATTCGTTATAAATTCTTACAGTCTGGAATTCCAAACCTCTTCAGTAATTGTTGCTCATCAAAAATGTTCAGATTGGAAGCCATTTATAAAGGGATAAAGAAATCTGAAGTCAAGAATACAAGGGAAAGACTTCCCATTACCTACGATATATTATTAGACATATGTAGTTATCTACAAAAAGGAATATTTTCGGCATACACAGATATACTTATTGAAACGGCTTCTATCATTGCTTATTTTGGATTCTTAAGATGTGGCGAATTCACTGTCAATATTGAATTCGATACAGAGTGTAATCTCTGCCTTGAATATATCCGATTTGTCGATGACAGCGCAGTATTACATCTCAAATCTTCCAAAACAGATCCGTTCAGACTGGGAGTGGATATTCACCTATTTCGTAATAATTCAGCTTTATGCCCAGTAAAAATTCTACACAAGTATCTCAGCACGAGACTTTCCAAATTCAACAAGAATTCCAGCAGTGACCCTTTATTCCTTATGGAAGATGGAGAAGCATTGACCCGCTTGTACTTCATTTCACACTTAAAATCTATACTACAATTCCTAGGTCACAATTCTGATAAGTATAATGGACACAGTTTCAGAATAGGAGCAGCTACTTCAGTGGCATCTAAAATTGAAGATCACCTTATTAAAGTACTCGGACGGTGGAATTCACAATGTTACACACGTTATATTCATACGCCTTTATCTACTATAAAACAAGCTCAACTCGCATTAATAAATTAGAAATTGATAACTAAAGGTACATAGCTAGAAACATGATCCGAGACTGTGCTGATTTTATGTAATCAAGTTTACTGTGAATATATTCAGGATCACAGTGATATTTTGTATGGAATAGAATATGTGGTGCACCACTTTCACTCAACATAATCTCTTAGTGCAGGGGCATAATAATCTCCCTTTTTATATCTATTATTAGCATGTGGATTTCATCATCATTGATTCATTGATCCTGAAGAAGTAGCACAAGCGACTAAATAGTTTGGAAGATGTGAATGTTAGTGCAGGGATATGTACAATGTATATCCCATGTCATTCAGGGGCATAATAATCCCCTATGTGATATATCTGTATGTGTTTTAATTAGCAGGGGCATAATAATGGAAATATTATCTAGTTTTAGAATTAGTGGTAATATGTTTCACACACAGTTTTATTATTGTTATGTGTTTTGATAATAGTATCGTCATTATTTTAACTGGTCGTGCTCTCGAGTGAAAGTCAGGTTCCTGGTCAGGATATCAGGAACATTAATTGAATTTCAGTGGTTTTTTTTCCAATGAACAGACGCTCTCGATCGAAACGATGGCCAAGCTAACATTTTCAATAACTCATTTTGCTGCTTCACTGATTCATATTCTTATGTTTCGGACTTTAAACTACTAAACTGACATTCATTTTATATTAGTAGTCATTTTAATAACCTCTCAGTGATAGAAGTGGTGAAAGAACTTAGTTGCGTAATATACAATGTAACTATCTCAGTTTCCCAACGATCAGATATTCTTGATTCAATGCGAGGATATATAAACTGTTAAGTCTCCGTGACAATAGTGTAGAATATAGTGTTGTGGACCTAACTTGGTACTATAGTTTTTACAAATGTGCAGATGCTCTCCATTGCCACGTACAGTTCCTATATGTGGAGCATTATCATTGTAACAATTTCTCTCACTATTTTCCGCAAAGTTATTTTCCTGTTGAAAAATTTCATGATTGAGCTAGGTTTTATATTCATAACTGGAGTTCATCTAGTCAACCACCTTTACTTATTAATTTCACATCCAATTTACATATATATACTAGTAGTTTTATTATTATTTTTTATTAGTAGTATTTCTAGCATTTACGAATATACTGTAGGTTAGTAGTAACATTTTCCTTTATAGTCCGATTGTAGCTGTATTTCATTCATGACTGACATCAGTGTCAATATTTCATCTAAATTTGGAGTCCAGCTGTCTCGGTAATGATCCTATCCTTTTACCTCAACATCTGTTAGTGGGGATAATTTCTGATTTTTCTATCATAAATTCCAAATTTGAGGTTATGTTGAAATTAAGGTCACAACACTCCTAACTTATAGCACAAACCTTGCACACTTTTCTGAGTCTTCTCTCGGACAAAGGTTTATGCTAACAGTTCTACAGCCCAGATATCTACATTCCTTTCTGATACTTCAACTGGGCCGCAGCTCAACAAGATATGAAGAAATCTGGGAGGTATAGCTTGGCGTCTTGTAGTAGCTTTATACTGGGTCAGACACTGGTCTTCTTCCAGCCGCTCTGATTCCCTCCAGTCTAAAGTTATGTTTGACAAGCAAACCGCAGTTTGCCTACAATGACACACTATTCTCGATCTGTCTATTTAAAATACTGGATGTTGTGATAGTACGCTGAGACAGCCAAACGCCAAAAAAAAATATATGTTTTGTATATAGTAGTATGTTAGTTTGTTTTTTGTAATAAACATATTATCTATGCTTGTGTCCTTTGTGTATAAATAAGGAAATAGGATGCCAATTCTTTATATAAAATTTTGACTTGCCCTCTTTTGGAAGACAAGTAATAACTCCTTGTCTTTGGGTCACAGATAAATGACCTTTTTCATATCCATGATTGAAGGATCTAATCAAAAACAGATTTATATCTTTCCAAAAGAATTTATAAAATTCAGTGGTAAAACCATCCATACCAGGAGACTTACCATTTTTCATAAGCTTTAGTGCAAAAAGGGTTTCTTGGGGAGTTAGTTCCCCTTCTACATATATGTCTAATTTTTTATCTTGTTTTAATTTAGAAATACAATGTATATGGATTATTACCTTCAAAAAAATATTTCAAGTGTTCATCTGTGAAAATGGTCCCTCTACTTTCATATAGAGTTTGATAGAATAATTTTGTTGTACTAAAATATCCTTCTGATGTGTAACTTCAGTATTATTCTCCAAAATTAATTTTGGAATAATTTTTTCGGTGTAGTGTCTTTTTTCAAGATTGCAAAAGTAATGAGTACTTCTTTCACCTTCTATGTTCCATTTAGCTTTAGCTCTTGTAATTATACCTTTGACTTTTTCTTCCCTTATATTTTTTAACTCGGATTCTAATTTAGAAATTTAATATTTTCTCTCTTTTTTCTTAAAGGTAGAGTATGGTATGGTTTTACCACGTAGCATAGTTTTTAAGGTTTCCCAAAACAGCTGGTCATCAATACTGAACTTAATATCAAACATGTTCTCATTATCTTCTGTTTTGTATTGACCAATTACCTCGGCTATACAATCTTTTAAAATTCTAAAAATTCTAATATATTCTTCATCCTGCAAGAGACGATTATTGAACTTCCAAGTTCCCTTCTTACCCCTCTCGTGTTCTGTAAACTGAAATGCCAGATACACTGGTGAGTGGTCAGACCTATATGCTACATCAATATTAGACTCATGAATAAATGATTGAAGAAGAGAAGAAATAAGGAAATACCGGTAATCTAGCCTAGTTTATTCTTTAACAGGACTTCTCCATGTATACCTCTTTATATCAGGATTAAGTTCTCGAAAAGAGTCAACTAAGTCAAGCTGCTCCATCATAAAGTGAATTTGTTTTTGTGTTTTTTCATTATTTTTATGCATATAATTCAACATATCCATACTATAGTCAAGAGGCACATTCCAATCGCCACCAATTATTACTGATGAGTTACCTAAACTTTCAATTATACTTGTAGATTTGTAAAAAATTGAGGCTCATCATTATTCGGCCCATATACTGCTACCAGTGTCCAAAGAGTATCATTAATTCTAACGCTCAAAATGATAAAGTTCCCGTCACTATCTTTTACTTCCTTCTCAATATGATATTGAAATGTGTTTCGAAATAAAATTGCTACGTCCCTAGTATTACTGGACTGAGAGCTAAATTGTATATCGTTACCTCATTCTGATCTCCAGTATGGTTCAGTTTCATTTTTACTATGTGTATCAAATAAAAAAGAAACATCATAGTTTTGTCTATACTTTAAAAATATGTCTCGTCTCTTTATTTTATCTGATGAAAGCCCCCTACAATTGATACTACCAATATTTAACAATGCCATAGCTGTAGATATTCCTAATACATATCCATAAAAATGTTGCTTCATAAGAGTGTGTTCACGAAAGCCAATGTTTCATACAGATCATGTTTTATATATAGAAAAACCCTACAAATGCAGCCCCCCAATGAAAATTTCTTCCTCATAATGAATGAAGAAAACAAAATAACTAGAACTGTGAGTAACCTCACTGAGTGATACCCCCCGCTTGCATTACTATGATGTTCAAACTTTGGAATACAGGTATATTAGCAAGTTAATTATCTCCCCTTCTAAATTTTAGACAGCAACGGTATTCCTTCATGCACATCTGCAGGTTGTGTACTACAACTGTGTAAAGTTTCATAAAACTTCAATAAGCCGTTTAGGAGGAGTTGCGCTTACAAGGTACACAACCCCCCCTTTTTATGAAAGTATAAGTTGAATTGTCTCCCCTTCTCAATTTTAGACAGCAACAGTGTTCCTTCATGCACATCTGCAGGTTGTGTACTACAACTGTGTAAAGTTTCATAAAAAATCAATAAGCAGCTTAGTAGGAGTTGTGCTTACAAGGTACATGCCCCCCGCCCTTTTCGTGAAAGTATAAGTTGAATTATCTCCCCTTTTAAATTTTGGACAGCAACCATATTCCTTCATGCACATATGCAGGTAGTGTACTACTACTGTGTAAAGTTTCACAAAATTCCAATAAGCCGTTTAGGAGGAGTTGCGCTTACAAGGTACACAACCCCCCTTTTTGTGAAAGTATAAGTTGAATTATCTCCCCTTCTAAATTTTAGACAGCAACCATATTCCTTCATGCATATCTGCAGGTAGTGTACTACAAATGTGTAAAGTTTCATAAAAACCCAATACGTCGTTTAGGAGGAGTTGCGTTTACAAGGTACATGGACGGAGGGACAGGGTGATTCCTATATACCCCCCAAAACTTTGTTTGCGGGGGGTATAATAATATATTTTAAGACGACAGACGACTGACAAATTGAAAGTGTGTTGAAGACAGGCTTGAGCTCAAAACACCGTTAAAAACAAAAGTTATACCTTGAGCTTTCTCTGTGTACTTAATACTCGACAAATATTATTCATAAATTATACATGTATGCTGTATGCACTAATCTGAACGGGTACAGGACGTTTCGTCCATAGTACCAGTTCGGCCACACTTTAAAAAGACGTTTCGGCCATGGTTTTATTTATGTTGTTTTATGTGTTATTTATAACAATATCATGCATTAATAATCATATTGAATAAAAAAATAGATAAAAAATTGAAAAACGATATAGTTTAGCAAATATTATCACTATTCTTCTTTTACCAATCGCGGCAATGTGCAGGTCCACATGAAGAGAAGAAACCAAAATCTACATTTTACATAGCTGTAAGTCTTATAAATCTGAAATAACGCAAAATAAACATGTAAAAGTACTGCATTACTTTGTAGATGATATCTAATGACTTAAATGATATTTATAAGTAAATTTTATTGATGTCTTAGTTCTCACGGAGTGAAAATATACAAGAAAGATCGGCGCGATTTACTTCCGGTTTACCAAAATAGAAACGAGTAACTTTTATACGCAATACTTTTAAGAACTCAATAAACAAATGATTTTGTTGTTATGAATAAAGGTTTATATTACACAATACATTGATTTTCAGCTTTTTTCTGGTCTGAAATACTCAAATACTATTCATGAGTTATTTGGGAAAAATAATATTTCATATTTCAGTCGAAAAGAACTATAAAAGTTACTCGTCTCTATTTTGGTAAACCGGAAGTAAATCGCGCCGATATTTCATGTATGATTTTCACTCCGTGAGAACTAAAACATCAATAAAATTTACTTATAAATATCATTTAAGTCATTTAATATCAACTACAAAGTAATGCAATACTTTTACATGTTCATTTTGCGTTATTTCAGTAGTTGACTCTAGTCGATTCTAGTATCACCGACCATTTTCAGTACTTTATTTTAAAAAAAAATGATTTAACAAATATTATCATTGTTCTTCTTTTCCCAATCTCTGCCATTTGCAGATCGACACGAAGAAAAGAAGTCATAATCTATGATTTCCTTAGTTTTGAGTGTTACCTATATGAAAATCTGGAATTAATCATAATTTTCTGTACTTTATTACAATTTTTTTTTATTTAAAACGATATATTTCAGCAAATATTACCATTGTTCTTCTTTTCCCAATCGCAGCGATTTGCAGATCTGAAAATCGTGGCAATTGAGAGAAGAAGAATAATGGGGCGCTGATTTGGTTAATAAACTTATTTCTATTTCTATATAATAATTTTGTTTATATTAATCATGAAATTTCGGAATATTAATGTTTAAACCATTTTATGATTAATGATCAATATAAACTGGAGGATTTAAAACCGGGGCAGGTATTTTTCAGTAGTTTATATAAGGTATAACTTTTGAACAGAATGAGATATGTTCATGATGTAAATTCCATAATAAAGAAGAGATTAAAGGTTTTAATTTGATATAATGTTTTTTTTTTTAATATTGACATTTGATACCCGATTGTGGCAAGACAGTATTTTTCAATCGCGGAAATGACGATAAATTGTATCAAAATTTTTGTTTTGATCACCTATAACTCTTTATAAATCAAATGTCTGTCAAATAAATGTTACACCATTTCAAAGCTTATATGATATGCGTACGTGTAATTACCATGATTACTATAAAAATAATTCCCCTAAGAATAAATACTAAAAGGTACAGACTACGACACTCGGTTTTTTCATCCATACTTCCGAAAATAACAAAGTAAATAAATGGTCAGTCATCTCGACGCCAATATGTAATGCGCATATGCATCACTGTGATGTGTATTACCATGATTAATTTTAAAAAATCCCCTATTAATCCATACTAAAGTACAGACTACGACATTCCGTTTCTTTATACATACTTATTAAATATAAACTATGGCCGAAATGGTTTGTGGACGAAACGTACTATGGCCGAACCGGAGTGTGGACGAAACGTCTCGAAAGCATCTGAACAGGCAGAAAAGTGATCAAGTTGCATTGGTAAAAAAAAACAATACTAAACACTGTATTGATTCTATTGCAGATAAATTATCAACACAATCTACTTTAAGTCCTGCTCTAAGAATATAAAACTAATACATGTATTGTGTCATACAGACTTGTAATCTTCTGTCAAGAGGAGACTCCACCCCCCCCCCCCCCCTCTTTTTTTTTACTATCTGAAGATAATAAAAATCTGCATATAATACTTGGGTCTGGGTCGAGATAAAAAAAAAAAAAAAAAAGTGCAGATAAAATATATACGAACTAAATATGTAGCAAGGTAAATTGTGACCCACTTATCCCTATGGGCTATTGCCCTAACGGCCTGGTGGCTGCGACAGTCACATGGCAATTATAAACTGCTGCCAATCAGGGTGAAACATTGACACACAGTAGTTCTAAAATGGATTATACATGATAATTGTGTTTGTATGTTTTACCTCTTACCAGAAAAACTATCGTTATATCATTATGATTAAAATAAGAGAGAAAAAAGTAAGCTGCATGTTCCCCATGTTTTGTTTACAGAATTAACTTCCGGTATACTATTCCCAGTCGACCTCGGATCAGAGGCTTTTGATTGGTCGACATTACATATATAACTTTATGCAACTTAGCCATGTGAACGTGTTTATCGCATACCAAGACCTTATAACTTATAATTTCAAAAACTTATAAGGCATTAATTTAATGAAAGAAAAAAAAAACACACCATATAAAGAAAAGTGTCACAACTTCTGAATAAAATAAACAAAGAAGAAGAAAAAATACAATAAAAAATTAAAAACTACAGTTTCAAAAATAGAGAGAAAGCATCAAGCTTTAATATAAACAATACGTCAAATATATATATGTATGTAAATACCCAAAAAAATAATAATCTGGAAATTTCCCTTTTTCTATTACCGTCAATGTTCACTATTTCACATGTCCGTAGAAAAAAAAATCAACACTGAAGACTGTAACAAATGAGACAATGGGATGAACTTTATTAAGTTATGTTGTCCTCAGGTAAACAAACGGGTACTCTTTCATGTAGACAAGTTTTGTCTTTCTTGCAATTATACCAGGTTAACAAAACTTTACATTTCATAATTCTCCCTTGTTTATGAAATTATCAACAAGATTTTCACTCTGTTTTACTTCTGAACAATTTGAATGTCAAAGTAAAATGTTGACTCGTAAATTCTTAGGATTTTCTAGATGCCATTCTTACTAACACTTTCAATGGATTATTGACATTGTTTATGCTAATTTCATTACTGACCTATATTGTCTATATTTCATAAACGTTTGCTTCATTACCATGGCTATTCATTAAAATAAAAAAAAGCGAAAAAGTTATCCCGAAACTCATACTGCGTAAGCAAAACTTTACATTTCTCTATTTTTTTCTCGTTCCTTCACTTTATGAAATATAAAATTACATACATTGTGTACTTTTCTGCTGTATCAATCTCTTTATCTTTGTCAGGAACATCTGTAAACCAAACATTTGATGATAATAGATAGAATGACTTAATAAACGTAAGAGAAACATAATGGACAATCCACAGAAACTGGCAACATATAAAGGGTACACAAGACACAAGACGAAGACAAACAAAACACAACACAATTATTAACACAACAGTATGTGGTCAAAAGTATTGCCACATGTAAAAAAAAATCCCTATGCAATCAACCAAAACCATATTTTTTCAAAAAATTATTGTGAAGTCATTTCTGGAAAGATTTTAGCAAATATTACACCAAAACATTCAGAATTATCTATATATTGACTGTTTATTTGCTCATTATGTTTATAGGAGTGGTTTTCATTAAAGACCGGTTTCCTGTTTGAATTTTCTTCATTTCCTTGTACATTTGATCGATGTTATATTATAAATGCATCATAATTATTCAGGTTTAGAAATAAAGAATGGAGAATACACACAGGTGATAAAAAAAACATTGTACTGCATGTCAAATAATTAATAAGCTGTAGTAAGAAAGAAACAAACAAGTTTGTGTGATTTTAGAGGAAGCAGCATACTTATAGGTAACTGCGGAACCGCAGCCATTTATGGTCCTTTTTTCTTTCTTTTTTGGCAGACCATAGGGCTACGGATTTCACCCTATCAACAATTTGCTGAACTGCGACAGTAATTTTCACAACAAAACACTTTGTGAGAACGAAGTCATGTGGATAACTCGTTTCGTTACAATGATTGCCTGTGGTGGCCATGTTTGTTAATAGATCGAGACAAAATGTGTAATCTTTAGAGAGAACCTTCCATAGATGCTTCCTACCAAGTTTCAGTTCATTTGGCTCTGGGGTTTCAGAGGACAAGATTAAAATGTGAAAGTTAACGGCCGACGGACACCAAGTGATGACAAAAGCTCACATTGCCTTTGGCAAGGCGAGCCAAAAATAAAATGTCACAAAATATTGTATGTTTCTTCGGCACATAATCGTCATATGAAACTTTTCAGTGTACAAACTAAACACTTGACGTCAACTCACAACATGCATATTTAATTGCGAATAAAATCCATTTATACTTTTTTCCAAAGATGTCTTTGTTGTCTATCGTATCGTTTTAATTGACATGTTGAATTTAAAAAAAATTAATATGGCGGCTCAATATGGCTAGAACCTTTAGTCACTCCATGTCAATTGAGGATTAGCCAAAGAAAAACTTGCTAACTAATAATTGCATCATAGTTTATTTATATGCTTACAATGCAATTAATTTACAATTAGCAAGCAATAGGTATCAGTTAATTTAAACCCCTACAATTAACAAGCAGTAGGTATCAGTTAATTTCTATGTTTACAATATCAAGCAATAGGCATGGATTTATTTCACGTCTTCATTTTACAATTTATTTACTACACCATTAATAATAAACCTCGAAGAAATAAAAACAGCTCGAACACATGGGATAAGAAGGGCTATAGGACACCCTCCCTCTTTCATATTCGCTAGCCAATGGATACGACCCCCTCATCCCCCTCTTCATCACTTGTTGTGGTGTTAGCTACAAATTCGTAATTCGCGTACACAGCCATAAGTAATTATAATACGATTTTCAGCCAATCGGCAAAAGTCATTAATTTCATCTCATGCCAAAATATGTACACAGTTAACTGAAAGCACTAAGCATATGACAAAAACATCTTGTGCATTTTTGGAAGTTCCTAATGGGATATTTTGCATTTTGGAAGTTCTTCATGTGATTTTTTGCATTTTTGGAAGAAACTCACAGGATGTTTTTGAAATTCTTCATAGGATTTGTTGGAAGTTCTCTATGGAATTTTCTGCATTTTTGGAAGTTCCTCATGGGATTGTGTGAATTTTGGAAGTTCCTTATGAGATTTTGTGCATTATTGGAAGTTCCTAGTGGGATTTTTTGCATTTATGGAAGTTCCTCGTGGGATTTTGTGCATTATTTGAAGTCAATCATGGGATTTTGTGCATTTTCAGATCATCGTGGGATTTTGTGCATTATTTGAAGTCAATCATGGGATTTTTTGCATTTTCGGAAGATCCTCGTGGGATTTTGTGCATATTTGGAAGTTTCTCCTGTGATTTTGGGCATTTTTGGAAGTTCCTCGTTGGATTTTGTGCATTTTTGGAAGTTCTCTTGGGATTGTGTATATTTGAGAGTTCTTCGTGGGATTGTGTACATTTTTGAAATTCCTCCTGGAATTTTGTGCATTATTCGAAGTCAATCATGGGATTTTGTGCATTTTCGGAAGATGCTCGTGGGATTTTGTGCATTATTTGAAGTCATTCATGAGATCTTGTGCATTTTCGGAAGATGCTCGTGGGATTTTGTGCATATTTGGAAGTTTCTCTTCGGAATTTGTGCATTTTTGGAAGTTCCTCATGGGATTTTGTGCATTTTTGGAAGTTCTTTGTGGGATTTTGTGCCTTTTTGGAAGTTCCTCATGGGATTTTGTGCATTTTTGGAAGATCCTGGTGGAGTTTTGTGCATAATTGGAAGTTCCTCATGGGATTTGGCTCACTTTTGGAAGTTCCTCGTGGGATTTTGTGCATATTTGGAAGTTCCTCATGTGATTTTGTGCAGTTTTGGAAGTTCCTCGTGAGATTTTGTGCATTTTTGGAAGTTCCTTGTAGGATTGTGCATATTTGAGAGTTCCTCATTGGATTGTGTACATTTTGGAAGTTCCTCATGAAATTTTGTGCATTTTTGGAAGATCCTCGTGGGATTTTGTGCACATTTTGGAAGTTCCTCATGGGATTTTGTGCATTTTTGGAATTTCCGCATATCATTTTGTGCATTTTTGGAAGTTCCTCATGGGATTTTGTACATTTTTGGAATTTTCTCATGGCAAACCATACACGTGTCCATTTCATCCTTTCACTTTTTCTCTACAAAATATGTGTTTTTGCAACATGCATACTGATTGATTGCGGCTATCGCTGGCTACAACCAGTTCAAAACGTCATCCTGTAATCACGAATATCCGGGTAACACAGCCAAGGTTGAGGCGGAGGAGACGGATCATAACATTTGTCTGGCGAAGATGTCCCTCATTAGGACTAAGCCAAATCATTTTTATGATATGATATGATTTTTCACATATATTTTATTTTAACAATTTCTACTGCAAGTAAGCTTTAGTTAGGGTGAATTATTGATGATAGCACTATCTTGAGGACATTATGATTTATTTTTTTTAAACATTCGTAGATAGAAATATATGAAAAAAATACCTAATTGTTATGCTTTTTTGATATAGTACATACAATAAAATGTGCAATTCTATTTATCTTGATTTTTTCCCTATTTGAAAATGCAGCTAAAAACTAGAACTGAGTGACCTCACTGAGTGATACCACCAGCTTGCAATACTATGATGTTCAAATTTTGGAATACAGGTATATTAGCAAGTTACCTATGAAAAAAGAACGGATATGGAGTAATGTCAAGGAGACAACATCCCATCTCCAAAATAAACTAACCAAGAACATACATCTAGGGGTCGCCACAAGGTCTTCAACAAAGTGGGATTGTTTAAAATCAATACGGTTTCATCAGTATACATGAGGATTACAACATTTCCTAACTTTTGTACAAGAGGATATAGGTCACATCAAATGTTATTGATTCAAAATTAAGTATTTATTCTTGAGTAGTTTTTATATTGCAAATATCCAGATGTGAAAAGGTCAATTAAAATCTTATTTCATTCAGGAATAGTTATGCATACATCACCTTCCAAATATTTGACAAGAACCATATTCCTTCATGCACATCTGCAGGCAGTGTATCACAACTGTGTAAAATTTCATTTAAATCCAATGAGCCGTTTAGGAGGAGTTGTGCTTACAAGCCCATCTCTCCATACAGAACGTATTTCAGAGTATAAGTTAAATTACCCCCCCTTCCAAATTTTGGACAGCAACCATATTCCTTCATGCACATCTGCAGGTAGTGTATTACAACTGTGTAAAGTTTCATAAAAATCTTCAATCAGCTGTTTAGTAGGAGTTGCGCTTACAAGGTACATGCCCTCCTTCTTTTCGTGAAAGTACAAGTTGAATTATCTCCCCTTCCAAATGTTGGACTGCGACCATATTTCTTTATGTACATCTGCAGGTAGTCTACTACAAATGTGTAAAGTTTCACAAAAATCCAATAACAGTTTAGGAGGAGTTGCTCTTACAAGGTACACGACCCCCCTTTTCGTGAAAGTATAAGTTAAATTATCTCCCCTTCTAAATTTTAGACAACAACGGTATTCCTTCATGCACATCTGCAGGTTGTGTACTACAACTGTGTAAAGTTTCATAAAAATTCAATAAGCAGTTTAGTAGGAGTTTCGCTTACAAGGTACATGTCCCCACCCCCCTTTTCGTGAAAGTACAAGTTGAATTATCTCCCCTTTTAAATTTTGGACAACAACCATATTCCTGCATGTACATCTGCAGGTAGTGTACTACAACTGTGTAAAGTTTCATAAAAATCTAATAAGTCGCTTAGCAGGAGTTGCACTTACAAGGTACATGTCCCCCCCCCTTTTCGCGAAAACATAAGTTGAATTATCTCGCCTTTTAAATTTTGGACAGCAACCATATTCCTTCATGCACATCTGCAGGTAGTGTACTACCAATGTGTAAAGTTTCATAAAAATCCAATAAGCGGTTTAGGAGGAGTTGCGCTTACAAGGTACATGGACGGACGGACAGGGTGATTCCTATATACCCCCAAACTTTGCTTGCGGGAGTATAATAAACAGTTATTCCACTCGGAAAATCAAGGGGCATATCTCCAAAACGGATAAAGCGGTAAAGTCAGAAATCGAATTTGACATTCCTATGATTACTGACCTAGTTTTTACATTTCAAATGATTTGCTAAGGGGGAACATAAGATATTGAGTGGAAACCAAATGTGTGAGGGACGTACAGACATACGTACTGAAATAGGTAAAACTAATTATCTCCAGCTTCTGGAATGGGAATAATTACATACATCATCACCGATAAACTATGTTTTTGAAAGAACTAGTTAATTCACATTTTAAGTTCCAGTTAGTGTCCATAGCAACAACTGGTGGACACTCCAATCGGTACGATTTTAACTTGAGCAAACATCGGCGCTGGTCACTATGCTTAGTGGGTCAGTATAATAATATTATTATCAAACCTCTGTGGAGTTTCGCTAAGGAAAACTGACTTATCAAATATTAACATGAATGTACATTTTCCAAAGGAACATATAGACCAAATAACATCAAATTGATCCAGATGTAGTGTTTATAGAAAGAAGATTGCCGCAGTGCTGCTGGATAGGGACCGTTTCGCACTCATTTAGGGTATATATGATCATTATTAAAGACCCTATGGTGATAATGAAATGTAGAATGACAAGCAGAACGCCGTTCCTTTACTTTAATTTGTGTCTAAGTGAAAAAGTGGATAGTATCCCATGTTCACTTACATCCGCATTCTTTCTTACCAGACATATATTACAAAATATTCCTTTAAAGCATGCTTTGATTATAATATTGTAACCAAAAGGATCTCAGTTTTCGTATTTAATGCTATAATTTTGTTTTATGTTGATTTTACTTACTTTCTCTAAAGACATCGCCATAAAGCAAATATTTCGGGGTTGACTCGTTAAATCCATAAATACAGCGATAAGTAACATTTAAGTCTGCTTCAGACAGATTGCGGATAACAACACCAAACCCATCTTTATTATATGTTCCATGGTATTTCAGTTTGGGATCATTTGAAAATGTTTTTACATCCAGAATTATCGACTTAGGTCCAACAAACCATCCTGCCGGCTCACTGCAGCAGTTTTCAACGGGACAAAACAATATCAAATTCTGTCCATAAGCAGTTACCTTTTCTTTTACAACCCACTGAAGTTGACCTGAATAAAACAAAATAAATAACGATGCAATACAATTATTGAATGATTGATACTGATACTATTGGGCTTTGTCAAATCATGCAAGAAACATTATTCAACGAGACCGTAGGCCAAGAAGAAGGTTGCATTTCTTGGGTTGATATATCTTTTGATTATAGCAGTATAATATTTTGTGTAGAAGGTAACATAAAGCTAAAGCACAATGTTCCCTGATATTTTCACCAGGGCAATATCACTTCAAATCATGACGTCATTGATGTGTTAAGATGGTGATTTCGTCATTTTATGTTTTTAAAGTTATGCTTTACAAATAAGAATATTGATTAATAGTATCATGATATCCCTTGCAGAAAATTAATTGCACCTAAAAGATCATGCAATTCTGCTTTAAAGAATATTCATCATTATTATACTTGGTGTAAGTTTCTGCAGTGATATTTGGTACTGTAATATTTTGTCATATTACCTAGGTAATATTTTGGCATATTACCTGGACAATTAGACACTTAGTATAATAATGATATTAATGTGGTCTTGTTCAGGTAATATGCCAAAATATTACCCAGGTCTGAGAGACATATTATCCTCCCCTTCGGTCAGATAATATGTCTCTCAGATCTGGGTAATATTTTGGCATATTAGCTGGACAAGACCACATTATCATATAAATATTTGTGCAATAGCCCTATGATATTAACTGAAATTAAAAAATAAATAATTGTGTTATTGAAAAAACAAAATTTTCAAAATATTTCTGTTGTACATGCTATTTATCTCATTTTAGTTTACTATACCAGATTGAAAGAATAGATAATAATATAATCTACAAAAAATCTTAATCAGCACAACACACATGTATTTTGAATGATAAACGATCATGAAATGCATTTTAACTAATAATTATAAAGCTGTATTCCACTGGGTGTATGGACAATAACAGAAAAATGAAGCTGTATTAACATGTGTGCATGGACAATAGCAGAAAAATGAAGCTGTATTACCCTGGGTGTATGGACAATAACAGAAAAATGAAGCTGTATTACCCTGGGTGTATGGATAACAACAGAAAAATAAAGTTATATTACCCTGGGTGTTTGGTCAATAAAAGAAAAAATGAAGCTGTATTCCCCTGGGTGTACGGACAATAAAAGACAAATGAAGCTGTATTACCCTGTGTGTATGGACAATAACAGACAAATGACGCTGTATTACCCTGTGTGCATGGACAATAACAGAAAAATGAAGCTGTATTCCCCTGGGTGTATGAACAATAACAGAAAAATGAAGATCTATTACCCTGGGTGTATGAACAATAACAGAAAAATGAAGCTGTATTACCCTGGGTGTATGAACAATAACAGAAAAATGAAGCTGTATTCCCTTGGGTGTATGGACAATAACAGAAAAATGAAGCTGTATTCCCCTGGGTGTATGAACAATAACAGAAAAATGAAGATGTATTACCGTGGATGTATGGACAATAACAGAAAAATGAAGCTGTATTACCCTGGCTGTATGGACAATAACAGAAAAATGAAGCTGTATTACCCTGGGTGTATGGACAATAACAGAAAAATGAAGCTGTATTTCCCTGGGTGTATGGACAATAACAGAAAAATGAAGCTGTATTACCCTGGGTGTATCGACAATAACAGAACAATGAAGCTGTATTACCCTGGGTGTATGGACAATAAAAGACAAATGAAGCTGCATTATCCTGGGTGTATGGACAATAACAGAAACAAGAAGCTGTATTACCCTGTGTGCATGGCCAATAACAGAAAAATGAAGCTGTATTCCCCTGGGTGTATGGACAATAACAGAAAAATGAAGCTGTATCACCCTGTGTGTATGGACAATAACAGACAAATGAAGCTGTATTACCCTGGGTGTATGGAAAATAACAGAAAAATGAAGCTTACAGTATTACCCTGTGTGCATGGACAATAACAGAAAAATGAAGCTGTATTACCCTAGGAGCATGGACAATAACAGAAAAATGAAGCTGTATTACCCTGTATGTATGGACAATAATAGACAAATGAAGCTGTATTCCCCTGGGTGTATAGACAATAACAGACAAATGAAGCTGTATTCCCCTGGGTGTATAGACAATAACAAACAAATGAAGCTGTATTACCCTGGGTGTATGGACAATAACAGAAAAATGAAGCTGTATTACCCTGGGTGTATGGACAATAACAGAAAAATGAAGCTGTATTACCCTGGGTGTATGGACAATAACAGAAAAATGAAGCTGTATTCCCCTGGGTGTATGGACAATAACAGAAAAATGAAGCTGTATTTCCCTGGGTGTATGGACAATAATAGAAAAATGAAGCTGTATTACCCTGGGTGTATCGACAATAACAGAACAATGAAGCTGTATTCCCTGGGTGTATGGACAATAAAAGACAAATGAAGCTGCATTATCCTGGGTGCATGGACAATAACAGAAAAAAGAAGCTGTATTACCCTGTGTGTATGGCCAATAACAGAAAAATGAAGCTGTATTCCCCTGGGTGTATGGACAACAACAGAAAAATGAAGCTGTATCACCCTGTGTGTATGGACAATAACAGACAAATGAAGCTGTATTACCCTGGGTGTATGGACAATAACAGAAAAATGAAGCTTAGAGTATTACCCTGTGTGCATGGACAATAACAGAAAAATGAAGCTGTATTACCCTGGGTGTATGGACAATAACAGGAAAATGAAGCTGTATTACCCTGGGTGTATGGACAATAACAGAAAAATAAAGCTGTATTACCCTGGGTGTATGGACAATATCAGAAAAATGAAGCTGTATTCCCCTGGGTGCATAGACAAACAGAAAAATGAAGCTGTATGACCCTGGAGGTATGGAAAATAACACAAAAATGGAGCTGTATTCCCCTGGGTGCATAAACAATAACAGAAAAATGAAGCTGCATTCCCCTGGGTGTATAGACAATAACAGAAAAATGAAGCTGTATTCCCCTGGGTGTATGGACAACAACAGAAAAATGAAGCTGTATCACCCTGTGTGTATGGACAATAACAGAAAAATGAAGCTGTATTACCCTGGGTGTATGGACAATAACAGAAAAATGAAGCTGTATTACCCTGGATGTATGGACAATATCAGAAAAATGAAGCTGTATTACCCTGGGTGTATGGACAATAACAGAAAAATGAAGCTGTATTACCCTGGGTGTATGGACAATATCAGAAAAATGAAGCTGTATTCCCCTGGGTGCATAGACAATATCAGAAAAATGAAGCTGTATTCCCCTGGGTGCATAGACAAACAGAAAAATGAAGCTGTATGACCCTGGGGGTATGGAAAATAACACAAAAATGGAGCTGAATTCCCCTGGGTGTATAGACAATAACAGAAAAATGCAACTGTATTCCCCTGGGTGCATAAACAATAACAGAAAAATAAAGCTGTATTCCTCTGGGTGTATAGACAATAACAAACAAATGAAGGTATTCCCCTAGGTGCATGGACAATAACAGAAAAATGAAGCTGTATTACCCTGTATGTATGGACAATAATAGACAAATGAAGCTGTATTCCCCTGGGTGTATAGACAATAACAGAAAAATGAAGCTGTATTCCCCTGGGTGTATAGACAATAACAAACAAATGAAGCTGTATTACCCTGGGTGTATGGACAATAACAGAAAAATGAAGTTGTATTACCCTGGGTGTATGGACAATAACAGAAAAATGAAGCTGTATTCCCCTGGGTGTATGGACAATAACAGAAAAATGAAGCTGTATTCCCCTGGGTGTATGGACAATAACAGAAAAATAAAGCTGTATTCCTCTGGGTGTATAGACAATAACAAACAAATGAAGGTATTCCCCTAGGTGCATGGACAATAACAAAAAAATGAAGCTGTATTACCCTGTATGTATGGACAATAATAGACAAATGAAGCTGTATTCCCCTGGGTGTATAGACAATAACAGACAAATGAAGCTGTATTACCCTAGGAGCATGGACAATAACAGAAAAATGAAGCTGTATTACCCTGTATGTATGGACAATAACAGACAAATGAAGCTGTATTCCCCTGGGTGTATAGACAATAACAGACAAATGAAGCTGTATTCCCCTGGGTGTATAGACAATAACAAACAAATGAAGCTGTATTACCCTGGGTGTATGGACAATAACAGAAAAATGAAGCTGTATTACCCTGGGTGTATGGACAATAACAGAAAAATGAAGCTGTATTCCCCTGGGTGTATGGACAATAACAGAAAAATGAAGCTGTATTCCCCTGGGTGTATAGACAATAACAGAAAAATGAAGCTGTATTTCCCTGGGTGTATGGACAATAACAGAAAAATGAAGCTGTATTACCCTGGGTGTATCGACAATAACAGAACAATGAAGCTGTATTCCCTGGGTGTATGGACAATAAAAGACAAATGAAGCTGCATTATCCTGGGTGTATGGACAATAACAGAAAAAAGAAGCTGTATTACCCTGTGTGTATGGCCAATAACAGAAAAATGAAGCTGCATTACCCTGGGTGTATGGACAATAACAGAAAAATGAAGCTGTATCACCCTGTGTGTATGGACAATAACAGAAAAATGAAGCTGTATTACCCTGGGTGTATGGACAATAACAGAAAAATGAAGCTTACAGTATTACCCTGTGTGCATGGACAATAACAGAAAAATGAAGCTGTATTCCCCTGGGTGTATGGACAATAACAGAAAAATGAAGCTGTATTTCCCTGGGTGTATGGACAATAATAGAAAAATGAAGCTGTATTACCCTGGGTGTATCGACAATAACAGAACAATGAAGCTGTATTCCCTGGGTGTATGGACAATAAAAGACAAATGAAGCTGCATTATCCTGGGTGCATGGACAATAACAGAAAAAAGAAGCTGTATTACCCTGTGTGTATGGCCAATAACAGAAAAATGAAGCTGTATTCCCCTGGGTGTATGGACAATAACAGAAAAATGAAGCTGTATCACCCTGTGTGTATGGACAATAACAGACAAATGAAGCTGTATTACCCTGGGTGTATGGACAATAACAGAAAAATGAAGCTTAGAGTATTACCCTGTGTGCATGGACAATAACAGAAAAATGAAGCTGTATTACCCTGGGTGTATGGACAATAACAGGAAAATGAAGCTGTATTACCCTGGGTGTATGGACAATAACAGAAAAATAAAGCTGTATTACCCTGGGTGTATGGACAATATCAGAAAAATGAAGCTGTATTCCCCTGGGTGCATAGACAAACAGAAAAATGAAGCTGTATGACCCTGGAGGTATGGAAAATAACACAAAAATGGAGCTGTATTCCCCTGGGTGCATAAACAATAACAGAAAAATGAAGCTGCATTCCCCTGGGTGTATAGACAATAACAGAAAAATGAAGCTGTATTCCCCTGGGTGTATGGACAACAACAGAAAAATGAAGCTGTATCACCCTGTGTGTATGGACAATAACAGAAAAATGAAGCTGTATTACCGTGGGTGTATGGACAATAACAGAAAAATGAAGCTGTATTACCCTGGGTGTATGGACAATAACAGAAAAATAAAGCTGTATTACCCTGGGTGTATGGACAATATCAGAAAAATGAAGCTGTATTCCCCTGGGTGCATAGACAAACAGAAAAATGAAGCTGTATGACCCTGGGGGTATCGAAAATAACACAAAAATGGAGCTGAATTCCCCTGGGTGTATAGACAATAACAGAAAAATGCAACTGTATTCCCCTGGGTGCATCAACAATAACAGAAAAATAAAGCTGTATTCCTCTGGGTGTATAGACAATAACAAACAAATGAAGGTATTCCCCTAGGTGCATGGACAATAACAAAAAAATGAAGCTGTATTACCCTGTATGTATGGACAATAATAGACAAATGAAGCTGTATTCCCCTGGGTGTATAGACAATAACAGACAAATGAAGCTGTATTCCCCTGGGTGTATAGACAATAACAGACAAATGAAGCTGTATTCCCCTGGGTGTATAGACAATAACAAACAAATGAAGCTGTATTACCCTGGGTGTATGGACAATAACAGAAAAATGAAGTTGTATTACCCTGGGTGTATGGACAATAACAGAAAAATGAAGCTGTATTCCCCTGGGTGTATGGACAATAACAGAAAAATGAAGCTGTATTCCCCTGGGTGTATGGACAATAACAGAAAAATAAAGCTGTATTCCTCTGGGTGTATAGACAATAACAAACAAATGAAGGTATTCCCCTAGGTGCATGGACAATAACAGAAAAATGAAGCTGTATTACCCTGTATGTATGGACAATAATAGAAAAATGAAGCTGTATTCCCCTGGGTGTATAGACAATAACAGACAAATGAAGCTGTATTCCCCTGGGTGTATCGACAATAACAAACAAATGAAGCTGTATTACCCTGGGTGTATGGACAATAACAAAAAAATGAAGCTGTATTACCCTGGGTGTATGGACAATAACAGAAAAATGAAGCTGTATTCCCCTGGGTGTATGGACAATAACAGAAAAATGAAGCTGTATTCCCCTGGGTGTATGGACAATAACAGAAAAATGAAGCTGTATTTCCCTGGGTGTATGGACAATAACAGAAAAATGAAGCTGTATTCCCCTGGGTGTATGGACAATAACAGAAAAATGAAGCTGTATTTCCCTGGGTGTATGGACAATAACAGAAAAATGAAGCTGTATTACCCTGGGTGTATCGACAATAACAGAACAATGAAGCTGTATTCCCTGGGTGTATGGACAATAAAAGACAAATGAAGCTGCATTATCCTGGGTGTATGGACAATAACAGAAAAAAGAAGCTGTATTACCCTGTGTGTATGGCCAATAACAGAAAAATGAAGCTGCATTACCCTGGGTGTATGGACAATAACAGAAAAATGAAGCTGTATCACCCTGTGTGTATGGACAATAACAGACAAATGAAGCTGTATTACCCTGGGTGTATGGACAATAACAGAAAAATGAAGCTTACAGTATTACCCTGTGTGCATGGACAATAACAGAAAAATGAAGCTGTATTACCCTGGGTGTATCGACAATAACAGGAAAATGAAGCTGTATTACCCTGGGTGTATGGACAATAGCAGAAAAATAAAGCTGTATTACCCTGGGTGTATGGACAATATCAGAAAAATGAAGCTGTATTCCCCTGGGTGCATAGACAAACAGAAAAATGAAGCTGTATGACCCTGGGGGTATGGAAAATAACACAAAAATGGAGCTGAATTCCCCTGGGTGTATAGACAATAACAGAAAAATGCAACTGTATTCCCCTGGGTGCATAAACAATAACAGAAAAATGAAGCTGTATTCCCCTGGGTGTATAGACAATAACAAACAAATGAAGGTATTCCCCTAGGTGCATGGACAATAACAGAAAAATGAAGCTGTATTACCCTGTATGTATGGACAATAACAGAAAAATGAAGCTGTATTCCCCTGGGTGTATAGACAATAACAAACAAATGAAGGTATTCCCCTAGGTGCATGGACAATAACAGACAAATGAAGCTGTATTCCCCTGGGTGTATAGACAATAACAGACAAATGAAGCTGTATTCCCCTGGGTGTATAGAAAATAACAAACAAATGAAGCTGTATTCCCCTGGGTGTATAGACAATAACAAACAAATGAATCTGTATTCCCCTGGGTGTATAGACAATAACAGACAATTGAAGCTGTATTCCCCTGGGTGTATAAACAATAACAGACAAATGGAGCTGTATTCCCCTGGGGTGTATGGACAATAAGAAACAAATGAAGCTGTATTCTCCTGGATGTATAGACAATAACAGACAAATGAAGCTGTACTCCCCTGGGTGTATGGAAAATAACAAACAAATGGAGCTGTATTCCCCTGCCGGGCCTGGGTGCATGGACAATAACAGACAAATGAAGCTGTATTCCCCTGGGTGTATGGACAATAACAGACAATTGAAGCTGTATTCCCCTGGGTGCATAGACAATAACAAACAAATGGAGCTGTATTCCCCTGTGTCTATGGAAAATAACAAACAAATGAAGCTGTATTACCCTGGGTGTATTGAAAATAACAGATAAATTAAGCTGTATTCCACTGGGTGTATAGGCAATAACAGACAAATGAAGCTGTATTCCCTGGGTGTATAGACAATAACAAACAAATGAAGCTGTGTTCGTTTGGATGTATGGCAAATATCAAACAAATGATGCTTTTTCCCCCTATGTGCATGGAAAATGATACATAAGAAGTTAGTAGTTGCACATGTAACTAATTATTGTGGAAATACCTTCTGCTCCATGACAAAAGAACAGTAAATACCAAATGGGCCACCATCGACAAGACTTCTCCAACATGTCTTTCTCTTTCAGTATGTCATTCAGTTTTCTCTGAAATGATAAATATGACATGTAAATATCATAAAGCCAATTGATGTTGCCGATTATATTTTAATCTCTCCGATTCCACTTTTAGAACACGTTCGTGGGAACAGGATATTCAAAACCTTCTGGTTTACTTTAAAGCTCTCCATGTTTTGTGTTGCTAAAGCTTTTGTTCTTTGTTCGCTTGTTTTACCTTTGTGTGTGACAGTGTACTGTTTTTTTATCAGTCCTTCAGACTTGGATAGTTACAATTTTTACTTAATTCTATTGGAGGAATGACCATTTATCTCTAATTGTATTAGAGAAGTGACAATTGTTATTTAATTATATCGGAGGAGTGACAATTTATATTTAATTGTATTGGAGGAGTGACAATTTTTATTTAATTTTATTGGAGGAGTGGCCATTTTTTTTAATTGTATTGGAGGAGTGACAATTGTTATTTAATTGTATTGGAGGAGTGATCATTTATATTTTATTGTATTGGGGGAGTGACAATTTTTATTTAATTGTATTGGAGGAGTAACATTTTTAATTAATTGTATTGGAGGAGTGACAATTTATTTTTAATTGTATTGGAGGAGTGACCATTTTTATTTAATTGTATTGGGGGAGTGACAATTTTTTTCTAATTGTATTGGAGGAGTGACAATTTGCATTTAATTGTATTGGAGGAGTGACCATTTTTACTTATTTGTATTGGAGGAGTGACAATTTTTATTTAATTGTATTGGAGGAGTGACAATTTTTATTTAATTGTATTGGAGGAGTTACAATTTTTACTCAATTGCATTGGAGGAGTGACATTTTTTATTTAATTGCATTGGAGGAGTGACTATTTTTATTTAATTGTATTGGAGGAGTGACAATTTTTATTTAATTGTATTGGAGGAGTGACTATTTTTATTTAATTGTATTGGAGGAGTGACTATTTTTATTTAATTGCATTGGAGGAGTGACTATTTTTACTCAATTGTATTGGAGGAGTGACTATTTTTATTTAATTGTATTGGAGGATTGACTATTTTTACTTAATTGCATTGGAGGAGTGACAATTTTTATTTAATTGTAATGGAGGAGTGACAGTTTTTATTCAATTGTATTGGAGGAGTGACAATTTTTATTTAATTGTATTGGAGGAGTGACAATTTTTATTTTATTGTATTGGAGGAGTGACAATTTTTATTTCATTGTACTGGAGGATTGACTATTTTTATTTAATTGTATTGGAGGAGTGACTATATTTATTTAATTGTATTGGAGAAGTGACAATTTTTATTTAATTGTATTGGAGGAGTGACAATTTTTCTTTAATTGTATTGGATGAGTGACATTTTTTATTTAATTGTATTGGAGGAGTGACTATTTTTATTTAATTGTATTGGAGGAGTGACCATCTTAATTGTATTGGAGGATTGACAATTTTTATTTCATAGTATTGGAGGAGTCACAATTTTTATTTAATCATATTGGAGGAGTGACAATTTTTATTTAATTGTATTGGACGAGTGACTATTTTTATTTAATTGTATTGGAGGAGTGACAATTTTTACTTAATTGTAATGGAGGAGTGACAGTTTGTATTCAATTGTATTGGAGGAGTGACAATTTTTATTTAATTGTATTGAAGGAATGACAATTTTTATTTAATTGTATCGGAGGAGTGACAATTTTTACTTAATTGTATTGGAGGAGTGACAATTTTTATTTAATTGTATTGGAGGATTGACAATTTTTACTTAATTGTAATGGAGGAGTGACAATTTTTATTTTATTGTATTGGAGGAGTGACAATTTTTATTTAATTGTATTGGAGGAGTGACCATTTTTATTTAATTGCATTAGAGGAGTGACAATTGTTATTTAATTGTATTGGAGGAGTGACAATTTTTATTTTATTGTATTGGAGGAGTGACTATTTTTATTTCATTGTACTGGAGGAGTGACCATATTTATGTAATTGTATTGGAGGAGTGACAATTTTTATTTAATTGTATTGGAGGAGTGACAATATTTATTTAATTGTATTGGAGGAGTGACAATTGTTATTTAATTGTATTGGAGGAGTGACAATTTTTATTTAATTGTTTTAGAGGATTGACAATTTTTATTTTATTGTATTGGAGGAGTGACCATTTTTATTCAATTGTTTTAGAGGATTGACAATGTACTTTACATATTGCTTATCTGTGAAATTTTAATCTACACAGATCAACATATGGGGTCTGTGAATTTTGAGAAATTTGAGATCAAAGTTGAAAATCAGCAGCTGGCTGACTGAAAATGTAGGTTTCAAGTCAAGATTGTGCTTTTATCTAATATTTTAATAAAAAGATTTGTATATCGTCTGATAGAATATCTAAACGGCTTTTGACCGTGGTCTTTGAATTTTGAGACATTTGAGATCAAAGTCGAAATGTTGTCCATTACTCGTTCTCATTTTTGACACTTCCGGTTTCATTAAAAGATAGATCGTAACAATAGCTTTTAGAATCCGTTTAGATTTTTATCCTAGATTGAGTACTTTTCAAGATATGACCTTTCAAGTACCCATTTTGGGCTTCTGTGTTTTCAGACTTCCGAGTTTTAGACCGTCCCGAAATTCAAAATGTATAATTAAGTGTAATACACTCATGATAGCAATTATATTTAATTACAACTATCTGTATAATCAAGTGTAATACACTCATGATAGCAATAATATTTAACTAAAACTACCTGTATAATTAAGTGTAATACACTCATGATAGCAATTATATTTAATTACAACTACCTGTATAATTAAGTGTAATACACTCATGATAGCAATAATATTTAACTACAACTACCTGTATAATTAAGTGTAATACACTGATAGCAATAATATTTAACTACAAATACCTGTATAATTAAGTGTAATACACTCTTGATAGCAATAATATTTAACTACAAATACCTGTATAATTAAGTGTAATACACTGATAGCAATAATATTTAACTACACTTACCTGTATAATTAAGTGTAATAAACTGATAGCAATAATATTTAACTACAAATACCTGTATAATTAAGTGTAATACACTGATAGCAATAATATTTAACTACACCTACCTGTATAATTAAGTGTAATACACTCATGATAGCAATAATATTTAACTACACCTACCTGTATAATTAAGTGTAATACACTGATAGCAATAATATTTAACTACAACTACCTGTATAATTAAGTGTAATACACTGATAGCAATAATATTTAACTAAAACTACCTGTATAATTAAGTGTAATACACTCATGATAGCAATAATACTTAACTACACCTACCTGTATAATTAAGTGTAATAATACACTGATAGCAATAATATCTAACTACAATTACCTGTATCATTAAGTGTAATACACTGATAGCAATAATATTTAACTAAAACTACCTGTATAATTAAGTGTAATACACTGATAGCAATAATATTTAACTACAATTACCTGTATAATTAAGTGTAATACACTGATAGCAATAATATTTAACTACAAATACCTGTATAATTAAGTGTAATACACTCATGATAGCAATAATATTTAACGGTTTAAAGGTATAATCGTCATTTAACTTCAAACACATTATTGGTGTGTTTTCTCATTTGATTTGAAGACAATAATTTGTGACTTGATGGTTTACTTCAAGTTTCCATTATTTACAAATTCACTTATTTCAAGACCTTTTTCAGCATTTTACAATAACGTGCTGACATATGCACACGTGTAGGTGTCAAACCAGTAATTCACCCAATCAGTGCTAAGAACATATACAAAAGTAGTCCCTTTTAAAGAAAAAGTTCCTTTCACTTTGTTGTATTGTGACAAATACTGAATGGAATGGAATAATTAAATTGATAATTGAAGTTAAATGTATATGGATTATTTTGAGCCCAAATTTGATTGATTTAGTTGTATTTTACTGTGTGCAAAGTTCCACTGAAATCAGATTAACCATTTTGGAATAATAGGGGTTTAGAGGTCATGTGATAATATGGCTAGAAAATATGCTCAAGTCCAATATTGACAGAACGTAGAGGAATCAAGAACGTTTCAGAAAATTTGAGCATATTTTTAATAATTTTTGTATATAGTCCACACATGCAACAGTATGTAATCATCGGAGGTCGATGGCATACTGTATACCAAAAGAAGAAGACGACAGTTCCTAATTTGATTTATGCTTTTAAAAAAATTCAATGTTAACTAGCTAAAGGTGTTGATGAATTTTATTTACTTTTGCCATCTTTACAGGAATTATCGTTTAAAGGTTGCTGTGTTAGTGGTAGACGATCGCCACATCGCATTTTGCGAATATAACGGTAGTGTGGGGAGGATAATTTGTGTAGCAGTAGCCACACTGGCGAACAAAAAACTTTTAGAGCGTGCATCTGACAACGATCTTTTATTATGTAGAAGGTCAACTTCGAATAAAACGCATTATAGACAATGATTTAATCGATGTATAATATCCAAAATGATTTTAAAAAGCGGGTCAAATTGATTATTTCCGGTAGTTTTTTCAGTTGAAATAACATTATCCGGGTCCCATTCCGGAAATAGTTTCGAATTTAGTCACCGACTGACTGGTTTCCTAAATTACGCTTTATTCTGTCTGTCCTTCTGTCTACGCTTGAATCTAAAACCAGTAAATTATTTCACGAGAAAGTCAAGCATGGCAAAGCGCGAATCCGGGTCCGTTTGCCCTAGTCCATTCGCCCTGATAATTATAATTATGTAAGGTATTAAAAATAATAGAAAAATAAGTGATATTTGATTGCTCATAAATATTAAATTAAGAAATTTTACATATGCTGCATGCTAAAGTGTACAGTCAATAAACATACATTTTTTTAGGTATTCATCACTCGAATTTACGCTATATATTTCATATAACCACATTGTTCAAAAAATTTATTTTGAAGTCATTTCTTAACGGGTTTTGATAATTTTTGCACCAGAATAAGCAGAAATATTAAAGATTTTTGTTTATTTTAGCATGATTTTCCGTTAGATTTCCTTTATTTTCTTGTGATTTAAAGACAATTTTTGTTTTTTGTCGTCAAATTTGCTATATACTGTATTTTAACGAAAGTGACAAATACTTATACATGTATATGTCCACGGACTGTATGTTTCGATAATGGGCAAAGTTAAACATTTCAGTCCTTGAAATAAGTGAATCAGGTAACGATTAGTGAATCCACAGAGTCTGTAGAAAATGTAGGATATTAAAAATAATTGGTATGCTAAAGTGTATGTTTCTATAATGAACAAAGTTAAACATTTTAGTCCTTGGAATGAATGAAGCAGGTAAAGATGAGTGAATCCAGAATCTGTATAAAATGTATGTGTCCTTGGAATTAGTAAATCAGGTAAAGATGAGTGAATCAAGAGTCTGTAGTCCATTATACTTTATTAAAGTATTAAAAAAGTAATATAACAAAGATAGTAATTAGTTTAAACAAACTATTAACATAATGTTCAAGTTACAAAACAAAGTTGCATAGAATAGAAGCTGTAATGTTTTAATTCTGTTGTGCAACATGGTCCAATGGGTTGTTTGTTGGCTTATAAAGACCCAATATAATTTTTAATAATCAGGGCGAACGTACCCGATACCGCCAAGCGCCAAGGATCTATGTTATCCTTTTTTGGCAACACCAACGGCCCCACACAGCAAAAAACAACAAAATCATAGGAATATTGAATGTTCTGTTTATCTAATGTTCAAAGTTTGTTGCTTATCATGATAATATATGAATTATTATTGTTAGTTAATTAAATAATAAAGTTTTGAACTTTCAACTGTTTTATGCTCTTTGTTTATATTTAGTGTGGCTAACTGAAATTGAGTGTGGCTAAAAGAAATTAGTATCCATTAGCCACAGTGGTTAATAAAAAAAATAACTCCTGTTGACAGTTGACAAGTCCTGCTCGGCTCACACGAACTTAGTCGGAGATTCCTCTGCCATCCGACTGCTTTTTTTTTGCTAGAGCCGTGGACGTCAGAGAGCTCTACATAAGGAAAAAAGCGGATTTGCCTCTCCAACTCTTGGTCGGCACATTTCCACGTTTTGTGGCTATCAGATTTTATTTTCTATCAGAAACCCTTATATAAATCACTTCACCAATCATTTTTCTATTCATTCATAACCATCTTACCCTCAGAAAGTGGTGTTACACTCCAGTACAGAAAACTGGAAAATTATACCACAAAGGTATTTTGAGAATATAGGAGAAAACTTTCTCATATTACTAGAGGCTCAGGTGAGCCTGTATCGCTCACCTGACATAAATAAGTCCTCTTAAGAATGTCTGCATGCCGAATACATCCAAGTTACTATTCAAATCCCATACTGCCATAGGGTTCTATGTTAAAACTATGTCTGCTCATGGCAGCCATCTTGGATGGAGGTCGTGGTCACCGGACACAGTTTTGAAAGTATACTATCCAAGGACCATCCATGCCATGTTTGCTTTAAATTGGCTGACTGGTTTCAGAAGAGAAGACTTTTAAACAATTTTCCCATACGGTCCTATGTTAAAACTATGTCTGCTGACGGTGGCCATTTTGAACCGAGATAGGGATCACTGAACACAATTTTGGAAGTTGACCACCTAAGGACCATCGATGACATGTTTGCTATATTGGCTTACTGGTTTCAGAGGAGAAGATTTTAAAACATTTTTTCCCATAGGGTCCTATGTTAAAACTACAGTATGTCCGCTGAAGGCGGCCATCTTGGATGGAGGTCAGGGTCACTGGACACAATTTTGAAAATTGACCACTTAAGGACCATCCATGCCATGTTTGCTTTAAATTGGCTTACTGGTTTCAGAGAAGAAGATTTTTAAACATATTTCCCATAGGGTCCTATGTTAAAACTATGTCCACTGATGGTGGCCATCTTGGATGGAGTTTTGGGTCACTGGATATAATTTTGAAAGTTGACCATTTAAGGACCATTCATGCCATGTTTGCTTTAAATTGGCTTACTGATTTCAGAGGAAAATTTTTTTAAACATTTTTCCCATAGGGTCCTATGTTAAAAATATGTTTGCTGATGGCGGCCATCTTGGATGGAGGTCGGGGTCACAGGACATAATTTTGAAAGTTGACCACCTAAGGACCATTCATGCCATGTTTGCTTTAAACTGACTTACTGGTTTCAGAGGAGAAGACTTTTAAACATTTTTTTCATAGGGTCCTATGTTAAAATTAAGTCGAGTCATGGTGGCCATCTTGAATTTCCGATCAGCAAACGATTCACAAATTTAGTACAGGACCACCCAATGATCATTCCTGCAAAGCCACAATTCAATTGGCTTAGTGGTTTCTAACAAGAAGATTTTTAAAATTTCGACCAATCAGAACACATTATGGGCCCTGGCAGCCATGTTGGATTTCCGATCAGCACCAAAAACACAAATCTTATATATGACCATCCAATGAACATTTCTGCCAAGTTTGGTTCAAATCTTTTTGTGGTTTCAGAAAAAAAGATGAAAATGTGAAATTCCCATAGGGTCCAATGTTAAACTAAGTCGAGTCATGGCGGCCATCTTGAATTTCCGATTGGCAAACGATTCACAAGTTTAGTACAGGACCACCCAATGATCATTCCTGCAAAGTCACTATTCAATTGGCTTAGTGGTTTCTAACAAGAAGATTTTTAAAATTTCGACCAATCAGAACACATTATGGGCCCTGGCAGCCATGTTGGATTTCCGATCAGCGCCAAAAACAAAATTCTTGTATATGACCATACAATGAACATTTCTGCCAAGTTTGATTCAAATCTGTTATGTGGTTTCAGAAAAAAAGATGAAAATGTGAAATTCCCATAGGGTCCAATGTTAAACTAAGTCGAGTCATAGCGGACATCTTGAATTTCCGATCGGCAAACGATTCACAAGTTTAGTACAGGACCACCCAATGATCATTCCTGCAAAGTCACAATTCAATTGGCTTAGTGGTTTCTAACAGAAGATTTTTAAAATTTCGACCAATCAGAACACATTATGGGCCCTGGCAGCCATGTTGGATTTCCGATCAGCGCCAAAAACAAAAATCTTGTATATGACCATCCAATGAACATTTCTGCCAAGTTTGGTTCAAATCTGTTTTGTGGTTTCAGAAAAAAAGATGAAAATGTGAAATTCCCATAGGGTCCAATGTTAAACTAAGTCGAGTCATGGTGGCCATCTTGAATTTCTGATCAGCAAACGATTCACAATTTTAGTACAGGACCACCCAATGATCATTCCTGCAAAGTCACAATTCAATTGACTTAGTGGTTTCTGACAAGAAGATTTTTAAAATTTCAGCCAATCAGAACACATTATGGGCCCTGGCAGCCATGTTGGATTTCCGATCAGCACCAAAAACACAAATCTTATATATGACCATCCAATGAACATTTCTGCCAAGTTTGGTTCAAATCTTTTTGTGGTTTCAGAAAAAAAGATGAAAATGTGAAATTCCCATAGGGTCCAATGTTAAACTAAGTCGAGTCATGGTGGCCATCTTGAATTTCCGATTGGCAAACGATTCACAAGTTTAGTACAGGACCACCCAATGATCATTCCTGCAAAGTCACTATTCAATTGGCTTAGTGGTTTCTAACAAGAAGATTTTTAAAATTTCGACCAATCAGAACACATTATGGGCCCTGGCAGCCATGTTGGATTTCCGATCAGCGCCAAAAACAAAAATCTTGTATATGACCATACAATGAACATTTCTGCCAAGTTTGATTCAAATCTGTTATGTGGTTTCAGAAAAAAAGATGAAAATGTGAAATTCCCATAGGGTCCAATGTTAAACTAAGTCGAGTCATGGCGGCCATCTTGAATTTCTGATCAGCAAACGATTCACAATTTTAGTACAGGACCACCCAATGATCATTCCTGCAAAGTCACAATTCAATTGACTTAGTGGTTTCTGACAAGAAGATTTTTAAAATTTCAGCCAATGAGAACACATTATGGACCCTGGCAGCCATGTTGGATTTCAAATCAGCACTAAAAACACAAATCTGGTAGAGGACCATCCAGTGAACATTTCTGGCAAGTTTGGTTGAAATCTGTTCAGCGGTTTCAGAGAAGAAGATTTAAATGTGAAAAGCTAACGGACGGACGGACGACGAACGCTTACCCATGACAAAAGCTCACATGGCCTATGGCCAGGTGAGCTAAAAAGTAAAAAAGTCGATCATTTAATCAAGGATTTATATTAAATCCTTGATTTAATATAATTATTCTTTTGTTTCTCTCTAAATTTCACCCACAAAAGACGGAAATATTTAACGATAATTGAACACATTTTTTTATTTCATTATACCCTTTTCTTGCCATGATTTAAGCTCTATTCATGCATTTGTCCTCCACACGAACGGGTTAAACGTTGATGCGGATAATATACCCGAACTAGGTGGTTTCCTCTTTCGAGATTTTAGGAGCAAATATCATAACCTCTATATAAAGACTCCCTGTCTTATACCACCTTTTTCAGAATTCCCTTCAATGGTCGCTATAGACAAGTTTGACTGTATATATATAGCAAATTGCTTAATGAGTAAATTCCGGAATACCTCAGTCCTGGGTGGTCACTGGATCTATTTTTTTTTTGTATAAAATACCAGGGTACTAATTATTATATACTCTTTTGATTCATATTTATGAAAAAAACAAAGTTCTGGGTACTTTTAGAACATTTTCAAGAATTTCATGAAAAGCCTAGGTCTTGTTTCAATCACATAACTAAAACGCTTTCATTATTTTGATCTTCGGGTCAAAATTTTTGGACAAGTGATGTCTTGATTCGGACAAGTCAATCTAGAAAGTTACTTGCCCAAAGGGACAGTTTGAAAAAAAGTTATTGTAGAGGCCTGTAGAGTTAAATAAATTAAAAATCTTTAAATGGAAACTTATTAACTTCATATTGCCATGCAAAGAATTGTTAAAACAATGGAGAATAGTAAATAATAGTGACTGTCTGGTATGTAAAGAAAAAGAAAATTACAAACATTTTTACTTTGATTGTAAATATAACAAAAAATATTGGCAAGAGGTGAAAAAAATTACAACAAATCTTTATATAGGAGATCATGTTTTTAACCTGGAATCTCTGGTATTTGGCTACAAAATATATGACCAAGCATATTTTGATAATAACCTGCTTATAACCTTACTATTTTTTTCTATACCATCACGGTATGTGTTTTCGTGCGTCATCTGTTTTCGTTTTATCCATTTTATTTTAATTTCCACAGTGCACGCATTATTTTTGACGTGTCTCCCGGTTTCTATTTATGGAACATAAACAAGACTACAGCGTGACATCTGTAAAAGATGTTAAAGTTTGCTTTTAAAGATGTAAGTACCAAAAACAGTGAACCAACCTACTGAACCATACTTTTTGTAATGCTAAAAATTTACTTCATTTATAAAGTAGCTGGGAAAAAATCCAGAAGGGCTATATGAAATTTAACTATGTTGTCTGCCTCTCAGACACCTGCTCTTCCTGTCATGTAACTGTCATGGGGTCACTGATCGTACTTGTAAGCAAAAGAGCTGACTGAAATGTGCCTGTTTCTTATATAAAATGCATGTCAATTTGCAGTGCATTGTGGTTTCAGCACTAAAAATAACATTAAAAGTAAACACAATTTTGAAAGTGATAATTTTCAAACATTCTGTTATTTTATTTAGATGTAGTATGATTTGGTAGATGGCCAGAACCATGAAATTTTAAAACCAGCCATTTCCGGATTATATATATTCGTTTCAATCCCGTATATCGGTCTTGTTTTTACTTCACACGAAAACAGATGATGCCATTTTACTGACAGCAAAAGTTCCCAGATAATCTAACCCGAATAATCCAGTCATTATATTACGCTCCCGCTGGTCGCTACATTAACGCCTGGATGCATTAATTGAAAAAATCTGTGTTTGTAAATAATGTCCAATGGAGCGATCAGATGATGTAATGCTGTATGCAATACACATATCCGGATAAATACAACCAAACATGAAATAAAACTTAAATGAATAATTACTATTCTTTAAATATAAAAAAACATAATGATTTTTATTTCAAATTTGGAAAGTAAATAAAAGCTTGAATTGAATTCACTCTTATAATGATTTTTTAATTTCATTTAAAATAAAGATTTAAACAAATGTATTTTATGATACTGATGGCTGATTAAAATTGTTTGTAATGCATTAGCTGTCAGTTGTAATATACAGGATGTAACCAATATACAGGAAGAGCTCCTAAGTACTGTGAAGCCATCTATTTTGAGATGCCATTCAATGAAAATAACAACCTAGGTTGTTGACCATATTGTTACATAATAAGAATAAGATAAGAAATTAAAATTGATAGAAGGCAAAGATTTATATAATTAACACATTAAGTCACATTTCATTTATTTAGGCTAACTTGGGTCAGTTATCAATTAAAGACAAAAATGTTTTAAAAAAATCAGTCTAATAAGTATTTACCTAAATAACGATATTGTGATGGGTATTTCTTAATAAATTGTAATAAAAATCATTTTAAATTTATGAAATAATCAACTTTCTGTTTACATATTTATTTTCAATAAAATTTCTTTATTATTTCATCCCATTTCCCTTAATTTAACTTGTGAATATCCATATTTATACAATCTTATGTTAATGGCGGGTTACGCGTGTCGGCCCTATTATCCACAATAAATTCACTTTTATTGTCCCACATACATTACAAAAATACATGTTAGATGTGTATTGTGACATTTTAGCAAATTTAGATTAAAACATAAAAACTTCAAAAAATGATTACACAGTATTTTATTTTTTTAAATCTTTAAATATTTGTGAATCTATGGCAATTTAAATCATAATTATGAGAATAAAGGTGTATTTGTTTTCTAAATATGCAAAGGCACATGCACAATCATTCTCCGTGTTTGTTTTGTCAATAATTACAAACGGAAGTAAAGGGATTAACTAATACACACACACGCTAATATCTGACATTTGAATGGTCGGCTGTACCAGCCAGCAGCCCGACGGATTTTTACCACTAAGAGCGTTCAAGCCCTCATCCAGCGAAAGTGCTGATAGAGGGCGCAGTATTATTCAAGTTACAGATAATCGAGAATATATTAAAATACAAGAATGGCTTATGTCTTATGTATATTTAACTAGCCATTCTTTGAAAATTCCAATCGTCATATGAATGAAGGGTTAACACTGTTAATCGCTATATCGGAAAATCGATAATAGCACGAAAATCGATAACACGATGCTATCGTCACGGTATGTGTTTTCGTGCGTCATCTGTTTTCGTTTTATCCATTTTATTTTGATTTCCACAGTGCACGCATTATTTTTGATGTGTCTTCCGGTTTCTATTTATGGAACATAAACAAGACTACAGCGTGACATCTGTAAAAGATGTTAAAGTTTGCTTTTAAAAACGTAAGTACCAAGAACAGTGAACCTACCTACTGAACCATACTTTTTGTAATGCTAAAAAATTACTTCATTTATAAAGTAGCTGGAAAAAAATCCAGAAGGGCTATATAAAATTTAACTATGTCATCTGCCTCTCAGACACCGGCTCTTCCTGTCATGTAACTGTCATGGGGTCACTGATCGTACTTTTAAACAAAAGAGCTGACTGAAATGTGCCTGTTTCTTATATAAAATACATGTCACTTTGCAGTGCATTGTGGTTTCAGCACTAAAAAAAACATCAAAAGTAAACACAATTTTGAAAGTGATAATTTTCAAACATTCTGTTATTTTATTTAGATGTAGTATGATTTGGTAGATGGCCAGAACCATGAAATTTTAAAACCAGCCATTTCCGGATTATATATTCGTTTCCATCCCGTATATCGGTCTTGTTTTTACTTCACACGAAAACAGATGACGCCATTTTACTGACAACAAATGTTGCCAGATAATCGAGAGTATATTAAAATACAAGAATGGCTTTAAAAACAATCTTATGTACAAAGAAATATTTAACTAGCCATTCTTTGAAAATTCCAATCGTCATATGAATGAAGGGTTAACACTGTTAATCGCTATATAAAAATCCTAAATTAAAAGAAAAATTGTAAAAACTGATAATATGAAACTTGCCTTCATCACTTTTATTGTAGTAAACTCAATACTTACATGTCACAAATAAAACATTTTACAGCGGACAGAAGTAATCCTTTCACTCATAGATATCATATTCTAACAATTAGAAAATAAAGCGAACTACAATCAAAATAGGAAAAAGCAACACGGCATTGGTGCATGTAATCCACGAGCATGAACAATTAACCTTTCGACCGTGATCGGTTTGAAAGTGTCAAATATCCGGATATTGTCAACAAAAAGCATGTGAAATCACCATAGACAGCTATTATATGTTTATTACATGTCAGAATTACAATATATACTGGATATTAACTGTATAAGTGTACTAACAACATTTATTTTGAACTAAGCTTCACTAAATAGCAAATCCCTTGCTATTTAGTGATTAACAACTAGGGATACTAGGTAAAAGCTGTATATCTAGTAAATTGTTAACAGCAATTAGTGCAATAAAATCTGTGATTAAAAAAAAATAAATAAAAAATAAAAAAATAAAAATTCTCTGTGAATTTAAATAAAAACTTTGCTTTATTAATATCACAGGCACTTGTTTCTGGTTAAAAAAATATATACCTAGATACTGGTATATATCGTATCTAGGTATATTTTTTTAACCAGAAACAAAAATTTATATAACACAAATATGAGTTATTACAATTTGTGTGGTATTGGATCACAACACCGTAATATTCTTCCTTTGAGCTCTCTGAAAGTAGTAGGAGCCCTGGATAATTATTCTCTAGTTTTTGTAATTTTTATTATTTTTTTCGGACAACTAAAAGATTGAGTCGGACAAGTACTTTTTTTAGTTAGTTGTCCGAAGGGACAAGTTGAAAAATATGTTAATGTAGAGGCCTGTATACCGGTGGGGTGGTGTGGGGGATATCTTTAATACATCATAATCTACTGTATTTCTGTGATCACATTTTTTATATATCTAACAGATTTATTTTTGAAACCCTGTAATACAACCGTAGATATCTAATCAAGTGCCCATAACACGTTTCTGAAATAACCTTCATCTGATACGCTCAGAATAACCTTCATCTGATACGCTCGGAATAACCTTCATCTGATACGCTCAGAATAAACTTTATCTGATACGCTCAGAATAACCTTCATCTGATACGCTCAGAATAACCTTCATCTGATACGCTCGGAATAACCTTCATCTGATACGCTCAGAATAACCTTCATCTGATACGTTCAGAACAACCTTCATCTGATACGCTCAGAATAACCTTCATCTGATACGCTCAGAACAACCTTCATCTGATACGCTCGGAATAACCTTCATCTGATACGCTCAAAATCTAAAGATTGGAAAATCAAATAATTTAAAACGTGTTTGGGAGTAATAAAACCAAAGGGCATTAAAGGCAGTCTTCACGATGAGCACCGGTCCTCTCACCCAAGACCAGTAAAACTTTGTTCAGACCAGTATTTTTTTAAGTTTTTAATTAGAACTATATACTAGTAAATGTATATAAAAATAAATTCAAGAATTTGATTCGGACCAGTAATTGCAAATTTTCATTTCGAGGACTGAAACAGGATAGCCAAAATCGACTTATTCTTAAACTTTTTACACAAACTTGAATACATCACTGGACAAAAGTTTTTCAAGAATTTTCTGAAAGATATCTTCCATGTCTGTAGACAAAAAAATTAATAACAGATTATATTTTTTTTTATATAAATTAGAGTTGTCTCTCTTTGATTCTAAACACATTCTCCAGGTCACAGTGTAAAATGTATAAGCACTTTTTTGTCTTGTCTTTATTTGATATTTCCTAATCAAACAATGATTGAACAAGCATATTTGTGTTTCTTTATTATTGTATTGCGATTATATTTGATTGGCATTGGCTAAAATAAAATGTTCTTGTCATGTCTACCCAATCGATGTACCGGGGTTCGCTTAGTGTGATTTGTGGGTGTGTACGAGGTCATTATCCAACACAAAATACCAACCTCCCAAAAATGTATTTATTATTATTAGATTTATGTAATTAAATACTATACCTCTTTGACTAAATAAATCAGGTGGTTTGATCTCACGATTCATAGTTTTGTGTGGTGATCATTTGTGTAAATTCGTTGTTAACAAACCACTTTCAGTTTCGTTTGTATCCCTCTTTTGTGTTCGGACCATTCAAGTCATACTCATTCAAGAAGACATAAAACACTGATGTGGCCGCTGACACACAGAACACCCGCGTATATTGCTCTCTATGATTCTATGATTATCTCCGTAAACATGTAATGTCCATTTGTTCATGGCATGACGTATTTATTTCCTGGTTCACATATGCTCCCAACACCCGGGTCGATCATGCATGAGACTGTAATTATGTCCCCTGGCTCATTCGCTCAATTAAGAAATAAATCATGGAAACCAGAATGTGTTTTAAGTCTCAACATGGATTGGCGGTAATTAGGCAACAACCATTTTCTTATCGGGGGGGCTGTGATTTTTTTTTTAATAAAATGTGTTAATGCCCTAGTTGACCTTCTCATGAGAATAAAACATTTTGACTGAGGACGGTTCTGAACAAAATTTACGAGCACAATGAAAATCCCAGCAATATTACAGCTATTCCGTGGCACGAACAATTTATATAAATTAACTTTCTTACTTGTTTTGTATCTTTTCCTTTTTCATAAAAATGCGGAATAAAATTAGGTCAAAGGTTAATTAATGTCGTTCGATGATCATGATTGATAGACATACTATTTAAAGATCATAACTTTTTTTTCAGATTTACACATTTTTAGATAGTGAGTTTAGTACCTTGATAGAAAATCGTAATAATTTTCAATTTTCTCAAGCCGTTTGTGCGAAATCGTCATGTAAACTTACCTGTTTAAAACCGCGGGAAATATCAATCATGCTTATTCTCCTTTAAAAATCTCCTGTCGTGACGTCGTTCGTGTCATTTCTTCTTTTTTATGGGGACAAAGATAATCATACCATATCCCTTCTTTGTGTGCAAAACGGTTGGGCGGGTGCACTTGGACATTGGTAAATTTACTGTTAATAAAGCTTACGTTAAAAGGTTAAGCATAGCAAGACATTCCGAAAAATCTATTGGTAAATTTACTGTTAATAAAGCTTACGTTAAAAGGTTAAGCATAGCAAGACATTCCGAAAAATCTATCAGAAGGTAAACAGGTGGATGCCATACTTTTAGACTTTTCAAAGGCATTTGATAAGGTGCCTCATGAGAGACTGCTCCTAAAACTTCACCATTATGGAATACGAGGGCTTACACTGCAGTGGATTAAAAACTTCCTGCTGGACCGAACTCAACAAGTACTCTTGGAAGGAACACAATCAAAGACTTGCCCTGTTGACTCTGGTGTACCACAAGGTACAGCATTAAGCCCTATACTGTTTCTATTATTTATAAACGACCTCCCTGATGTTGTATCATCTCAGGCACGATTTTTCGCCGATGACTCTTTACTATATCGAGTGATAAATAATCCATCAGATCAAGTTAGACTACAAGAAGACCTCAAAAGCTTAGAAATATGGGAAAACACCTGGCAGACAAATACTTCACTCTCCACATCACAACGAAGAGCAAAACAACTGAATATGATTATAAGCAGCATGATCAGAAGCTAGAAGTAACGAACGACAGCAAATACTTAGCGTCACCATCAGCACCGACCTAAGCTGGAATTCCCATATCAACAACATCTATGCAAAAGCAAACCGCACCATCAGTTTCCTAAGACGCAACATCCACTCATGTCCAAAGGAAGTAAAAAGGAACGCTTATACCACCCTCGTCCGTCCATCAGTTGGATATGCTAGTGCTGTGTGGGACCCTTACACAAGAAATCAGATTAACCAACTAGAACAAGTACAACGGAGAGCTGCCAGATTTGTAAATAACAACTTTTACAATAGAGAACCTGGAGCCGTAACAGCAATGATAAGTGAACTCAGTTGGGAAACATTAGAGCAGAGACGAGCTAAGACAAGGGCCGTCCTCATATATAAGATCATAAACAATTTAGTAGATATGCCATCACACACACTACTTATACCAGCCGATGGAAGAACCCGAGGAACTACTGTATATAGAGTAATCTACACCCGAATTGACGCTTATAAATACTCCTTCTTTCCGCGTACCATACTCACCTGGAGTTACATACCTCAAGAACTTAGACTGGTCCCTACCATCGACCAGTTCCGAGCAGGACTTGGGTCTATCACTCTCCCAGTGCAGTCCCAAATGTAAATAACAGTCAGTTTTTAATTGTATATAGGATTGGTTTTTACCTGTACAGTTTGGTCATGCTCGGAGTATCAACACTCAAGTATGAGCACACTCCTGACGGGAAGAAGAAGAATTAAAAATTTCGCTTGTTAAAATATACTAAAATGAAAGAATAAATACCGTGGTTCTAGGATATCATCCCGTGTGTTCATCGTGCATATGGGTCTGTCTTCTTAAAAAATGTGAAATATCTAACAGTTATTGCCGTGCTATGACGCGTTTTGGTATAAGACCGTGTGAAAAAAAAATTGTTTTTATCAATTCTGACTTAATTTTTTTTCTAAATAAACCACCAAATTTATAGGTATATTCGTGTAAAAATTTGTGACATTGTCTTAGCTAGCAAGGATAATACAATGGCAAAAGACCGAATTTCTGTATGAAACCTCCTTGGCTCTGATGTTTACGAGCGATGTTTTATATATATTTTTTTCATTTATTATCAAGTCGTCTAGTTATGCTGTATAAATAATTTCGCGTTGTTTCGTTGCGTGACAGGATATTTATTTTATTTTTGCTCATGACCTGGCCAGAATATTGATTTCTAAAAAAAACTTCCAGATCCCTCTCAGAATCAAATGGCCATCCCCTAAGAGATACATAGGCGGATTACAGATGGGGCAGACCCCCCTTTTATATAGACTGATGAAAAAAAGCGTATTTTAACAGAATATTTCCAGTTTCGTTCATGTCAATTTTCTTTTTGCCATGTCTTGTAATTTTCGCTTTGAATTACGTCTCGGTATCTTTTGATATTTAATAAAAAAAAAAATGTTTTCTGAAAATAAAACGCCACACGCCCCCCACCCCCCCCCCCCCCCCCCCCCCCTTTTCCCCCTTTATGGAAATGTCTAGATCCGCCTCCGAGATACATGTACATCGTCGTACTGTGTGGTCTGTCGTCAATTGTTGAATACGGTACAACGATCTCTGTTGTAGATTGTGTAACATTTTCTGCTTTGGTAAATCAGTGTGTCAGGCCTGCATGTAGCTTAGGGGGCTCTTTCTTTTATCCTAAATAAAACAAAGCCGGGCACTCACCATATAATGTATCATTTTTATTCTATGAGACTTGGGTTTTGTTGGCTCACGATATTTATTAGGTACTTTAGGGGACTCACATTATTTTCTACAACGAATGTTGTTGTCTTATGATATAAACCAGGTATATATGGTAGTGGGCCCCTAAAGTACACCAAGGGCAATATATAGGAATCATTTACCTTAGAGGACTCGCATCATTTTCTATGGTTAATGTTGTTGTCTTATGATATGAATCGTGGATATAGGTAGTGGGTCCCCTAAAGTACACTAAAGCATCATATGGATCATTTACTTTTGGGGACTCACATTATCTTATTTTTATGGTTAATGGTAGTGGGTCCCCTAAAATCGTAGATATATATTATGAAAAGGATTTAACTTTTATTGAATTGTGTTTCTCTCGGAAAGGTGCAAAATGACACTAAATATGGGGCGAGCCCCTTAAAGTAAACATTGTAAATTACGACTAACGTAAATAAAGGCTATAATGACTTAGTGTGTCACGGACATGAATTCCACATCTCGCAGGCGGTTCTCCATTCAACGATTAATGACAAGTTATAAAGTCATAAGTAATACATTTGATGGAAAAAATGCATTAAAGGGAGGAAAATGTGAAGGTAATAGTTCATGTACAAATAACCAGTGTTACTAGTATTTATCATTCATATTTTTTTCCTATACAATATTTTTTTGAGAGAAGCCTATTTATAAATTCCCTGGCAAGGATTGTAACTGGATTACCAATTTTCACACAAACAGATAAATTGTACTCAGAAACAGGATGGGCTACTCTCTCTAGTAGAAGTCATAATAGGTAACTCCAGTTATTTTATAATATAAAGAATGGACATGCACCAAATTATCTTAGAGAACTTATTCCTCCTACTGTACAAATCACAAGTATTTACCCTTTCAGAAACGGTTCGAAATTAAATAATACTTTTTGATTACAACTGAATCTTTATACTGGATCGGAAAACTCTAGAAACAATGTATATTACTTTTATAAGACCATTACTAGAATATGCAGATGTTGTTTGGGATACCAATACTAATTAACAAACTAGAAAATGTTCAGGTTGAGGCTGCTAGAATCGTGACTGGGGGTACCAGACTTGTATCCTTAAGTAATCTATATATTGAAACCGGGTGGAAAAAATTGAAAGATAGAAGGGAAAGGCATAGAACGATTCAATTTTATAAGATGTCAAATAATCTAACTCCTCAATATCTTAGTAACTTAATTCCGCAAAATTTCGGCATGATCCATGACCACAATATACGTCATACCTCACGTACGCACTCGAACATCGCTCTACGCAAGCTATTTCATTCCCTCCAGTGTACAACTATGGAACCAACAGCCAGAAAATATTAAATCAAGCAGATCTGTTCGGATAATTAAATCAAATGTTCAACCCCAAAACAATACCAAACCCATTTATTATTATATTGGTACTCGACTGGAACAAATTTTACACGCTAGGAAAACACAATTTAACACAAAACAGGTAATATTGTAAATTTCTTTCTACGACGATTATATAGGAAATATTACACGTATTTTTTTATCGAAACATCTTAAAAACACATTCTTAACATGTGATTAATTCAATATCATTTGTAATAAACTCTGGTCATATGACATGTTTGAATGAATATTGAAAAAAAACACACAAAAAAAACTAGCAGATCGTTTTACGGATACTTTAACATATAGGCGTTTCAATGTTCATGAATATGACTTTGACTGTACTAATAATTCTCGGCGAAGCATTACTGCATGTGACAATAGCGCGTCCTATATACATGTATAATTTATACTTTTATTTGTTATAAAATTAAAATACTATTAAATTATTTTTCTATTAATATAAAAATGTAATATATTATGACTAGTATATGTTTTTTTAATATAAATACTCTTGCATATTTGTTTTATTCTTGGAAAATATATATATTCATAAAGATGGTATTTAACGCCTCTTTCAACAATATTTCAGTTATATCGCGTGGTCAGTTTTTTTGGTAGAGGAAACCGGAGTACCCGAAGAAAACCACCGACCTGTCGCAGATTACGGACAAACTTTATCACATAATGTTGTATCGAGAAGTTTGAGAAAAAGTTACCATCAATCGTTTTACATGATTCACCTCTCTCATCCACACATAATATTACATGTATAACAATAATAAACTACAAATGTATATCTACCACATTTGTTCATGTGTAATGCCCAGGCCAGGTTATTTTCGCCAAATGTCGATTACATATTAATCCAAGCAGGAGCAGGCCACATACACCCCCTTTCAAAAAGTGTTTCTGCCCTCCCACAATTTCGTGCAAAGATTTAGAAAAAGCTGAATTTGAAGCATTCAACCAAATATTTTCACGAAATCAAGAGGTAATTAAGGGTGTTTGAAACTGAAAGACCTTTTTTATGCTTTTCAGTTTTGAAAGTTTTCAAGCTTACCCCTCCACTTTCCCGTCACCTCATCAAGCTTGCACCCACTTTCCAACGTTTCAACCCACTCTCCGATCCGCCACTACACCTCTGGCCATTGTGTCCGAGAAGTTTTGTTAACATAATGTGAATCAGAAACTATTATACCCGCGGTATAGCTCTCGTAAGATGTGTTGTTGGCTGACTATGTATATGGTTGGAAAGTGTTTGTTCAAATGGTCAATTGTAGTTTGAGAAAATGCATGTGTATATGGAGTCATTTAATGTAACTAATATTGAGCACAATGAAGGGCCATAGCTTAGATTGAAAAAAAAAACGATACGGGATAAGTTTAAAGGAAGATTTCGTTCAGTTGGTCGACAAGTAGAAACAAAGTGATTCGACCTTCCTCACAAAATTAGTCTAATTGAACATACAATTTTGTATTGTTTCTTATCGCCATGTTATAACCTGTTTTAACTTAATTGGTCCTTGATTTGTGACAATTTCAAATCGGCATGCGAAAACGTCACCTTGGTAAAGGGCAAGTACATGTATGATATAGCTTAAGGTAATTTTGAAATACCAAGGAAGAAGTAAATTAACATATCCCCTCGATACGGTGGCCATCTTTATTATCGATCGACACAAAATTGAACAAAATCGTTGTAAAAGACCACCGAAAGAACAACAATGCTCACGTTTATCATAAATGGGTTATTAATCACATAGAAGTAAGTAATCTTGCTTTTCGATCGATACAAAAGCATAAATGTTGTCGAATACTTTTGTAGTTTCTGAATTTGTATAGATTTTGTTTTCGTTTCCAACTTGGTCATGTGTTAATATGTGTCATACGGTACAACGACCAGTGCCTCGCACCTGGCAATGTGTCATATGGTACCACGACCAGTGTATTTCACCTGGCATTATGTCATATGATACCACGACCAATGTATTTCACCTGGCAATGTATTATGCGGTACCACGACCAGTGCAACCTAACAATATGCTATGCGGTACCACAACCAGTGTCGTTCACCTGGCGATGCGTCATGCGGTACCATGACCAGTGCAACCTAGCAATATATGTCATACGATACCACAACCAGTGTATTACACCTGACAATGTGCTATGCGGTACCACAACCAGTGTATTTCACCTGGTAATGTGGCATGCAGTACCACAACCAGTGTATTACACCTGGCAATATGCTATGCAATACCACAACCAGTGTATTTCACCTGGCAATGTGTCATGCAGTACCACGACCAGTGCAACCTAGAAATATTTCTTACGGTACCACAACCAGTGCGTTTCACCTGGCAGTGTCATGCGGTACCATGACCAGTGTATTTCACCTGGCAATGTGTTTATGCGGTACCACGACCAATGTTTATATTAAATCTGTTGGAAATATTAGCTATGATTTTTTGTCCTCAGGTTAATTGTCTTTAACCAATATATTCTACCCTCGTAGCTATTAGTCGGTTAACTACGAGCATTTGTTGACCCTGCTATTGTACTCTCCATGTTTGTTGTTATTCATTTTTTGCGAGATTGTGTAATCTTATTAACTGGAACCGAATCCGTGCAAGTTTTATCGTTTGTTTATACCTATTTTGCCGTTGGAGATCCAATTATCAATATGTGAGGGTTGGGATCCCATTAACCAGTTTAATCCCACCCCATTGCTGTGCCTGTCCCAAGCCACGACATGGATTCCCAAAGATATATGTCGCAGTCATTTTTCGTGTTCAATAATTAGAGGTGGCTGTTCGCTTTGTTGTTAATGATGGAATTGTTGACCATCACTCTTTAAAAATATTACACTCTTAAGTTATAAATAAAATAGGAGGTATTCTTAAGAAAATTCGATTTGGTTGCAATCACTAACACGTGGACTTTTACCTCGATCATAAGACGATATCAAATTTCACTTCCTTTTCTCAAATTTCCACTCGTTGTATAGAAAACTTTTTTGTTTGATGTTTAAATGATGAATTTTGTAAAATTCAAATATCTAAATTCTAGATAAAATTCGTATAGTGATAAAAGAAAAGGAAAGGAAAACATATATATCCTGATTCTCGCCAATGTTACTGTGATATGAAATAAACATAATTTTGTATTGAACGACCGAAAAAAAAAACTTTTTGTTAACATGATAGATTTTATTACAGCTATTATTTTCCAATATGTATATTTTATACCTCAAAAAGCTAAAAGTTTGAGAAGATTCATGTGTATATGGAGTCATTTAATGTAACTAATATTAAGCACAATGAAGGGCCATAGCTTAGATTTAAAAAAAAACATAAGAGATAAGCTTAAAGGAAGATTTCGTTCAGTTAGTCGACAAGTAGAAACAAAGTGATTCGACCTTCTTCACAAAATTAGTCTAATTGAACATACAATTTTGTATTTTCTCTTATCGCCATGTTATAGCCTGTTTTAACTTAATTGGTCCTTGATTTGTGACAATTTCAAATCGGCATGCGAAAACGTCACCTTGGTAAGGGGCAATTACATGTATGATATAGCTTAAGGTAATTTTGAAATACCAAGGAAGAAGTAAATTAACATATCCCCTCGATATGGTGGCCATCTTTATTATCGATCGACACTAAATTGAACAAAATCATTGCAAAAGACCACCGAAAGAACAACAATGCTCACGTTTATCCTAAATGGGTTATTAGTCACATAGAAGTAAGTAATCTTGCATAATCTGGCCTTTCCGATCGACACAAAAGAATAAATGTTGTCGAATACTTTTGTAGTTTCTGAATTTGTGGAGATTTTGTATTCGTTTCCAACTTGGTCATGTGTTAATATGTGTCATACGGTACAACGACCAGTGCCTCGCACCTGGCAATGTCTCATATGGTACCACGACCAGTGTATTTCACCTCGCATTATGTGATATGATACCACGACCAGTGTATTTCACTTGGCAATGCATTATGCGGTACCACGACCAGTGCAACCTAACAATGTGCTATGCGTACCACGACCAGTGTCGTTCAACTGGCGATGTCTCATGCGGTACCATGACCAGTGCAACCTAGCAATATATGTCATACGGTACCACAGCCAGTATATTACACCTGGCAATGTGCTATGCGTACCACAACCAGTGTATTTCACCTGGCAATATGTCATACAGTACCACGACCAGTGCCTTTCACCTGGCAATGTGTCATGCAGTACCACGACCAGTGCAGCCTAGCAATATGTCATACGGTACCACAACCAGTGTATTTCACCTGGCAATGTGTCATGCAGTACCACGACCAGAGCAGCCTAGCAATATGTCATACGGTACCACAACCAGTGTATTTCACCTGGCAATGTGGCATACGGTACCACAACCAGTGCCTTTCACCTGGCAGTGTCATGCGGTACCACGACCAGTGTATTTCACCTGACAATGTGTTTATGCGGTACCACAACCATTGTTTATAGTAAATCTGTTGGAATTATTAGTTTTTATTTTTTGTCCTCAGGTTAATTGTGTTTAACCAATATATTATACCCTCGTAGCTATTAGTCGGTTAACTACGAGCATTTGTTGACCTGCTATTGTACTCTCCATGTTTGTTGTTATTCATTTTTTGCGAGATTGTGTAATCTTATTAACTGGAACCGAATCCGTGCAAGTTTTATCGTTTGTTTATACCTATTTTGCCGTTGGAGATCCAATTATCAATATGTGAGGGTTGGGATCCCATTAACCGGTTTAATCCCACCCCATTGCTGTGTCTGTCCCAAGCCACGACATGGATTCTCAAAGATATATGTCGCAGTCATTTTTCGTGTTCAATAATTAGAGGTGGCTGTTCGCTTTGTTGTTAATGATGGAATTGTTGACCATCACTCTTTAAAAATATTACACTCTTAAGTTGTAAATAAAATAGGAGGTATTCTTAAGAAAATTCGATTTGGTTGTAATCACTAACACGTGGACTTTTACCTCGATCATAAGACGATATCAAATTTCACTTCCTTTTCTCAAATTTCCACTCGTTGTATAGAAATCTTTTTTGTTTGATGTTTAAATGATGAATTTTGTTAAATTCAAATATCTAAATTCTAGATAAAATTCGTAAAATGATAAAAGAAAAGGAAGGGAAAACATATATATCCTGTTTCTCGCCCATGTTACTGTGATATGAAATAAACATAATTTTGTATTGAACGACCGAAAAAAACACTTTTTTTTAACATGATAGATTTTACTACAGCTATTATTTTCCAATATGTATATTTTATACCTCAAAAAGCTAAAAGTTTGAGAAGATTCATGTGTATATGGAGTCATTTAATGTAACCAATATTGAGCACAATGAAGGGCCATAGCTTAGATTTAAAAAAAAACATAAGAGATAAGCTTAAAGGAAGATTTCGTTCAGTTAGTCGACAAGTAGAAACAAAGTGATTCGACCTTCCTCACAAAATTAGTCTAATTGAACATACAATTTTGTATTTTCTCTTATCGCCATGTTATAGCCTGTTTTAACTTAATTGGTCCTTGATTTGTGACAATTTCAAATCGGCATGCGAAAACGTCACCTTGGTAAGGGGCAATTACATGTATGATATAGCTTAAGGTAATTTTGAAATACCAAGGAAGAAGTAAATTAACATATCCCCTCGATATGGTGGCCATCTTTATTATCGATCGACACAAAATTGAACAAAATCGTTGCAAAAGACCACCGAAAGAACAACAATGCTCACGTTTATCCTAAATGGGTTATTAGTCACATAGAAGTAAGTAATCTTGCATTTCCGATTGACACAAAAGCATAAATGTTGTCGAATACTTTTGTAGTTTCTGAATTTGTGGAGATTTTGTATTCGTTTCCAACTTGGTCATGTGTTAATATGTGTCATACGGTACAACGACCAGTGCCTCGCACCTGGCAATGTGTCATGTGGTACCACGACCAGTGTATTTCACCTCGCATTATGTCATATGATACCACGACCAGTGTATTTCACTTGGCAATGCATTATGCGGTACCACGACCAGTGCAACCTAGCAATTTGCTATGCGGTACCACGACCAGTGTCGTTCAACTGGCGATGTGTCATGCGGTACCATGACCAGTGCAACCTAGCAATATATGTCATACGGTACCACAACCAGTATATTACACCTGGCAATGTGCTATGCGTACCACAACCAGTGTATTTCACCTGGCAATATGTCATACAGTACCACGACCAGTGCCTTTCACCTGGCAATGTGTCATGCAGTACCACGACCAGTGCAGCCTAGCAATATGTCATACGGTACCACAACCAGTGTATTTCACCTGGCAATGTGTCATGCAGTACCACGACCAGAGCAGCCTAGCAATATGTCATACGGTACCACAACCAGTGTATTTCACCTGGCAATGTGGCATACGGTACCACAACCAGTGCCTTTCACCTGGCAGTGTCATGCGGTACCACGACCAGTGTATTTCACCTGACAATGTGTTTATGCGGTACCACAACCATTGTTTATAGTAAATCTGTTGGAATTATTAGTTTTTATTTTTTGTCCTCAGGTTAATTGTGTTTAACCAATATATTATACCCTCGTAGCTATTAGTCGGTTAACTACGAGCATTTGTTGACCTGCTATTGTACTCTCCATGTTTGTTGTTATTCATTTTTTGCGAGATTGTGTAATCTTATTAACTGGAACCGAATCCGTGCAAGTTTTATCGTTTGTTTATACCTATTTTGCCGTTGGAGATCCAATTATCAATATGTGAGGGTTGGGATCCCATTAACCGGTTTAATCCCACCCCATTGCTGTGTCTGTCCCAAGCCACGACATGGATTCTCAAAGATATATGTCGCAGTCATTTTTCGTGTTCAATAATTAGAGGTGGCTGTTCGCTTTGTTGTTAATGATGGAATTGTTGACCATCACTCTTTAAAAATATTACACTCTTAAGTTGTAAATAAAATAGGAGGTATTCTTAAGAAAATTCGATTTGGTTGTAATCACTAACACGTGGACTTTTACCTCGATCATAAGACGATATCAAATTTCACTTCCTTTTCTCAAATTTCCACTCGTTGTATAGAAATCTTTTTTGTTTGATGTTTAAATGATGAATTTTGTTAAATTCAAATATCTAAATTCTAGATAAAATTCGTAAAATGATAAAAGAAAAGGAAGGGAAAACATATATATCCTGTTTCTCGCCCATGTTACTGTGATATGAAATAAACATAATTTTGTATTGAACGACCGAAAAAAACACTTTTTTTTAACATGATAGATTTTACTACAGCTATTATTTTCCAATATGTATATTTTATACCTCAAAAAGCTAAAAGTTTGAGAAGATTCATGTGTATATGGAGTCATTTAATGTAACCAATATTGAGCACAATGAAGGGCCATAGCTTAGATTTAAAAAAAAACATAAGAGATAAGCTTAAAGGAAGATTTCGTTCAGTTAGTCGACAAGTAGAAACAAAGTGATTCGACCTTCCTCACAAAATTAGTCTAATTGAACATACAATTTTGTATTTTCTCTTATCGCCATGTGATAGCCTGTTTTAACTTAATTGGTCCTTGATTTGTGACAATTTCAAATCGGCATGCGAAAACGTCACCTTGGTAAGGGGCAATTACATGTATGATATAGCTTAAGGTAATTTTGAAATACCAAGGAAGAAGTAAATTAACATATCCCCTCGATATGGTGGCCATCTTTATTATCGATCGACACAAAATTGAACAAAATCGTTGCAAAAGACCACCGAAAGAACAACAATGCTCACGTTTATCCTAAATGGGTTATTAGTCACATAGAAGTAAGTAATCTTGCATTTCCGATTGACACAAAAGCATAAATGTTGTCGAATACTTTTGTAGTTTCTGAATTTGTGGAGATTTTGTATTCGTTTCCAACTTGGTCATGTGTTAATATGTGTCATACGGTACAACGACCAGTGCCTCGCACCTGGCAATGTGTCATGTGGTACCACGACCAGTGTATTTCACCTCGCATTATGTCATATGATACCACGACCAGTGTATTTCACTTGGCAATGCATTATGCGGTACCACGACCAGTGCAACCTAGCAATATGCTATGCGGTACCACGACCAGTGTCGTTCAACTGGCGATGTGTCTTGCGGTACCATGACCAGTGCAACCTAGCAATATATGTCATACGTACCACAACCAGTATATTACACCTGGCAATGTGCTATGCGTACCACAACCAGTGTATTTCACCTGGCAATATGTCATACAGTACCACGACCAGTGCCTTTCACCTGGCAATATGTCATACAGTACCACGACCAGTGCAGCCTAGCAATATGTCATACGGTACCACAACCAGTGTATTTCACCTGGCAATGTGTCATGCAGTACCACGACCAGTGCAGCCTAGCAATATGTCATACGGTACCACAACCAGTGTATTTCACCTGGCAATGTGGCATACGGTACCACAACCAGTGCCTTTCACCTGGCAGTGTCATGCGGTACCACGACCAGTGTATTTCACCTGACAATGTGTTTATGCGGTACCACAACCATTGTTTATAGTAAATCTGTTGGAATTATTAGTTTTTATTTTTTGTCCTCAGGTTAATTGTGTTTAACCAATATATTCTACTCTCGTAGCTATTAGTCGGTTAACTACGAGCATTTGTTGACCTGCTATTGTACTCTTCATGTTTGTTGTTATTCATTTTTTGCGAGATTGTGTAATCTTATTAACTGGAACCGAATCCGTGCAAGTTTTATCGTTTGTTTATACCTATTTTGCCGTTGGAGATTCAATTATCAATATGTGAGGGTTGGGATCCCATTAACCGGTTTAATCCCACCCCATTGCTGTGTCTGTCCCAAGCCACGACATGGATTCTCAAAGATATATGTCGCAGTCATTTTTCGTGTTCAATAATTAGAGGTGGCTGTTCGCTTTGTTGTTAATGATGGAATTGTTGGCCATCACTCTTTAAAAATATTACACTCTTAAGTTATAAATCAAATAAGAGGTATTCTTAAAAAAATCGATTTGGTTGTAATCACTAAAACGTGGACTTTTACCCCGATCATAAGACGATATCAAATTTCACTTCCTTTTCTCTAATTTCAACTCGTTGTATAGAAATCTTTTTTGTTTGATGTTTAAATGATGAATTTTGTTAAATTCAAATATCTAAATTCTAGATAAAATTCGTAAAATGATAAAAGAAAAGGAAGGGAAAACATATATATCCTGTTTCTCGTCCATGTTACTGTGATATGAAATAAACATAATTTTGTATTGAACGACCGAAAAAAACACTTTTTTTTAACATGATAGATTTTACTACAGCTATTATTTTCCAATATGTATATTTTATACCTCAAAAAACTAATAGTTTGAGAAGATTCATGTGTATATGGAGTCATTTAATGTAACCAATATTGAGCACAATGAAGGGCCATAGCTTAGATTTAAAAAAAACCCATAAGAGATAAGTTTAAGTGAAGATTTCGTTCAGTTGGTCGACAAGTAGAAACAAAGTGATTCGACCTTCCTCACAAAATTAGTCTAATTGAACATACAATTTTGTATTTTCTCTTATCGCCATGTTATAGCCTGTTTTAACTTAATTGGTCCTTGATTTGTGACAATTTCAAATCGGCATGCGAAAACGTCACCTTGGTAAGGGGCAATTACATGTATGATATAGCTTAAGGTAATTTTGAAATACCAAGGAAGAAGTAAATTAACATATCCCCTCGATATGGTGGCCATCTTTATTATCGATCGACACAAAATTGAACAAAATCGTTGCAAAAGACCACCGAAAGAACAACAATGCTCACGTTTATCCTAAATGGGTTATTAGTCACATAGAAGTAAGTAATCTTGCATTTCCGATTGACACAAAAGCATAAATGTTGTCGAATACTTTTGTAGTTTCTGAATTTGTGGAGATTTTGTATTCGTTTCCAACTTGGTCATGTGTTAATATGTGTCATACGGTACAACGACCAGTGCCTCGCACCTGGCAATGTGTCATGTGGTACCACGACCAGTGTATTTCACCTCGCATTATGTCATATGATACCACGACCAGTGTATTTCACTTGGCAATGCATTATGCGGTACCACGACCAGTGCAACCTAGCAATTTGCTATGCGGTACCACGACCAGTGTCGTTCAACTGGCGATGTGTCATGCGGTACCATGACCAGTGCAACCTAGCAATATATGTCATACGGTACCACAACCAGTATATTACACCTGGCAATGTGCTATGCGTACCACAACCAGTGTATTTCACCTGGCAATATGTCATACAGTACCACGACCAGTGCCTTTCACCTGGCAATGTGTCATGCAGTACCACGACCAGTGCAGCCTAGCAATATGTCATACGGTACCACAACCAGTGTATTTCACCTGGCAATGTGTCATGCAGTACCACGACCAGAGCAGCCTAGCAATATGTCATACGGTACCACAACCAGTGTATTTCACCTGGCAATGTGGCATACGGTACCACAACCAGTGCCTTTCACCTGGCAGTGTCATGCGGTACCACGACCAGTGTATTTCACCTGACAATGTGTTTATGCGGTACCACAACCATTGTTTATAGTAAATCTGTTGGAATTATTAGTTTTTATTTTTTGTCCTCAGGTTAATTGTGTTTAACCAATATATTATACCCTCGTAGCTATTAGTCGGTTAACTACGAGCATTTGTTGACCTGCTATTGTACTCTCCATGTTTGTTGTTATTCATTTTTTGCGAGATTGTGTAATCTTATTAACTGGAACCGAATCCGTGCAAGTTTTATCGTTTGTTTATACCTATTTTGCCGTTGGAGATCCAATTATCAATATGTGAGGGTTGGAATCCCATTAACCGGTTTAATCCCACCCCATTGCTGTGTCTGTCCCAAGCCACGACATGGATTCTCAAAGATATATGTCGCAGTCATTTTTCGTGTTCAATAATTAGAGGTGGCTGTTCGCTTTGTTGTTAATGATGGAATTGTTGACCATCACTCTTTAAAAATATTACACTCTTAAGTTGTAAATAAAATAGGAGGTATTCTTAAGAAAATTCGATTTGGTTGTAATCACTAACACGTGGACTTTTACCTCGATCATAAGACGATATCAAATTTCACTTCCTTTTCTCAAATTTCCACTCGTTGTATAGAAATCTTTTTTGTTTGATGTTTAAATGATGAATTTTGTTAAATTCAAATATCTAAATTCTAGATAAAATTCGTAAAATGATAAAAGAAAAGGAAGGGAAAACATATATATCCTGTTTCTCGCCCATGTTACTGTGATATGAAATAAACATAATTTTGTATTGAACGACCGAAAAAAACACTTTTTTTTAACATGATAGATTTTACTACAGCTATTATTTTCCAATATGTATATTTTATACCTCAAAAAGCTAAAAGTTTGAGAAGATTCATGTGTATATGGAGTCATTTAATGTAACCAATATTGAGCACAATGAAGGGCCATAGCTTAGATTTAAAAAAAAACATAAGAGATAAGCTTAAAGGAAGATTTCGTTCAGTTAGTCGACAAGTAGAAACAAAGTGATTCGACCTTCCTCACAAAATTAGTCTAATTGAACATACAATTTTGTATTTTCTCTTATCGCCATGTTATAGCCTGTTTTAACTTAATTGGTCCTTGATTTGTGACAATTTCAAATCGGCATGCGAAAACGTCACCTTGGTAAGGGGCAATTACATGTATGATATAGCTTAAGGTAATTTTGAAATACCAAGGAAGAAGTAAATTAACATATCCCCTCGATATGGTGGCCATCTTTATTATCGATCGACACAAAATTGAACAAAATCGTTGCAAAAGACCACCGAAAGAACAACAATGCTCACGTTTATCCTAAATGGGTTATTAGTCACATAGAAGTAAGTAATCTTGCATTTCCGATTGACACAAAAGCATAAATGTTGTCGAATACTTTTGTAGTTTCTGAATTTGTGGAGATTTTGTATTCGTTTCCAACTTGGTCATGTGTTAATATGTGTCATACGGTACAACGACCAGTGCCTCGCACCTGGCAATGTGTCATATGGTACCACGACCAGTGTATTTCACCTGGCATTATGTCATATGATACCACGACCAATGTATTTCACCTGGCAATGCATTATGCGGTACCACGACCAGTGCAACCTAACAATATGCTATGCGGTACCACAACCAGTGTCGTTCACCTGGCGATGCGTCATGCGGTACCATGACCAGTGCAACCTAGCAATATATGTCATACGATACCACAACCAGTGTATTACACCTGACAATGTGCTATGCGGTACCACAACCAGTGTATTTCACCTGGTAATGTGGCATGCAGTACCACAACCAGTGTATTACACCTGGCAATATGCTATGCAATACCACAACCAGTGTATTTCACCTGGCAATGTGTCATGCAGTACCACGACCATTGCAACCTAGAAATATTTCTTACGGTACCACAACCAGTGCCTTTCACCTGGCAGTGTCATGCGGTACCATGACCAGTGTATTTCACCTGGCAATGTGTTATGCGGTACCACAACCAATGTTTATATTAAATCTGTTGGAAATATTAGTTATGATTTTTTGTCCTCAGGTTAATTGTCTTTAACCAATATATTCTACTCTCGTAGCTATTAGTTGGTTAACTACGAGCATTTGTTGACCCTGCTATTGTACTCTCCATGTTTGTTGTTATTCATTTTTTGCGAGATTGTGTAATCTTATTAACTGGAACCGAATCCGTGCAAGTTTTATCGTTTGTTTATACCTATTTTGCCGTTGGAGATCCAATTATCAATATGTGAGGGTTGGGATCCCATTAACCAGTTTAATCCCACCCCATTGCTGTGCCTGTCCCAAGCCACGACATGGATTCCCAAAGATATATGTCGCAGTCATTTTTCGTGTTCAATAATTAGAGGTGGCTGTTCGCTTTGTTGTTAATGATGGAATTGTTGGCCATCACTCTTTAAAAATATTACACTCTTAAGTTATAAATAAAATAGGAGGTATTCTTAAGAAAATTCGATTTGGTTGCAATCACTAACACGTGGACTTTTACCTCGATCATAAGACGATATCAAATTTCACTTCCTTTTCTCAAATTTCCACTCGTTGTATAGAAAACTTTTTTGTTTGATGTTTAAATGATGAATTTTGTTAAATTCAAATATCTAAATTCTAGATAAAATTCGTATAGTGATAAAAGAAAAGGAAAGAAAAACATATATATCCTGTTTCTCGCCAATGTTACTGTGATATGAAATAAACATAATTTTGTATTGAACGACCGAAAAAAAAAACTTTTTGTTAACATGATAGATTTTACTACAGCTATTATTTTCCAATATGTATATTTTATACCTCAAAAAGCTAAAAGTTTGAGAAGATTCATGTGTATATGGAGTCATTTAATGTAACTAATATTGAGCACAATGAAGGGCCATAGCTTAGATTTAAAAAAAAACATAAGAGATAAGCTTAAAGGAAGATTTCGTTCAGTTAGTCGACAAGTAGAAACAAAGTGATTCGACCTTCCTCACAAAATTAGTCTAATTGAACATACAATTTTGTATTTTCTCTTATCGCCATGTTATAGCCTGTTTTAACTTAATTGGTCCTTGATTTGTGACAATTTCAAATCGGCATGCGAAAACGTCACCTTGGTAAGGGGCAATTACATGTATGATATAGCTTAAGGTAATTTTGAAATACCAAGGAAGAAGTAAATTAACATATCCCCTCGATATGGTGGCCATCTTTATTATCGATCGACACAAAATTGAACAAAATCATTGCAAAAGACCACCGAAAGAACAACAATGCTCACGTTTATCCTAAATGGGTTATTAGTCCCATAGAAGTAAGTAATCTTGCATAATCTGGCATTTCCGATCGACACAAAAGAATAAATGTTGTCGAATACTTTTGTAGTTTCTGAATTTGTGGAGATTTTGTATTCGTTTCCAACTTGGTCATGTGTTAATATGTGTCATACGGTACAACGACCAGTGCCTCGCACCTGGCAATGTCTCATATGGTACCACGACCAGTGTATTTCACCTCGCATTATGTGATATGATACAACGACCAGTGTATTTCACTTGGCAATGCATTATGCGGTACCACGACCAGTGCAACCTAACAATGTGCTATGCGTACCACGACCAGTGTCGTTCAACTGGCGATGTCTCATGCGGTACCATGACCAGTGCAACCTAGCAATATATGTCATACGGTACCACAACCAGTATATTACACCTGGCAATGTGCTATGCGTACCCCAACCAGTGTATTTCACCTGGCAATATGTCATACAGTACCACGATCAGTGCCTTTCACCTGGCAATGTGTCATGCAGCACCACGACCAGTGCAGCCTAGCAATATGTCATACGGTACCACAACCAGTGTATTTCACCTGGCAATGTGGCATACGGTACCACAACCAGTGTCTTTCACCTGGCAGTGTCATGCGGTAACACGACCAGTGTATTTCATCTAGCAATGTGTTTATACGGTACCACAACCAATGTTTATATTAAATCTGTTGGAAATATTAGTTTAGATTTTTTGTCCTCAGGTTAATTGTCTTTAACCAATATATTCTACCCTCGTAGCTATTAGTCGGTTAACTACGAGCATTTGTTGACCCTGCTATTGTACTCTCCATGTTTGTTGTTATTCATTTTTTGCGAGATTGTGTAATCTTATTAACTGGAACCGAATCCGTGCAAGTTTTATCGTTTGTTTATACCTATATTGCCGTTGGAGATCCAATTATCAATATGTGAGGGTTGGGATCCCATTAACCGGTTTAATCCCACCCCATTGCTGTGCCTGTCCCAAGCCACGACATGGATTCCCAAAGATATATGTCGCAGTCATTTTTCGTGTTCAATAATTAGAGGTGGCTGTTCGCTTTGTTGTTAATGATGGAATTGTTGACCATCACTCTTTAAAAATATTACACTCTTAAGTTATAAATAAAATAGGAGGTATTCTTAAAAAGATTCGATTTGGTTGTAATCACTAAAACGTGGACTTTTACCGCGATCATAAGACGATATCAAATTTCACTTCCTTTTCTCAAATTTCCACTCGTTGTATAGAAAACTTTTTTGTTTGATGTTTAAATGATGAATTTTGTTAAATTCAAATATCTAAATTCTAGATAAAATTCGCAAAGTGATAAAAGAAAAGGAAGGGAAAGCATATATATCCTGTTTCTCACCCATGTTACTGTGTTATGAAATAAACATAATTTTGTATTGAACGACCGAAAAAAACACTTTTTTTTAGCATGATAGATTTTACTACAGCTATTATTTTCCAATATGTATATTTTATACCTCAAAAAGCTAAAAGTTTGAGAAGATTCATGTGTATATGGAGTCATTTAATGTAACTAATATTGAACACAATGAAGGGCCATAGCTTAGATTTAAAAAAAACCATAAGAGATAAGCTTAAAGGAAGATTTCGTTCAGTTGGTCGACAAGTAGAAACAAAGTGATTCGACCTTCCTCACAAAATTAGTCTAATTGAACATACAATTTTGTATTTTCTCTTACCGCCATGTTATAGCCTGTTTTAACTTAATTGGTCCTTGATTTGTGACAATTTCAAATCGGCATGCGAAAACGTCACCTTGGTAAGGGGCAATTGCATGTATGATATAGCTTAAGGTAATTTTGAAATACCAAGGAAGAAGTAAATTAGCATATCCCCTCGATACGGTGACCATCTTTATAATCAATCGACACAAGATTGAACAAAATCGTTGCAAAAGACCACCGAAAGAACAACAATGCTCACGTTTATCCTAAATGGGTTATTAGTCACATAGAAGTAAGTAATCTTGCATTTCCGATCGACACAAAAGCATAAATGTTGTCGAATACTTTTGTAGTTTCTGAATTTGTGGAGATTTTGTATACGTTTCCAACTTGGTCATGTGTTAAAATGTGTCATACGGTACAACGACCAGTGCCTCGCACCTGGCAATGTGTCATATGGTACCACGACCAGTGTATTTCACCTGGCATTATGTCATATGATACAACGACCAGTGTATTTCACTTGGCAATGCAATATGCGGTACCACGACCAGTGCAACCTAGCAATATGCTATGCGGTACCACGACCAGTGTCGTTCAACTGACGATATGTCATGCGGTACCATGACCAGTGCAACCTAGCAATATATGTCATACGGTACCACAACCAGTATATTACACCTGGCAATGTGCTATGCGGTACCACAACCAGTGTATTTCACCTGGCAATATGTCATACAGTACCACGACCAGTGCCTTTCACCTGGCAATGTGTCATGCAGTACCACGACCAGTGCAGCCTAGCAATATGTCATACGGTACCACAACCAGTGTATTTCACCTGGCAATGTGGCATACGGTACCACAACCAGTGCCTTTCACCTGGCAGTGCCATGCGTTACCACGACCAGTGTATTTTACCTAGCAATGTGTTTATGCGGTACTCCAACCAATGTTTATAGTAAATCTGTTAGAAATATTAGTTTAGATTTTTTGTCCTCAGGTTAATTGTCTTTAACCAATATATTCTACCCTCGTAGCTATTAGTCGGTCAACTACGAGCATTTGTTGACCCTGCTATTGTACTCTCCATGTTTGTTGTTATTCATTTTTTGCGAGATTGTGTAATCTTATTAACTGGAACCGAATCCGTGCAAGTTTTATCGTTTGTTTATACCTATATTGCCGTTGGAGATCCAATTATCAATATGTGAGGGTTGGGATCCCATTAACCGGTTTAATCCCACCCCATTGCTGTGCCTGTCCCAAGCCACGACATGGATTCCCAAAGATATATGTCGCAGTCATTTTTCGTGTTCAATAATTAGAGGTGGCTGTTCGCTTTGTTGTTAATGATGGAATTGTTGACCATCACTCTTTAAAAATATTACACTCTTAAGTTATAAATAAAATAGGAGGTATTCTTAAAAAGATTCGATTTGGTTGTAATCACTAAAACGTGGACTTTTACCGCGATCATAAGACGATATCAAATTTCACTTCCTTTTCTCAAATTTCCACTCGTTGTATAGAAAACTTTTTTGTTTGATGTTTAAATGATGAATTTTGTTAAATTCAAATATCTAAATTCTAGATAAAATTCGCAAAGTGATAAAAGAAAAGGAAGGGAAAGCATATATATCCTGTTTCTCACCCATGTTACTGTGTTATGAAATAAACATAATTTTGTATTGAACGACCGAAAAAAAACCTATTTTTTAGCATGATAGATTTTACTACAGCTATTATTTTCCAATATGTATATTTTATACCTCAAAAAGCTAAAAGTTTGAGAAGATTCATGTGTATATGGAGTCATTTAATGTAACTAATATTGAACACAATGAAGGGCCATAGCTTAGATTTAAAAAAAACATAAGAGATAAGCTTAAAGGAAGATTTCGTTCAGTTGGTCGACAAGTAGAAACAAAGTGATTCGACCTTCCTCACAAAATTAGTCTAATTGAACATACAATTTTGTATTTTCTCTTACCGCCATGTTATAGCCTGTTTTAACTTAATTGGTCCTTGATTTGTGACAATTTCAAATCGGCATGCGAAAACGTCACCTTGGTAAGGGGCAATTGCATGTATGATATAGCTTAAGGTAATTTTGAAATACCAAGGAAGAAGTAAATTAACATATCCCCTCGATACGGTGACCATCTTTATAATCAATCGACACAAGATTGAACAAAATCGTTGCAAAAGACCACCGAAAGAACAACAATGCTCACGTTTATCCTAAATGGGTTATTAGTCACATAGAAGTAAGTAATCTTGCATTTCCGATCGACACAAAAGCATAAATGTTGTCGAATACTTTTGTAGTTTCTGAATTTGTGGAGATTTTGTATACGTTTCCAACTTGGTCATGTGTTAAAATGTGTCATACGGTACAACGACCAGTGCCTCGCACCTGGCAATGTGTCATATGGTACCACGACCAGTGTATTTCACCTGGCATTATGTCATATGATACAACGACCAGTGTATTTCACTTGGCAATGCAATATGCGGTACCACGACCAGTGCAACCTAGCAATATGCTATGCGGTACCACGACCAGTGTCGTTCAACTGACGATATGTCATGCGGTACCATGACCAGTGCAACCTAGCAATATATGTCATACGGTACCACAACCAGTATATTACACCTGGCAATGTGCTATGCGGTACCACAACCAGTGTATTTCACCTGGCAATATGTCATACAGTACCACGACCAGTGCCTTTCACCTGGCAATGTGTCATGCAGTACCACGACCAGTGCAGCCTAGCAATATGTCATACGGTACCACAACCAGTGTATTTCACCTGGCAATGTGGCACACGGTACCACAACCAGTGCCTTTCACCTGGCAGTGCCATGCGTTACCACGACCAGTGTATTTTACCTAGCAATGTGTTTATGCGGTACCACAACCAATGTTTATAGTAAATCTGTTGGAAATATTAGTTTTGATTTTTTGTCCTCAGGTTAATTGTCTTTAACCAATATATTCTACCCTCGTAGCTATTAGTCGGTTAACTACGAGCATTTGTTGACCCTGCTATTGTACTCTCCATGTTTGTTGTTATTCATTTTTTGCGAGATTGTGTAATCTTATTAACTGGAACCGAATCCGTGCAAGTTTTATCGTTTGTTTATACCTATATTGCCGTTGGAGATCCAATTATCAATATGTGAGGGTTGGGATCCCATTAACCGGTTTAATCCCACCCCATTGCTGTGCCTGTCCCAAGCCACGACATGGATTCCCAAAGATATATGTCGCAGTCATTTTTCGTGTTCAATAATTAGAGGTGGCTGTTCGCTTTGTTGTTAATGATGGAATTGTTGATCATCACTCTTTAAAAATATTACACTCTTAAGTTATAAATAAAATAGGAGATATTCTTAAAAAGATTCGATTTGGTTGTAATCACTAAAACGTGGACTTTTACCGCGATCATAAGACGATATCAAATTTCACTTCCTTTTCTCAAATTTAAACTCGTTGTATAGAAAACTTTTTTGTTTGATGTTTAAATGATGAATTTTGTTAAATTCAAATATCTAAATTCTAGATAAAATTCGTAAAGTGATAAAAGAAAAGGAAGGGAAAGCATATATATCCTGTTTCTCACCCATGTTACTGTGATATGAAATAAACATAATTTTGTATTGAACGACCGAAAAAAAAAACTTTTTTTTAACATGATAGATTTTACTACAGCTATTATTTTCCAATATGTATATTTTATACCTCAAAAAGCTAAAAGTTTGAGAAGATGCATGTGTATATGGAGTCATTTAATGTAACTAATATTGAACACAATGAAGGGCCATAGCTTAGATTGAAAAAAAAACATAAGAGATAAGCTTAAAGGAAGATTTCGTTCAGTTGGTCGACAAGTAGAAACAAAGTGATTCGACCTTCCTCACAAAATTAGTCTAATTGAACATACAATTTTGTATTTTCTCTTACCGCCATGTTATAGCCTGTTTTAACTTAATTGGTCCTTGATTTGTGACAATTTCAAATCGGCATGCGAAAACGTCACCTTGGTAAGGGGCAATTACATGTATGATATAGCTTAAGGTAATTTTGAAATACCAAGGAAGAAGTAAATTAACATATCCCCTCGATACGGTTGCCATCTTTATTATCGATCGACACAAGATTGAACAAAATCGTTGCAGAAGACCACAGAAAGAACAACAATGCTCACGTTTATCCTAAATGGGTTATTAGTCACATAGAAGTAAGTAATCTTGCATTTCCGATCGACACAAAAGCATAAATGTTGTCGAATACTTTTGTAGTTTCTGAATTTGTGGAGATTTTGTATTCGTTTCCAACTTGGTCATGTGTTAATATGTGTCATACGGTACAACGACCAGTGCCTCGCACCTGGCAATGTGTCATATGGTACAACGACCAGTGTATTTCACCTGGCATTATGCCATATGATACAACGACCAGTGTATTTCACTTGGCAATGCATTATGCGGTACCACGACCAGTGCAACCTAGCAATATGCTATGCGGTACCACGACCAGTGTCGCTCAACTGGCGATGTGTCATGCGGTACCATGACCAGTGCAACCTAGCAATATATGTCATACGGTACCACAACCAGTATATTACACCTGGCAATGTGCTATGCGGTACCACAACCAGTGTATTTCACCTGGCAATATGTCATACAGTACCACGACCAGTGCCTTTCACCTGACAATGTGTCATGCAGTACCACGACCAGTGCAGCCTAACAATATGTCATACGGTACCACAACCAGTGTATGTCACCTAGCAATGTGGCATACGGTACCACAACCAGTGCCTTTCACCTGGCAGTGCCATGCGTTACCACGACCAGTGTATTTCACCTAGCAATGTGTTTATGCGGTACCACAACCAATGTTTATAGTAAATCTGTTGGAAATATTAGTTTTGATTTTTTGTCCTCAGGTTAATTGTGTTTAACCAATATATTCTACCCTCGTAGCTATTAGTCGGTCAACTACGAGCATTTGTTGACCCTGCTATTGTACTCTCCATGTTTGTTGTTATTCATTTTTTCCGAGATTGTGTAATCTTATTAACTGGAAACCGAATTCGTGCAAGTTTTATCGTTTGTTTATACCTATATTGCCGTTGGAGATCCAATTATCAATATGTGAGGGTTGGGATCTCATTAACCAGTTTAATCCCACCCCATTGCTGTGCCTGTCCCAAGCCACGACATGGATTCCCAAAGATATATGTCGCAGTCATTGTTCGTGTTCAATAATTAGAGGTTGCTGTTCGCTTTGTTGTTAATGATGGAATTGTTGACCATCACTCTTTAAAAATATTACACTCTTAAGTTATAAATAAAATAGGAGGTATTCTTAAGAAGATTCGATTTGGTTGTAATCACTAAAACGTGGACTTTTACCTCGATCATAAGACGATATCAAATTTCACTTCCTTTTCTCAAATTTCCACTCGTTGTATAGAAAACTTTTTTGTTTGATGTTTAAATGATGAATTTTGTTAAATTCAAATATCTAAATTCTAGATAAAATTCGTAAAGTGATAAAAGAAAAGGAAGGGAAAGCATATATATCCTGTTTCTCACCCATGTTACTGTGATATGAAATAAACATAATTTTGTATTGAACGACCGAAAAAAAATACATTTTTTTAGCATGATAGATTTTACTACAGCTATTATTTTCCAATATGTATATTTTATACCTCAAAAAGCTAAAAGTTTGAGAAGATTCATGTGTATATGGAGTCATTTAATGTAACTAATATTGAACACAATGAAGGGCCATAGCTTAGATTTAAAAAAAAACCATAAGAGATAAGCTTAAAGGAAGATTTCGTTCAGTTGGTCGAGACAAGTATTAAAATACTTAAGAATTAAAGCAAAATTCGATACGAAACACCAAAGAACATTGTTTGCAATTTATGACGCCGTATTAAAAGCGATAATTTGTATTTTAAAAAATCCCTTTAACTGCCTCAATATTTTCGTCTCGATTTTACTTTTGGTATTTGACAGGTTTTATCACTTATTTCGAAGTAAATAACATACATTTAAGATATAGATGATAAATAAATATATATTTCCTTCAATGTTTTCACCTACGGAATAAATTTATAACTTCTATCAGCCACAATATACGATTTATTTTCATCGTTAAAATATAAACATTGCACTTACCAGTCCAAAAGTATTTTCACCACTTCCGCGTTGGTTTTCACTCGTAGAACTGATCTGAGCTCATTCCAACGATCACACTGGTCTCCAATCCATATCCTGCTCAAATTACTCAATTTAGCATTCGATTCTCTTTTCCGGTGTTTTCTTTCTGAATCTGTAAATCTTCCCTTTGGACCACGCTTCGAACTAGATTATGACATGTTTCTTTCATAGACAACAATCTCAATACGCATGCGTAGCGTTCAAGTTCAACAGAGGTTGTATGAATACGAAAATCTTCGGTGGGAATTATTGCATGACCGGACTTAATTCTCGCTACTTGTTTCCCCCTATATTATATAGTAATGCGAGCTGAAAGACCAATTTTATTGCGTTTTTTAAATGTTTTAACAAGTTTAAATGGTTTTATTATTAAAAGAATTGTGTTTTTATTTTAAGTCAAATATATAGCCAGTGGGACTTTAATGATTGATCGCAATTTTTGTTCGGTTCAGGAAGAAATAACCTCAATCAGGTTAAACGTAATAGTTATACACTGAGGTCGAGAAATTACAAAGACGGGAAGCCAGATTTGTAACCAGGAATTACCACAACCGACATCCTGGTAGCGTGACACAGATGGTCCAACAACTACAGTGGGAGCCTCTGCAGGTTAGAAGAGTAAAGATCAGACTAGTCCTCCTGTACAAGATCCAACATGGACTAGTGGCTATCCCTGCAGACTTACTTAGTGCCTGGTGACACCAGAACCAGACATATCCAGAAATTGAGGGTACTTTCCTCATAAATATTCATCATACTTAAATTAGATTTTGATCACGTGACTGCAGTTTTAAGCTTGATGGATCGTTTATTAGATTTGTCAAAAAATAGCCTATAGTACGGAAATTCAATGTGTCCGTCAATGATTCGAAAATTAAAAGTTATTATTTATTTCCGCAAAGTTTTTCTTCTGTCAAAATTCAAATATTTTTGTTTTGTAACGATTTTAGACATGTCTTTGATATCGCGATCATGCAAAAATGATCATATTATATTTAATGTGGAAACCCCGAGTTTTAGAAGCTAGAAATATAAGGTTAGTTAATATAATTACATGTATTATTGATGAATCTAAATTAATTTCAGAAAATATGTCGCCAAATGTCATTCATTGTTAAATTTTGTGTCACACGCCACCAGTTTCATGTATTTCAGACATAGATTCTTAAAGCCAAAAAAGGGTTCGTCGCCTCGGATTTTCATTTAGTCCAGGAACCGCGAATATTTAATTGTTTTCATTAATTTTTATTTCATTTAATTCAGCTTGATTCAATGTAACATTTTCAAGTTCAGAAAATGACACACATGCAATTATGAATGATATCGTCTATATAGATCATATGAAAATTGCAGACGTCCCGGCGTCGCCATCTTAGATATGCAAATGAGCAAAGTACCTATCATTTCTGGCTATGAGGAGAGCACAAGTTTCGTCCCCCAAACGTGAGGAAAGACGTCTACAAATATTCATTCTTCCCACGAACCATTTGTGACTGGAACAGACCACCTCCACACGTCGCCTGTGCCACCTCACCAGAAGGTTTCAAGAACCAGCTGGACACACTCACAGGGTACCAGCTGGGAGTCCAGACAATGTAAATATACAGCAGTCACCTTTTTATTTTAATTGTACATAGCACTCTATGAGCTTTTAGTCTTGCCCGCAGCATGCACCTGAGTATAACGCTCTATGAAGAGTCATCTCAGTACCTGGAAGAAGAAGGTGTTTCTGGATTAGAAACCCAGTGGGCCGGAGTCCCGAGGGATTTCTAATCCAGAAACACCATATACCGAAGTGTATAACTAACTTACTCCCCAGGTTATTCTAAATACACGAAATATTCATTACAGAATGTCATAAAAAACAAAAACAATAAACACAGAAACATTAAATTTCATAAAACGATACATTTTTGTGGTTTCTCCATTGGGTACCTCTTCTATAAAGATAGATTGAACGACTGAGTTGTATTAAGGATTAAACAGATTGATTGGTTAATAATGAGAGATGTTATTCGATAATATGTACCTGTATTCATTTACAACATGATCTTCAGGAATTATAGACGTGTTATATTGAACTGAACCTTTTGTAGAAAATGGATATTAACCAAATTGTCACAAATATAACTCAGAACTGCTAAATAAAGTATGTAAGAATATATGTTGAATATGACAAAGTATTTTTCTACCAATATACTGTTCAGTTTTTAAGTGCGCATTTAACAGGTCAATGTTATTTGTTTTGTTTTGCTTTTTTAAAGGCTTGGATCCAGACAATTTAAAAATGGGTTCCAGAATATAAAAAAATGTAATAACAGTCTCATTTTCGACAATTTTCACATAATTTTAATAAATTTTCCGAAAAAAGGGGGAGCCCCCCCCCCCTCCTTGGAACCCTCCCCACTGGATCCACCAATGATAAACTTTTGAAAGGATGCCGACATATAATGTATTTATTTTTTACAATGCTTTCCCGAACAAGTTTTTTTTTCCATTATTTATCATTATTTAGTTTTTTTTAACGATTGCTTGGATTTTTTTCAGACTATGCTTCATTAACAAGATCTTTATGTTTTCTTTTTCAGTTTTTCAATATCCAGTTTTCGTGTTATCACCAGCTGAGTGGTAAAATTATAAAATTTAGCCTGATTTTTAAAGTATGGATATTATTACAATACCTAGTTTAAATTCTTCAATATCTGTTAGGTGGTTTTATCTTTTAAAATTGAGAGATCCTAATAAATCAAGGGTGCTCGACCTATATATACTAGGGTGACATACATGTATGAGCGGAAACCATTGTGATAATTGAAGGAAATGGAAATGAACAATTTATATTATCAGTGAAAATCTGATCAAATGCTTTGTCCAAGGAACTGCAGAATACTGCTTATGCAGCTTACATAGATACATTGTATATAAATTACAAACTGTGAATATGGGAAATTCTATCTGCGGTGGCGGAATACATGTATAAATCATATAAACGGTGGTGATTACCGATAAAAACTAGTGGTGGAGGTTATTGATCTTTTAAATTCCAGAATTATACTGAACTTAGATTCCTGAATTCTGAAATTGGTGAAGAATTTTCCTGAACTAATTAATACATATATAGCAACACACTTCCAAAGTGGCTCTCCGAGTAACGGAGGGATCTACACATAAAGAAGAAGGGTAATTAATTACCTCATTGTTGTAGGCACAATAGGCCGTTAAACCAGAAACCTCTGTCGTCACACCCTGTGAACACAGGCTACTATTCTTATAACAATAAAGTAATTCATAGAAAGGCAGTTTCAGAGATAGAAAGCGTATGCACTGTGGTGTACCCGATACGGATTGGTCATTTCAAGATGGCGGATTGTACATCGTCAAAAAGGTAGGTGTGAAGATTTTGACTATTATTGTTCTTTATAGCTTATCTTAGTATCTATGAGTTACACGTTTAGATAGGGCAGTCTTTTTTCTACTTCACCATTATGTCAGTAAAGCTCGATCCTTTTGTTTTTATCGTAAACTGCCTTCGCTAGTTGATCAATGCAGCGACAAAGATATCGAGACGTATGATCCAATTTATTTCACCAATTCCTACCGCCTAGTGACTTTATATATTAATATGTTGATGCCAACATTATTCAAACATGTGAATTGTCCAGCAAATGTCATTTCAGCCTTTGACAAGCCTTGTATCCCCCTGAAAACTTCTATGAATATTTTGTTTATGTCACGGAACGGTCACGACAAAAACATGACAAAAATGTATGGGAATGGTCTCATGTTTTGGGTGTAGGAATGGACTTTCAAGCAACGGAATGGTCTTTTTTTGTCTAGGAATGGTCTGATCTAACATATCGGATGTAAAGCGAGAGCAATGGCTTTGTCGTTCATCCAGTGTTCACACTCGCACAAAATCTAATTTTCTTGTCTTACTACATTCACTGTTATGTATTTCAATTGGTTTGTCAATATGACGACATACCACTCGCTTCTCTGATATACTGTAAGCGTACTTTCTTTACGATGTGTAGAATGTACGGGTACGTAAATACCCTAGTGTATTTCTACCTTGCACTAGTGTGTTTATTCCGTCAGAAGAAATACACTAGGATATTTCTGTCGTGGAATTCCTACTCTAGTGCGTCTCAATTGATATTGTCTTCGTATGGTAATCTAGCGAAAATCCTCAACTACAGGCAGTTATGTATTGATTTTTTTAATTGTTGGTGCTTAACGTCACTTTCAACAATATTTCAGCTATATCATGGTGACCAGTTTTAGTGGTGGAGGAAGTCGAAGTACCCGGAGAAAACCATCGACTATGGGCAAGCAATTAGTAAACTTTATCACTTGCTGCTGCGAGTCGAGTGCACCTTTTTTGTAATTTACAAAGCCGGGCGCGTATTGGTGATAGGCTTGTATGAGTTGTTAGATTCAACTATCTAACTCATTGAGCCACCCGGGCCCCGGCAGTTATGTATAATACATCACCATTTCAGTACACACCACGATTTTATTTAGACCGATGTTCTCAACTTTTATTTTTTTTTTTCTTCTTTTCTTTTACTTTTTGGATCTTCGGTTTTCTTACCTAAGTCTAGACCACTCTTAGGTTGATGTATTAATTTTTTCGTACATAGGTGCTTCGGTTCACATATATTATTTTAATTTTCCTGTGTTTAAAATCAGTACATGTATTTACTTCATGAAAACAAAAATATACGAGGTTACTTAAATCTTCAATAGATATATCGTGTATTTCTCATTTTTACAGGTTTACTGTGATGGATACATCTTTCCACGCCTCAGAGAATGATTTTATATGCGAGGACTGTGGAAAATGTCTGAAAAGTAGAAGTGGTCTCGGACGACATCGTCTGAGAAAACATTTAAAACAAGAGATGAAATTTAAATGTACTACTGATTCTTGCACAGCAGCATTTTGTGAAAAGGGGGAGCTATTGGCTCATCAGACCAGCTATGCTGAACAAAAACGTATCACATGTAATTAATGTGGCCAGAAACTGTCAGGGAATATCACAGAGCTCATGAGGCAGAGATTCTTCCACATGTTCGGAAAGGATTATATCTTCAGGACTACTCACATTTTTCTCTGGATCAAATGACTATAATTGAAATTGTTTGCAAATTGATAATAAAGATATAAAGAGTTGATTTCATAAAATTTATTTAAATAACAATGAATATTTCTTTTAACAAAAATATGTTTATGTAAAAAGTGACTCCCTGTCAATATCACAAAGTATAAGCGATTACAATATGTGTACAATTGCTGAAAGAGTTCTTAACCAAATTTACCCACATTAGTGTTAAATTCAAAAGATCTAAATGTTACTGTTTCATCCCGATAATTCTGGCAGCAGTGGTCCACTATGGCTTGGTGATTGGAAGTATCAAATTGGCAGTAGTAACACTTGTACCTATAGATAAAAGAAACATTGCATAATGAAATGGAAAAGATTATTACAATTTAATAGCAAATAAGGCATTTCGGGTATTTTAAGGCAAGATTGATCATATGAAATAAGAAGATTTACATTAAAGACCACAAACGGAAATGAACTTCAATAATATTATTAATAAGCATATTTTATATGATGGAAATCATTCCTAAGCAAAAAAGACCATTCCTTTGCTTGAAAGTCCATTCCTACACCCAAAACATGAGAACATTCCCATACATTTTTGTCATGTTTTTGTCGTGACCGTTCCGTGACATAAACAAAATATTCATAAACGTTTTAAGGGGGATACAAGGCTTGTCAAAGGCTGAAATGACATTTGCTGGACAATTCACATGTTTGAATAATGTTGGCATCAACATATTAACATATAAAGTCACTAGGCGGTAGGAATTGGTGAAATAAATTGGTTTCTACGCCTCGATATCTTTGTCGCTGCATTGATCAACTAGCGAAGGCAGTTTACGATAAAAACAAAAGGATCGAGCTTTACTGACATAATGGTGAAGTAGAAAAAAGACTGCCCTATCTAAACGTGTAACTCATAGATACTAAGATAATCTATAAAGAACGATAATAGTCAAAATCTTCACACCTACCTTTTTGACGATGTACAATCCGCCATCTTGAAATGACCATTCCGTATCGGGTACACGACAGTGGTATGGTTTAACAATAGACCTAGGGTGTAAACACCGTGTAACCGCGTTGTGGGTTACGCAAGGGCGTGTACAACCTGATTGAGGTTATTTCGAATGAACCGAACAAATAATTTCGATCAATCCTTATAAATTAATTAAACTTTTTTTGTTATGATATTGAGAAATATATTTAATTTTTCAAAATAAGGCAAATAATCGGAAATAAATTTAAATAACCCCAAAGGTGCCTCATTAAAAGAAAATCACTCGATGACAACGGCACGCGACTCCTTGAGAACGACGTCTATTTTCAGATTCCGAACATATGAAAATAACCTCAACTTTTTAAACCAACCAAAACACGTATGAAATGACATAAGACTCTAGAATTAATTTATTGGAGAATACACTTCTGTAGATTCTTAAAAATCAACAAGTTGGAGTGTATTCTCTTACATAATACATTTCCATCTGCAACAGTACTTTTATTTTATATTTTTACCTTTTTAATGTTCAGAAAGCTAAATAAGCCACAATTAACCAAAATTAAACAACAATATGTTATCGTGCTTTCGATTCTCGTTTATATTTAGATATTTCAAGGTCTTTCAAGTGAAAATAATCGCTTATATTTAGATATTTCAAGGTCTTTCAAGTGTCCCAAATGTTCACCTGTGGTCTGTCTGATTTGTTAAGTTGCGGTCGGTTCGTTGGTTGTTTTTGTATTACGAGAATACTCATCAGTTCTGAACATAAATTATGCCAGATCTGAAATACTTGCATCGTTTCTTGTATATATTGATCAATTGCTTCTTTAAGCAAATTGTTGATATATTATTTTTAACAAAGCTTATTATCAAGAATATTTATAGAGAATAGTAATGTGGTCACCGTAGCCGAGTGGTAAGATGGAAGTTTTGAAAGTCAAAATAGACTTTAAAAAGCCCAGCAGTGGTTCGGTACCCGACAGTCCCAATTTATGTATATCACGTTTTAAGCCTAAAACAGTAAAAGGTTAAAGTTCATATATTGAAGAGCAAATACAACAAATGTACTTTCTTAAGCACAATTTCCACCCTAATCAGGATCAATGGCTCTACATTGGAGAGTCGACAATACATAAACATACAATGTACAACATATAAACACATTCAATACACAATAGAACAAATGGAATCATGTGCCCCCTGTCCTCAGTTCCAATGACTGTTTAATGAAGGAGCCTAAAGATTTCACCTGTTTGATGTTAGTCGGATTTAAAATAATTTCAAGTAGATTTGTATTATTAGTATTGTCAAAGTCACTGAGAAAAGCTTTTCTTAAATGTTCATTTAGCTTACAATTTAGAAAGAAATGGTTTTTGTCATCAAGAGTTTCACATTTATTGCACGTTCGTAAATGCCGAGGTATTTTCTTATATCGTCCCGTTTCAATTGCCAGAGAGTGGTCACTTAGTCTAAATTTACAAATTAATCTTCTTATTTCAAAATTTGGATATTTCAAGTAAAATTCCGACTTATTTTCAGACTTCAATGCTTTGAATAGAAAGAGTTTACTGTTATTATCTATCGATTTTAATTCATTATCAAATATTTCTTCATAGTCTTTATTTAGTATATTTTTGTAATATTTTTTACAAGAATTCTTTTTCATGTCTTGATTTCCAAGGTCCATTTTAATTTTAATTCTTACATGGTTAATATATGAGTACCAAGAAAACAATTCGTTCTCATGGAGAGATTTAGAAAGAGAAAAACATTCTTTTAAAGTTTCAGGTATATCAACTGCAAGTAATCGATCTTCATAAGGGAACGACCATTAACTTGAAAGGGGGGGGGGGGGGGGGGTTATGTTTTTTTTCTAAAATAATATTCTGATTCCCAATATTGCTGAAAAAAATATTCTGATTTTGGTGGAGGAAAAAGAAAATAATGTGATTCAGAGTTTTTGTCATATAACCTAATGTTAAATTCTTGAAAAAAAAATATTCTAACTCGTGTGTTGTCGGAAAAAAAATTTCTGAACGAAACAAAAAAGTAAGAAAGCAACAGGAGTTGGTTGACGCATCGGATTTTACATTTAAAAGTGAAGGGAATAAGATTCAACACTGTCGACCATAGAAAGGTGTCTAGAATTTTACAAATCAAGCGACACCCTTGATATTATCACAGAGGAAAAAGGAGTCATTAATTACAAAGTGTAATAAAATTCACTTGTTCTACAGGTAATATGTAATTGCAACAAAATCATTGGAGAAAAATAATTTTATTTTAAATCCATCCATTCACGTCACTGCCAGTCGTATCATATTTTACACGGCTAACAAATCGTATACAATGAAACATATAATGTATACCGTAATGTTATATATTATATTGTCTGTTTAATGTCTCATTTATAACATTATCTGCATGTGTTCATGAGTGAATAAAGTATTGAATAACATCAATATAAACGTCCTTGATAACATGTATACTATCAGTAGTAAGTAGGGATCAGTCAATTTATTTTATTTTCAGGGGGGGGGGGGGTATTTTTTGCAAAGGAAACAAGGGAAATAATAATATTTCAACAAATACAGAAATATAATTACTTTAGTTTTTTTAACTAGAACTCAGTGGTACTGAAATCGGATAAAAATATTACAAAAAATAATAACGTAGAGCTGACTAATGTTAAATTGGTATCTATGAATATTCTCTTTTTTTTTTTTTTTTTTTTTTTGCATTAACGTTTGGTCCATAAAATATCTGAATACAAAGGCTTAAATCATATGCAAAAGACCTCATCTAACCAATATATCATAACCATATCGTTGGCATAATGGTTAACGTGGTCGCTTCGAGTGTGGTAGATCCTGGGTTCGAGCCCCGGTCGGGTCAAACCAAAGACTATCAAATTGGTATTTGTTGCTTCTTCGCTAAGCATGCAGCATTAAGGAGAAACATCAAAAACTGGTCGGCTCAAGATCAGAATAATGTGTCAGAGTGGAGCGGCATGTCTACCCCCGGACTGTTGTTTCAGTGAGGTAGCACTATACAAATCGAACTCAGCATGTTGGTCTAGAACAAAGCGGACCTCATCATCATCTCATTGAAAATTAACTTCTGGCCATGACAGCTAAAATTGCTGAGTTGACGTTAAACAACAATCATTCATTCACTGTAATATGGATGATCTTTATACACAATTTTATTCATATCTGTGGTGTACTTCTCACTTCTTCTTTTTGTTAGAATTGATATGTTGTATATATCCTGTGAAGAATAACAAATGTAATGTAATTGTATATTTTTTATATTTTGTTCAATTCTAACAAAAAGAAGTAGTGAGAAGTACACCCCAGACATGAAATTTATATGCTAATTTTCTTTTTAAATTTCAATATATATCAAGCAAAAATAATGTTGTGTTATTAGAGCTTTAAGGATAGCTCAAAAATAATAATAAAAAAAGATCGAATAAAATCATTACATCTGAATAGTACAATTGACCAGAAGTAAGTAATTCTGGAAAAGAAACACGATTTAGATGGTAAAACTATGGAAAGGTGATATGCCTTCAGGCAGAACATGTTTTCTCCAATCAGTTTGCTTAATATTTGTCTTTTGTGTAATAACAGATTGATTGATTGATTCATTTTTGGTGTGTAACGCCACTTTCAACAATATTTCAGCTATATCATGGTGAGGTGTAATAACAGAAAAGTACGTGTATTTTGATAATGACCCATATCGTATTATCATATGAACCTAAGATCACCCCCCTTTTTTTTCAACGCAGGAATCCTTTTTGTTTTTATATTCAATCGACAAATCGTAGAAACAGAGGCAAAATCGATACCCCCAAAACCAATATACATGGTACATGGCCGCTCGCTTTCTTGGCTTCATAAAGGCACTTCAGTAAAAGGTGGCTACATTGAACTTATAGCTATTAGCTATTGGCTTATATTTTGGCTATCCTATTCAAAGGAAAAGCTGTTTTAGAAATCGACCAATAAGAAACAAGAATTGCCTATGACGGCCATGGTTGTTAACGGATCAAAACGGAATGAGCAATTCCCATAGAGGACCTTCCATAAATGCTTCCTACCACGTTTCGGTTCATTTGGTCAAGCTGTTTCAGAGTAGAAGATTTTTAGAAATCGACCAACCAGAAACAAGAATTGCCTGTGGTGGCCATGTTTGTTAATGGATCGGGACAAATTGAGCAATCGCTATAGAGAACCTTCCATAGATTCTACCTACCAAGTTTCGGTTCATTTGGCAAAGCGGTTTTAGAGAACAAGATGTTTAGAACTCGCCCAATTAGAAATAAGAATTTCCTATGGCAGCCATATTTGTTAATGGATCGGGACGAAATGAGCAATCTTTATAGAGGACCTCCCATAGATTCATCCTATTAAGATTCGGTTCATTTGGCAAACTGGTTTCGGAGGAGAATATATTTTAGAAATCAGCAATCGGAAACAAGAGTCGCCTGTGGCGGCCATGTTTGTAAACAGATCGGGACGAAATATGCAATCGTAACAGAGGACTTTCAATAGATGCTTCCTACCAAGTTTCGGTTCATTTGGCAAAACGGATTCAGAGGAGAAGAACTTAAAAAATCAGCCAATCAGAAAAAATAATCCCTGTGGCGGCCATGTTTGCTGACGGATCGGGACGGAATGAATATTTTTTATCGAGGACCGCCCATAGATGGTTCCTACCAAGTTTCGGTTCATTTGTCCAAGCGGTTTCAGAGGAGAAGAATTTTAAAAATAAGCCAATCAGAAACAAGAGTCGCCTGTGGCGGCCATGTTTGTTAACGGATCGGGACGAAATATGCAATCGTAACAGAGGACTTTCCATAGATGCTTCCTACCAAATTTCGGTTCATTTGGCTAAACGGTTTCAAAGGAGAAGAATCTAAAAAATCAGCCAATCAGAAACAAGAATCCCCTGTGGCGGCCATGTTTATTAACGGATCCGGACGGAATGAATATGTTTTATCGAGGACCGCCCATAGATGGTTCCTACCAAGTTTCGGTTCATTTGGCTAAACGGTTTCAGAGGAGAAGAATCTGAAAAATCAGCCAATCAGAAACAAGAATCGCCTGTGGTGGTCATGTTTGCTAACGGATCGGGACGGAATGAGTAATTTTTTTCGAGGACCGCCCATAGATGGTTCCTACCAAGTTTCGGTTCATTTGGCCAAGCGGTTTCAGAGGAGAAACATTTTAAAAATAATCCAATCAGAAACAAGAGTCGCATGTGGCGGCCATATTAGTTAACGGATCGGGACGAAATGTGCAATCTTTACAGAAGATCTTCCATAGATGCTTCCTACCAAGTTTCGGTTCATTTCTCCAAGCGGTTTCAGAGGAGAAGATTTTTAAAAATCAGCAATATATATATAGATAACTGCATTTTGAATACAGATATCTCTATTTAAACAAGAGTTATCTTTCTTTTAATAGAGGAGAAGATTTTTTTTAGAAATCAACCAATCAGAAACAAGAATTGCCTGTGGCGGCCATGTTTGCTAACCGATCGGGACAACATGAGCAATCTTTATAGAGGACCTTCCATAGATGTTTCCTACCAAATTTCTGTTCATTCGGCCAAGCGGTTTCAGAAGAGAATATTTTTAGAAATCGACCAATCTGAAAAAAGAATTGCCTGTGGCGGCTATGTTTGTTATTGAATCGGGACGAAATGAGCAATCTGTAGAGAGGTCATTCCAAGGATGCTCCCTAGCACGTTTCATTTCATTTGGCCAAGCGGTTTCAGAGGAGATTTTTAAAAATCGGCCAATCAGAAACAAGAATTGCCTATGGCGGCCATGTTTGTTGATGGATCGGGACAAAATGAGCAATCTTTAGAGAGGACCTTCCATAGATGCTTCCTACCAACTTTCACTTCATTTGGCGGAGCGGTTTCAGAGGAGAAGATTAAAATGTGAAAAGTTAACCGACGACGGACGACAGATGACGGACGACGGAAGCCAAGTGATGGCAAAAGCTCATATTGCCTTTGGCAAGCTCACATTGCCTTTGGCAAGGTGAGCTAAAAAGCATAAAAGAACAAACAACGATCTACAAAACATACACATAAAACTAAAGATCGAGTAACACGAACCCCACTAAAAACAGGGGGTGAACTCAGGTGCTCCTGAAGTGTAAGCAGTTCCTTCTCTACTGCAATCGTAACTACTCGGCCATTCTCTCTACCCTGCAAATAACCTCGTATGCATTAGGCGTATAAATCGCACAACTTTTCACATGTCAGTTACATGAAAGTTTGATAAAGTTATATTTTAAAAAAAATTCTATATTTCAATTATAGTTTTAATTAGTTTTGCATGATTAGATTTTACTTCAATCGTAACTACTCGGCCATTCTCGCTACCCTGCAAATAACCTCATACGTACATAGTAGAAATTCTTCTTAAATTGTTTGCCGGAAGTTAAGTTAAGCTAAGCCGCACAAAAATATAGTCCACGAAAATCCAATATGGAAGACATACTAAGTAAAATCTAATTATGCAAAATTAATTAAAACTTTAATTGAAATATAGAAAATTGCTTAAAATATAACATTATCAAACTTTCATGTAACAGACATGTGAAAAGTAGTGCGATTTATACGCCTAAGGCATACGAGGTTATTAGCAGGGTAGCGAGAATGGCCGAGTAGTTACGATTGATTTTACTTAGTATGTCTTCCATATTGGAAGTTCGTGGACTTTTTTTTTTTGCGGTTTAACTTAGCTTCCGGCAAACAATTTCAGAAGAATTTCTACTATGTACGTACGAGGTTATTTTCAGGGTAGCGAGAATGGCCGAGTAGTTACGATTGTCTCTACTAGTGGTACCCGTCGTGTTAATCTGGTTACAAACCCGGTTGATAAGTCATGAATGAGGAAAGGAAAGTGATTACTTCAACTTGACCAAGAGGAACCCTTGGTTCAGTAGCTTTCTTTTTAGCAGCAACCCTCTATCAAGAAAATCCTGATTGGAACCACAAGCTCTGGAATACCCAGTATTGTATCAACTGAGAGATAGATACTCTATATGCAGGTGTTCCTGGAATGTTGCGACATATAAATGGGAAAATTGAAATCATCTCTTTTCACAAACTTTTGTCGTAAAGTTTCGTTCTTAACCGCCCATATCTATTTCGAGGTGTAGGTCAAGATATGAAACAGACCTATCAGTATCTGTGATATCCTTTATTTCAAGGTCAATGTGATATATGCGATCAACGAAATCACTAAATCTAGAATTATTTAGTGAAAGGACATCATCTATATAGCGGAACTTGAAATTAAAGGATCGGGTTTCATTTCGTTTTTCTTGAGAAGCCCCTGCATGAAGTCTGCATGAAACGAAAAAAGGAACAAGTTGGCGAGAAGAGGAGCACAGTTTTTACCCAAAGATATGCCGACTGTCTGTTGAAAAACACGTTAACTAAACATAACAAATATGTTGTTAATCAAAAACTCGAGCATGTTGATATCATTTTCAGAGAACTTTTTGATAGAATCACAGTGGCGTTTTACAAAATAAGATCTGTCTTTTCCTAGCACAAGGTATTTGTATCTACGTTGGCCATTCTTTTTTTTATGAAACATCGTTGGACCAACTCCCTTGATCAATCCTTCAGCTTAGAGTGCGGAATACTAGTAGTTGTGTAGACGGTAAAGAAGTCAAATGTTTTAATGCTTTTGCAGAATAAGAGGCACCTAGATTATACGTACTCTACCAGATCTTGAGAGTTCTTCAGAATCCACATATTATTTGCATTATTGATGAACCAATTGTCAAGAGGAGATCATTAGTATCCTATCAACAGATCAAATCCTGCCACGCTTATGTCGCTTTTATTCATATTTGTATTGCTGTTGTGGACATCCAATTTTCAAGAAAAGAGAATTATTATCCCTTTAACAGATTAAATCCCGCCACGCCTGTGTCATCTTTTTGTTGTTTGTTCGTATTTGTATTGCTGTTGTGGACATCCAATTTTCAAGAGGAGAGAATTACTGTATTATCCCTTTAACAGATTAAATCCCGTCGTTTGTCTTTTCCTTATCTGTATTATTGATGCACATACACAATTTGCAGAAGCAGATGATTATTATCTCATTAATAAATTAAATCACACTACGTTTGTTGGTCATATTGTTACCCCATGACTTAGCTATATTTCTATTGGTTACGTCGTGGTCCTGAATTGAAGAGAGAAGTAGTTACTAGTACCGTTGATATTGGTACAACTGTTGAACAACACTGAGCAATTAAGCTTTGTTTTTTAACATTCCTCGTTCATGATTTATCACTGGGTTTGTAACTAGATTAACACGACGGATGTCACTAGTGGAGCAGGAACTGTCTACCCATCCGGAGCATCTGAGTTCATCCCCGATTTTTAGTGGGGTTCGTGTTACTCGATCTTTGGTTTTATGTGTATGTTTTGTATATAGTTGTGTGTCCATTTGTACTTTTTCTTTTGGTCATTGTGTTGTCTGTTCTTCGATATACGGATTCTGATTATCTCCCTTTGGTATCTTCAATCTCTTCTAATGGAACCGGATCGTTGTTGTAAAACTGGTTAGCGTGTTCGCCTCGAGTGTGGTGGATCGTGGGTTCGAGCCCCGGTCGGATTAAATTAAAGACTAGAACATTTATATATGCTGCTTCTCTGCTATGCAAGCATCATTAAGGAGTAATACCACAGACTGGTTGGCCTGGAATCAGGAAGATGTGTCCGAGTGGAGCGACATGTCTATCCGCGGAGTGTTGTTTCAGTAGATAGCACTATCAACATCTAACTAAGCATATTGGTCTAATGCAAGGACGACATCATCATCATCATCTCATTAAAAGTAATTTGTTTTCGCCATAGCATGACTGAATAAATGCTGAGTTGCCGCTAAGCAACAATCACACATTCATTCATAACGTAGACGTCGTGCAATTTGGACATAACATACAGTAAACGGACATAATTGTTCGTCACCTCGGATGTTCATGTAAAACGGCCGCATTTTTGTCAAAAACTTACACAGGGATCTGTTTTTGCTTACCAATTTTGGTGAACGCAACATATTGTGAAGTTTTTCGTCACAATCTTCATATTATATTCTGAAATTTTTCGTCACAATCTTCATATTATATTCTGATTCATAGTTTTCAACTTTTTACGATTTTAACACAGTCTTGAATTATTGAAGATGAAAAATAAAATTATCAAGTAGTTTGTTACGTTAAAATTATAAAGTAGCTTGTTACGTAAAGATAAAACTATAAAGTAGTTTGTTACGTTAAAATTATAAAGTAGTTTGTTACGTTAAAATTATAAAGTAGTTTGCTACGTTAAAATAAAATTATAAAGTGGTTTGTTACGTTTAGATTATAAAGTAGTTTGTTACGTTAAAATAAAATTATAAAGTAGTTTGTTACGTTAAAATTATAAAGTAGTTTGTTACGTTAAAATTATAAAGTGTTTTGTTACGTTAAGATAAAATTATAAAGTAGTTTGCTACGTTAAGATTATAAAGTAGTTTGTTACGTTAAAATAAAATTATAAAGTAGTTTGCTACGTTAAGATTATAAAGTAGTTTGTTACGTTAAAATAAAATTATAAAGTAGTTTGTTACGTTAAAATTATAAAGTAGTTTGTTATGTTAAAATTATAAAGTAGTTTGTTACGTTAAAATAAAATTATAAAGTAGTTTGTTACGTTAAGATTATAAAGTAGTTTGTTACGTTAAAATAAAATTATAAAGTAGTTTGTTACGTTAAAATTATAAAGTACTTTGTTATGTTAAAATTAAAAATTGTGCTTAAATCGTGATTTTTATTTTAAATCCTAAATCACAAATTATGCGACAATTACAACGAAAAACTTCAAAACATTTTGCATTTTTGTGAGAGAAAATTTCAGAAACATTTGTCAAGAAATAACCTCTGACGTTTATTCAGTTTATGAGTGCATCGGCACCGTTTATACATGCATGCAGGGACCATCGTGGCAGTGATCGCATGGTAGTTGGCTTTACAATTACTTATGCAATCAGTACCTATCACCACATCGCTGCCGGGCTTGATATGGGAGTCTCGGGCTGATATCAGTGCCAATCTGGAAAATGCCATGTAATGACATGGAAAATTCCATTTCATAATCTATTTATTACATATTTTTCATTGACTTGTTTCAAGCTTTGTCTTTTATATTGCAGAACAGATCTTTGAACTGACAAATTGCGGAAATAAATCCTTAAGAGAGTTGCCTTTGTTCAACTTGCAAATATTTTTGCTTCGAGTGGCTTCAGAAAGATATCAAACAATGTCGATCTGTATAATAACGTTAGAAACTGTTTGTAAAATCTGCCGAAGACGTTGACATTTGAATGGAAATTTCTATTCAACACGACGTATACATTTGAGCTAATTATTTTGCTATTTGTTAATTTGATTGAAATACGATATTATATATACAAGTATCTTTATGCACCATCTTCCCTTGTACTTTGACATATAATCTTTGAGACCACTGCGCAGATATCGGAAGTTGAATTCGGGGGCAAATATTTGCAAATAACCAACACTGACTCCTAGCTATTATTGGACATACAAAAACGAACTTATTACAACAAAATATGTGATAACATATTCTATTGTCCGTGAGGTGATTGTATCCACAACCGCATTGGTGGTGTAATGGTTAGAGCACTCGCCTCGTGTGAGTTCGAGCCCATGTCGGATCACTTTCCTTTTTTTTTCTTTTCATACCTTTATGCTTATAATATACATGTATGTGTATTTATATAACTGTACTATGTTCAATATTATATATATTAACGTTTAATTTGGAGAAGACGATTCTAAGTGGTAAAATTTGTGTCTGATCCATTTATTTTATTTTAATATGTTTCACACTACTAGAACAAAGACCTGGGGTGTAAATATAAATACAATGTACATGTAAAGGACGCCAAGTTAGTTGTGAAATTCAATATATCATAGAAACCGGTTGTACAGTACACAATAGTACAAAATAATATCCTTGTGATAAAAAAATCTTAAAAATTAAGAAGTAGTATTTATCTACATTTAAACAACAAAACACGACAGTCACATTAAACATGTAATATGTATACCACCGTCTTCCGGGTTAAATGTTCATATTATGACATATTTATTCTGTTTATAACATATCTTCAACCTATTTTGGGGTAAAATTGTGCTAAATGATAATAAAGATAAATGCACATCTTTGTATACATAGAACACAACTTGGAACAGTAACAAGTGGGAGTGGTCTTTGCTGATTCGTTGCAAGGGGAATATCCCGATTTATGGGTCTCTTGTCCCGTGTTAGTCTAAATTTACGATCGTAGTCCGGTTTCAGTGTCAATGTTACCAGTATAATGCTTGTAACTTGGTCTTGTCATGAATATAGCTGAAAGTTTAAGCTAACAAACAAGCATTGCCATGAATAATGATTTGTGATAAAACATATATTCTTACTAATACAGTGCTATAACTTAGAGAGAGAAAAAAAGCAAGTTCAAAGGCCCACTCTCCTCAGTTTTAACGACTACTTTATAACATAATCCATTTTTCACACGATGTATATTATTTTTTTGTTTTGTTTCCAGTGATATCAAACTGCTCAATCAATTAATCAAGAGTATTATCAATATATATGATTGATTAATAGGAAAACACAATTTAATACGAAACAGGTAATATTGTAAATTTCTTTCTACGACGATTATATAGGAAAGATTACACGCATTTTTTTTTTATCGAAACATCTTATAAACACATTCTTAACATGTGATTAATTCAATATCATTTGTAATAACCTCTGGTCATATGACATGTTTGAGTGAATATTAAAAAAAAACACAAAAAACCTAGCAGATCGTTTTACGGATACTTTAACATATAGGCGTTTCAATGTTCATGAATATGACTTTGACTGTACTAATAATTCTCGGTGAAGCATTACTGCATGTGACTATAGCGCGCCTATATACATGTATAATTTATACTTTTATTTGCTATAAAATTAAAATACTATTAAATTATTTTTCTATTAATATAAAAATGTAATATATTATGACTAGTATATGTTTTTTTTAATATAAATACTCTTGCATATTTGTTTTATTCTAGGAAAATATATATATTCATAAAGATGGTATGTAACGCCTCTTTCAACAATATTTCAGTTATATCGCGTGGTCAGTTTTATTGGTAGCGGAAACCGGAGTACCCGAGGAAAACCACCGACCTGTCGCAAATCACGGACAAACTTGATCACCTAATGTTGTATCGAGTAGTTTGAGCAAAAAGTTGCCATCAATCGTTTTACATGATTCACCTCTCTCATCCACATAATATTACATGCATAACAATAATAAACTACAAATGTATATCTACCACAGTTGTATATGTGTAATGTCCAGGACAGGTTATCTTTGCCAAATGTCACTTAAATATTAATCCAAGAAGGAACAGGGGGCAAAAAAAGGGGGCCACATACACCCCCTTTCAAAAAGCGTTTCTGCCCTCCCACATTTTCGTGCAAAGATTTAGAAAAAGCTGAATTTGAAGCATTCAACCAAATATTTTCACGAAATCAAGATGTAATTAAGGGTGTTTGAAGCCGAAAGACCTTTTTTATGCTTTTCAGCTTTGAAAGTTTTCAAGCTTAACCCTCCACTTTCCCGTCACCTCATCAAGCTTGCACCCACTTTCCAACCTTTCCACCCACTCTCCGATCCGCCACTACACCTCTGGCCATTGTGTCCGAGAAGATTTGTTAACATAATATGAATCAGAAACTATTATACCCGCGATATAGGTCTCGTAAGATGTGTTGTTGGCTGACTATGTATATGGTTGGAAAGTGTTTGTTCAAATGGTCAAATGTAGTTTGAGAAGATTCATGTGTATATGGAGCCATTTAATGTAACTAATATTGAGCACAATGAAGGACCATAGCTTAGATTGAAAAAAAAAACCGATAAGAGATAAGTTTAAAGGAAGATTTCCTTCAGTTGGTCGACAAGTAGAAACAAAGTGATTCGACCTTCCTCACAAATTTAGTCTAATTGAACATACAATTTTGTATTTTTTCTTATCGCCATGTTATTACCGTATTATACGGACGATAGGCCAATATTTTTTTTTCTCAACACGCTGGCTTCGACCTATCGTCCACATCGACCTATACAAGGATGAAGTTAAAAAAATCTGGAATCCCTAAAAAAAAAATTCGGTAAAAATGACGATTTTGTTTACAGTATATCTTGAATTTGCTGTAGGTTTTTTTTCTGAATAAGAAGACTGAAATCATCGATGTTCTTGGGGAATAAAAGTATACTAACAAGGGGTGCAATTCCGGGGAAAAAATGTTCAACATCCGAAAAAAATCAATAATATTCAATGATTGAAGTGTTAGGGAAAATCAGTTCAATATTGAATTGTATATTAAAATATATACTATAGAAATGTATGTTGTTGAAAAAAAATCACAGGGTGGATCGTTTTACAATATAAAATGTATTGTCACAAAATATCTAAATAGCTAGAATATAGCTTTTCCATCTAACACGAGCATGCGCACGGGGTTGTAGTAAAAAATGGCGGTGGCATTACATCTCACAATAATTTGAATAAACGTGGAGTACAAGCTTTCTATACTAAATATACTGGAAAATAATTATCGATTTCGTTAAACTAGAATGTTCTACACTTGAATTGGTCAATTAGGAACAAATAAAATAATCACCATGAGATAATCAACACAGGTGAACGTCAGTCGGCACTTAATTATCCTGATCAGCTGATTGAAAATTTACTGGACCAAGACGATCACATAATTTGTGTACTACTAATGGAGACCATTCACCCATCCCCCCCCCCCCCCCCCCCCAGGTGGCGTCGCTGTACTAACGGTGGTTAGGAAAACGTTTGTTTTCCGATAAACACTTGTAACCAATGTAATCAAATGGCAATACCTACGTGGTGTCCTTGATCTGAAGCGTTGCGTAATATGACGGTAGGCACGGCCTATACTATAGAGAGGACGGAAGTGAACATAATAGATTTTAATTTGATATTTCCAATACCTTTTCTTCTAGTTTATTTCACAGTGACCGGAAACAATCATAGCCTATAGGGCCCAATGCAATGGCAATGGCAATGTAAAATTGCATGTACGTGTTTTTTTGTTTTTTTTTACCTCATTTTGGTGTCTAATGACGTAAAATTGCACACGATTATTTTTTACTTCATTTGTTCTCTAATGACATTAAATTGCATACGAGTTTTCAGACTAATTCGAACCAGATTGAAAATTGTACACGTATTTTTTTTCACACTGTATAGGGTCTAACCATGTAAAGGAGTGAGTATCATAAGGGTAGATTTTGGCCCAATCTCAGAAACTGTTTATATAGATATAATATTAAACACAATCATTGAAAGGTAAGATTTTTTTTTTTTTTTTGATGATTTCACTTTGTACTTTGTTGCTTAGCAACGTAATTGAAGGAGGGTCCAATTAATCACTGGAAATTCAAATATGGTGGTTTTATATTACATATCTTGCATAGTCTTTTCGACAAAATGTTATATTCTGTGTATGTACACTCTAAAAATAATATTCCAATTCTCTATGATAGTATATAGTATTTTTGTCACCCTAGCAACGGTTTTGTAAACATTAAATTAGCCTATATTATTGCAATTAATGGTTGAATTTTGACATCTACGATCTTTTGACTTGATATTTGAGTAAACGGTACATTTTTGTCAAGCTATACACACTACAAATGTCATTTCATATTTCAAGAATACATTTTGATATTTTTATTCATAGTTATGCCCCGTCCATAGCAACAGGTTTCCCTATTCACAGTATTTTCCTGTAGATCTCATGGACCTTTTATTTAATCAAGAAAACAAAATACTACAACAACACCTTAGCAGATCTAGAGGCATCTTATCATTTACTAGCCAGTATATATTATAAGAATTCCTTAAACCTTACAATGTCCCTAGTAACCAAATATTATCCCTAACAACCGCAGAAACTCGTCAATGCTGAGCTCTGTAAATTGCTTTTTTTCAAATTTTTATAACCGAATGTTGATCTTTTTATTTTTTTAATCATGAGAGGAAATTATTCTCAGTAATTAGAATGTCAAAGGAACCAAGTCAACTGCATAACATGGTAAAGCAGCGCTACAGCGGCAGGAGAGGATATAATCCATGTTGAATAATTAAGAAATAAATCATGGAAGCCAGAATGTGTTGGGAGTTTTAACATGGATTGGCGGATATTATACGTTATTAGTCTCGAAAATAAATATAACATCTCGAGACTGTTAACATTTTAATCTGAATGTTCCAACATTAATAAGTATGTCCTAATTATAGGAAAAACATAAATACGTGTATCTTTGGACAAAGATCACAGAGAGCGATTATTGATTTTCTATCATCTTGTGAAATGTGTGTAGTCTGCTGTGCACAATGTAAATGGACAGCACATAGGTGAGAGCGATTATTGATTTTCTGTCACCGCACGGCTTCCCTGAAGTTTTAAAAGTACCTTTTTAGCCAATCAAAATTCTACTTGCCACGAGAACATCAGAGAATAGTATTTTATCCCGAGCCAGAAGCGAGGGATAAAATTACTAATATCCGCCAATCAATGCTAAAACTCAAAACACATTCTGGCTTCCATGATTTATTTCGATTCTGGTGTCTTAAGAGTACAAATACGGTAGTATGCTTTGATTGGAAGACGTAATTTATATTTACGGTATCTTCAAACTTTTTTTGTTGAGAAAAGTAAAACGTGATAGATTATAGAATGCTTGGTAATACCATACCAAGGACGTATTCTATATACGTCCTTGGTAATACAGTATTATCGGTCATGGCCCATTAAAGTAAGATCATACCACTAAAATTCCAAGTAATACTACACATTTAGCACTGACTCATCAACGATAGACTATATCAATGAAATTCTTAGTAAGGATAACAAAAGGACCATTATAAACAAAACACCGAATATGTAAATCAAACCCGACAGCCGTGTACTATGTTAAAACATGCACGTTATATCGTTATATGTACTGTATTGGATGAGTTACGAATTATCAAATATATTGTTTGTTTTTCCATACTTTATTGTAATAAGTAAGAATACAATACAGGAGAGGATATAATCCATGTTGAATAATTAAGAAATAAATCATGGAATCCAGAATGTGTTGGGAGTTTTAACATGGATTGGCGGATATTATACGTTATTAGTCTCGAAAATAAATATAACATCTAGAGACTGATAACATTTTAATCTGAATGTTCCAACATTAATAAGTATGTCCTAATTATAGGAAAAACATAAATACGTGTATCTTTGGACAAAGATCACAGAGAGCGATTATTGATTTTCTATCATCTTGTGAAATGTGTGTCGTCTGCTGTGCACAATGTAAATGGACAGCACATAGGTGAGAGCGATTATTGATTTTCTGTCACCGCACGGCTTCCCTGAAGTTTTAAAAGTACCCTTTTAGCCAATCAAAATTCTACTTGCCACGAGAACATCAGAGAATAGTATTTTATCCCGAGCCAGAAACGAGGGATACAATTTACTAATATCCGCCAATCCATGTTAAAACTCGAAACACATTCTGGCTTCCATGATTTTTTTCGATTCTGATGTCTAAGAGTACAAATACGGTAGTATACTTTGATTGGAAGACGGTAATTTATATTTACAGTATCTTCAAACTTTTTTTGTTGAGAAAAGTAAAACGTGATAGATTATAGAATGCTTGGTAATACCATACCAAGGACGTATTCTATATACGTCCTTGGTAATACAGTATTATCGGTCATGGCCCATTAAAGTAAGATCATACCACTAAAATTCCAAGTAATACTACACATTTAGCACTGACTCATAAACGATAGACTATATCAATGACATTTTTAGTAAGGATAACAAAAGGACCATTATAAACAAAACACCGAATATGTAAATCAAACCCGACATCCGTGTACTATGTTAAAACATGCACGTTATATCGTTATATGTACTGTATTGGATGAGTTACGAATTATCAAATATATTGTTTGTTTTTCCATACTTTATTGTAATAAGTAAGAATACAATATTGATCTCACGCTTCTGGCTCGGGATAAAATACTATTCTCTGATGTTCTCGTGGCAAGTAGAATTTTGATTGGCTAAAAAGGTACTTTTAAAACTTCATGTGTGCTAAACCATTACGCCACCGCAACGTTAATATTTTATGCAAGAAGAGTTTTAAGATCCCCAAACGCAAGGGCAGGCAATACAATGGCCAAAAAGAAAAAGGACATTCACTGATCTACAAAACACTACACAGAAAACTAATCATTTCCACCACAGCGATATATTTTTTCACAGGAAACAAAAATAAGATTTTTATTTTTTGGACATAAAAAAAATCAGTAATTTCCCTTCAAATTTTTATCATAAATTTCTCGTTGAGAACTGTAGGGCCGAATTAATGATATTTTTGCATCTTTCGTGTCAATTTATTTTGTTTCTTTAAAATTTCACCACATAATTAATATTTTTTTTTTTCAGAAAAAAACATTCTAAAAGTTAAGTGGTCGTTCCCTTAATGACATGAATGTGTGTCTCGGCCGCGTCCATGCAGCTTCGTATAATACGAACCGCATCGGTGGCGTAATGGTTAGAGTGCTCGTCTCGAGTGCGGTAGATCGTGGGTTCGAGCCCCGGTCGGGTCATACCAAAGACTATACAAATTGATATTTGTTGCTTCTCTGGTAAGCACGCAGCATTAAGGAGAAAGAGCAAAGACTGGTCGGCTCGGAATCAGGATAATGTGTCCAAGTGGGGCGACATGTCTATCCGCGGACTGTTGTTTTAGTGAGCTAGCACTATAAAAATCCAACTCAGTGTGTTGGTCTAGTACAAAGCGGACCTCATCATCATCTCATTGAAAATTGACTTGTTCTCGCCATGATATAGGTGAAAAATTGCCGAATTGGCGTTAAGCAACAACAATCACTCGTATAATACGTGTCCGGATTTCAAGAACCTTATACAAGAAAGTTCAACAGTTTAATTATTGCTTCTGATTGGCGAATTAGTCCCGATAAGATTGATTCCTTAAAAAGTAAACCTTCAAAGAGATCAGTTGCATTTTAATGCTTGGTGCTTTTACCATTCATATGATGTGCTTCTATCATCATATGTAGCACTATCATGTAATTTAATCAACACCGCCCAAATATATTTTGTATTTAGTGTAGAGGTTGTTAAATAGCTTGTATTACCGTTGAAATGAAACAGTGCACTTCTTGTTTTGTAACGGTCAATTTTATTCGGCCCGTTTTATTGGTGGAGGAAACCGGAGTTCCCTGAAAAAACCACCGACCTGCCGCAAGTCACTGACAAACATTATCACATAGAAATCACATTAGTATTATTACCAATTAATAATAGTCAAGCGACTGTTGATGAAAATAAAATGTACACATAACTGTTCATGAAACAAATCAACATTATCTACAGGTATTCACGTTTGAATTTTTTTTTTATCAAAATCTTTAGAATGTTTGATGCCTTTATTTGAATGGCTTAAGATAAAGCTGAAATCGTAAAAATTTTAATTTTGCTTTTTAAAATTTTCGCAAGTTTGACTAAAAAACGCAAAATTAACACCCCTTCGAAAATAACCACTTAAATAGTAGATTAATAAATGTAGATATTTATATTTGAGACAGAATATGTTTTCAACATCATGTTGGAGTAATTGTTGTTTACGGCAATTTTTCAGCTATATCACGACGAGAACAAATTAATTTTCAATGAGATGAAGATGAGGTCCCAACACGCTTAGTTGTTGTTTTTTTTTTATAATATATATATATATCTTAAAAATGATATAGGGGTGCATATTTTTTTATTAATAAAGTTATATGTCTTAAAGACAAGCCACTGTGGTTGAAATCTGGAACAGAACAGTACATAAAATTCGCCCAAGAATAATTAATGTACGTGAAATTGATCGAAATTATTTGATAAACGATTATTTACCATGAAAGTAGAAAATCACGATACAACAAAACTAGGAAACCAACACGAAATTTTTTTAAAAAGGGAAATACAAAAAATGTGAGCTAATATCAAACTTTGTTTAACAACGTATCGTTACGGTATGTGTTTTCGTGCGTCATCTGTTTTCGTGGTATCCATTTTATTTTGATTTCCACAGCGCACGCATTATTTTTGACGTGTCTTCTGGTTTCTATTTATGGAACATAAACAATGCGAAAGCTGACATCTGTAAAAAATGATAAAGTTTACTTTTAAAGACGTAGATGGCCAGAACCATGAAATTTTAAAACCAGCCATTTCGGGATTTTATATTCGTTTCCATCCCGTATATCGTCCTTGTTTTTATTTGCCACGGAAACAGATGACGCCATTTTACTGACAACAAAAGTTGCCAGGTAATAGAGAGTATATTAAAATACAAGAATGGCTTTAAAAGCAATCTTATGCACAAAGAAATATTTAACTAGCCATTCTTTGAAAATTCCAATCGTCATATGAATGAAGGGTTAACACTGTTAATCGCTATATCTGAAAATCGATAATAGCATGAAAACCGATAACACGATGGTACGTACACGTGTACTATAGTTTCCTCATTCAACAGTTATTGTACGTATGCTATGCGTATTTACTAATTACAAAATTATTGAAAATATTGATTTTTGTTCATGGAGAACATAAGAAAAAATTAATAAGAATGTATTCAATTTTATTTTATATTCGCATTCACAGTTAGTAACAGGTGCCCGTGACTCAGATATGATTGCAACGTTGTCCTTGTCTTATTTCAACGTAATGACGTGATCACTTTAGTAATTTAGTAACATGTCAGAAGATGGTTACAACTTATGATGCATTTGTTGTTAACTTGAGGAATATTGTTATACAAATAAAAAATAATTATTGTTGGATAATTAGATAGAAATTGTGTTTGAAATAATAGTTTACATTACATAGTCATAGGTTACAAACGTCTAGAAGCGATAATAAAACGCTCCGCTAACCACCGTTGGTACTCGAGCGACACCTGTTGAGTAAATTTGGGTGAATGTTCTCCATTAAACACAGTTTAAAGGTATGTCAATAAAACTGCACAAGGTGATACATTGTTTTGACAGCTTGATTATTTTATTGTATGAACACCGTTTCCCATCTATTGTGACACCCACAGATGGCCTGATTTGAATGTCATCGATGTCTGGCTTTACAAACCAGACTCTTCATAAAAAACAAGTTTAAAAACAAAATTTTATTTAATTTAATTTTCATAATTATTTCGTTTATGACACATAAGAATAGTATTCTTGAGTTAATACTTACATATACTTACCGAAGAACATCGTTATAGGACAAATGTTTACCGATGTAAAAAAAAACAAAAAAAAAGTTTGATGTGTCATACTTACCCAAGTTGTCATCGGCATCTTCGACCTATGGAATGCTTCGACCTATCTTAGTATTTCCCAAAAAATTTAGCCGAAAAGCAGCAATTCGACCTATCGTCCCCATCGACCTATAGTCCGTAAAATTCGGTACCTGGTTTAACTTAATTGGTCCTTGATTTGTGACAATTTCAAATCGGCATGCGAAAACGTCACCTTGGTAAAGGGCAAGTACATGCATGATATAGCTTAAGGTAATTTTGAAATACCAAGGAAGAAGTAAATTAATATATACCCTCGATATGGTGGCCATCTTTATTATCGATCGACACAAAATTGAACAAAATCGTTGTAAAAGACCACCGAAAGAACAACAATGCTCACGTTTATCCTAAATGGGTTATTAGTCCCATAGAAGTAAGTAATCTTGCATTTCCGATCGACGCAAAAGCATAAATGTTGTCGAATACTTTTGTAGTCTCTGAATTTGTGGAGATTTTGTATTCGTTTCCAACTTGGTCACGTGTTAATATGTGTCATACGGTACAGCGACCAGTGCCTCGCACCTGGCAATGTGTCATATGGTACCACGACCAGTGTATTTCACCTGGCATTATGTCATATAATACCACGACCAGTGTATTTAACCTGGCAATGTATTATGCGGTACCACGACCAGTGCAACCTAGCAATATGCTATATGTACCACATCCAGTGCCGTTCACCTGGCGATGTGTCATGCGGTACCATGACCAGTGCAACCTAGCAATATATGTCATACGGTACCACAACCAGTGTATTACACCTGGCAATATGCTATGCGGTATCACAACCAGTGTATTTCACCTGGCAATATGTCATACAGTACCACGACCAGTGCCTTTCACCTGGCAATGTGTCATGCAGTACCACGACCAGTGTAGCCTAGCAATATGTCATGCGGTACCACAACCAGTGTATTTCACCTGGCAATGTGGCATACGGTACCACAACCAGTGCCTTTCACCTGGCAGTGTCATGCGGTACCACGACCAGTGTATTTCACCTGGCAATGTGTTTATGCGGTACCACAACCAGTGTTTATATTAAATCTGTTGGAAATATTAGTTATGATTTTTTGTCCTCAGGTTAATTGTCTTTAACCAATATATTCTACCCTCGTAGCTATTAGTCGGTTAACTACGAGCATTTGTTGATCCTGCTATTGTACTCTCCATGTTTGTTGTTATTCATTTTTTGCGAGATTGTGTAATCTTATTAACTGGAACCGAATCCGTGCAAGTTTTATCGTTTGCTTATACCTATATTGCCGTTGGAGATCCAATTATCAATATGTGAGGGTTGGGATCCCATTAACCGGTTTAATCCCACCCATTGCTTTGCCTGTCCCAAGCCACGACATGGATTCCCAAAGATATATGTCGCAGTCATTTTTCGTGTTCAATAATTAGAGGTGGCTGTTCGCTTTGTTGTTAATGATGGAATTGTTGACCATCACTCTTTAAAAATATTACACTCTTAAGTTATAAATAAAATAGGAGGTATTCTTAAGAAAATTCGATTTGGTTGTAATCACTAACACGTGGACTTTACCTCGATCATAAGACGATATCAAATTTCACTTCCTTTTCTCAAATTTCCACTCGTTGTATAGAAAACTCTTTTGTTTGATGCTTAAATGATGAATTTTGTTAAATTCAAATATCTAAATTCTAGATAAAATTCGTAAAGTGATAAAAGAAAAGGAAGGGAAAACATATATATCCTGTTTCTCGCCCATGTTACTGTGATATGAAATAAACATAATTTTGTATTGAACGACCGAAAAAAAATACTTTTTTTTAACATGATAGATTTTACTACAGCTATTATTTTCCAATATGTATATTTTATACCTCAAAAAGCTAAAAGTTTCGCCATAACTTATTTCTGTGTTGCTTGCTATAGCATAAACTGGATTCATAATTTACGCCGGCATGTTGTTTTCAAGGTATCTGCTGTAGAAATTGTGTCGTGATGGAATATTGGATATCAGTCATTATTTCTGATAGGAAAATCTGGCATAATATATTAATATAGTAGTATAAAAGTATTGATATTTTTAATGGTCTGCAATATAAAATACATGGTTTATTTAATTTTTAGTATCTTAAAAGTTTCCATTGTTCATTTTTTAAAATTACCTTGAAATATTTCACCCAAAAAACTTCTAGATAAATTTGGTCAAATGACATGTGTTATAATAATGAACTGTTTATTACAGTTTTCTCCACATCTTTTGCATGTTATGTACATAGTTGTAAGGTATACATTGTTTATGTTCATTATCATGTTAATTATCTCTTAGTGAGAGATAATTCACCAAATTGACAAATTTGTGTAAGCCAGTGAAAAGTCATGAACATGTTTATGTTTTAATTACTTATTGTTCTTATATGTTGCATGCAACAGACATAAAACAATGACACTTGTACCTCAATGTAATGAGATATCCTGCATTAATTAGGCTTTATGATACGATACTGGCAAATTCCTTGAAGACCCTACCTTTGAAATATTGTAATCTTTTGTTTTGCATCAATCGCAGAATAGAGGTACAAGTATAATATACATTTATCAAACTAGATGTTACAGAAATACAATGGCAACACTGATAAAACAAACATTTTCATGAAACAGTTTTGTAGTATATTTTTTGGTTTGATAATAATATAATAATCTTTATTGCATATAAAACCCTTTTGGGAAAAAGCAATACAAACATAAACTAGCATTAAACAGACAATGTATATATACATGTATAAACAAATGCAACTACCACCGTTTGATAAAAACCAATATTATGTTTTATATGTTCTGACCAACGTGAACCTCATATTCGTACTTCTAATGATCGCTTTATAAAGTTACACAAACTGGGCAAAATTCCTTTATCAGGATTAAGAATAATGTTTAACTTTTCAAAGGAGTCTAGGTGATTAAAGTGAGGATATTTTGTGTTTATAAAATCAATAAAGGCAGGTCTAATATTATCAGTAACTTTACAATCAAAGAAAAAGTGGAATTCGTCATCTAATGTTTTACACAATTTACAATGTCTTTGATTTCGTGGAATATTTTTGCAATGGCCTAGTTCTATTTCTAAGTTATGATCACTTAAATGAAATTTTGTCAACAATTGACGATTTTTGAAATTTCTTTCCTTTTTTAAATATTCTTCTAATTTAAAGTAATATAAAAGGAGATTATCGTGGAATTTTTTGATTAAATATTTGCAATTAAAACAAATCGCAAAATATTTGACAGCAGATAATTCTGTTGTGCACAACAGTAATGCAAATGATTTGCGCGTGATCCAAGATTTAAACTCTTTCGGGGAGATTGTGTAATGGTTGAGTTCCATTTGTGCTTAAATTATCCCCCTTTTGGGAACCTGGCTGTCAAAAGTAGACATTTATTTTTATGTTGATATGCTTTATTGATATAGTTTGTAATGATAAGACTATTTGTAATATATTTATCGTGTTTAGACATTGGCAAACGTCTGCAAATAAAGGAGTGAGTATGATAAGGGTAGATTTTGATCCAATCTCAGAAACTGTTTATATAGATATAATATTAAACACAATCATTGAAAGGTAAGAATTTTTTTTTTTTTGATGATTTCACTTTGTCCTTTGTTGCTTAGCAACGTAAATGGAGGAGAGTCCAATTAATCATTGGAAATTCAAATATGGTGGTTTTATTTTACATATCTTGCATAGTCTTTTCGACAAAATGTTATATTCTGTGTATGTACACTCTAAAAATAATATTCCAATTCTCTATGGTAGCATGTAGTATTTTTGTGTAGTTTTGTCACCCTAGCAACGGTTTTGTAAGCATTAAATTAGCCTATATTATTGCAGTTAATGATTGAATTTTGACATCTACGATCTTTTGACTTGATATTTGATTAAGCGGTACATTTTTGTCAAGCTATACACACTAAAAGTGTCATTTCATATTTCAAGAATACATTTTGATATTTTTATTCATATTTATGCCCCGCCCATAGCAACAGGTTTCCCTATGCACAGTATTTTCCTGTAGATCTCATGGACCTTTCATTTAATCAAGAAAAAAAAATCTACAACAGCACCTTAGCAGATCTAGAGACATCTTATCATTTACTAACCAGTATATATTATAATAATTCCTTAAACCTTACAATGTCCCTAGTAACCAAATATTATCCCTAGCAACCGCAGAAACTCGTCAATGCTGAGCTCTGTAAATTGTTTTTTTTTAAATCTTTTGATAACCGAATGTTGATCTTTTTATTTTTTAAATCATGAGAGAAAATTATTCTCAGTAATAAGAATGTCAAAGGAACCAAGTCAACTGCATAACATGGTAAAGCAGTGCTACAGCGGCAGGAGAGGATAGAATCCATGTTGAATAATTAAGAAATAAATCATGGAAGCCAGAATGTGTTGGGAGTTTTAACATGGATTGGCGGATATTATACGTTATTAGTCTCGAGATGTTATATATCCCGTTTTAAAGGGCAATGGTTTTGTTGAAAGGTTCGGCTTCAGCCTGCCGAACCTTTAAGCAAAACCACTGCCCTTTAAAACGGGATATATAACATCTAGAGACTGATAACATTTTTATCTGAATGTTCCAACATTAATAAGTTTGTCCTTATAATAGGAAAAACATAAATACGTGTATCTTTGGACAAAGATCACATAGAGCGATTATTGATTTTCTGTCATCTTGTGAAATGTGTGTCGTCTGCTGTGCACAATGTAAATGGACAGCACATAGATGAGAGCGATTATTGATTTTCTGTCACCGCACGGCTTCCCTGAAGTTTTAAAAGTACCTTTTTAGTCAATCAAAATTCTACTTGCCACGAGAACATCAGAGAATAGTATGTTATCCCGAGCCAGAAGCGAGGGATAAAATTTACTAATATCCGCCAATCCATGATTTATTTCGATTCTGATATGTCTAAGAGTACAAATACGGTAGTATGCTTTGATTGGAAGACGGTAATTTATATTTACGGTATCTTCAAACTTTTTTTGTTGAGAAAAGTAAAACGTGACAAATTATATAAATAGAATGCTTGGTAATACTGCATTATCGGTCATGGCCCATTAAAGTAAAATCATACCACTAAAATTCCAAGTAATACTACAGATTTAGCACTGACTCATAAACGATAGACTATATCAATGACATTCTTAGTAAGGATAACAAAAGGACCATTATAAACAAAACACCGAATATGTCAATCAAACCTGACATCCGTGTACTATGTTAAAACATGCATGTTATATCGTTATATGTACTGTATTAGTTGAATTATGAATTATCAAATATATTGTTTGTTTTTCCATACTTTATTGAAATAAGTAAGAATAAAATATTGATCTCACGATGTTGTTATCGGCAGTCATGTGTGCTGAACCATTATGCCACCGCAACGTTAATATTAAGCTATATATAAATCAAATTTACGTTAATACAATTATTCATTGGGAATTCACTTTGCGAAAGAGATAAATAAAATATATTTGTTAAAGAAAAAAAAATAATAAAAAGTAAAGGGACTACTAAAAATAGAAAGTTCCGATGTGTTTACATGTCCAATGAATTAATTTCTAAGATAATCTGACGTACTAATTTTCTTTTTGGTTGCTTATTTTGTTTTCTGTACTTTTTGTGAATTGTGGGGATAATATTAAAGTATAATTTAGTATAGTAACACATGAAATTCCACTGAGGGTTAGAAAAAAAACACGTCGGACTCAATGCACAATCAGATCGGCAGTAAATCACCTCCAAAATTTATTCAACGTCAAAACTGTTTCATAAAAATTGTTCAAGTTTTACTCCCGTAGCAAAACAACTACGATAACCAACTTTATTTTGGATGAGATTAAAAGGTCGATTTCTATTTCTGTCTATTACGGATGAAAACGGTCAATACAAAATGGCCGCTGACGAGAAATCGACCTTAAAATTATGTCTTGATTGCAAATTTCATACTCTCCACACTCGGGTACCAACACAAAAATTAAATGAGATATGTGTTTATGTATATTAAACATGATAATAAAATATGCCGTTGGTACCTGCTTGTGGTTATACTGAACATTGACATTAAATACACATTTCTTGTTAGATTTCATATATTTTCACGAAACGATAGACTTTTCATTGACTAGTGTGACGTCATCGCACGTGCAAATATGGAAAATTGCTACCAAAATAGTAGTTGGGGTAAAGGTCTTATGAAAACAAGAAACAACGAAAGCTATACGTTTCATTTATAATTTGTCTAGTTTTTAGGCCAATTTCTGCCCTTTTCATACCTACTCCTTTGTTAAGAAATGAGCAGAATTAAAATAATAACCATACCATTGTCAAGGCGACGAATGTTTTATATAATGTTTAATATTTACATTTTCAACTTGCTCAAGGAACTATTGGCTATTAACAGTATGGCCTACTCATTACAAAATATATCAATAAAACATATCAACATAAAAATAAATGTCTAATTTTGACAGCCAGGTTTCAAAAAGGGAGATAATTGAAATGCAAATCGAACACACCCGTTTATCTTTTCTTGATCGGCAATCATCGGACCAACACTTTTTTCACGAGGAATGGTGATCGGCAATCGTCGGAACAAAACAACCGAAAGTCAATTAGTCTCCACAACAATGTCGACGAAGAAAAACATGCACACGGATTTGCAGATTTCTAGTTGCTGGGAACATAGTTCGACTTGACATATGCAGGAATAGCTTAGTAAAGGTACCACCGTATTCAAAATGAATTTTCAGGGATATATTTCTTCACCCAAAACTGGTGTAATATTACTATAGCAGTGCATATTTACATGAAAGTTTGATACGATTATATTTTATATAATTTCCTACATTTCAATATTTTCCATTGATTAAGATTAATGTCTTAATTAGTTTTGCATGATTAGATTTTACTTAGTAGTTCTAGACAAACAGATGGTGGTCAGTTAGATTTATTTGTTGTTTATCTCTCATTAGGAATGTCAGGCATTTGATGATACATTTGTTCAGTCTGGTTAATAGTCTGCAGTAGTAATTAAAAAGGTGGAAAGTTTAAGTCAAGAGAAATCAAAATAAATGTTATGTCTTAATGTGTATTGGTCAGTTGAGAAAGTTCGTTCAATGTGTAAACATCTATTTGAATATGTAACATTCAACAAATTGTATTTTGGAAATAAACAATGAATAGTTAATTGGAGTGCATTATTAAATACACCTCAAAAGTTCCCTCTTATATTTCTTTAATATGAGATTTTAGTTTACTGTATAAGAAATATTGTGAAGAGTCATTAACCAAAGAAATTTTTCTGTTAATTGTTTTTCATAATGTTCAGAAACATATGTTTTAAATATTTTTTTAATAGATATTTTAGCAATTTTAAATGGCCTACTGAAAGCTTCAAAATCCCTTTTATCTACTAGTATTTCAAATTCAGCAAATATTTCTTTTGCAAAGGTATACCATCTGAATATGCCATTATCATGCATATATTTATCTAGATCGAATGCCTCTTTTATCAGGGGATTCATTATATAAGAATGAATGTGTGAGTAATACATCATAACTTGTGTCTTAATAAAAGATGCATACATTTCTGTTTAAAGTAGTTTTTCACTTTATTATGGTTTGTCAGATTAACAAATTGTTGAAAGATGACTTAGAGTAGGTTGCCCAGTGTTAAAAAAAACGCTTAGTTATCCAGTTTGGGTTAACGGAATTACAGACGGCTAATTTTAGTTTTAAACGCTAGAAAAATTATTATATTTTGTATTTTTAATTGTCGTCGTAAGTTTCTGTGGTCACGATTTTTTTAATTTCACGTTTTTCAAAGGTACTCTCTGCTGACACATTGTACATGATATGTTCAGGATGAAAAATAAAAATATTCTCCGCTATCTAAATAGCTAAAAGGTTTTTACATAAGAGATAATGTATAAAAGATATAATTAAAATGAAAACGGGATGTAAATAATTGATTTTTGAAAGAGTATATCAGCCTTACTTTAAGCCTCAAATTTGACCCCAAAATAACCGTATTTTCAACAAAAGAAAAGTAATTGTGCACTGCACTATGAATGTACTTTGATTTTGAAGAAAGCATATTGATGAAATGTACATGTGTGCCAAAAATCATAATCTAAATGTCAGCGGTTGTTGAGAAATTGGCAAAATATAAACTCAAATAACAGTGTAAATTTCCTCTTTGTCATACACGGATTGTCATGTACCGGTTTTTGTTAATGATGGGTCGCTCGCCGGTCATTGACTAGCACGATTTCTGTCTCAATGCATTTAGTATTTTCTCTTCTTTTATGGCAAATATATTGGTTTTAATTGTTCAGTAGAATTGTTTGTGGTTTTTATGTTTTAAAAACATTCATTTTTATGTCGGCCGTTGATTGGTTTTACTGTTTTTAAAATTTGTTTAATTCATGTGTTTCATACACGGACCAATCCTGCAGGATACGCTATAAGTCCGGAAATGGCTCAGTTTAACAGCCCGGTAAAACTTTGTCCGTCTAGTCCTAAAAGAAGTCGAAATGAAGTGAATTGGGACAAATGCATTATTTGTCAAAGTTCATTTTGTGACTCGCTAGTGACAGCTATGCGAAATATTAGCAAAACTAGCTTTATCGAAGCACTGGAAGCCAGGAAAGATGCATCTTCGCTAGCCAAGGGTTACGATCCGCTCTACTCATCTTCACCCTTGGCATCGTTACACGGATTTTCATAATTCCCGCGCACTGCCACCTGCTGGATTTTGACAGTTACGCCCCTTGTAATGATGTCATGTTCAGCCAATCGACGCGAGGCTTTCCTTTCCTTTCGTTTGAATGCTCTGACAATTGACTCGAGATTATAATAGGCAGTGTCTCCTTGCACACATTTTTTGTACGAATAGTGTAGCGGCTAATCGTACAAACTTTTTTATACTTTCAAAATCGTGCAGGGCTGACGATTTTTCTCATTTTTATTTTGTTGACATTTTTCTACAGAACATGTGCTTTTTGTAAAGCCCGTTCTGATTGGTTGCAGCTACCACTAGCTGCATTACATATAAACAGTCACCGTGTGATCTCGAAAATCCGTCTAACGATGCCAAGGGTGAAGATGAGTAGAGCGGATCGTAACCCTTGGCTAGCGAAAATGGGAAAGATGATGTTTATGTTAGAATTTTGCAGGATGTTTCTAGTTTATATTGTATTCGCTGTGAAGATTGTAAAATTGTGTACCACAAATCATACACAAGCAGGCGCAATTGCAGTTATTCCATGTCAGAGCCCACTGCAGTTGAACCGGAACATACTACATGTATAACAGAATCATTTGTGCCAGATTCTAGTATTAACCAACTGTTAAATTGGGAAGTATGTTTTCTCTGTGAAAAGAAAACGTTTAAAAAAGATAGAAAACTGAAAAAAATTAATCAAATGATCGTCGGAATAACTTACGAGAATCGGCTGTTTTCAAAAATAATCAAAGAATCATCAAAATACTTGACAGCGAAGAATTTATTGATAATGCTGTCTATCATTCCGGTTGCAGTAACAAGTACTTGCTAAGGCATACCCCTGTGAAATCAAATTTTCAGGAAGACGATTGTCCAGAATTTAGTGTTCATGACTATGCTTTTAAAATGCTTATAGCTGATATTCACGAAGACCTAACAGTGCGTAAGCAGGCTTTTCTAATGACACAATTACTTCAAAAGTATCTTGATTATCTTCTCGCACACATCCCAAATACTTATCCTGTTACCAAATTACAAGACAGACTTAAAATACATTACGACGATGCAATCGTTGTACAGATACAGCGCGGACAGGGGAAGTCCAACCTAGTCTTCAGCAGTGATGTGTCAATAGGACATGTTGTCGCAACTGCAGGTAAGTCGAAACTAATAACGTCTGAAATCAAACAAGAGATATCTACAGTTGCAGATTCTTGCAATGATGACCAAATATTGCACGCTGCCATTCGAATCTTGAGGCGTGACATCGAGAAAATAAGCATTTCCACCGACGAATACCCCACTGCGAACGAGATGTCACTTGCATTGTCTATGAATTGAATGCCTTTGTCTCTTACGAAATTTATCTGCTGGTTGCTTGATTATAAATCCTTTAACAATGCATCAGAACCTTACAATATTCTAAACGATAAGCTGCAGAAAGTGATGGGTATAACTGAATGCATATTTTTTGTCTCAAGAGATGTGCTTACTCCATTCCGCCTTGGTCTTGCTGTACAGCTGTACCACGATATCGGTTCAAATCAACTTATCGAGACATTACACTCTAATGGTTTCTGTGCTTCTTATGGAGAAGTCAGACGATATCTAACCAGCATTGAACACCATGAAATTAAAAAAATTCAAGATGGTGTCTACGTTCCTGATGGTATAATCCCTATGCATCAGGGTGGTGGTTTAATTCAGGAGGGTGCTGACAACATCGATATCAACACTGAAACCGTTGACGGTAAACACACTTTCCATTCAATGGCAAGGGCAGTTTTTCAAATCCGTCATTATGCAGTAGACCCCAATATTAGCCAATCAAAGAAAAACAGATCACAGGAAATGTATGTACAGATCAGCAACAGTGCATCATCTTTGACAGCTTTCCTAGCATTTAGTAAACCAAAGACAAGGGGGGAAGTTCCTGGTAGAATTGAGAATGCGTTTGACAGGATAACTGAATGTTCAAGTAACCTTTCCAAAACATCAGACATTCTTTGGCTTTTTCTACGTTCTATATCTAGAAAAATTCTTGACATTCCCATTCGCTTCCCAGCAAACCAAACCCAGCAAATTCCTTTTTGGACCGGCTATAACAGTGGTTTATCAGAATATAAATCTAAATTTTCGGTAGTGTCTTACGCACCTATCATTGAGTCGAAACCAAATGATATGTCAACTGTCTTTACAATGATGAAAAGGTGTGTTGATATGACAAAAGCTATGGGTCAGGTACATTCAGTACAAACATTCGATCAACAACTGTATGCTATAGCTAAGCAAGTTGAATGGGCAATCCCCGATACTTTCCGCAACCATACAGTACGATTAGGTGGTTTTCACACGTTATCCTGCTATATTGCAGCGATTGGAAAGTTGTGGGGTGATGGTGGTCTTAAAGATTTGTTGGTTGATTCTTCTGTATATGCTGCCGGAACAGTTGATCAGATGCTGAATGGTAAAGAATTCAATCGTGCGATAAGAGTTTTTGCATTGGCATATGAGGCATTGAGTGTGTCATGGTTGTCTGCCTTTTTTAGTTGGTATAATGAAAATGACTTGATAAAGTAATTTTCTGACAATTTTTTGTCAGATTTATCTGTCACATTTCAACCAAAACCAAAATGCACAGAATATTCGTTAAGTATTGACCCTACAAATGATATGTTGCAAACACATAAGTCATTAATTTTGAATTTTGGTACCTTTTACGAAGTTTGAGGTTAATAGATATTTTACCAGTAATTAGTCAAGCTGTACCATAACTGAAACATGATTTTCTTTTGGGAATCCGTCCACCAATTGTCAAATGTTAATGGTTAACAAATTATTTGAAGGTTTCCTTTAAATGAATATCAAATGAAAATGAGAAATGTTCAAACTATGATAGGTCAAGGTCACTTTTATTTCTCATATATACGAAAATTGTAAAATGGCATTTTGTTTTTAGAAAATGGCCTTTTTGCTATATATTCAAACAATGTAAAATAAAAAATAAGCATAAAATAATAAAATATTATGCTTAACAAATAAAATTGAAATTCCAGTTTAAAGTTCTTCACAGTCTTGTCGAAGAAGGAAGCCTTTTAAAACTTGTGGTGTGTTAGTTCCAATTTATAGATCTTGACCTTTGACCCCAATTTAAAAAACCGTGACCACAATACATAACGATGACCTCTTTATTTCGATGCGGCTTGTTCTCCTCATTCCAACGATGTATCATACAGGTGTGTGTAATTCCGTTAAGGCAAATTCGCAAAAATCTTTCGTCGGGCACCCTACTATTAGGTACAAGTGCAATGCCCTACTCACTCTCTATGAAAGTCTGCAGGCTCTGCCTTCGACTTTGATAGACGCTCGCAGAGCATTGTCCACGTATACTCATAGAGTAATATCAATTAAAAGTAACATTTTCAATTTTCATCAATAAGGCAATACAAACTTTCCATCGGACATGATTTCGATACGGCAACTTTGTCTGAGAACCGGACTTATTTTTTTATTTGGCAGGGTTGGAAATTTGTTGAAAATTTAACCAGCTTAGGTTAAAACTTGGAGCTGATAAAATGAAGGGTTCATGTCCTTGGTGCACTTTTTGTGTTCTTGGTGCACCAAGCACTAGAAAATCGCTAATTTTCAAGTTATTATAATTCATAACTTTACCAAAATATGTCACTTGAATCTTCCCTCTATGAGTTTTCATAGGTTAAAACGTGGAGCTGATAAAAGGAAGGATTCATGTCCTTGGTGCACCAAGGACGCCTTGGCGGTGCTTAGACGCACACGCACAGTTAAACTATATCAGCGAACTGATACAAAAGGCTCCCAAACAAACTCTTTTGAGCAAATTAAGACAAAGATCCATCGATCGTACTAATAATAGATTAAATTCAAATTCAAATAGTTTATTGATAGTAAACCATACATTGGCGTGCATCAAGACAAAACAATATAATTTTAATCTGTGATCTTTGCCGGTTTATTGAGAAAAGTTTGAATTTTCCATGAGAATAAATCCCGTCCTTCTTTAAACCCCTACCAAGCCCCTTGCCAGACCTCCATGGGGAAAAAGAAGGAACTTAGCAAAATCAATGTCTCCAAATTTCATGTGGGGACTAAGAACACAGTCTCTCATTGCGTTTTGGAGACTCAATGATACATAGTATGTAACACAGTATTTCCTGTATCAAAAGTCCTATCTGCTTTCTATTTATTTATTTATTTATTGAATACATTTTATTATTATTTGTTTCTTTTTTTGTTGTTTTTTTGTGATAAATCCTTTAGAATTTTCTTGAACATAGAATAACTTATCTTTTGAAATAACAATGTGTATAATATAAGTATAAATGTTGGCTATAAAGCTCCTTAAACACATTAACTCCATGTAAAAACTATACAATAGGTGTTGCAAGTGTCAGGATCAATTAACTTCTCAGCAAATATCTATACTATAGTAAAATATAGTAATGCAAGTTTATGACTGATAGCAACTGATAACACCCAATATAGAATCTCAAATGCTTTGAAAACCTGCTTTATGCTGATTCATTAATCATTGCTACTGTTTCTTTTATCATTAAGATGACATATTTTATGGCATCGCCCTTAGTAAAAGCCTTGCAGCTGGCTAGCAAGTTCCTTCAAGCATCCTGGTTAGAATTAATCTATGATCCCTTTGCGGATATTAGTAGTAAATTTTATTCCTCGCCTCTGGCTCGGGATGAAATACTAATATCCTCCAATCCAGGCTAAAACTCAAAACACATTTTGGCTTCCATGATTTATTTCTTAAACAATTGAAAATAAAGGACGGAGCGAACACCGTTATTGTATGGCGATAGCAGATATTAACACATTTTAATATTCATATGTAGAGTAAGGTTGATTGATTTTTTAAAATTTTATTATGTTTAACGACACTTTCTGCAATATTTCAGCTATATCATGGCGACCAGTTTTAGTGGTATCTTTGTTAACTAATATATCTACATATGAAATACTTTTAATATCAAGGTCTATTTGTTCCACTGCCAACCTATGTTTCAAATATTTCTCTGTGACATACGGTTAATGGTTTTCGAAAGTACTCCGGGTTCATACACCATCACAATATATCATATTTGAAATATTGTTGAAAGTGGCGTTTAATACCATTGCCATAATGTGGCAAGTTGATTGTCTCTGTTTTGGAGTAATCCGGTTTCCTGCTCCAATAAAACTGACCACCATGATATAGAAAAGATCATAGTGTTGCAAATTGTATTTATAGTGCTTTGAAAGCAAATTGCATGATAACTGTGTTGTTCATGTTTTTAATTTTCTGTGTATCGCTTTTATTTATTATTTTGTTTTGTTTGTCATCGTTCTGTGTCTTATACTCAATGACGCCTGTACATGTGTCTCTAGGTTTTCCATTCTTGATGACCCCTTCGGTTTTCTCTGACGTTTATATTGATTAAAAATTTTATGCGAAAAATTGTTTCGTGCATTTAATGATATCCTTTGCTAAATTACAAAACTGAATTTTTCTCTAAGATTGTGAAAATGGTAAATCACTTGCACGCATAAACTGTGGGCTGGCAGGCAACAGTCAAAACTCTCCCCCTGAATATTACTGTAATGTAGACCCTCTGGACAGGTTTGCAGTATGTTGTTCCGATAGGTATATATTTATATAATAGTTACTGATACGGAGGGAAATATCATTTCCACTGTTCCGTACCACACCCCTTGGGCAGTCTGTCTATCCTGATAGTGCCCTACATATCAGTAACTATTGTGTTTACTGCATTGAATATCAGAATCTGACACACACAATATAAATGAACAGAATTTTCTCAAGGAATCAAGAAACTAATAGGAACTGCAATTGTATATGCTGATATAGACCGATCCAAAAACCGTGTATAGACCGGTAGCACCAATCTATACACGGTTTTTGGGCCGGTCTATATCAGCATCCCAGTCTATATAGCGGAATAGTGAAGGTCACGTGGAGAGTGTTCAACCAATTAAATGCATGTTTTTTCATTCTGGTATGCAATAAATTACAGTATGTTACTTCACTATGCTGTTTAATCTCATTATATCGTATTATTTCATATCAGTTCTTAATTCGACTTTTTCATTGGTGTAGACATAGTCATGTGTCATGCATTAATCTGCATTCAAGAAATCCACCAGCCAAGGGCATCATCATGTTAATGACCGCTCCAGGTTTTAGAGTTGCGTCCCTTTATCAAAGCGGAACGAGGATCGTGCAGTTGTCAATGTAAACCAACATGGCCTGCTGCCGATGGAAGATGTGCAAAATTATTTAGAAAGTCTCACATCCTTCAATGGAATAACACTAATAGCTAATTATGTATAAGGCATTATCGTGATAGATATACTGCGCTTGGGAAAGTCAATAGATGACGATAATACCCTATACACGAGTAACTATTATATAATAGGGCATGTCATTCCCTTGTATAAATAAAAGAACGAATAGTGTACGGTTATTAGTGATTTTGTCCTGGTACTCGGCATAGCGAATTAACTATATAGTACTTCTGTTCATGAGAATTGCTGGATAAATGGCCTTTATACTCGCATGCTGGGATAGGTCGACACATGTTTTAAGGAAAAGTATTAATACTATTATGTGGCAATCACTAGAAGAAGAATCAACTATGGTTATTTCTCCTTTTACTGTTGTAAATTTCATGAAAATGGAGTAAGAAATGACTTGAGGAGAAGCTTTAGAAAAAATGTGGTTTTATATGAAATATATAGAGAAATGTTTTAGTACAGAAAAAGACCTTTGGCCCATAACTGTATATATAATACAAAAAATGTATATGTATTTTCAGATAAAAAGACACCCGGACCTTCTGTGCCGCCATCACCACCACCTACGACGGCAGCATTACCACCGGCACCAACCAAACAACCACAACAGAAATGTCCTGCAGACCCACTACCTAATGCGAAATGTTACCAACACACCAGCATATGTACTGATGATTCTGACTGTGAAGGACAGAAGAAGTATTGTAGATACGGGTGTTACTATAAATGTCTCGATCCTCTGTAAGATCTAAAATCTAAGATGTTATTTTCTGCTTTACCGAAAAACGACAAGGGAATTTAAGATTGAATAATAAATAAAATTAATTACATTGTATTTCTTGTTATGTTTCATCACGGAAGGAATAAATGGTATTTGTCTTTCATTATGGTGGATACCACTAGTGGAGCAGGAGTTGCTTACCTTTGCAGATCATCTGAGATTACTCTGCCCCCATTTTCAATTTGGTTCGTGTTTTGTGTACCAGTAGAAAGTGAGCTGTTGTGTGTTTGTGTTAGGTATATCAATTTTACCTCTTTTTACAATTTTTCTGTTGGTATTTGGAATTGTACCGACAGTGTTATTTTGTGTCTTTCATTTTATTTTTTTGGGTCATATTATTGTGTATCCTTCTACGGATTACTACTTCTGACTTCTGAATATCTTCAATATTCTGTTTCTAAAAACTATATCAAGAAACTGAAGCTCACAGAATAGTGGTTTATGTTCGAGATGTGTTTTCATGAACATAAAGAGAATGGATGGACTTTTTACTTTAAAACTCGATAATTAGTGTTAATTTATGTCTTTAATGTTCTCCTTCTAGAAAATATCTGGACAAAACAAAACCATCAAAATCAACAACATTATTCCTTTAAGTATGAACTATTTTTGACAGTTTTTTAGTACCTATAATTCTAACTCTTTTATTACTGTTTTTATTTCAAATGTATACAATGTACACTTCATCAATTTATCATAACAATAAGCATACGTACGAATACAGTGGACCCGTGCCCACGATTGTAAACAATGTCACGTGATTGACTTCATTCAACCTGTATTGTGGAATTCTACAAAAATATAGGATCAGAAGATATTCTACTTTTTTATTTCTACTTAAATGGATGTAGTTCATAAATTAGACTTACCGTATAAAAATATAGACAACTATTAAAAAAAATCTAAAGCGCATACCCCCTGCCCCCCCCCCCCCCCCCCCCTCACACACATTCACAAAGGTAAACAGAGACAGTGTGTATACCATTCGTTAACAAAATAACTTTTAAATAGTCCCTAAATAATGTAATTTATTAAAAACTAAGATTGATCTCCCTGCGTCATAGGTAATCTTACCGGTTTTTAAATCATTTGGTTATTCAATCTTTCGACTTTGAGCGTACCTGATGAAGGTTACTCCAGAAACAAGCCGTGTGCACTAAATTAGATACTATTATATTTAGTGGTTTTTTTTGCAATAGCACTCAGCTATAACGAACACGTTACTATCGCATTTTGGATAAAACGAAAATATGATGAAGAAAAGTTTAAATATATATGCAGCAAAATTGTAGTAAACTGTAAATCGAAGAAGGTGTGCTTGGTTTATGGTGTTTAACGCCACTTTCAACAATGTTTCAGTTATATCGTGGGGGTCAGTTGTATTGGTGGAAGAAACTGGAGTATCAGGAGAAAACCACTGAACTGCAGCAAATCACGTACAAACTTTATCACATAATGTTGTATCGACTACACCTCGGCGTGAACGTGGATCGAACCCACAACTTTAATAGTGTTAGTCACTGATTGCTCATGTAGCTGTAAATCCAACTAACATGCGATTACGACCACGACGGCTACTAAATGGAAGAAGGAAAAACAATACAATGATCAAATAAGGAAGGACAAAAAGACAAAGATTGATCAACGAAATACTACACAGAAAACTAAAGATTGGGAAACATCAACTCCACTTATTTCAAATATGTAAGACCTTTATATCAATCATAAGACAGGAGGCCCTTAATTATATATGGTGTGAACAGCATCGGTGGTGGCATAATGGTAAGCGTGCTCGACTCGAGTGGGTTCGAGCCCCGGTCGGGTCAAACCGAAGACTATATAATTGGTATGTGTTGTTTCTCCGCTAGGCACGCAGCATTAAGGAGAAATAGCAAAGACTGGGTGGCTCGGAATCAGAATAATTAGTCCGAGTGGGGCATCATGTTGCTTCAGTTAGCTAGCACTAAAAAATTCAATTCAGCGTGTTGGTCTAGTACAAAGCGGACCTCATCATCATCATCATCATCTCATTGAAAATTAACTTGTTCACGCCATGATACAGTTGAAAAATTGCTGAATTGGCGCTAAGCAGCAATCACTCAGTCACTCAATCACTCTATATGTTGTATTGTTAAAGTATTATGTTTATGATTATCTTCAATGAAATCTCAAATTATTTATTAAAAATGATTAAATAAACGTTAGAGAAAATCGAAGGGGCAATAGAGAATGGACAATCCAGAGATACTGGCAGTATTGAGTCACAAGATACAGGACGAAGACAAGCAAAACACAACACAACACATAAAACTAAAAAGATGGGCAATATGGATCCTACCAAAAACAGGAGATGAACCCAGGTGTTCCCGACTAGTAACCAGTTATTGCCTATTATAGGACATCCGCCAGATTACTCCTATGTTCAAGACATATTGGACACCACCATGCGCAAAAAAACACAAATAACATAAAAAAGACATGAGTCCTCCTATATACAACTGTTGGTAAAGACGAACCGAACATCGTTTTATGCAGTTGTTGTATCGAACACCTCAACACGGAACTAGGAACATAAAGACATATAGACCGTCTAATTTCTATGAATCTTCAGAAACGTTTTCTTAAAAATTCATTTTTTTTCAAATAACCAATTTGTTTTCAAGATGTATGCAAGCATATGATATATACGAACTCTAACATTTATTTTCAAACTTTTGGTCAATTGATCAAAAGAAAAATTGTCCATTAGGTCTCTATGTTAATTAAATTTTCGGAAGTATATGTAGGTTTGGTTTATAGTGCATACCGCCACTTTCAACAATATTTCATTTATGTACGTTAGTTTTATTGGTGGAGGGAACCGGAGTACCCGGAGAAAACTACCAACCTGTCGCAAGTCACTGACAAACTTTATCACATAATGTTGTAACGAGTACACCTCGCCATGAACGGGGTTTGATCTGAAGAATAAAAAAAAACTGCATTGAGTCAAAGGGATTATAAGCACACTATGTAAACGATGTCCTCAGTGTAATCTCCATTGACGTGTTACATGTACTATGACTTCCTTTTTGAGCATTCTTGATGAAAGAGCCTTCAGTATGGAAAGAATATTGCTCTATTTTGCAGTATATTTCCAATTTTAAGCATCACAATTTATAAATTAAGCATACACATATTCCATTTTCTCTATCAAAATATATTATATATAGAGTATGTTCTTTGCATGTACATGTACATCAACATGGAACTCACATTTGGCAATTAATTGTCAAAGTAATGTTTCAAATGCCAATTCATGAATTAAACCCTGTCTTAACATCATGTAGTTGTCATATCCAACAACCGATGACAACAAATAATGTTGTATACTGTTACATAAGGTGATTAGTCAAACAAACGTCAGGGTCTACTGTGACTGTGTAAAAAAATGGTCAAGTGTACTTCTCCTTTTTGTCATTATGTTGTCTGTCCTTCTTTGAAACACTTATTCTGATTACCCTTTTGGTACCTTCAAACTATTCTTTCAGAAATTATTTAAAATGTTTATTTTGTCATTTCTTGATCTTCTCTGTGCATTCTTTGTTTAAATTTGCCTATAATATAATTATGGTAACACGTCATCAATGCTACTGATAAATTAAATAAATTCCTATGCTATTTTTGAACTATTTCCTTATAGATTAGGCCACGGAGAAGCAAATTATGATTGATCATAATGCATAGAACTGGAGAGGGGGGGGGGGGACGGTGGAATAAAAATGTTATACTTTTAATAATGTAAAAGAAAAAAGAAGATATCAAATTTAGGTAGCACGACGAGTTTCTGGATTAACCTCCATCAGGTACGCTCATAATCGAAAGATTGGACAGCCAGATAATTTAAAGTCTTGGGATCAATGAAACCACGGGGCCTAAACAGGATATGCAAAATCAGCTATGGTCACCTATGCTTGAGGGAGGAGAACCTTAGTTTTATTAATAATTACATTATGTAGGGACTGTAAATTTCAGAAATAAATATGTCTAATAAACTATGCCAGTGCCGAGGCAATGACTACTGGGCGGATGATACCCTCGGGAACTAATAGTCTACCAGCAGAGGTATTAACCCAATGATAGTAATACAAACGTACATATCAAATAGTGCGCACGCCGCGTTTGTGGAATAACCTTCATCAGGTACGCTCATAATCTAAAAATTGGAAAACCAAATAATTTAAATTTTGAGAGCAATGAAACCAAAGGACATAAACAAGATACTGTCTTATTTGTGTTTACATTTAGGGAAACGAACGAGTGGTCAATATTTCAAAGCTTTTGGATGAATGCGTTGAGCAGTGTAATAGTCCAAAGTTGCTCACAAACAAGTATGACTATTAAATGTATGTTCATGGTGTCGCTTTCACAATTTCATTTCTCGCAGCGGTCTGCAGGTTATCATCGCCTTTCCTGCAAAATTGCGTTTGTTAATTCAGCAATATGCGGACACCGTCGATTTCGTTGGTTTCTCTACGAAAAATAAAGTTTATTGCATGCTTTATTCAATTCATATTATGTGAGTTAACCATGGAGGTGTATAATTAGCCTCTCTCTTGTGTCGTGAAATCTGTTAAAATGAAGGTTAGATGAGGCTTTGTGTAGTAATCTGGAGCGATTGTCCTGTCAACCGAAGAGTGATAATCAGTACTTATCATCGTTAAAGAATTGTCTCATCTTGTCTTTCAGACAGATTTTCTGAAGATATTAACACCTTGTTGAAGCATATAGATGGTGAAAGATGGTATTGGTAATTATATTTTGGCATCGCCTCTCTTTAATAGAACTACTATGATATATATGAAAACTTCTGTGTCACGAAGATTAATATATATTAAAAATATATCTATATTTATAAAGATCAAGATTATAGTATTCTTTATAATATCGTTGTTTAACCAGTTATATGTGAGTGTTGGTATTTTACTCACATGTAGAAAGTACTTGCATGACTGCAGCATTTTACAAAGATGGGAAGTCTGGGCCCATAAACTAGTTTAACCACGCCACTTGTTATTGAAGTGCCTGTACCAAGCCATTGCAATGAACAGTCCTGTATTTGTGTGTTAGATGTATTAAGTTTGCCTCTTTCTACGATTTTTCTATTAGATTTAGGAACTGTTCTGACAGTGGTATTATATGTTTTTTCTGTTATTTCTACGATTTTCCTATTAGATTTAGGAACTGTTCTGACAGTGTGGTATTATATGTTTTTTCTGTTATTTCTAAGATTTTTCTATTAGATTTAGGAACTGTTCTGACAGTGTGGTATTATATATTTTTTCTGTTATTTCTACGATTTTTCTATTAGATTTAGTGACTGTTCTGACAGTGTGGTATTATATGTTTTTTCTGTTATTTCTACTATTTTCCTATTAGATTTAGGAACTGTTCTGACAGTGTGGTATTATATGTTTTTTTCTGTTATTTCTACGATTTTTCTGTTAGATTTAGGAACTGTTCTGACAGTGTGGTATTATATGTTTTTTCTGTTATTTCTACGATTTTTCTATTAGATTTAGTGACTGTTCTGACAGTGTGGTATTATATGTTTTTTCTGTTATTTCTACGATTTTCCTATTAGATTTAGGAACTGTTCTGACACTGTGGTATTATATGTTTTTTCTGTTATTTCTAAGATTTTTCTATTAGATTTAGGAACTGTTCTGACAGTGTGGTATTATATGTTTTTTCTGTTATTTCTACGATTTTCCTATTAGATTTAGGAACTGTTCTGACAGTGTGGTATTATATGTTTTTTCTGTTATTTCTACTATTTTCCTATTAGATTTAGGAACTGTTCTGACAGTGTGGTATTATATGTTTTTTTCTGTTATTTCTACGATTTTTCTGTTAGATTTAGGAACTGTTCTGACAGTGTGGTATTATATGTTTTTTCTGTTATTTCTACGATTTTCCTATTAGATTTAGGAACTGTTCTGACAGTGTGGTATTATATGTTTTTTCTGTTATTTCTAAGATTTTTCTATTAGATTTAGGAACTGTTCTGACAGTGTGGTATTATATGTTTTTTCTGTTATTTCTACGATTTTCCTATTAGATTTAGGAACTGTTCTGACAGTGTGGTATTATATGTTTTTTCTGTTATTTCTACGATTTTCCTATTAGATTTAGGAACTGTTCTGACAGTGTGGTATTATATGTTTTTTCTGTTATTTCTAAGATTTTTCTATTAGATTTAGGAACTGTTCTGGTAGTGTGGTTTTGTATTGTGTTACCTCTCCAATAGTAAGGTACACACGTTACAAATTTATACATAAATAACGTTTGACGCGAAGACAATGTCCTCTACACAGACAACTGAGCCTTACAATATAACGACAGTATGACTAACAGTAGTGTACCAGCCCTGACAATGCGGATGCTGATGACGTGCTACATGACATACATTTGTTGGTATGACAACTATAATAGAAAAGATATTTGACATACATTATTAACGAATTATTAATGACTGCTTTATGTTGGGAGGATTTTGCATCAGATATGGCGTAGCGGCAACAGATAATAATGACCTCAATGTACTCAACCAGGAGCATGAGCTATGTCATAGTGAGACCAAGCAAAAATGAATTGTACTCAATCAGGAGCATCAGCTATGCCATAGCGAGAACAATTAATAATGAATTTAATGTGCTGCCTGTTATGTACTCAACCAGTAGCATCAGCTATGTCATAGCGACAACAAGTAATAATGAATTGAATGTGATGTCTGTTATGTACTTAACCAGGAGCATCATCTGTCACAGTGAGAACAGGTAATAATGAATTGAATGTGATGCCTGATATGTACTTAACCAGGAGCATCAGCTGTCATAGTGAGAACAGGTAATAATGAATTTAATGTGATGCCTGTTATGTACTCAAACAGGAGCATCAGCTATATCATAGCGAGGGCAGGTAATAATGAATTGAATGTGATGCCTGTTATGTACTCAACCAGGAGCATCAGCTATGTCATAGCGAGAACAAGTAATACTGAATTGAATGTGATGTATGTCATGTACTCAACCAGGAGCATCAGTCGTGACATAGCGAGAACAATCAAACATGAATTGAATGTGATATCTGTTATGTACCCAACCAGGAGTATCAGCTATGCCATACCGAGAACAAGCAATAATGACATGAATGTGATGTCTGTTATCTACTCAATGAGGAGCATCAGCTATGTCATAGCGAGGACAGGTAATAATGAATTGAATGTGATGTCTGTTATGTACTCAACAAGGAGTATCAGCCATGTCATAGCGAGAACAGATAATAATGACATGAATGTGATGTATGTTATGTACTCAACCAGGAGCATCAGCTATGTCTTAGCGACAACAAGTAATAATGAATTGAATGTGATGTCTGTTATGTACTCAACCAGGGAGCATCAGCTATGTCATAGCAAGAACAGGTAATAATGAATTAAATGTGATATCTGTTATGTACCCAACCAGGAGTATCAGCTATGCCATACCGAGAACAAGTAATAATGACATGAATGTGATGTCTGTTATCTACTCAATCAGGAGCATCAGCTATGTCATAGCGAGAACAGATAATACTGAATTGAATGTGATGTATGTCATGTACTCAACCAGGAGCATCAGTCGTGACATAGCGAAAACAATCAAGCATGAATTGAATGTGATATCTGTTATGTGCTCAACCAGGAGTATCAGCTATGCCATACCGGGAACAAGTAATAATGACATGAATGTGATGTCTGTTATCTACTCAATGAGGAGCATCAGCTATGTCATAGCGAGGACAGGTAATAATGAATTGAATGTGATGTTTGTTATGTACTCAACAAGGAGTATCAGCCATGGCATAGCGAGAACAGATAATAATGACATGAATGTGATGTATGTTATGTACTCAACCAGGAGCATCAACTATGTCTTAGCGACAACAAGTAATAATGAATTGAATGTGATGTCTGTTATGTACTCAACCAGGAGCATCAGCTATGTCATAGCAAGAGCAGGTAATAATGAATTGAATGTGATATCTGTTATGTACCCAACCAGGAGTATCAGCTATGCCATACCGAGAACAAGTAATAATGACATGAATGTGATGTCTGTTTTCTACTCAATCAGGAGCATCAACTATGCCATAGCGAGAACAGGTAATACTGAATTGAATGTGATGTCTGTTATGTACTCAACAAGGAGTATCAGCTATGTCATAGCGAGAACAGATAATAATGGTATTGGTATTTAGATTTTGGCATGGACTCTCTTTAATAGAACTAATATGATATATATGAAAAGTTCTGTGTCACGGAGATTAATATATATTAAATATATATTATTAGTTATATAGGCTTTAGACAGATAATACGGGGTCATATGACCTGTCTGTGTTTTATATTTCCTGAGCCGAAGGCGAGGGAAATATACAACTCAGACAGGTTATATGAGCTCGTATTACCTGTCTAAAGCCTATATAGCGAATTTGTCATACTGCAATACCATGGGTCCATATTACCTGTTTAAAGCCTAAAAAATTACATGACTACTATGCATGTATTGTCTCATGAACATTTAACCCCAGCTATGAGTTTGATTTAATTCTTCAACATATTTAATAAACAACTTAGCAATTTTAACAGAAAAATAACAAATGATTTAGAATTGCCTCAATATCGGCGTCAGAGTAACAGGCGAACATGGGGGTTGCCATCTTGATTACGTATGATTTCAAAATGAGTTATCTTTCTTGGCACGTGCTTTCATATTACCGGCTAGAGCCGTATAATATGGATTAGTAAAATCGAGTAAATAACCAATCGGATCACTTAAGATTTTCTATTGCAGTATGACAAATATATTTATAAAGATCAAGATTACAGCGTTCTTTATAATATCGTTGTTTAACCAGTTATATGTGAGTGTTGGTATTTTACTCACATGTAGAAAGTACTTGCATGACCGCATCATTTTACAAAGACGGGAAGTCTGAGCCCATAAACTAGTTTAACCACGCCATTTTTTATTGAAGTGCCTGTACCAAGCCATTAAAGTGAGAGCAGTCATGTATTTGTGTGCTAGGAGTATCAGGTTTGCTTCTTTCTACGATTTTTCTATTAGATTTAGGAACTGTTTCGACAGTGTGGTATTATATGTTTTCCATTTTATTTCTACGATTTTTCTATTAGATTTAGGAACTGTTCCGACAGTGTGGTATTATATGTTTTCCATTTTATTTCTACGATTTTTCTATTAGATTTAGGAACTGTTCCGACAGTGCGGTATTTTTCATGTTATTTCTATGATTTTTCTATTATATTTAGGAACTGTTCTGATAGTGTGGTATTTTTTATTTTCCCTTTTATTTCTATGATTTTTCTATTAGATTTAGGAACTTTCCGACAGTGTGGTATTTTTTATTTTCCCTTTTATTTCTATGATTTTTCTATTATATTTAGGAACTGTTCCGACAGTGTGGTATTTTTTATTTTCCCTTTTATTTCTTCGATTTTTCTATTAGACTGATGAACTGTTCTGACAGTGTGGTATTTTTTATTTTATTTCTAGGATTTTGCTATTAGATTTATGAACTGTTCTGACAGTGTGATATTATATACTTTTTATTTTGCTACCGCTCCAATGGTGAGGCACACACGATAGAAATTTATATAATAACGTTATACAATGAGACAATGTCCTCCACACAGACAACTGAGCCTTACAATTCAACAACAGTATGACCAAACGTGACGTTGAACACCAATAACCAGACCTGACAATGCTGACGCTGTTGACGTGCTACATGACGTAAATTTGTTGGTATGGCAACTATAACAGAAAAGACAACCACTATATCTATAGTGTATATTTCATATACTTTATTAGCGAGTTATTAATTGCTTCATTGGGCCATGTTGGGAGGATTTTACATAAACTATGTCGTACCGTGAACAAGCAGTAATGACATGAATGTTATGCCTTTTGCGTACTCAGCCAGGAGTATCTGCTATGCCAAGCGAAAACAAGTAATTATTGAATGTGATGCCTGTTATGTACTCAACCAACACGTGGTGCTCGTTAACTAAAACAACATTGGTTAACCAATACTAAATATCGGGAGCCACTAGGGGAGGTGAAACTGTTCCCTCTTCTAGAGAAGCTTAGTTCACAGGGAGAAAAAGTAGTAATTAATGAATGTGATGTCTGCTATGTATTCAACCAACACGCTGTGCTAGTTTGCTAGAGCAAGATTGTGTATTAGGATATGTCGCTTTACTCGGATACATTATCGTGATTCTGCCAAATATACCAATCTTTCTTATTTCTGGCTAGCATAGGTACCATAGAAAATACAAATACCAGTAGAGTATTACTAATACAATACATATATGATAGAAGACGTTGAACTGACAGTAATGTCCAGTTAAGAGGGAAACTTAGCGACAAAATAGATGATTTCAGTCTTCTCATTGTTGCTTAACTTACCATTACATGTATAAGTAGCAACATTCCAGAAGTACTTCTATATGGAGTATGTATCTCTCAGTTGATACGATATTCTAGTGCCTACGGTTCTGATCCGGCTTTCCTATATAGAGGATTGCTGCTAGCAACATGAACCAATGCATCCTAGTGATAAAGTTGAAGTCATAACTTTGGAAGACGTTCGGTTGCCTTCATGACTTGGTTAACCGTTACTAGATATCAGTCACATGACAGGAGACACTAGTGGAGGGGGAACTGCTTACCCTTGCTGAGCACCTGCTCTCTCTCCCGTTTTTAAGTGTGGATTCGTGTTGCTCAATCTATATTTTTTCTGTGTAGTATTTTGTAGATCATTGTTTGTTCTTTTTGTCCTTTTTCGCTTGGTCATTGTATTGTTTGTCCTTTTTCTTTTGGTCATTGTATTGTTTGTCCTTTTTCTCTTGGTTATTGTATTGTTTGTCCTTTTTCTTTTGGTCATTGCATTGTTTGTCCTTTTTCTTTTGGTTATTGTATTGTTTGTCCTTTTTCTCTTGGTCATTGTATTATTTGTCCTTTTTCATTTGGTTATTGTATTGTTTGTCCTTTTTCGCTTGGTTATTGTATTGTTTGTCCTTTTTCTTTTGGTCATTGCATTGTTTGTCCTTTGATTTAAGGCTTTGCATTACCCCTTTGGTATCTCCAAACCTTTCTCACAGATGACCAAGGATATATTCCGTTTGTCATAGTCAGAAGTCCGTATCTCTTCTTGCATGACTTAATGCTTTTTTATCTACAGTATGACTGTCCTGCAATCCGGGTGAATAGGGTCGAAGGGTGACGGCGTATTCAATATTTTATTTGTAAACAGAAGTTTAGAATGAGTGATTGTTCTTTAACACCAAGTGAGCAATATTACAGATTATCATTGCATAATGATAACAAATATCTTTTTGATGACATTACATGATGTACTGAAAAAACGCTTTTAACATGATTGACTATGTACTTTATTGGGTAGAACAACGTCACGTCGGCGATAAAAATCTCTGTCATTGCGAAAAAGTGAAGGTTGCAAAAGTATGAATTGTCTAGTCTATTAATAGAATGTACGGCTCATGGATACATTTAAAGTTAAGCATAGAGGGTATTTCCTCTAGAATTAGAAACCTCATTATTCTGTACCCGTGAACGAGAAACACAGGTACTGGTATTACACTCTATCTCTATGGTGAATAATTTATGTCTGGTGAGTAAATATTCTCATGTTTCGGTACAAGCAGAAGATCTCTAAACTTACAAGTCTAACCTCACAAGTTGGCAGAAAGGAATGAATCTATTGGCCCTGATCAGACACTCGGCAGGACAGGGAGTCTACTTTGAAATAAGTAAGATAGATTTCTAAGAATGTTATTGTATTATAAATCATATAAGTAATTTAAATGACACAATTTACAGAAATAATATTCAATATTAAATTCAAAATACAAATAGAATCTTAAATTTATTTCAATTATGCCTTCAGTATTATCTTAAATTACAAATGTAATAAATGTTTTATGATATAGCGAGTGAGTGAGTGATTGTTGTTTAACGCCAAATGAGCAATTTGTCAACAATATGAAAGTGAGAACACGTTATATTTCAATGAGATGATGATGTCTGCTTTGATCAACAACGCTTGGCTGGATTTTTATAGTGTTGGCTGTTTCTCTCAATCTCTCTTTCTCTCTGAAACAACAGTTCGTGGGTAGACATGTCGCTCCACTCAGACACATTATCCTGATTTAGAGCCAACCAGTCTTTTCTAGTACTTCTTAATGCTGTGTGCTTAGCCAAGGAACAGCAAATACCAATTTCAATAGTCTTTAGTTTGAACTGCCCGGGGCTCAAATTCACGGATCTACCACACTCGGGGGGAGCATGCTAACCATTATACCTACGATGGCGTTAAAGAATAATGACTCACTCACTAATTTGCATAAAGACATTGTCATATAAAGATTCAATTGTGATTAAATAAAAAACAAAATATAGGACTAAACATATATAATCCATCAATTTTGTATGAAGAAGGCACAGAATTGACTACACTTCTCAGGTGAGGAAAGTACCCCACATGCTCTTGCTTCCTTACAGGACTATATAATAAAACCTCCTTCAATATTGGTTTGTCTGATCATATGATACCACATTTACAAATACAAAAAGTATATTTACCTATTATTACGTGATGATTTCCGTATTGGCCTAGTTATTAGTCCGAGGGTAGCTGCATTGGCCTGAGGCGAAGCTGAATGTCAATACAGCTGCTCGAGGACTAATAACTAGGCAAATATGGAAATCATCACGTAATGATATATCTATTAATTAACCATAAAACTATTTCTTATAATTGGTATATATAAAATTGATCTATTTATTAATTAACCATAACATTTTATCTTATAATGGATATTATAAAATCATAAACTCGGCCAATATGAAAAAACTAAGCCAATATCGGAAAAACTACGCCAATATCAATATTGGCTTAGTTTTTTTTATATTGGCCGAGTTTATGATTTTATATTGTAAAGACAGTTGTATTGACAAAAATAATATAGAGTTAATTAATAATGTATAATATTTATATAATATAATTGTATAATATAAGTTATATCTGTTGTGTGTTTTACATTTGATATTTAAAATCATAGAAATACAACATGTATTATACATGTATCTCTTGGATATATAAGACAATAAGAAATTATCCATCCGATTGCTAACAATATAAATAAACACTATTAGTGCAGGGTCTTAAAATACAAAGGTTTTGTGTATGAGGTTTAAAAACTGGAACAAAATATGCATCCATTGAAAATCATATTTGAATTAAATGATAAAATTATACAATTATTCTTTTGATATTTTCTGCCAACAGGTCAACTGATTTAACCTTTCAACTTTGATGAAGGTTATTCCAGAAATATTTTGTGCACACTAACTTTGATATCTATGTTTTATTACAAGCACTAGGTCGATACCTTTGCTAGTGGACTATTATTCCCTGAGGGTATCATCTGACCAGTAGTCAGTGTTTCGGCAATGACATCATGTTTATTAGATATATTTGTGTTTTACATTTACAGTATCTAAATAATGTAATTATTTTTAAAATAAGGTTCTCCTCTCTGAGACATAGGTGGCCTTGGCTGATTTTGGTGATCCTGTTTAGGCCCTTTCGCTTACTTTCCCCAAAAACTTTAAACAAATCTTGGCTTTCCAACCTTTCGATTTGGACCGTACTTGATGAAGGTTATTCCAGAAACGAGTTGTGCGCATTAAATTTGATATCTACTTTCTATTAGCAATCAGGTTCCCAATGCTTAACAGATAAAATGTAACAAGGGTACCAGAAAAGTTATATTTAGGTCAGTGACAGTATTATTACAAAAATTATCCAGTCAATACAATTCGACTGCTCAAACAGAGCGAGTACAGGATCAAATGTTTTATCTGTCTAATTGTGTTATTTATCTGTAAAGTGAATAATTAGCTTAAACATATCATATTAGCCAATTAAATAGACAAAATGGCTTAGACACAAGTTGAACAAACTGATGAAGTCTTTTCAAAATTACAATTTGCTGAATTAATGAAGTACATAAAAAGCATGTATTACTATATATAACACTAATAACCAATCCATAATGTTATCAAACAAAATCGAAGGAAAAATAAAATTAGGATGAATTCATAGGTTTGGTTTGGTTTGTGGCATTTTATGCCACTTTTAACAATATTGCATGGATTCATATGATGTGCATGTTCACCCAATTTAATTCCAGTTATACAATAAGGAATCTTTTTGAACATTTAATATAATCAAAATCATATTGAAATATAATACAATTTTGTTCACGAGTTGTTTCCAGAATACAGTTTCCCAAACAAAGTCAGCTAATGAGAACCGATTTCCGACTTTCAATATTCAATGTTTTGAAATTCATAATTCAAATATCTTTTGAATATTTATAGTTATCATAGGAATGGTGGCCATTTTGAAAATTTAAAAACTGAATGAACTTCTACACATCCAAAGGATCATTCCTCTGAAGTTTCATTATAATCAGATAGAAAATATCTTCACAACATTCATGGTTACCATGGGAATGGTGGCCATTTTAAAACATTTTTTTTTTAATTCCTGTGACATTTCATTACAAACAGGCTAAAACAAATATTTTTCTTGAAGAATAAAAATCCCCATAGGATTCTATAGTAACTAGCTTAGATATACCCAAAGGAGCCCAAGGACAAAATTTTAAATCATAACTAGATACATAAATTTATCTTTATATCAAACCCCAAGATTATTGGACCTATGATTTCTACGAACCACAGCGGACACAACTTCACAAGTTACAAAAAGAAATAATATTAATAAAAATAATAATAACTAATAATTATTTTCATAATAATTTTCAACCTTGAATGCACATCTGCACATCTCATGGATAATTCCTGTGAAGTTTCATTACAATCGGATCAAAAGAATGCTTTAACTTTCATGTTTACCTAAACCCCAAGATCATTGGACCTATGATTACTGCGAACCACAGCGGACAACTTCACATGCTACAGAAAGAAAGAATAATAATAATAATAATAATAACAAAATAATATAATAATGTTCAACCTTGAATGCACATCTTCACATCCCAAGGATCATTCTGTGAAGCTTCATTACAATCAGATTAAAAAAATATGCTTTAACTTTTATTGTTATCATGGCAACTGTGGCATTTTGAAACATTTTTATCCTAAATTCACAACTACACATCCCAAAAACATTCCTATGAAGCTTCATTACAATCGGGCCAAAACCTTCTTCAACCTTTCATGGTTACCATGGCAACGACGGCCGCATTCACGTGTTGCAGTAAAAATGAATAATAATAATAAATGAAGTAAAGCAATAAATCTCTAAACTTTATAGTTTCAGTAACATTTTAAGACCAATAAAGAAATACCAGTGAGTGATTGTTGTTTAACGCCAACTCAGCAATTTATCAGCTATATCATGGCGAGAACAAGTTAATTTTCAATAAAATGAGGATGAGGTCTGCTTTGAAATAGACCAACATGCTTAGTTGGATTTTTAGTTGGACACATTATCCTGATTCCGAACCAACTAGTCGTTACTCTTTTTCCTTAAAGATGTGTGCTTAGCCTAGAAGCAACACATACCAATTCTATAATATTTGGTTAGATCCCATCGGGGCTCGAAATCAAGATTTACCGCATTGAAGCGAGCACGCTAACCTTTACACCACCGATGCTGTTAGAATTACCATATTTAAATATATGTCTACGAGTTAATATGGAAAAATAAAACTTAAAAAGGCTAACCATCAAATTATCACGAAAGAATGAAAATGACACACATAGTAAAATATGAAATAAAAATGATTTTATCACACACGACTATCGTGGATAAAGGGGGGGGGGGGGGAGGGGGGGGCGGGAGATAAATGATGGATGCACAGAAATGTATCAATAAGCAAACAATTACATACAAAAATAGAAAATAATGACAGAACTTCTTTTCATACTGTAACACGTATCATAAGTACGAAAAAATATATATGTAAACCTGGCACATCCCCAAAATATATGTAGGTCATGTTTATGTAGCATTCAAGAGTTTGAAAAGGCGACGGAATCTGTGTATGTCTGGTTTATATAAGATAACAACACCTGGCAAAAATCAATAGTTCATGCCACCGGGAAAATAGACATTTCAAAATTATCATTACAAAAATTGAAAATTGTGAAATCTCATGTTCATCTATTAAAAAAATAACTTATCGAGAGGTCATGCAATACAATGTACATTACTTTTGATTTCAATTTATATATACAATGTACAATATTAGTGCATGCCCTTAAATTTAATGTGTATGAGGCTTGTTAAAAATGGAAATGGGCTAGGTTCATCGAGTATAGACACAAACTTTACATTTTAAGACACTGCATTTATATTGTGTTCATTACTGCTGAAAAAGTCACATTAATCAATGGGCGATTATATCTTAATAAAAAAAATACAATTATACAATTATCCCTTGATTGCCCTTTCTGCTATTTTCGGTCAACAGGGAGTCAACTCATCAACAACTAGTTTGCGAATATTCATCAGGGGTAAAAGGTGAAATGGGTACCAGAAAAACTATATCTCGGTCAATGACAGTATAAAACAAACATTATATTTATCCAATCTGAGTCAATGTAATTTGACTGCTCAAATAGAACAAGTGCATTATAAAAGTATTTATCTGATGTCCTCGTGGCAAGTAGAATTTTGATTGGCTAAAAGGGTACTTTTAAAACTTCAGGGAAGCCATGCGGTGACAGAAAATCAATAATCGCTCTCACCTATGTGCTGTCCATTTACATTGTTCACAGCAGACGATACACATTTCACAAGATGACAGAAAATCAATAATCGCTCTCTGTGATCTTCATCCAAAGATACACGTATTTATGTTTTTCCTATAATAAGGACATACTTATTAATGTTGGAACATTCAGATAAAAATGTTATCAGTCTCTAGAGGTTATATATCCCGTGGAGATGTGAATGAGGAATCTTTATCGTCTATCTCTACTGTTGCTTCTTTCTCCTTTATGATGTTAATTATTTCTCCCTTGTTCTTTTCTTCCCTCAATTGTTTCCGCATTTCCTTCTTTTGTCTCCCTCGTGTAAATTATTTCTTCTTTTTCTGCCTGTTCTCTTGTGAGAATTGTTTCTTTCTTCACTTCTTGTACTTTTGGTACGTTAATGGCTTCTTTTTCTTCTTCCTGCTTCTCTGTTTGGTGACTTATTTCTTCTTCTGGATATCCACATAGATTAAGCAATGTTGTACTATCTGCGAGAAACTCATTATCTTTGGTCCCTTTGGAAATAGTTTTATATTGTGCCTTCACATTTTCTTCACATAAGGCTCCATGTGCAGTGAGTAAATTAACAATATCGTTAGAAGATGATGCTGCAAACAATGGTGATCTTCCATCTTCATTACACAAATTGACATCTGCACCTGAACTAAGTAAACATTTAACAATATCATACCTTGCAAAGCGTGATGCTACCCACAATGGTGATATTCCTTGATTGTCACACAAATTGATACCTGCACCAGAATTAAGTAAACATTTAACAACATCACAATGTCCATTCATTGATGCTGCAAACAATGGTGATTGTTCACATTCATTACACAAATTGATATCTGCACCATAACTAAGCACACATTTAACAACATCGCAATGTCCAGACAATGATGATCCATACAATGGTGATTGTCCACATTCATCACACAAATTGATATCTGCACCAGAATTAAGTAAACATTTAACAACATCACAGTGTTCTTCCCCTGATACTTCAAACAATGAAGATTCTCCATTATCATTACAAAAAGAATTATCTACATCAGAATATTCAACAACATAAAAATGTCCTTTCATTGATGCTGCAAACAATGGTGATTCTCCTTGTTTGTTACGCAAATTGATATCTGCACCAGAACTAAGTAAATATTTAACAACATCACATTGTCCACAGTATGATGCTGCAAACAATGGTGATTGTCCTTTTATGTCACACAAATTGATATCTGCACCAGAATTAAGTAAACATTTAACAATATAACATTCTCCTGCTCCTGATGCTGCAATCAATGGTGATTTTCCTTCTTTGTCACACAAATTGATATCTGCACCAGAACTAAGTAAACATTTAACAATAGAACATTCTTCTGCCATTGATGCTGTAAACAATGGTGATTGTCCTTGATTGTCACATAAATTGATATCTGCACGAAAACTTAGTAAACATTTAACAACATCACATGCTCCTCCCTCTGATGCTACAGACAATGGTGATTGTCCTCCTTTGTCACACAAATTGATATCTGCACCAGAACTAAGTAAACATTTAACAACATCACATTGTCCACAATATGATGCTTTAAACAATGGTGATTGTCCTTCTTTGTCACACAAATTGATATCTGCACCAGAACTAAGTAAACATTTAACAACATCACATTGTCCACAATATGATGCTTTAAACAATGGTGATTGTCCTTCTTTGTCACACAAATTGATATCTGCACCAGCACTAAGTAAATGTTTAATAACATCTATATGTCCATAGTTTGATGCTGCTAATAATGGTGATGCATTCTGATTATTACATTTATTGATATCAGCATGGTTCTTCAGCAATACTTTCACGATGCACAATTTACCTGTCATACACCCTACTATCAGTGGTGTGACATTTCTAGTACTAAGGCTAGCATATGTAAAATCCATGTCGATACACTTTGGATCTACGTATTCAAGTATAAGTTTCACCATTTCTAAAGTGTTACTGTAACATCCAAGTAATAGTAAACGTGTGTTCTCCCTGACATTGGAGCCAAATACCAAACTGGTGTTATGATGCTTACGTTCAACATGGTTGACTATTTCCTGAAGAAGATGAGTGTGACCGTAATTAATTATCCAGCTTATTACCCTAACATTATATTCAGGGTCAGATTCCACATCACATACCTCATCAAACAGCAGAGATAAACGCTCATATGAAATAAAGTCAAACATCAGTTGAATATGCTTTTCTGCAGAAAAGTTTGTATTCACAAAATGTTGAATATTCCGACGTTTCCTTAAAATCAATGATTCAAATTCATGAAACGATTTTGTTTGCAACATTCCTGCGAAAACATCAAGAAATGGAACGTGTTTCAGCGACTTATTCATGAAGACATCAAATAGATTCATAGACTGGATATCCGTATAGAGTCTTTCGGCAAGAGGTAAATACATATCTTCACTTATGTAAATGCAAAGATCCTCATTTGAAGCTTGTTCGCATACTGTGACTTTATTTGCTATATAACTGCTAGATAAATACTTTAATATCTGCTGTTGCTGTTGATTTTTATTTTGACGACCATTTTTATTTTGACGACCATAATGATAGGCAATAGCTTCAAATATAAAGTCATGTGTGAATGTGTATTCAGTATCTAACTTGGTGAAGTAGGTTTCTGACATGTGGTAAATGGCATCTTTTATTAGTTCATCTGAGGTACCTTGAAATACCCTACAATTATTAAATACCTCCTGCATGCATTCGTGGGGTAAACAGTCGATTGATAATTTGCTTTTATTAATTAGACACAAGACAAGAACAGCATATTGAATACAGTTTGTTTGCTGCAGTATGTCCAGTTCACTAATAAAACATCCGAACGGTTTATTGAAGAAGTTTTCACCCAACTGCTGGTATTTTTCTTCCACTGAAAATACCTTACAAAGAAATGGAAACATATATTTGGCTTTGGTAAATGCAAGGGATGCATAGAGATATGGGCTTACACCTTTGGCTTTACAATGATATTTGCAAATTGCCATCTTTTCTGTTTCAGTCAACTGATTATCTTTACTCTGTAAATCTATGACGTTTTCTGTTACAAACAATCCTAACTCAAAAGTTTCCTTATACACCGACTTTCTGCAAGTAAACAATAGTTTTGATGTCCCCCCTATTAAGTTGTCAATTTGTTCTACATGGTTCATAATAATATTGTAAATATTCATATCTACAGCAAAAATACCTAGTACATTATCAAGTACAAAAACTTGTTTTTGATCCAAGGCTCCATATTGTATAATTTCTTCTAGTCTACACACTGGCACAACTTCCCATCCTTTCTTCTCTAGCTGTAGTGCAATATGGCGAGCTGTGGCTGTCTTTCCCGATCCTGGTCCACCAATTATTGTCATATAATTTTTAGAATTGACCATGTTCAATACTGCTGTAAATCCTCTAGTTTCATCATAAAAAAGTTCATCCTCTATTTTCCATTTCTTAATCAGTTCAATGTGACCTTCTGAAATACAGTACAATGAAATATTTATTATAATTCATTCAGGATTTTAGAGTGAGTGGGTGATTGCTAATTAACACCAACTCAGCAATTTTTTTTATCTATTTCATGGCGATTAAAACTTAATTTCCAATGAAATGATAATGATGTCCGCATTGTACTAGACCAACACGCTTAGTTGAATTTTTATAGTGCTTAGCTCACTGAAACAACATTCCGGGGGTATACATGTCGCCCCCACCGCTCCCCCCTTCTGACACGTTATTCTAATTCCGAGCCACCCAGTCTTTATCCTTTCTCCTTAGTGCTGCGTGCTTAGCGGAGAAGCAACAAATACCAATTTTATAATCATTGGTTTAACCCCATTGGTCTCGAACCCAAGATATATCGCACTAAAGGCGAGCACACTTACCATTACACCACCGATGCGGTTCACTAAGGATTTAAAAAAATACAATAAATGACATACAAGTATGTAAAACTAACATTAAATTTGTATTAACCTGACCGAATGTTGTTATTTTCAGTTATTGTACATTGTAACTGATCATATATTATCAATGATCGTACATTTCTACTGATCGTATATATGGTCGCTTATCGTATATTGTGGCTGATCGTATATTGTAGATAATCGTATCTTGTCACTGATGATATATTGTAGATAATCGTATATTGTAGATAACCGTATATTGTTGCTAATCGTATATTGTAGATAATCGTATATCGTGGCTGATCATATATTGTAGATAATCACATATTGTCCCTGATCGTAAATTGTAGATAATCGTATTTTGTCGCTGATCGTATATTGTAGATAATTATATATTGTAGATAATCGTATATTGTCACTCATTGTATATTGTAGATAATCGTATGTTGTCGTTGATCATATATTGTAGATAATCGTATGTTGTCGCTGTTTGTATACTGTTGATAATCGTATATTGTCCTAGATAATCGTATGTTGTCGCTGATCATACATTGTAGATAATTGTATATTGTAGCTGATCATATATTGTAGATAATCGTATATTGTCGCTGATCACATATTGTAGATAATTGTATATTGTAGCTGATCATATATTGTAGATAATCGTATATTGTCGCTGATCGTATATTGTAGCTGATCATATATAGTAGATAATCGTATATTGTCGCTGATCATATATTGTAGCTGATCGTATATTGTAGATAATTGTATATTGTCGCTGATCGTATATTGTCGCTGATCACATATTGTAGATAATCGTATATTGTCGCTGATCATATATTGTAGATAATCGTATATTGTCGCTGATCATATATTGTAGCCGATCATATACTGTAGATAATCATATATTGTCGCTGATCATATATTGTAGATAATCGTATATTGTCGCTGATCGCATACTGTAGATAATCGTATATTGTGACTGCTCGTACGTCGTATTTGTTCCATTGAAATAGAGAATACCACAAATACAACAAGATGAACTGTGAGCTAATGTGCATATATGTTCAATGTGCATAAAAACCAACTAAGTCGGTAAACAGGAAGTAGGAATCTGACGTGTCCAAAAACGCTTCCCACAATATGGCATACCTATATGAAGCTTGTGACCAAATATAATATTTCTGCCATCAATAGTTACTGAGAAAAATATCTTGGGATGAACGAAAGGACAGACAGAAGGACGGACAGAGGAAAAACAGCATACCCCCTCCGGTGCAGCCAGGGTATAACTTGGTCTGCTAGTCATTTTTCCATAGTGAACTGTTCATTTATATGAAGCAATATTCCAGCAGCACCTCCATATGGAGTATATATATTTCAATTTATCCGATATTCCAAAGTCTGTGGTTTCTATCAGGATTTCTTTGATTAAGGGTTGCTGCTAACAAAGAACCTACTGAACCAAAGGTTCCTATTTGTTAAGTTAAAGTCATCACCACTATAGCTTAGTTAACCTTTATGGTATATCTGTGTCACAAACTTCCAGGTCCTTTCTTCATTCCTGACAACACCGTGTTTGTAACTAGAGTAATACGACGGACGCCTTACTGGAGCAAGAACTGCCCTTTCCCCCGGAGCACCCAAGTTCACCCTCAGTTTTCAGTGGGATTCATGCTACTCATTTTTTTGTTTTCTGTGTAGCATTTTGCAGATCATTGTTTGTCCTTTAGTTATTTTTTCATTGCATTGTCTATCTTTTTTCGCTTTGCGATCACTGATTACCTCTTTTCCTGACATAACTCCATACAGGATCTGGTCAAGCTGTTAGTATTACCACTCTCCCTCCTCCCCCCAACACAAAGTAAAAAAAAGGATCAAACAAACACGTAATTTTAATTAAACTGAGAAGATTTATAATTAACTTACTTTGAATGTTTAATGGTATGCATCTAGTATTAATGTTTCGGATATCCTGTCTGTTGTCATCAATATTCTGTTTATTGTCAGCAATATTTGTCTTACATTCAGTCACGTCTTGTTGTAGTTCCATAAAGTCTTCTTGCATTTTTTTCTGTTCTTTTCGTATAACATCTTCCATTTTATTTTTTATGCATTTGTCAAAGCTTTCCGTTCTCATTGACTCTACATCTGTTGATAAGGTACCTTTGCTTAATCTGTCAATGACCTGATAAAGATAATGAATAAATCAACAATGTAATATTCATGAAAACAAAGATATGTTCATAGAAAAGAAATGTACATGCATGACAGTAAATGTGTATTTATAAAAAACACCCAAATGTATTAGCTTCCTGAAAGTCGTCGATGCGTACTTGTAGCAATCACAGTTTGAATTAACATTATTTCACTTCCTTTCCGGAACTATTTGTATGCACAATTCCTGTCCAATTTAACCAATTTACATCTCTTGTATATCACTGCGCAAATAGATACTAATTAAAAAGGAAATATATTCATGGGTAAAATTATTTTCAAAAACATCCTGGATTGCAGGATAAATACAATATTGGTCTATTGATGATGAATATAGAATGTATTTGACTCCGTGCGAAACAGGAGAAAAGACTGGCTAAAACTCGTCTTTGGTCTCGTTTCTAAGCCTCGTCAAATAAATTTTATATTCTAATATGACGTCCTTCCATCGTTTTGTAAGCAAACGAGCGATTTATTTAAATGGCAAAATCTTATTGGCACATGTGTGGTGCTGTAATCACAAAATAATGTTGTACACTTCTATCAACGTTTTAGCATCTATATTCACTGAAAATAATCAGCAAATAAAACAATTAATAAATATGCGATGTGCAATTAAAACGTGCAAGCAAAATATTATTGTTGCAGCTGTTCCATCAATATGACTTTCCCTTCATGTAAGCAAAGGTTGATCAGCTATTATTTGCTCGAATTTGGCAGGTTCAAAGTTGAAGCATCCAATCTGTGCCATATAACTTGTGTGCGACATTGCCCTCAAAACGTAAATATGAATAAGCGCCTTTCCCATCAAAGTAGACAACCGTATTTCTACTGAATCGAAATAATTTATGGAAGCCATACTGTGTTTTATCATGAATTGGCAGGATGTAAGTAAATGTTATCGTTCGCTACTAATATTCAACAACCCATATTCCATGAATTATTTCTTAAATCACCATCAATAAACCAATAATATATACTTATCTGTGATAACCCTATAAATGTGTATAGAATGGTAATTATAAATTATTTTACCTGTGACAAATCTAAAAATGGATGCTAGATGGCAATTGTAAATTATTTTACCTCTGACAAATCAGTCCAGTGGGAAGAGAAATCTGTATCACAGATTTCGAGGTCAGAATTATGAGCAAGATTATTTCTTAAATGTCGAATTCTTTCAATGTCGTCTGTTTCATTTAAATGTCCAGCTAATGGCTGAATTCCCCATCCACGCGTTGGAGCAGGAATAGCTGTTAAAAGGTTTCTGATCAGTTTGTATAGCAAGGTGAAGTCAAAATCTGTAGAAACAACAACCTGACCACCTGAAATGAATATGCAAGTTTTTCTATGAAACAATAGAAAATAAAAGGATAAACAATACTGATCGACAATAAAAAGATAAACAATAATAGTCGACAATAAAAGGATAAACAACAATGGTCGACAATAAAAGGATAAACAATAATGGTCGACAATAAAAGAATAAACAATAATGATCGACAATAAAAGGATAAACAACAATGGTCGACAATAAAAGGATAAACAATAATGATCGACAATAAAAAGGATAAACAATAATGGTCGACAATAAAAGAATAAACAATAATGGTCGACAATAAAAGAATAAACAATAATGGTCGACAATAAAAGGATAAACAATAATGATCAACAACCAGAGGCTCTCAAGAGCCTGTATCGTTCACCTGGTAATAAAAAAAAACAATTGGTCCTATGTAAAAACTATGTCCTGCAGTGGTAGTCATCTTGGAATTACGATCAACATAAAAAACACAAAGTTTGTAAAGGACCTTCCAATGATTGATGCACAGTTTAGGTTCAATCAGTGCAATAGCTTCAGAGAAGAATATATTTCTGTATTTTCCCCATATGGTCCTGTGTTAATACTATGACCTGTGGTGGCAGACATCTTGGATTTCCGATCGGCATAAAAAACAGAGGACCTTCCAATGATCATTCCTGGGCAGTTTGGTTTCAACTGTCCAAGTGGTTTCAGAGAAGAAGCATTTTGAAACATTTTTCCCATAGGGTCCAATGTTAAACTACGTCCTGCCGTAGCCGCCATTTTGAATTTCATATCAGAACAATAAACGTAAAGTTTGTAGAGGACCATCCAATGAACATTCATATACAGTTTGGCTTTAATCATATTTGTAGTTTCTGAGAAGAAGGCATTTGAACATTTTCCCATAGGGTCCAATGTTAATCTATGTATTGCGGTGGCGGCCATCTTGGATTTCCGATCGGCATAAAAAAACATAAAATTTGTAGATCAGTTTGGTTTCAACTGTCCTAGTGGTTTCAGAGAAGAAGCGTTTTGAAACATTTCCCCCATAGGGTCCAATGTTAAACTAAGTCCTGCCGTAGCCGCCATTTTGAATTTCATATCGGGATGAAATGAGCAATCGTCATAGCAGATATTCCATAGATGCTTCCTACCAAGTTTCGATTCATTTGGCCAAGCAGTTTCAGAAGGGAAGATTTTTAAAAAATCGGCCAATCAGAATCAAGAATTGCCTGGTGTGTCCATGTTTGGTAACAGATCATCACAAAATGTGCACACCTTAGAGAGGACTTTCCATAGATGTGTCATACCAAGTTTGAGTTCATTTGGCCTAGGGGTTTCAGAGGTGAAGATTAAAATGTAAAAAGATAAAGACAGACGACAGAAACCAAGTGATGGCAAAAACCCACATTGCCTTTGGCAAGATGAGCTAAAATGAATAGTAAAATGTGAATTCCTACTTGTAATGAAAAGCATCAACATGTTACACTATATCAGCATTAGTTAATTTCTATGGGAGATAATGGCAAGAGTTATCTTTCTTTTAACAGTTTAATCAATAAATCAATTAATCAATATAAAATGATCAAAGAATTGCTATTATTTTTTTTTAATATGAAGAGCTTATTATTACTTGTCTAAGTAACTCTTAATTCTCTTATCCACACATCCTGACATCTGATTATTGAAGGCGACAAAGTATCATGATTCAGAACTTTTTTTAGAAATTAACCAATCAGAAACAAGAATTTCCAGTGGTGGCCATATTTGTTAACTGATCGAGACGAAATGAGCAATCTGTATAGAAGACCTTACATATATACTTTCTACCAAGTTTCGGTTCATTTGGTTACACGGTTTCGGAAGAGAATAATTTTAAATATCGGCCAATCAGAAACAAGAATTGTCTGTGGTGGCCATGTTTGTTAATGAATCGAGACAATATGTACAATCTTTGGAAAGATTTGATCGATGAACAAATTTACGGTTGCTTACGGTTATGAGGATGTTCCGTCCTATATTAATTAACATTGCAATAAGGAAAAACTCACCAGGAAACAGTTTCGCCTCTTGGTCCTTTGTGCATCTGTAAATACTACTTTGAGATGTAAGACTTGACTTGTGCTGCTTAAGAAATGATTCTAGTGTATGTCCGGGTACCTTACTCAAGTTACTGTCAAAAAATAGACAGACAGCCTGAGTGGCAATTTTCTGACAAAGAAAAAATAAACGAAAAAAGTTGTTTACTTCCTTTGACAGGGAGTCAGCTTCATCTGTAAATAAAAAACAATGTTATCATATAAACTTCGTTTTCATTAATGCAAAGTTCATAAATAAATCTAAAATAAAAGGGTTTATCGTCATTTGTTAAACTAAGCAAATACGGCCTTTAGAAGAGTTTGAAAATACCAAAGGGGTAATCAAAATCAGAAAGTATAAGATGTACATAAAAACAGAATGGTCCAAAGAAAAAGAACAAACAACGATTTACAAAACATTACACATAAAACTAAATACAGAGCAACACGAACTCCCACTAAAAATCAGGTTTTAAATTAGGTGCTCCGGAGCACATACGGTCATCCCTGATTATTAGTATTACTCGATCTTTAGTTTTCTGTGTAGTGTTTTGTATAATTGTTTGTCTATCCGTCTTCAAAATATAGTGTTAACTGTGACCAATTAATTATTCAAACATATGTGTCACAAGCCCCAGTTTTTTTTTGTGGAGCATATGTTGCTCATCTTTTTAGTTTCCTGTGCTTCTGGTTTTTTTTTGTTCTGTGCACTTTCGTTCTGTGTCTTGTGTCCAATGTTATCAGCTGGATCTCTAGACTTTCCATAATTGATTGGTTTTATTTAACGTTTATTTTGATTGGACAAGCCACCCTATGAAATAAAGCATCACCTGCAGCTGATTTCCATTAACTGTCTCACTAGCAAAGCTCTATTGATGGAGCTATGTAATTCCTGTGTTATCTTTTTTATCTATTAGGACCTCTTTTGAGCATACCTGATGAAGGTTATTACCAAAACATGTGCGGTTGTGTTTACTAAATTTGATATCTACGTTTTATATATTTTTTAAATCTAAATTAAGACCACTCTGAACGATTTGAAAATATTAAGTATAACTTTTGATTCATGAAAATAAATATCATGAAAATCATCTGTCGTGACCACATTATCTCGTTCATATTTATCACAGATGTAGAACTTTGTATTGTCACTGAGAAAATCGGAAGGTGGCGCCGAAACAAAACACAAACAACTTATATATGTTTACCTCCATGTAACTCTAACAAAATGCCTGAACTACTTTTGGTTTCTGTTGAAGATATTACTTCAAGTTTGTATATCCCAGCATCCTCTGTGTCAACATTATTGATAACCAATTGTGGGTTATTCACGTCACAAGAACTTCCGGAAAATTTGAGGCAGTCGATCATAAGAGTTGTACTACAGTTGTTGTGTGTCTTCTGCCAATTAACTTGCAACGATCCGGTCGAGTTTGATATTATGTTTGCATTGATCTTGATTGTCCCACCGTAACCTACTGTAATGGGTCCTTTTTGGATTATTTCTACTTCAAAACATTCTAAAAATTAAAAATAAAAGTGTTCTAAATTACTTATTTTTATCAACGTATGAAGATATACGTCGTCATAGCTACCATATTATGGTATTTGGATTTACAACTATCGGTGCAGTTAGTGCCTAAAGTTGTGAGTTTGAATCCTGTTCATGGCGAGGTGTACTCAATATAATATTATATGATAAAGATTGTCAATGGCTTGCGACAGGTTGGGGGTTTTCTCCCTATACTACGGTATCCTCCACCAATAAAATATGACCACGATATAGCTGACATTTAATCATCAAAACTTTGAATACATTTAGGGGTCGTCATGGTCATGAGTATATGGTACATGTAATTAGATTGACAATTACCTGTGTAAGCAGTGCTCATCACTACTAAAGTTGTGAGTACGAATCCCGCTCATGGCGAGGTGTACTCGACACATGTTATATGTTATTTCAGGGCTCATTTCTTTTCAATGTAGACAAATGATTTATAGTTGTTCTGTAAGAATATGAAAGCTTAATTTGATGGTATCAATGAAAAAGTAATTCCAAACCATGTCTCGCCTGGTTTCAGGTCTGTTCACCCTGATAATTATATACATGTAGGATATTAAAATAAAAGAAATATGAATGATATTTAATTATTTATAGATAATAAATTGGAGAAATTTTAAATGAGGCATGCTAAATACATTTTTGTAAGTGTACATTTCGATAATCTAAACATTACAGTCCCTTGGAATAAGTAAAGCAGGTAAATATGGGTGAATCGAGTCTGTAGAAATTGTATATGTTCATGGCGATTATAAATTTGCTTTTATTTCAAATAAATTGAAACTGTATGGTGTCTATTGATTACTGTATTTTGACCATGGAAATTATGGAGATCTATCATAAATGTTCATCAGACAATATTCCTAAATATTGGAATGACAAAGGCTTTTGGAATTGTTTTAACTATATACCAAGAATATAAACAAAAAACAAGTACATAGTAAGTATTTTTTTATTGAGATCAGTCAGATCAACAATCAATGCACATGCTATCCCCTTTCTTTCACCAAACTCTCATTCAAATCGATACACTTCTTTACAATTTAAATTAAAATATGCTTTATGTTCATTAAACTACTTTTTAATTATCAGGGCGAACAGATCCGATACCGTCTACCCTAGGCCTTGGTCGGATAAACAAAATTCTTCATCTTGCAAGCAGACGGCTCGCATTCATCCGATAGTGTAGCATCTGTCAAACAATGATTGTTACGCTTATTTCCTCTTAATCGTAGAAACACTATGATAATCTACATGAAACTCGACTAAAGAATTTGAATTTTTGCAACTTTTCGCTTTCACATTGCGACTGGTAAATCTAACTATATTGTATTGTCTTCATGCACGCCAGTGTATGGTTTACTATCAATAAACTATTTGAATTGAATTTGAATAAAAACTGCAACCAGATGTAATTTTATAAATCGGGAACCAGTATGGTATTTTGTATTTCTCAGACAAAGACGTAGCTATACCATCCTTTTCTCTCTGGGTTTTATAGTGTCAAAGTGTATACTCGGGCTTTTCTTAATTCATTACCAAGCGTAAATACGCGATCTCACAAGAAAACAAATTTACACGATTTGTCATAGTTCAGATACGATACATATTTTTTTTTACAACTAGCAATATTCTGCTAGTTCTAATTTTAATCACTAGCAAAATCGGCATCAAGGCAAATCTTGCATACCAGTGATTTTTTATATCCCACCCCCTTTTTTCCTTTTGAAATAAATATTACTGTGGTGTGATCAAATACCACACAAATTGTAATAACTCATATCTGTGTAATATTTAGCTGAAGAACGATGTCTCTGTCAATTTGCTCAATGATCCAACTATAGCTCAAAGAAAATGGAATACAGTTTTCGATATTAATTCAAATGAGTGGAAACAAATGTATATACTCCCATTTAAAGCTACAGCATGTACAAAATTACATTGGTTTCAATTTAGAATAAACCACAATATTCTGGCTACTAATTATTTCCTGAAAAAAATTAAAATTATTAATGATGCAAATTGTAATTTTTGCCAACAGGAAAATGAAACCATTGAACACATTTTTTGGGGTTGTGAAAATGTACAAAATCTTCTAGGGCAAGTAAATTCTTGGTTCGGTGACAAAGACATAAACCAAACATTTTTAAAGAAGACTCTAATTTTTGGGGATCTTGATAAAGTATATAAAGATGATGTATACAATGCCATTTTACTAAACATATAATACTATATATATACAAACAGATGTCTGAAGAAAAAATTTTCCTTTCATTCGCTTAAAGCCTGTTTGATAAATGTATATAAAACTGAAAAAATGATTGCTGTCCGAAATCAAAGAATTGCACAATTTCAATTACATTGGAGTACTTTTGAAAAACTGTTTGAAGATTGTTGACATAGTTTTTATTCTTATGTAAATTCCCTTTCCATAGAGACACCACTAAATACTAACTGATATAGTCTATCTAAATATACTTTTCTTATTTATATTTACTATACTATAGTATACTTTATAGTATACTCATTACGGGATAATTAAAACAATATGAATGTTTGATCCATCCAAATAATACTTTAGTATATCTGGTACAGTGTTATAGTCCAATTGATTGTTTGCACCAGGCCAGACCATAAAAGTTTTATATATAAATGCCAATATAAAGTACAATCGCATCTTCTCAATGTCTTTTTTTTTTTTACCTAATTATGCAAAAAAAAATATTTATCACATATATCAATAGTAAACAATTTTAAACTCTGCAAAATACCCCTTTTCTCATCTTTTATATTCTAAAAAAAAAACTCCACTGCAATATACATATGATTATATAGGTGTCAAACCACTAATTCACCAATCAGAGCAAGTAGTCCCTTTTCAAGAAAAAAGTTCCTTTCACTTTGTAGTATTGTGAAAACTACTGAATGGAATGGACTAATTAAAATTGATAATTGAAGTTAAATAAATAGGGATTATTTTGAGCCCAAATTTGATGGATTTAGTTGTATTTTAATACCTCTATGGAGGATTTGATGCATGACCTATAAATACTGAATTTCTTGGGGATGACTGAGCTATTTTTAGAGTAGGTGTTTTCCGTAGCCTGGCATTTCATTGCAAGATTTTAAACATGCCCTGATATTTTGACAGAACGTAGAGGAATCATGTACGTTTCAGAAAATATATGGTCTTGGAAAGGTTAAACTTAAGATAAAATGACCAGGTAGGCTCGAAAAAACACAAATTTAGTAGAAAACCTTAAAGAAATTAATTAGTGGTTTTACACCTATATTGGAAAAGACTGTAAGAAGATTTAATTGTACTTTACTATATAGATTGTATGATGTTTTATATGTTATTATATTATTGTAATCTATTCTGTATTGATGTATTTTGCAGTTGAGAAAAAAAAAAACTAAAAAAAATAACAAACTATAAATAGATTCGGAATGAAAATATAGCACAAACGTAAATTGCCACTGTCCGTCAAAAACTGAAGAAAGTAAAGGCTGTAATTATCATTTGCCAGACCTCAATTCAGATTGCAACAGTGGACTAAAGCTACTGTAGTTCAAAGTATATTTTTTTAATTGGATATGCATTAACGTTTACACATGTCTGGATGTAAATAAACAGTTCCATAGATCGTAATATTAACCCGGTGTCGAGTATGAAATACCAATGCGGGTGGATAAATATTCGGAAGCGTCTCGTGCATTTCAACGAATTTTGAATTGCCAGTCTTCGCATATATGATCATATTTGATATGAGAACTATGATTTTATGTCACAGAAATGAGAAAAAAATAAATTAAAAGTTCGTTTTGTTGAAAGTAGCTTCGGACAAAAAGTTCGGTCAACATTTCCTGTAGTACATAATGAAGGTCCCACCCTGGGACAAAAGGGTGGCAAAGATCAGAAAGTAGACGGTTGTCACAAAAAAGAACTAGAGACTCAGTGGGCTGAGCCTGTGTCGCTCACCTTTCATTCTGCTTTGAGGAAACTTAATACAGCACCTTCCATAGATGTTTCCCACCAAATGTCGGTTCATTTGGCTAAGCAGTTTCAGAGAAGAAGATTTTTACAAATCGACCGACCAGAAACAAGAATTGCCTATGGCAGCCATGTTTGTTAACAGATCAGGCCGAAATTAGCAATTTTTTTAGAGCACCTCGATATATGTTTCCTACCAAGTTTCCGTTAATTTGGCTAAGCACTTTCAGAGAAGAAGATTTTAGAAATCGACCAATCTGAAATAAAAATTGCCTGTGGCGGCCATGTTTGTTAACGGATCAAAACGAAATGAGCATTCTCTATAGAGGACCTTCCATAGATGCTTCCTACCAAGTTTCAGTTCATTTGGCCAAGCTGTTTCAGAGAAGATTCTTAGAAATCAACCAAACAGAAACAAGAATGGCCTGAGGCGGCCATGTTTGTCAATGGATCAGGACGACATGAGCAATCTTTATATAGCACCTTCCATAGATGCTTCCTACCAGATTTCGGTCCATTTGGCCAAGCTGTTTCAGAGGAGAAGATTTTTTGAAAACGACCAATCAGAAACAAGAATTGCCTGTGGCGGGCATATTTTTTAATGGATCAGGACGAAATGAGCAATCTTTATAGAGGACTGCTCATAAACGCTTCCTACCAAGTCTCGGTTGATTTGGCCATACAGTTACAGAGGAGAAGAATTTAAAAAATCAGGCATTCAGAAAAAATAATCGCCTCTGTTAACGGATCGGGACGAAATGAGCAATCTTTATAGACAATCTTCCATAGATGATTCCTACCAAGTTTCGGATCATTTGACCAAGCACTTTTTAGAAATCGATCAATCAGAAGCAAAAATGACTGTGGCGGCCATGTTTGTTAATGGATTAGGACAAAATGAGCAATCTTGATAGATGACCTTCCATAGATGCTTCCTACCAAGTTTCGGTTCATTTGGCCAATCGGTTTCAGAGGAGAATAATTAAAAAAATCAGCCAATCAGAAACAAGAATCGCCTGTGGCGGCCATGTTTGTAAGCGCATCGGGACGAAATGAGCAATCTTTACAAAGGACCTTACCATGTTTCGGATAATTTGGCTAAGCGGTTTCAGAGAAGATTTTTAGAAATCGACCAATGAGAAGCAATAATTGCCTGTGGCGGCCATGTTTGTTAATGGATCCGGACGAAATGAACAGTCTTTATAGAGGACCTTCCATAGATGCTTCCTACCAAGTTTCGATTCATTTGGCCGAGCGATTTCAGAGGAGAAGAATTTTAACTAGAGGCTCAGGTGAGCCTGTATCGCTCACCCGACATAAATAAGCCTTCTTATGAATGTCTGCATGCCGAATACATCTAAGTTACTATTCAAATCCCATAGGGTTCTATGTTAAGACTAAGTCTGCTCATGGCAGCCATCTTGGATGGTGGTTGTGGTCACCGGACCCAATTTGGAAAGTATACTACCCAAGGACCATCCATGCCATGTTTGCTTTAAATTGGCCGACTGGTTTCATAGGAAAAGACTTAAACAATTTTCCCATAGGGTCCTATGCTAAAACTATGTCCGCTTACCGCGACCATTTTGGACACAGATCGGGGTCACTGAACACAATTTTAGGAAGTTGACTACCTAAGGACCATCGATGACATGTTTGCTATATTAGCTTACAAGTTTCATCAGAGAAGAATTTAAAACATTTTTACCCATAGGGTCCTATGTTAAAACTATGTCCGTTGAAGGTGGCCATCTTGGATGGAGGTCAGGGTCACCGGACACACTTTTGAAAATTGACCACTTAAGGACCATCTATGCCATGTTTGCTTTAAATTAGCTTACTGGTTTCAGAGGAGAAGATTTTTAAACATATTTCCCATAGGGTCCTATGTTAAAACTATGTCCGCTGATGGCGGCCATCTTGGATGGAGGTCGGGTTCAGAGGACATAATTTTGAAAGTAGACCACCTAAGGACCATTCATGCCATGTTTGCTTTAAATTGACTTCCTGGTTTCAGAGGAGAAGACTTTTAAACATTTATTCCATAGGGTCCTATGTTAAAACTAAGTCGAGTCATGGCGGTTATCTTGAATTTCCGATCGGCACATGATTCACAAGTTTAGTACAGAACCACCCAATGATGATCATTCCTGCAAAGTAACAATTCAATTGGCTTGGTGGCTTCTGACAAGATTTTTAAAATTTCAGCCAATGAGAGCACATTATGGACCCTGGCAGCCATGTTGAATTTCAAATCAGCACCAAAAACAAATCTGGTAGAGGACCATCCAATGAACATTTCTGGCAAGTTTGGTTCAAATCTGTTCAGTGGTTTCAGAGAAGAAGATTTGGCAAAGCGGTTTCAGAGGAGATTTTTAGAAATCGACCAATCAGAAACAAGAATTGCCTGTGGCGGCCATGTTTATTAATGGATCCGGACGAAATGAGCAATCTTTACAAAGGACCTCCCACAGATGCTTCCTACCAAGTTTCGGTTCATTTGGCCAAGCTGTTTTAGAAGAGAAGATTTAAAAAAATTGGCCAATCAGAAACAAGAATCGTCTGTGGCGGCCATGTTTGTTTACGGATCAAGACGAAATGAGCAAATCTTTACAAAGGACCTTCCATAGATGCTTCCTACCAAGTTTCAGTTCATTTGGCTGAGGGGTTTCAGAGGAGAAGATTAAAATGTGAAAAGTTAACGGACGACAGACGCCAAGTGATGGCAAAAAGCTCACATTGCCTTTGACAAGGTGAACTAAAAATTGTTGATTATCATTTCTGTTAAGTTGGGTTCTATTGGCTTCATTGATTACACACAAGAGAGATTCTTTAAATAGCATAATAAGATATGATTATAATCTAACGATTATGAAGTCTCCCAAACCGACCACTGACACTATCTACCCACATATCAAATTTTGATGATATCGGACAATGTTGAATTTTTACCCCCCATTTTTATGCCGTGTTTTGGCAGCCATTTTGAAAACGCAGAATTGCTCCTCTAATGGTGACCTATCACTATGTCAAAATTTATGTCTCTATCATTATCCAGTTAGAAGTTATCAACATTAATGTACAAAATTTCAACTTTCCCATAAGATTCTATAGTAACCCCCACCCCCTTTGAACCCCCAAAAATATGGCTTTGACCCCCTTTACCACAAATCTGAAACCCTTAGGATCAACTAGAAACATATATCTATAACTCCACCAAGTGTCATGAAATTCTGTCCTGTAGTTCCTGAGATCTGCCGTGGACAAGTTCATGGTGCACGGAAAGAAAGAAGAAGAATAAGAAGAATAAGAATAATAATAATAATAATAAGAAACGGAGCAAAAACAATAAGTCCCCCAAACTTTGTTTGGGAGACTTAATAATAATAAGAAAAGGAGCAAAAACAATAAGTCTCCAAACGTTGTTTGGGAGACTTAATTAACAGTTATTAAGCAATATTACATGAAACCATAATATATATAGGGGGGCACAAGTGCAGCAGGAACTGCCTACCCTTCTGGAGCATTATTTTTCTTTTTTTCCTTTTTGCTTTTGGCCATTGCGTTGTCTGTCCTTTTGATGAATGTGGCATCTGATTATTTATGTCTTTTGTATCTACAAGCTTTTCTTATACCTCGTACAGGGGCCGTCGTGGTTGTGATCATATGGTAGATGGATTTAAAACCATCTGCGCAATCAGTGTTTATCATCTTTAAAGTTGCGAGTTCGAACCCAGTTCACGGCAAGATGTACTTAATACAACATTATGTGATAGTTTGTCAGTTAATTGCGACAGGTCTGTGGTGAAAAAATCAGGTTCCCTCCACCAATAAAACTGACCACAATGATATAACTAAAATATTTTTGCAAGTGGTGTTAAACACCATAAACCAAAAACCATATACCTTGTACATCTCAGTCATAAAACAACAGCTTTACACTAAACCATCCAAGCATGACATGTAGACATCTTGGCCATTTAAGATATAAGATGGGTCTACACTAAACCATCCAAGCATGACATGTAGAAATCTTGGACATTTAAAATATAAGATGGGTCTGCACTAAACCATCCAAGCATGAAATGTAGACATCTTTGCCATTTAAGATATAAGATGGGTCTGCAGTAAACCATCCAAGCATGACATGTAGACATCTTGGCCATTTAAGATGGGTCTGCACTAAGCCATCCAAGCATGACATGTAGACATGTTGGCCATTTAAGATATGATGGGTCTGCACTAAGCCATCCAAGCATGACATGTAGACATCTTGGCCATTTAAGATATGATGGGTCTGCACTAAACCATCCAAGCATGACATGTAGACATGTTGGCCATTTAAGATATAAGATGGGTCTGCACTAAACCATCCAAGCATGACATGTAGACATCTTGGCCATTTAAGATATAAGATGGGTCTGCACTAAACCATCCAAGCATGACATGTAGACATCTTGGCCATTTAAGATATAAGATAGGTCTGCACTAAACCATCCAAGCACGACATGTAGAAATATTGGCCATTTAAGATATAAGATGGGTCTGCACTAAACCATCCAAGCATGACATGTAGACATCTTGGCCATTTAAGATATAAGATGGGTATACACTAAACCATCCAAGCATGACATGTAGACATGTTGGCCATTTAAGATGGGTCTGCACTAAACCATTCAAGCATGACATGTAGACATCTTGACCATTTAAGATGGGTCTGCACTAAACCATCCAAGCATGACATGTAGACATATTGGCCATTTAAGATATAAGATGGGACTGGACTAAACCATCCAAGCATGACATGTAGACATCTTGGCCATTTAAGATATAAGATGGGTCTACACTAAACCATCCAAGCATGACATGTAGAAATCTTGGACATTTAAAATATAAGATGGGTCTGCACTAAACCATCCAAGCATGAAATGTAGACATCTTTGCCATTTAAGATATAAGATGGGTCTGCAGTAAACCATCCAAGCATGACATGTAGACATCTTGGCCATTTAAGATGGGTCTGCACTAAGCCATCCAAGCATGACATGTAGACATGTTGGCCATTTAAGATATGATGGGTCTGCACTAAGCCATCCAAGCATGACATGTAGACATCTTGGCCATTTAAGATATGATGGGTCTGCACTAAACCATCCAAGCATGACATGTAGACATCTTGACCATTTAAGATGGGTCTGCACTAAATCATCCAAGCATGACATGTAGACATATTGGCCATTTAAGATATAAGATGGGACTGGACTAAACCATCCAAGCATGACATGTAGACATCTTGGCCATTTAAGATATAAGATGGGTCTACACTAAACCATCCAAGCATGACATGTAGAAATCTTGGACATTTAAAATATAAGATGGGTCTGCACTAAACCATCCAAGCATGAAATGTAGACATCTTTGCCATTTAAGATATAAGATGGGTCTGCAGTAAACCATCCAAGCATGACATGTAGACATCTTGGCCATTTAAGATGGGTCTGCACTAAGCCATCCAAGCATGACATGTAGACATGTTGGCCATTTAAGATATGATGGGTCTGCACTAAGCCATCCAAGCATGACATGTAGACATCTTGGCCATTTAAGATATGATGGGTCTGCACTAAACCATCCAAGCATGACATGTAGACATGTTGGCCATTTAAGATATAAGATGGGTCTGAACTAAACCATCCAAGCATGACATGTAGACATCTTGGCCATTTAAGATATAAGATGGGTCTGCACTAAACCATCCAAGCATGACATGTAGACATCTTGGCCATTTAAGATATAAGATAGGTCTGCACTAAACCATCCAAGCACGACATGTAGAAATATTGGCCATTTAAGATATAAGATGGGTCTGCACTAAACCATCCAAGCATGACATGTAGACATCTTGGCCATTTAAGATATAAGATGGGTATACACTAAACCATCCAAGCATGACATGTAGACATGTTGGCCATTTAAGATGGGTCTGCACTAAACCATTCAAGCATGACATGTAGACATCTTGACCATTTAAGATATAAGATGGGTCTGCACTAAACCATCCAAGCATGACATGTAGACATATTGGCCATTTAAGATATAAGATGGGACTGGACTAAACCATCCAAGCATGACATGTAGACATCTTGGCCATTTAAGATATAATATGGGTCTGCACTAAACCATCCAAGCATGACATGTAGACATCTTGGCCATTTAAGATATAAGATGGGTCTGCACTAAACCATCCAAGCATGACATGTAGACATATTGGCCATTAAAGATATAAGATGGGTCTGCACTAAACCATTCAAGCATGACATGTAGACATCTTGACCATTTAAGATATCAGATGGGTCTGCACTAAACCATCCAAGCATGACATGTAGACATATTGGTCATTTAAGATATGATGGGTCTGGACTAAACCATCAAAGCATGACATGTAGACATCTTGGCCATTTAAGATATAAGATGGGTCTGCACTAAACCATCCAAGCATGACATGTATACATCTTGGCCATTTAAGATATAAGATGGGTCTGCACTAAACCATCCAAGCATGACATGTAGACATATTGGCCATTTAAGATATAAGATGGGTCTGCACTAAACCATCCAAGCATGACATGTAGATATCTTGGCAACTTAAGATATAAGATGGGTCTGCACTAAACCATCCAAGCATGACATGTAGACATATTGGCCATTTAAGATATAAGATGGGACTGGACTAAACCATCAAAGCATGACATGTAGACATCTTGGCCATTTAAGATATAAAATGGGTCGGCAAAGTATAATTCAAAGGAGACATCAAACAACAAATTAAATAAAATTAAATCTAACTTTTATTTCAAGCACAGTTTGTTTTTATTGTGGAACAATTTGTAGAGACAATGTATAAGGCACAAGTTACAAACTAAGGAGAATTTCTCCGTTATATACAAAATCATTACAAAATACAATTAAATCACAATAACATGTCATAATTTGGATAAACAAATATAAACAAGACATATGACATACTGAAAGATACTCTTTTAAAAACATTTTTGTTGAGTCTTTGCCAACAGATGGATTTGGAGTATGAAATGTAGATTTAAATATTTAAACCAATTTCTAGTTGTTTGATAATTAAAATAAACATATTTATTGATTTGAAAAAAACAAAAACTAGTATTACTGTGAGCACAGCTCACTAAGATATACCCCCGCTCCCCACATCTGTCCAACCTATTTCCATAACGAAAACATTACTGACAGAAAAAATAATTCTAACATGACATCCTTCATTGGCTATATAATACAATAATACAATGATCAAACTCACAATATATTTTAATTCGCACATGCGTTTTGAGGAACACATTACAGGTACAAGCATCATTCCTTAGTGAATTCCTATATTTATACAAGGGCCTATGTGGCTCAATGAGTTAGATAGTTGGATTATCTAACAACTCATACAAGGCTATTACCAATACGGCGCGGGTTCGCGCCCGCCTTTGTAAATTACAAAAAAGGGTGCACTCGACTCGCAGCTGCAAGTGATAAAGTTTACCAGTTGCTTGCCCATGGTAGGTGGTTCTCTCCGGGTACTCCGGCTTCCTCCACCACTAAAACTGGTCGCCATGATATAGCTGAAATATTGCTGAAAGTGGTGTTAAGCACAAAAAAAAATCAATCAATGTATTCATACAGGACCTTGGTGGATACAAACATAAAAATATCCGTATTGTTTTTACCTATATTTTTTTGAGGAATAAATACTTAAGACAACCATCTACGGATTTTGACTTTTGAAATTTAATGTATTCCGGTAACATAGTTTCCAAGGAACGCTGATGATACAACACAAGCTGGTTACTGATTTTTTTTACAATTTTGTGAGCATTTTACTTGTTTAAGTTACTAATTTCAAAATGCCATTAAATTGGAAAATATTAGTTACTTAATTGCATCACAGTCTAGTTATATATAAAAGAAAAACAACTGTAAACATGAAAGTTAGTGGATTTTGTTATGAAATACATTTCCATTACTGATTTCCACTTAAAATAATAAGTTAGATATTTCCTACTAGAATTGAAATAATGCTTGGAAGCCATAGTTTGTATCCAATTTTAACATGGGTAACATTATTGTCATTGCTATCGCTCGGGATAAAAAAATTACGAAATAATGTTACCCATGTTAAAACTAGATAAAAACTATGAATTCCATGAATTATTTCTTAAATATTATACACATCTTGTCAATTTAAATGTTCTTTGAACTGAACAAAATCTAGAGGCAAATAGTGTATAACATCTGTATATAGATATATCAGTAGACATTCAAGTTAGACAACTCTGTGTGATATAATTGTATGTGTTAAAATATATCAAATAGATATTTTGATAATGGCTAACACGTGAAGAGAAAAGAACTTAACTATCGTCAGCATCAAATATATACTTTATTCATGTAAATTTGGAGAGCTAGAAATTAAACCGGAAGCAATATTTAAGTTCGTGTTGTGCTGTATTAATCTCAATTAAATAAAAATGAATCTAAGAGTTATGTAACTTTGTACATGTTTCGTGAATAAACGTTAGATAATACAGAATTTAGGAAAAATCTACTGATATATCTAAATAATATACCTACACATATCCTGATCTGAATATTTACACTTTAAAAATATCTGTCGATAAAACATCATTTTATACATGCTCAAAATTTAATATGTATCATCCAAAAATGTATATATTAATCACATTTTCTTTGCTTAGCTCAAAACATATGAAACTGACAAACAATAAATCTAATTTTAGATCTTCATTGATCTTAATTAATGTTACCATGACAATGATCTGATGATAATGTCTTCCAAAAATAATTTGCACACACAATAAATTGTTTCTATTACAATGTTAACAATAATAAACTTTCACTGTTATCTGTCTAATAAACAAAGAATGTAATACATATATGTATGTACATCATGTAATCAAAGGTGTGTTTCTTTTTCTCTCCAAGTTTCCTGACAATTATTGAATCTATTCTTGGTTAAATTCAGATAATAACACCTTATCAGAATTTTTTTTTTATTAATTTATTTCTTTCAAATAAAAATCAATATTTACGCAGGTGTTAAAAATACTTCTCCCATTATTATGGCGTTTTAACCCCGCTGAGCCAGTGGTGGAAAAATCTGTAATCCTCTAGAGGATTAAAATATTTCGTGCCTTTCCCCGCATTTGACTCAAAATAAAAATCAATACTTGTTAAAAAAAATGTTTATTAATTGATTTCTTTCAAAATTGTAAAAGACAGACAATAGTTTGCATCCACTTTTATCAAACTTACTTGACAAAGTTGCCTATCTTACTTAGTGCCTCACTCCCTCCCCTTAAGTTGAATTTCGGATAACTCGAACTTTTGCAATGGTCCCGCAAACTTCGAGATAACGAGATTCAACTTTATGTTAGCTTCTTCTTACAGGACACTAGACCTAACAGTTGTTTCATAATGAGCTTCTTATTTATTTACTTCATTGTAACATTTTGCTTATTCAGTGCAAGCATCACGTGCATTGGTATTTTCTATCGCGTACAATAATATATTTTCAATATCTACAAAATGTTTTTCTACAGCAATATCAAGAGATGTACGACCATTTCTGTTATAGATATCTATATCACATTTTTTTAAGTAGCATTGCAACGACTTCTGTGTGCTCGCCTTCGACTGCCAGAATAAGTGGAGTTTTCATCAATTTGCTGCACTGATTAATATTACAATGACGTTTTAATAAAAGTTCAACAACATCAGCTTGACCATTTTTACAGGCGTAATGAAGTGCATTCCATTTATTACAATCAATAATATTCACATCACAGGCTTCATAACTTAGTAAAAGTTTAACAACAGCTTCTTTATTTCTATCACAAGCAACAATTAATGGACTTTCGTTTGTCCTTGGCTGACATTGATTAATGTTACATTTATTTCTAAGTAAAAGACCTACTATATCTACAGAACCTCCTTGACAGGCAGAATGAAGTGCAGGTGAGAAACCATTATTATCAATGACATCACAGTTATTATCAAGTAGAAGTTTAACAATATCTGTATGACCTTTAAGACAGGCATACTGTATTGGTGTATGTTCACCATGACCATCACACAGATTAATGTCAACATTGAGTTTAATAAAAATGTCCACAATGTCTTTATAACCTTTTTTCCATGCAACATGTAAAGGAGTAGATCCATCAGTGTCACATAGATTCACACTACTATTATACTTCAGTAAGATGTTAACTATATCTATATGGCCATTTATACAAGCAGCATGTAAAGGAGTAGATCCATCAGTGTCACATAGATTCACACTACTATTATACTTCAGTAAGATGTTAACTATATCTATATTGCCATTTTCACAAGCAGCATGTAAAGGAGTATATCCATGAGTGTCACATAGATTCACAATACTATCATACTTCAGTAAGATGTTAACTATATCTATATTGCCATTATAACAAGCAGCATGTAAAGGAGCCAATCCATTAGTGTCAAATAGATTCACACTACTATTATACTTCAGTAAGATGTTAACTATATCTATATTGCCATTTATACAAGCAACATGTAAAGGAGTAGATCCATTAGTGTCACATAGATTCACACTACTATTACACTTCAGTAAGATGTTAACTATATCTATATGGCCATTATAACAAGCAAGATGTAAAGGAGTAGATCCATCAGTGGCACATAGATTCACACTATTATTACACTTCAGTAAGATGTTAACTATATCTATATTGCCATTTATACAAGCAGCATGTAAAGGAGTATATCCATCAGTGCTACATAGATTCACACTACTATTATACTTCAGTAAGATGTTAACTATATCTATATTGCCATTTATACAAGCAACATGTAAAGGAGTAGATCCATTAGTGTCACACAGATTCACACTACTATTACACTTCAGTAAGATGTTAACTATATCTATATGGCCATTATAACAAGCAACATGTAAAGGAGTATATCCATTAGTGCCACATAGATTCACACTACTATTACACTTCAGTAAGATGTTAACTATATTTATATGGCCATTATAACAAGCAACATGTAAAGGAGTATATCCATTAGTGCCACATAGATTCACACTACTCATACCTGTTAACCCTTCCCCTTTTCGCGGGAGTCTCCCGTGTAAGAGCCTTATCTCCCGCATGGACTGGGTCTCATGCGCGGGAGACATTAATCTCCCGCACACACCTTTTCCTCCCGGACGATCTCCCCCAACAAAAAAATCAAGTACAATAAAATCTTGACCTACATTTTGCGATCAATATTTCTGGAAATTCCCCATTTGGAACTCCCGCGCTGATGAAAAACGCCGAGAGTAACAAATGGTAAAGGTGTTTAAATGATATCCGGTTATTGATCTGTTTGACACCTTTACAGGTAAATTGGGTCATGGAGATTAATTAAGGTGTTGATGATTATACAACAACTATCCACTGATTGACAGTTAATTGGGGATAAGGAAGTGGGTTTGTGGCACACGCTTATATGATTAGAAGTGTGATAGCGGCAATTAAAAATAGTAATAAACTGTTGTGCAAACAGGAGTCGGACAGCTTTTGATGCCGAGGAAAACTTCTTATTTCGATCAAACGTGCAATAAATTCATCTCGGATTGAGTTGTTATGGCTTGTTTGGGACCAAAGCCGATCAAAGTATTATTTAAGGACTAAGTTCCAGGATGGAATTGATAAAACCACAAAAATGCCAAAACGTATGCTATCACCCAACGCACCAGCAGCAAAGTGACTTTTTAATTTTAGTGCTCTATGACTTTATTTTTCAGAGCATTATGTCTTCATTGTTATTGCTTTGATTATGAATAAATTATAAATACAGTTTTTATCCTTCATTCATCATATGAAACACTACTAATAAGACAGAAATGTAAACAATATATATTGAAATGGGATGCAGTTGGTTCAATACTGAAACAAACAAAAAAGAAAACATCAATTAACAATAAAAACATGCATCAAATACGTCGATAAAAAATCTCCAGTTATGAGACCAAATCTCCAGCCAAAAATTTACAAATCTCCAGTTGTAGCATAGCAACTCTTATCACATGTATGCAACTACAAGGTACAATTTTGTGCGCTTAAAGGCGACACACAAAATCTCCCCCTTAGAAGAGTTGGTAGGGGGGAGATCTCCCCCTAGCAGTTCCCAGAGGTTAACATGTATGACTACTATTACACTTCAGTAAGATGTTAACTATATCTATATTGCCATTTATAGAAGCAGCATGTAAAGGAGTATATCCATCAGTGCTACATAGATTCACACTACTATTATACTTCAGTAAGATGTTAACTATATCTATATTGCCATTTATACAAGCAACATGTAAAGGAGTATATCCATTAGTGCCACATTGATTCACACTACTATTATACTTCAGTAAGATGTTAACTATATCTATATTGCCATTTATACAAGCAACATGTAAAGGAGTAGATCCATTAGTGTCACATAGATTCACACTACTATTACACTTCAGTAAGATGTTAACTATATCTATATGGCCATTATAACAAGCAAGATGTAAAGGAGTAGATCCATCAGTGGCACATAGATTCACACTATTATTACACTTCAGTAAGATGTTAACTATATCTATATTGCCATTTATACAAGCAGCATGTAAAGGAGTATATCCATCAGTGCTACATAGATTCACACTACTATTATACTTCAGTAAGATGTTAACTATATCTATATTGCCATTTATACAAGCAACATGTAAAGGAGTAGATCCATTAGTGTCACACAGATTCACACTACTATTACACTTCAGTAAGATGTTAACTATATCTATATGGCCATTATAACAAGCAACATGTAAAGGAGTATATCCATTAGTGCCACATAGATTCACACTACTATTACACTTCAGTAAGATGTTAACTATATTTATATGGCCATTATAACAAGCAACATGTAAAGGAGTATATCCATTAGTGCCACATAGATTCACACTACTCATACCTGTTAACCCTTCCCCTTTTCGCGGGAATCTCCCGTGTAAGAGCCTTATCTCCCGCATGGACTGGGTCTCATGCACGGGAGACATTAATCTCCCGCACACACCTTTTCCTCCCGGACGATCTCCCCCAACAAAAAAATCAAGTACAATAAAATCTTGACCTACATTTTGCGATCAATATTTCTGGAAATTCCCCATTTGGAACTCCCGCGCTGATGAAAAACGCCGAGAGTAACAAATGGTAAAGGTGTTTAAATGATATCCGGTTATTGATCTGTTTGACACCTTTACAGGTAAATTGGGTCATGGAGATTAATTAAGGTGTTGATGATTATACAACAACTATCCACTGATTGACAGTTAATTGGGGATAAGGAAGTGGGTTTGTGGCACACGCTTATATGATTAGAAGTGTGATAGCGGCAATTAAAAATAGTAATAAACCGTTGTGCAAACAGGAGTCGGACAGCTTTTGATGCCGAGGAAAACTTCTTATTTCGATCAAACGTGCAATAAATTCATCTCGGATTGAGTTGTTATGGCTTGTTTGGGACCAAAGCCGATCAAAGTATTATTTAAGGACTAAGTTCCAGGATGGAATTGATAAAACCACAAAAATGCCAAAACGTATGCTATCACCCAACGCACCAGCAGCAAAGTGACTTTTTAATTTTAGTGCTCTATGACTTTATTTTTCAGAGCATTATGTCTTCATTGTTATTGCTTTGATTATGAATAAATTATAAATACAGTTTTTATCCTTCATTCATCATATGAAACACTACTAATAAGACAGAAATGTAAACAATATATATTGAAATGGGATGCAGTTGGTTCAATACTGAAACAAACAAAAAAGAAAACATCAATTAACAATAAAAACATGCATCAAATACGTCGATAAAAAATCTCCAGTTATGAGACCAAATCTCCAGCCAAAAATTTACAAATCTCCAGTTGTAGCATAGCAACTCTTATCACATGTATGCAACTACAAGGTACAATTTTGTGCGCTTAAAGGCGACACACAAAATCTCCCCCTTAGAAGAGTTGGTAGGGGGGAGATCTCCCCCTAGCAGTTCCCAGAGGTTAACATGTATGACTACTATTACACTTCAGTAAGATGTTAACTATATCTATATTGCCATTTATAGAAGCAGCATGTAAAGGAGTATATCCATCAGTGCTACATAGATTCACACTACTATTATACTTCAGTAAGATGTTAACTATATCTATATTGCCATTTATACAAGCAACATGTAAAGGAGTATATCCATTAGTGCCACATTGATTCACACTACTATTATACTTCAGTAAGATGTTAACTATATCTATATTGCCATTTATACAAGCAACATGTAAAGGAGTAGATCCATTAGTGTCACATAGATTCACACTACTATTACACTTCAGTAAGATGTTAACTATATCTATATGGCCATTATAACAAGCAAGATGTAAAGGAGTAGATCCATCAGTGGCACATAGATTCACACTATTATTACACTTCAGTAAGATGTTAACTATATCTATATTGCCATTTATACAAGCAGCATGTAAAGGAGTATATCCATTAGTGTCACATAGATTCACACTACTATTACACTTCAGTAAGATGTTAACTATATCTATATGGCCATTATAACAAGCAACATGTAAAGGAGTATATCCATTAGTGCCACATAGATTCACACTACTATTACACTTCAGTAAGATGTTAACTATATCTATATGGCCATGATAACAAGCAACATGTAAAGGAGTATATCCATTAGTGCCACATAGATTCACACTACTATTACACTTCAGTAAGCTCTTAACTATGTCTATATTGCCATTTTCACATGCAGCATGTGAAGCAATCTGACCAAGTTTATTAATTGTGTCCACCTTACACTTTCTTTTTAAAAGGAAATCTACAATATCTTTGTTACCATATCTACAAGCACTAAACAATGGCGTTGGTAGATTAGTATCAGAATGGTCGATATTATAACCATATTCTACCAGACATTCAACAATATCAATGTAACCTCCTTCACAAGCTGCTACCATTGGGGAATTTTCAAATTGTATTCGAGAGGCATCTTCTTCAGTGGTGCGTCCATCATCATTGACATCATCAAAATTGCTACCGCTTTCACTTTGAGAGTCTGAGTCAGAGTCATATCTACAACCATACATGTCTGATTCTGGTTTGTCCATTAACATATCTTGATGATTTCTGTCCTTGTCTAGTTTATTACACATTCCACTGGTTCTTTTCTCACTTAGTATAAATTGTACTAATAGTTTACATCCTTTGACTGCAGACAGATAGAGTGGCCAGCGATTGTAAAGTAACTTTTGAATAATGCTTTGATGCTTTGACAAAAATGAGATGAATTTTCCTTGATACAATTCATTACGTACCTGTACATTTTTGAAAACATTATAAAATCTGTTGTTTTCAATTTCTTCTACCATACGATTAAAGTATGAATCCTCTAATTCAGAAGGTATAACTATCTTAAGATCATCACAATCTTCCTTAACAGATTCAAATATAATTTTTTCTGCAATAAAAGTTCCACTTCCATGGGTTAAAATAGTTTTGGGAATCCTTTTCCCAAAGTACAATGAAAAAATATCAAATATTTTATCGTGAATAATGGTAATCATCGATTCCAACTCTTTTGTGTAATTCCCTGCTAGTGCTTGGAGACCTGACAGAACACTACGCTTTGAAGGTCGGCTTACAAGTCTTAATTCTTCATACACTTCATCAAAAACATTTTGAAATTTTTGATCATTTCTATTTTGTAGTAGGTGTTTGTATAATTTGTTGTTGTTTATGACAATTAAAGCCAGTCCTATAAAACAACATTCATTTTGTTCACTCATCTCATCCAACTGCTCCTCAATTGCCTGTAATGGATATTCAAAGAATCTCACACCTGGATTACTTTCTGAAGCAGCATACATCATACAAAGAAGAGGGAACATATCATATGTGCTAAGGATCTTATCGTCTAACTGTTTTATTACTTCCTCGTCAATATGACAGGCAGCAATCTTCAATTTATCCTTCTTACTATAAAGGAAATTTTTCTGAAGCAAATTGCACTCCACCATTTCAAATTGTTCTTTAAGTTTTCTAAATTGGCTTGAAACACTTATTTGCAATCTGCATGTTCCCAAAACTCTAAATTCTTTATTGTCCTTACAATATTTCAATATCTTACGATTTACTCTCTCCCACGAATTAATCATAGATGGATCAACAGAAAATTTTCCACAAATATCATCAATAATGTATATCTGTTTTATATTAGGATCTAAATATTTTACAATATCTGTTGGACACATGACTGGAAGAATATGATAACCATCACTATTCTGAAGCTGGAGTGCAACCAATTTGACAATAGTAGATTTACCCATACCAGATGGTCCGGTTATCACAACAAATGACTTATTTCTGACTTCCTTTAATATGGTGGCTACAGCAGAAGTTTTGAAAAAATTTTCTTTTTTCCACCTCTCTATTTCTTCTGTAAACAACTCTGAAAAATATTATTAACAATAAAACATGTTTATTTGAAAATATAAGAATTAAAATATGATACTGTGAGGTGTCGATGTGTGCCAATGGAAAAAAAGACTTATTTGGTGATTCTTTCTGATCGTTTTTATATCAAATTTATGTAAAAGGTTTAGTTTACAAATTTCATCACCTTATTTCTTTGAAACAATTGTAAGATTTTAATATAGAATGTTATTGTTTCATTTAATTTTACTAAACATGGTCAATTAAATCTTTCGTATGGAAAATAGAACATTTTAAAAATAGTATATTGTGAATTTTATATAGCAGATATCTTAATAATTATTTTTATTGGTTAAAAGAATAGTAAAATTTCATATTCACTATGTTATATGAAGAATAGTTTAACTTGTGTGAATTTTAAAGAGAAAAAATCAATAATTTTTGCAGTTATTTTGAGGCTGCTTGAAAAATGGGAAAATTATAAAAAGATGTCTTACCAGAAAGCACTGGTTGTTCTATAGTGTTGAAAGCAAAATAGTTCTGATTTCAAAATATAATAAAACAATTGATAGTCTTTAGAGGAACATTTTTAATAATCATAAGTGATTGTCCCATATGAACAGATTTTTTGACAGCATTATCTCTAAATACATTTTTTCAATTAAAATGATGGAAACTATCCCTGATCAGTTGGAATCTTGTAGAAACAAATGTATGATGTTTGTGTTCAAAAATAATTTAAATTTGGAATGATTAAACGTGTTTCATTTTTCACCCTCTGGCCTCAGTGGCCACTAAAAGTGCAACCTTAGATTGCAGTAGTCCATATACTGGTGTCAACTGTCAGTAATTCTTCACCTATATCGTGATTCTCCAACCTATTGGGGAAGGAAAGCCCAGACTTGTGGAAAAACTTGTGTATGTGATTGACATAAGGTGTCAGAGCTCTCACTACATTCAAATTAGAGGGAGAAGTAACTTCTCTTTCAGAGAGCTCACAGGGAGAAGTGGGAGACAACAGAGAGAAGTGGGGAGACTTCTGGGAGAAGTTAATTGCGATTAATTGAAACATTGTTTTGCAACCCCTCTTAAGTTACCCTGCCCAAATTTAGTAAATAGTTATAAAGCTCTCTGATCTTTGTTCTGTTCTTATCATTCATAATTACCTAAAGGACATCTATTCAGTGTCAAATATTTATTTCTGTCTATCTTGACTATTGAAGTCATGCATCCCTGTGATACTTTTATTAGTACCCCCATCCCCTTTTCTTTTTGAAATATTAATGTGCTGTGATCTAATACCACACAAATTGTGATAACTCATATTTGTGTAATCTTCAGCAGAAGAAAGATGTCTCTACAAATTGGCAGTCTAGATAATGAAAATATAGCACAAATGTATTTTGTCGTGGACACTGGCAGTCAAAAATGTGGTTATTATTTGTCAGACCTTAAATCAGATTGCAACAATGGAATAAAGCTACTGTAGTTCAAAGTCTATTTTCTTAATTGCATAGGTATTAACGTCTACACATGTCTATATATAAACTAGAACTGTGAGTGACCTCACTGAGTGATACCCCGCGCTTGCAATACTATGATGTTCAAACTTTGGAATAAAGGTATATTAGCAAGTTACCTATGAAAAAAGAACGGATATGGAGTAATGTCAATGAGACAACATCCTATCTCCAAAATAAACTAACCAAGAACATACATCTAGGGGTCGCCACAAGGTCTTCAACAAAGTGGGAATGTTTAAAACCAATACGGTTTCATCAGTATACATGAGGATTACAACATTTCTTAACTTTTGTACAAAAGGATATGGGCACTTTAAAAAAAAATGGCTCCTACTGCTATAGCTGTCTAATTTACTCATTTTTATGATTTTATTGGATCTAAATAGTTCAAAAGATCTGTAATGATTTGATGTTTGTTACTGCAAAAAATCTTTAAGATATCTAGAATAACAAAAAAAATATGTCCAAAAAACATGTCAAAATTGTCAGGAGTGCAATCCTTTTTGTGACATTTTAGAAAATCCTTAATTTTCAACAACCTACCACAGTGCTAAATCAAACAATATGTTATCAAAATCTATTTCATCACAAACTTTGATATGTTGACATACTTTAAGATAGCAATAGATCATGCTTCACATTTATTATTGCATAAAAACATGGCTTTGTGAAAAAGATGTACCTAGTCAGGAGTGCAACAAAGATTTATGCAAGTTTTCCTAAATTACATTGTAGAAATGTTGTCTTTTAGTTTTCAAAGATATGGGGTATAAATAAATCTTAATACATCATTGCTGCTTCAAAATCATAATTAAAGGATACACTAAAATCAGTAGTAAGGTCAAGAATGTCACATTAAAGGCAGCACCCTCAAATGTCAGGAGTGCAACTTTTGATATTTTGAGTGCAACATTTGATATTTTCTTAGACAAATTTTCTTTTAAATGTAACTAAAATCACATTTGTCTTTCTATTTCAACAGAGACTGACCAAGAGAACAGATAAAACCCATTTACCTGTTTGAGATACATAAAATATCTCTCACAGAAGGATTTGACTCATGTCAGGAGTGCAACTAGTTTTAAGTGATCTTCTACAGTCTAAATTATAGCTTTTTATATGGATGATTTAAATAAAATGAGATTCTGTCAAGTTTAGAACAATGTTTGAAAAAAATTAAAAGTGCCAATAGCATTTTATGTGCTTTTAATTTTATGTAATAAAGCATTTTTGTTCATTTTAAATGGTCTCATGCTTTAATATCTATTAGGTATTAATACTAGAGACATTCTCTGACAAGGGATCATATTTTCTAGGTTCATTAGCTATTGGAGATTAATTGACTTGATAAAGTTTATGATAAATGCATTTATCTATTTTCTTATAGATAATTTATAAATTAAATATTTAAAAATCATTGAAATTTGATATAATCAATTTTCTAAGTATCCAAAAAATACTTGTAATTGTACATTAAACATCTATTTTCAATATTAATTCAGATTAATACATGTTTTAAATGTTTTTGTATAGTATATTTCAAAAATAAGTTGGAATTTTCGAGAAGTATGGCTGTAAGCAAGTTACAAATAACTAGAAAAATGTTACTTTAAGAAACAATTATCATTAAAACTTGGTAAAACTAATGCTTGAAAGAACCCCCCTTTTTTTTGACCCGGTGACCTTGACCTTTGACCTTGAAAATCAATAGGGTTCCAGACTCTCCTAAGGACTAAGTATGTACCAAGCTTGGAAGGATGGACGGACGGACGGTAGCATTACTATATCCCTTCGCAACTTCGTTGGCAAGAGGATAAAAAAAATTTAAACTCGTTATGGATTACTTTACTTTAATATATGGTCTGTTCACCCCGATGCATAGTCGTCACAATTGACGGAGCATTGTATAATGTAGATGTAGAAGTGTTCAAGAAAATCACGTTCAAAATACTTTACAGATACGATAGATTTCAATAAATACGATATCAACATTTTCATCAATGACACGGGCGACTCTTCAAAATTACCAGGCGACTTGAACTACGCTTTTGACTAACGAGAAAGTGAAGTCAACCTTCACAAGGCGACTTCTTCGCCCTAGTCACCCTCTAAACGTGAGCCCTGGGTGTCTGGAAACCTTAACTCTTAGAAATAAAAACAAGACAATGTTGTAACGACAGCATACCCCGTCCTCACATATTTTAGACTGATCAGTTTTGATAGTGCAGCTGCCTTTTAGTTTACAGTTTATTAACACTATAAGAAACGATTATCCAGCCCCAAACCGATACCGTAATTACCCCAATTTTTCAATAAAAGTCTACTGTGTCCAAACGACACTATGCCCCACTAAATACTATGGCAGACTTCACCAAATACAACTATATTGAAAATGCATGAAAACATTGAGGTCCCATAACTCCTACAAAAATAGTTGAACCAAAATGGCGGTATAATATGATTAACTACACATCATGACCAATGATAAAACCTATCAGATTAACGACCCCAGAGGAGTTGCGTTCACAATACATAACTACATGTATATACTTCTGATGAAAAACATGTTAATCAGTATTTACCCCTGAAGAAATGCATGTTAATCAGTATTTACCCCTGATGAAACACATGTTAATCAGTATTTACCCCTAATGAAACACATATTAATCAGTATTTACCCCTGATGAAACACATCATAATCAGTATTTACCCCTTATTAAGCACATGCTAATCAGTATTTATCCTTGATGAAACACGTCTTAATCAGTATTTACCCCTAATGAAATGCATGTTAATCAGTATTTACCCCTGATCAAACATATTTTACTCAGTTTTTAAACTTGATGAAACACATTTTAATTAGTGTTTACCCTTGATGAAACACATTTTAATCAGTATTAACCCTTGATGAAACACATCTTAATCAGTATTTACAGCTGATCAAACACATGTTAAAATGTATTTACCCTTGATGAAACACATTTTAATCAATATTTATCCCTGATAAAACACATCTTAATCAGTATTTACCCTTGATAAAAAAAAAACATTTTTAATCAGTATTTACCCTTAGTGAAGCACATTATAATCAGTATTTACCCCTGATGAAACACATCTTAATCAGTATTTACCACTGATAAAACACATCTTATTCCGTATTTACCGTTGCTGAAACACATTATAATCAGTATTTACCCTTGATGAAACACATTATAATCAGTATTTACCCTTGCTGAAACACATTTTAATCAGTATTTACCCCCAATGAAACACATTATAATCAGTATTTACCCCTGATGAAACACATATCAATATTAATCAGTATTTATCCGATGAAGCACATGTTAACGCCACCATACTCAATCATCAATTTTAATAAACATAGGGGTCACGTTAAACCCTCGACCTATAAGTCACAGGAGGAAGAATTACTTAAGAACATACATCAGTTAAATGAAGCTATTAGATATATAAACTCCACTATTAATACATTTTCACCAAGCTTAGCTACAGACTTGAGTTATCGTCATACAGAGTCTGGGTCCAAATCAAGGAAAATATATGCTCGAGACATTTACGCTTTTCACTTATATGCTGACGGCATACATCCGGATGAGCTTTTAGCTAAAGTGTGGCTAAAGAAAATAGCACTGCATGTACAGAAAGAGTGCTGGAGATAACGTCACTTTAACTATCAGATGAATGTGAACCTTTAGATTTTATCGTGAAAAGAACTTTTAGATCTTACTTTAAACTGACTTTTACAAGTGCGTCAATTTTATCGTGACAAATCATTCCAACAGTGGGAGTATCCACGATGTGTTGGTTTTGTCATACGCCCTTTAGATTCTAACTCGCTTTTTGTCACTAACTATCTGATGAATATGAACTTTTAGATTTTATCGTGAAGAGAACTTTTAGATCTGACTTTAAACTGACTTTTACAAGTGCGTTGATTTTATCGTGACAAATCCTTCCAACAGTGGGAGTATCTACGACGTGTTGGTTTTGTCATCCGTCCTTTAGATTTTAACTCGCTTTTGCTAGAACTTTTAGATTCATTGAACACACTCGCCCCATTTATCAGCACTTGTGATCATCATATGATAAATTAACATTAACCGTGATAATTAACATCTGCTTGCTTACATCATCATACTCATTATAGCTTATATTTCTGGCAACAATTTAATCTCTAACTTTGTGTGTCAAAATACAGTATGGCCGGACAGGAGATACAAACCAGACGCATGACTCGAATGAACTCTGGAAGCAATATACAGCTAGTGAATCCAATTTTCAAAGATTATGTACTAGATAAAAATAAAGCCATTCAAAAGAAATCATCTACTTGTAATAAACCGCATATTGAACATACAGTAAAGTCGGGAAATAATATAGTTATTCAGCTCAGCACATCAGCATACGAACTGGCAAAGCCAATAATTACATCAATCATCAATAATTCATCTCAGTATTATGGACATTTTAGAGACAGTAAGAACTCATCAGGGGCTACTGTCGACTCCTGTATCCGAGTTCATAACCGTAAAATGGATGGCACTCAAGGTAAAACAACGAAGTCTTGCCCCAGTATATATATACATGTAGAGTTCAGATAGGGAAGCCCTGTCACTAAATACACAAAGATCAGACTGCTTCAGTAGGCTTACTTAAAATTCTAATACAAGGAACTCAACATTAGAAACATATATTGATTAAAATAAGGAAGATTTGCTTGCACAAAATAAAAAAAAAAATTATATCATACAAGAACAAATAAAAATACCAAAATAGGGAAGCCTTGTTTTACACAAAATAAAAATTTCTAACGCAGCTTATGCAAGGAAGCCTTGCACATAAAATACAATACAAGAACAAATAAAAATACCAAAACAAGGAAGCCTTGTTTTACACAACTTTCACAAGATAAAATTTCTAGAGCAGCTTATGCAAGGAAGCCTTGCACATAAGATATATTACAAGGACAACAAATAAAAATATCATATATTAACATACTATTAGCAAGGAAGCCTTGCTGGGTTTGAACTAAGGCATTAGATTTTAGATTGTGCAATAGGGAAGCCCTGTTGATATTTGAACTGCAGCTTATGCAAGGAAGCCTTGCACATAAAATATTATACAAGAACAAATAAAAATACCAAAACAAGGAAGCCTTGTTTTACACAAGATAAAATTTCTGGAGCAGCTTTATGCAAGGAAGCCTTGCACATAAGATATATTACAAGAACAACAAATAACTAGAGGCTCCTAGGAGCCTGTAATCGCTCACCTGGCTCAACGCTGCTCTCATTAAAACATGTGAAAAAGGTTTGTATGTAAAACTAAGTACAGTTAAGTTTGGCAGGCATCTTGGTTGGTAAGTGCGATCATTGGATACAAATTTAAAAGGTTAAGGGACCATCCAAAGATCATTTTAGCAAAATTTGGCGACATTTGATTCTGCTGTTGCACACAAGGGTCCTAAGTTCAGTTGTAGCAGACAGCTTGGTTGGTAAATGGGATCATCAGATAAAATTATGAAAGGGGATCATTAAATGATCATTTCAGCAAAATTTGGTGGCAATTGATTCAGCGGTTGCAGACAAGAAGATTTTTGAAGGAATTATCCATTTGTTCCTATGTTAATCCAAGTTCAACTATGGTAACCATCTTGGTCAGTGGGTGGGGCCATCTAAGCGCCATTTTAGTAAAATCTGGGTGCAATTTATTATGTGGTTGCAGACAAGAAGATTTTTAAGTGAATTTTCCATAGGGTCCCAATCTAAACAGGTTTGGCTGTGGCAGTCATTTTGGTTGGTGGATGAGGTCATCCAAGAAGTATTTCAGTAAAATCTGGTTGCAATTAATTCAGCGGTGGCAGACAAGAAAATTTGTCAATGAATTTCCCATTGTGTCTTATGTTAAACCAAATCTGGCTGTGGCGGCCAACTTGGCTGGTGGGTGGGGTCATGACATTCCAAAATGGGACCATCTAAGAACCATTTCAGCAAAATCTTGTTGCAATTGATTCAGCAGTTGGAGACAAGAAGATTTTTAAGCGAATATCCACACAGGATTTTATGTCAAACTAAGTTCAGCTGTGGTGGCCATTTTGGTTGGCATTTGGGGTCATCCTAGCTGCAATAATGTAGCTCCTGTGACAAACTTGTGTCTCAGCAGAGCTACAACGCGGTCGCATTTATCACAATGGAGCAAAAAAAAAGTTGAAACATAAAAACTCACTATTTACGCTTCAAACATTTCATTATAACTATTACTGATGATCCCAGTCCATGTTAAAACGGCTTGACTGAGAAATATATGCTTTTCAAAGGTAGCAACAATCTTGTTCAAATTTATCGATCGTTTTCCATAACCGGAAACTACGGAAGGCGGAGCTTTTCTAAATATGGTATTTCTTACTACACGCTGATGTAAACATTCACGCCTCAAATCGCCAAATATGGTATCGACATCCAAATAGTGAGGCCGGAAATGACGAAATTCAAAATGTTCAGAGAGAAAGTAAACATGGATTTTTATTTTGTGGGAATTACATTCTAAAATACTGGTAGGTGATAAAAACTTGTTATAATAATGGACAAAAGGAAAGGTTATGTCTTATTATTGATAAATGTAGGTGTCAGAAACTCTGTAAGCGAGCACAAAAAATCTTGGCAGCTGCTCCATTACGTGTAATGGCATCCCGTTATAACCCTTGCGAGTAAGCGAGCATTTAGGGTTTTATTATTAGAACTAGGGTCATCCCATAGAAATCTGAAATGGAACCATCAAATGACCATTATGGGCAATAGGGCCCTATGTTAAACTAAGTTGGGTTGTGGTGGCCATGTTGGATGACCCTCGGCAAAATTGAACACAACTTTCGAAGGTGGCCACCCAAGGACCATTCCACCAAAGTTTGGCTAAAATTGGCCAAGTGGTTTCAGAGGAGTTGAACTTTGAAGAAAATTCTCATAGGGTCCTATGTTAAACTAAGTTGGGTTGTGGTGGCCATGTTGGATGATCGTCAGCAAAACCGAACATAAATTTCAAAGGGGGCTACCCAAGGACCATTCCACCAAAGTTTGGTTTAAATTGGCCAAGCAGTTTCAGATGAGTTGAACAGGCCATGTGAGCTAAAAATTTCCACATCCTGGAAAAGTGCTGTTTCTTTTTTTTTTTAAATGGCTGTCAATAGCTAAAATTCATTGCCATCAAATTATATTTTTTTCCTAAGGTTATATTGGACATGTGGTCAGCAACAAATGAGGAAACTTTGTATAAAACCTTTGTTTCATTATTCCTACATAGCTAAAGTTCAACTGGGCCAGTAGTTTCAGAGATGAATGTTTTTGAAATTTGAGCCAATCAAAAACCACTTTTTCCTATGGCGGCCATATAAGATATGCAATCGACATCAAATGTGTCAAGTTTGTACATGACCTTCCATTCATCATTTCTGCAAAGTTACATTTCATTTGGGCCAGTAGTTTCAGAGATTTTTTTTATTTAAACCAATTAGAAACCACCATTTCCCCATGCGATCAGCACCAAGAGGAATCTTCTACTGACCATTCTTGTATAGCTATACACTGGCGGTAAACTGATCGTGGCAACGGTACATGGTGGAGGTAGAAATAGGTAAGATCGTTTTCTGCTCATTTGTCCATTCTAACGTGTTGTTGTCAAGAATTACTCAGCCACAAGGGTGATCTGTACGATTTTGTTGTATGTGTACGAATTGTGCCCCTCTTCTAGTTGATTTATTTTTATACTCATATGAGTCAGAGTTTCTTCAAAAGCTTGTAAAAGATAAGAAAATTCATGGGGCGAGAGCCTTTAATTTCACATACAGGTATACTGATGACGTTTTATCTATCAATAATTCTAGATTTGCAGAATTTCTTCCATTGATATATCCTCCAGAGCTGGAAGTTAAAGAGACCACAGATACAGCTTCGTCCGCATCATTTTTGGACATATACCTCGAATTTGACGACAGTGGTCAACTCAGTACTAAAATTTATGATAAACGGGACGACTTCAATTTTAAAATCATAACTTTCCCAAATATGTGCAGCAATATACCAGCTTCTCCTGCATATGGTGTTTACATCTTGCAATTGATTTGTTATGCAAGCGTCAGTAGCAATTATTCTGATTTCGTGAAATGTCATCTTCATCTGAGAAAAAGGCTACTGGACCAGGCCTATCAAAAGATTCGCCTTATTCGATCTCTTGAAAAGTTTATATTCCGATACCAAGATCTTGTCGAAATATATTCCGTCTCTGCAGAGACGATAATAAACCATGCATTTTCATATAGTGAAAATGTATAAAGATAAGGAAGTCAACAAAAAAGTCAAAAATATTTTTTTATCAATGTGTGACGCAAGTGTTTTTGACATTTACTTCATTGAATTTGGTACTGCTTTGACAACTATTTTATTCCAGTATTGTTATAAATACTGTTATAGTGACAGCCGGAACCTTTGAGCCGAAATGAAAGCGGGAGGTTTGGCACTTTAAAATCTGATTCAACCCACCATTTCTTTAGAAATGCCTGTACCAAGTCAGGGTCATTACGGTTTTCAGTTTTCCGGTTGTTGACTGATTTTGTCTGTTTATTTATATATACTTATGAGTTTTGACTTTCCCTTTGTAAGATTGTTCGGAGTTCGGTAATTTTGTTATTACCCTTATTCTTGATACCACATAGGGTCTCGTTCTAAGTAAATTGCCGTCGGAAATTTAAGGAAGATAATCGTAACTCCATAAATTATAATATATAAAAATACATCATCTTCTTTTGGAGTTACGATAATCTTCCTTAAATTTTCGACGGCTATTTTCTTGGCAACGAGACCATATATGGTATCAAGAACACACACATACAACAAAATCGTACAGATCAACCTTGCGGCTGAGTAATTCTTGACAACACGTTAATTAGCAGAAAACGATCTTGCCTATTTCTACCTCCACCAACTTGTGATCGTCTTAACTGCAGTTACCACGATCTGTTTACCGCCAGTGGTTATAGTTCCTTTTTGCCCGCTGTTTCAGATTTTTTTAAATTTCAACCATCAAAAATCATTAATATGATGTGGAAGGCAAGTTGATTCATCATTCATGCATAGTTAGAGCTGAATTTGTTAGTAGTTTCAGAGATGATTTTGAAATGTTTGTCTTTCAAAAACAATTATTCCCTATGGGGACCATATTGGATATGTATTTTTATTTTTTATTTTTGGTGTTTTAACGCCACTTTCAACAATATTTCAGCTATATCATGGCGACTAGCTTTAGTGGTGGAGGAAGCCGGAGTACGCGGAGAGAACCACAGACCATATGAGATTGGCATTAAATAAGGAAAATTTTTAACAAGACCTTCAATTCTACATTGCTGCAAAGTTGGAGTTCGTTTGGACCAGTAGTTTCTGAGAAAATTAAAAAAATTTAGCCATGCAATCAGAATTTCCTGTGGCAGCCATATGCATGCTGAATGTTGGATCAACTTGAAAAGAGGAAACTTTGTAGCGCACTTACAAAGTGATTTTCCATAATATTTACATTTCCAAGGGGCATAACTCCCATAAAAATAATCGATCAGTACTGGTTTTCGAACTTGTCTGAGATATTGTTGCTATAAACCTTAGATACAAATTTCACTAAAATCCGATGAAAACTGTGGGCGTGATCACGCTTACAAAGTAATTTTCAAGGGGCATAACTCCCATAAAAATAATTGATCGGTACTGGTTTTCGAACTCATCCAAGATATTGTTGTTATAATTCTTAGACACAAATTTCACAAAAGTTCTATGAAAACTGGGCGTGATCATGCTTAAAAAGTGATTTTCCATAATATTTGCATTTCCAAGGGGCATAACTTCCATAAAAATAAACGGTGAGTACTGGTTTTCGAACTCGTCCGTGATATTGTTGATATAAACCTTTGACATAAATTTCATGAAAATCTGATAAGAACTGTAGGCACGAGAGCACTTACAAGGGAGACAAATGTACACAGACGCACGGACGGACGGACACCGGCAGAAAGGCTGAGCAGATACACAAGGATAATATTATGCATGAGAATCAATTACCTGCTGGATACCTCTATGCTTCATTTAATATTTCTGTTAATATTTGACAGATTGTTAATTTATGGAAGGGGTGGTAATTTTGTCACTTTTCTTCAATACATTGACAAGGTGTTAACTCAACGTGAACAAACTGAACCTAGTGATATCGTTTTCTCCTTTTTATTTGCTCAAACACGCTTTTACAGTGTTTTATAGTGAGCATCATAATTACAAATGATTCACAAGTGTCAATTCCAGATTGAAAATTTCTGAGATATGTCTCTGGATAAGGACACCTCTGCACATAATGTGCAGCATCTGCTTTTTGAAGGAAATCCTGTAAAATATATTTGGGTTTTTTTCCACAAAATTTACACTATTAGGCCCTATTTGTGACAAAGAGAAATGATGCTTTGAATCAATATTTAATTTCCACTTCAAACTTTGTCCATGTGTTACTTGGTTAAATGTACTATTTGCTTATTAATTACCTTTTTTTAAAACATTTCAATCGAGACATATAAAAACCAATGTCTCTGATTTAAGTGATGAGTTATATCAAACAAAAATAGAACTGATAATTCTCAGGGAAAGATGAGGACTTCAAACACAATTAAAAAAACAACGCAAGATGACAGACAAAGTGATTCCTATTTGTGTCAACCATCCTACGGAGGCGACACAACATTATTGTAATACATATTATTTATGGTTTTCATGTTTTGTTGCAGCTCAACCAAAATATATTTCAAAATGCTAAGGGCTGTTCCAGAATTAAATGTATGGAGGGGGAACATATGTTTGAGTTCTGCTTAACTACATCAGTAAGTCGTTGATATACACGAACCAAGAAATGATACCATTATCATCATGGCACCCCCCTTTTTCCCCATGTCATATTTAATGACACAGTGAATGGAAGCCTATGCATCATTATGATCGTACCTATTATTATATTTTGGATAGTCTCTTGGCCAGTGTCTTTCAGCCAAGAGACTACATCCTCTGTCATCCAGGTGTTGACCTCTTTCAAATTTTGATTTTCCATCGCCATGTTACCAGAAGTGAAAGAGGGAGGTAACTCTAGCCCAATAGTACTTCCAGTTGCAGAAAAACCGACCGAAATCGCGTGAAAAACACTCGTTTATAACGATTATTTCCATTTACACATATTCGGTTTTTCTTAGATGAGGCAGCTGTAACTTGCTTTACTGGAGAGGGGACAAGGTGGACCTCTATTAGTCAACACACACTGTTATATGATACTTTAACATGAATATACAGGGATTTAGCCAGGATTTGGAGACCATTACATGATTAGTCACTTTTGCGGAACAGATTTTTTTTTTAAATTATGAATAAACAAGAATATAATGAGCTTAATCTTATAATCAGTTACATTGCCGTATTGGTTAGTAATGGAGATTGAAAACCTCCTAGGATGAGAGCAAATTAACAACCAACTGATAAAACATAACATTGCCACTATTTTGATCACAATACCACACAAATTGTAATACCCCCCCCCCCTTTTGAAATATTACTGTGCTTTGGTCTAATACCACACACATTGTAAATACCCTCTCCCCCACCCTTTTTGAAATGTTACTGTGCTTTGGTCTAATACCACAACAATTGTAATAACTCATATTTGTGTAGTCTTCAGCAAAACAAAAAATTCTGCCAGTTTGCCCAATGGTCCAACTTCTATCTAAATTCTTTGTTAGTTTGTAGGAAATCAGTATAGAACAAACTTCAAAAACTGAAGCAAGTTGTAAAATAAATAATTATTTCTCAGACCTCATAATCAAATTGCAACAATTGGAATAAAATTACTGAAGTTATTTTTTTTAATTGCAGACACCTGTCTGTTTGTAAATACTTCTATAAATAGAACACAATTGTTACCCGGATGCTGATCAATATATATATATAAAAAAAAATTATATGCTTCCTCTGCAGTGTATTTCAACAATTGAATGGCCAACCTTTGCATATAAATGAAATATAAAATATGAGAACTAAGATTTCATTTCACAGAAATGAGAATAAATACATCAACAGTTTGTTTGGTTAAAAGTAGCTTCGGTGGATTGCGACCTCCTGTTGATCGTGCCATTTTTTAGTATCTTCAAAAGACGTCCTTGGTTTCTTTAATCAAAGTTATGACTTTTCGAGAAAATCACTTTCAAAATACTTAATGGATACGATAGATTTCAATAAACATGACATCAACATTTTCATAAATTTGGCAAAAATAGTTCGTTATGGCAGACATTAAGACGAATCGTGCAATGATTGATGATTACTATTATTATTAATTATATATTTTGACGGCAACTTTCCCAATGCGAAATTGCACCCATATGACGAATCGACAAATATGTCCACTTTAAAACATACTGTGGCATTTTGAGTACATGTCATAACTATAAAAATTAATAATTATTATGTTGATTGAATTCTTTGTCCAGTTAATTGTTTATACCCTACTGCAGAATATATTTTCAAATTTATAAACTTATGAAATAAAAATTATCTGTTACCTTTTACTTTGTACAAATAAAAAAAAATAAAAAAATCTGTATACATGTACATACTTTATACAGTAAAGAATAAGTAAAACATAGATATTTACATATATTCAGATACATCCACTATGCAATATATGTATGCCGACTGACATTACTTTGCTCACAATCACATACAGACTCCCTGTCTAATTCAACTGTTTACTAAATTGTCATTATAGACAAGTTTGACTTCACAAACTAGAGGCTCCCAGGAGCCTGTAGTCGCTCACCTGGTTTTCAATTTGACATCTAAAGTTGATAGAAAATGGGGGTGTTGCACGTAATTTGGAAAGTGGGCCACCCAAAGATCATTTCAACTCAAATTTCAGAGCAAAAGATTTTTTAGATGTGATTTTTATCTCATAATATTCCTGAACGGAATAAACTGGCTGAAAAAATCTCACAGAAAAACCCAGAATATATGTTAAACTACTGATTGCCATGTAGCTGCAGCTAAAATTTGAGCTCATTTTGACTTATACTAAAGCAGCAATGGAAAATTGAAGAAATTTCTATGTTTGGTAACAGCAGCCATCTTGAATGGAGAGCGGGGCTGTCAGACACAATCTTGAAAAGGGACCACCCAAGGACCATCCCAGCCATATTCGTTTTAATTTGGTTCAGCGGTTTCAGAGGAGAAGATTTAAATGTGATCTTTTATCAAATATGCCTAATTTGCATAATCGGTATAAATCGGCTGAAAGAAAATTTTCACAGAAAAACCCGGAATATATGTTAAACTACTCCTTGCCATGTAGCTGCAGTTAAAAATTTGAGCTCATTTTGACTTGTACTAAACCAGAAATGGACAATTGAAGAAATTTCTATTTTTAGTAACAGCAGCCATCTTGAATGGAGGGCGGGGCTGTCGGACACAATTTTGAAAGGGACCCACCCAAGGACTATCCCTGCCAGGTTTGGTTTAATTTGGTTCAGCAGTTTCAGAGGAGAAGATTTAAATGTGATCTTTTATCAAAATATGCCTAATTTGCATAATCGGCATAAATCAGCTGAAAGAAAAATTTCACAGAAAAACCCGGAATATATGTTAAACTATTCTTTGCCATGTAGCTGCAGTTAAAATTTGAGCTCATTTTGACTTATACTAAAGCAGCAATGGACAATTAAAATTTCATCCCCCCTTTTTTCTATTTTTAGGTTGGCGGCCATCTTGGTTGGAAGTCGGGATCACCGGACACAATTTTGGAAGGGGGCCATCCAAGGACCATTCCACCAAAGTTTGGTTCAAATTGGCCCAGTGGCTTCAGAGGAGTTGATTAAAATGTGAAAAGTTAACGGACGGACGGACGACGGACGGACGGACGACGGATGACGGACGACAGACGACGGACGCTCAGTGGTGACAATAGCTCACCTGACCCTTTGGGTCAGGTGAGCTAAAATGCATTCCTAACAAAATTAGGATTTTTTTTTCTTAGGTTAGATGGATCAGGATTAAATAAAATTTTTGGTGGATCTATTGTATGACATAAAAATTCATTCATCTCTTTGTAGCCCTTTTTTTTGCATACCAATTTCCATTCAAGAGTTAAAAATTAATAATAGGTAGTTAATTCCTGTTTAGAAAATGTGGGACTTTATCAGCTATAAAACCTCCACAAAAGAGGAAGATAAAATTTCATACTACCACAAGTGTTTAAACAGTCTGTATTACCTGAATAAATGGGTTTTAAAAATGAACGTAAATAAATGGGTTTTAAAAATGAACAATTATTCATTCTCGTCCAAATGTTCTGTTAAGTCAGTAACCAAGCTGGCCCCTGGTAAAAATAGTTAAGTTTTATCCCTAATCCACATGATTCAATGCTGATTGTAAATTAATTGTATCCATCTAATTCTTTTAAGCAAGTCTACAGACACTGCAATCTTAGCAGTACAAGCGTTTAAAATATCGTGTTCTGATTAAAAAAAAGATCTATTACAAAATTTCCCAATTTGGAAAAAAAATTCCCAATTCTGTGTAGGAGACTCATTTTAAAATAACTGGAATCATCCCTGCAGGGTTAAATCATGACCAGCTGTCACTTAGTAACAGCACCCCTCTTGGCTGCTGAAAACAATTTTGAAAAGGGGCCATGCAAGGACTCTTCTGGTAGTTCTTTTGGGGCAAATATTGCTACCCAAATGCTATAATGAACAACAAAAACGGTTTTGACGTTTCTAAGTTTGTTTTTTGGGTGTGTTTCCTAGGTGCAAAAAGTCTGAAGTATTTATTCAACAGAATTTACAACAATATGACTTACAATCTTTCTACAAAAGGAACATAAATATTCAACTTAAATATTTTTTTGGGAAATTCGGAAATTCCGGGGAATCTAACAGCTGTCCCGGATGCCCAGTTAAGGGGTCAAAATTACAGAGGCTCCGGGAGAAATCCAGAGCATTGGCGTGTATGTTTCATTTTGGCGAGTTTTTGTTTTAGTCCACTCGCCAAAATTGGCGAGTGTTTGAAAAAAAGGGTTACTCATACTGCAACAGCAGTCATTTTGGGGAAAATATCGCTACCTGAATCCTATAATGAACAACTGACATCACATCTCAACAGCATTTTCCATTTTGAGTCTTATGATATGTCACAAGCCTATGTTTGCATTCAGTTATGTTTTTAGTAATGGCGGCCATCTTGGTTGGGGGCCAATGTCGTCGGACACAATTCTGAATGGGGACCATATAAGGACCATTCCACCAAGGTTTGGTCCAGATTGGCCAAGCAGTTTCAGAGGAGAAGATTTTTCAATTCATTTTTTGCTGAATTTGTTATTTTTAGTAACAGTGGCCATCTTGGTTGGCGGCCGGGGTCGTCGAACACAATTCTGAAAGGGGACCACCTAAGGACCATTCCACCAAAATTTGGTTCAAATTGGCCCAGTGGCTTCAGAGGAGTTGATTAAAATGTCAAAAGTTAACGTACGACGACAGACGACGGACGCTCAGTGGTGACAATAGCTCACATGACCTTAGGTGAGCTAAAAACGGAATATATGTTAAACTACTCCTTCTCATGTAGCTGCATTTAAAATTTTGACTTATACTAAAGCAGCAATGGACAATTGAAGAAATTTCTATTTTTAGCAACAGCAGTCATCTTGAATGGAGGGTGGGGCTGTCGGACACAATTGAAAGGGACCCACACAGGGACCATCCCTGCCAGGTTTGGTTTAATTTGGTTCAGCAGTTTCAAAGGAGAAGATTTAAATGTGATCTTTTATCAAAATATTCCTCATTTGCATAATCGGTATAAAACGGCTGAAAGAAAAATTTCACAGAAAAACCCGGAATATTGTTAAACTACTCCTTGCTATGTAGCTGCAGTTAAAATGTGAGCTCATTTTGACTTATACTAAAGCAGCAATGGACAATTGAAGAAATTTCTATTTTTAGTAACAGCAGCCATCTTGAATGGAGGGCGGGGCTGTCGAACACAATTTTGAAAGGGACCCACCCAAGGACTATCCCTGCCAGGTTTGGTTTAATTTGGTTCAGCGGTTTCAGAGGAGAAGATTTAAATGTGATCTTTTATCAAAATATGCCTAATTTGCATAATCGGCATAAATCGACTGAAACCGGAATATATGTTAAACTACTCTTTGCCATGTAGCTGCAGTTAAAATTTGAGCTCATTTTGACTTATACTAAAGCAGCAATGGACAATTAAAATTTCATCCCCCCTTTTTTCTATTTTTAGCTTGGCGGCCATCTTGGTTGGAAGTCGGGATCACCGGACACAAATTTTGGAAGGGGGCCATCCAAGGACCATTCCACCAAAGTTTGGTTCAAATTGGCCCAGTGGCTTCAGAGGAGTTGATTAAAATGTGAAAAGTTAACGGACGGACGGACGACGGACGACGGACGACAGACGACGGACGCTCAGTGGTGACAATAGCTCACATGACCCTTTGGGCCAGGTGAGCTAAAAAGGATATTGTACATAGAACCAATGTTTTAACCAGCACAATGTAAATAGTTCAAAGGTGAAGGCTTTTAAAGGCTTAAATTGTTTTTATACTAACGCTGATAGTTTGCCCAATAAACTTTATGAATTAAAAGGACGAGTTCAAGAGGCTACAGATGGCTTTGATATTATAGGCGTTACTGAAGTATATCCGAAAAAGTGCATATTCCTTCCATGTAAAGCTGAATTGCAAATAGAAGGCTTTGACCTATTTCAAAGTGAGGGAGATGAACACAAAAGAGGGGTAGCAGTGTACATACATGAGCAACTGAAAGCAGAGGAGTTAAAAATCATTAGTAATTACCAAGAAAGTGTATGGATAAAATTAAAGTTGAAAGGGAGTGATGAGCTATTAGTAGGATGTATTTATAAGAGTCCTAATAGTGATAAGGAAAACTTGTCATTATTAAATAAGATGATCATTGAAGCTTCACAAATGAAACAATTTTCTCACCTGCTGATAATGGAAGACTTTAACTACTCTAAATTAGATTGGACAAACTGGAATAGTAACGGAGACAAGGAAGGGGATGCATTTATGGAGAACATTAGGGACAGTTTCTTATATCAACATGTAGAAGGATATACACGAACAAGATAGAACAGTGAACCCAGTATTATAGACCTCATATTTACTAACGAGGATGACATGGTGGATAGGATTGTACATGAAAGTCCACTAGGACGTAGTGATCATTGTGACTTGCTTTTCAAGTTTAATTGCTACTATGAAATAAAAGGGAATGTCATACAGAGATGGAATTTCTACAAAAGGGATTATACAGAAATGGCAAAGAAAATTGACTTTGACTGGAAGACCACCCAGAGCGAAAAAGAGCCAGACACATCCTTTTGAGCTAATCCTCAAAGCTTTCGAGGAAGCGAAAGAGAAATGTATACCAAAATGTAGCAGTAAAGCTGGGACCAAAGCAAGAAAACATAACTACCTACCATTGGACGAACGGACAATTCAGGAAATAAAACATAAACATCGATGTTGGACAAGATATATGGAGAACAGAGACCACAACAAATACAAGGAATTTGTAAGATCTAGAAACAAAGTAAAGACCATGGTAAGGAAAGCAAAACTACAAATGGAAAGAGTTAGCAGAGAATGCTAAAGTAAATCCAAAGAAGTTCTGGCAATATGCAAACTCCAAAAGAAAAACTAAATCAGGTATTGGAGAACTGAAAACAACAAATAGTAATGGGGAAGCAGAAACCGCAAAGACAGATAAAGAAAAGGCAGAAGTACTAGTATTGGCCAACTTCTACAGCAGCGTGTTTACCAGGGAACCTGATGGAGATATACCACAACTAGAAGCTGCCAAATTCAATATCCATCCACAGAATCAAAATTTGAGGAATCAGAGGTAAGAAAACTACTACTGGGCATTAATCCAAACAAATCACCTTGTCCAGATGGTCTGCATCCAATAGCCTTAAAGGAGTTAACCAATGTTATAACAGAACCACTTACAATAATATTTAATGCATCAAAAGATACCGGGATAGTTCGAAATATATGGAAGCTAGGAAACATTGTAGCATTGCTTAAAAAGGGAGCCAAAACAGACCCTGGTAACAATAGACCGGTAAGCTTGACAAGTATCATATATGTAAGCTGATGGAGAAACTAATAAGAAACCAAATAGTAAGTCATGACTAAGAATAAATTATTTAGCAAGAAACAGTTTGGTTTCATATCAGGCAGGTCAACAACATTAGACCTTCTTAAGGTAATGAATGAATGGACAGAAATCCTGGATAACGGTGGTATGGACTTCATGAAGGCATGTGTATATGGACTTCATGAAGGCATTTGATAAGGTACCACACAAGAAGCTTATTAAAAAAATGGAGAGCTATGGCATGAACAATAAGACAATAAACTGGGTGAGAAACTTCCTAAGACAGAAAACAAAAGGTATCAGTGAATGGGGCTGAATTCATTAGCCATGATGTCACCAGCGGAATTCCACAGGGCAGTGTGTTGGATCCCATCCTCTTTGTGATCTACATCAATGATATGCCAGATCATGTAGATTCAGAGGCATATCTTTTTGTGGACGACACAAAAGTATATAAAGAAATTAAAACCCAGAGAGATACCACAAGTCTGCTGAAAATTCTGGATAACTTACAAGAATGGTCAGACAAGTGGCTACTTAAGTTCCACCCAAACAAGTGCAAGGTAATGAGAGTGCTTACTATGAAGGGAAATAACAGAGAACAGAAATACCACCTATATGACAGCGAGGGCAAAGAAATAGAGCTGCATAATTCAGATGGGGAGAAAGACATAGGTGACGTCGTAGTTGATGACCAATTAAATTATTCCCAACATACCGGTATACAGCAGAAAATAAATAAGGCAAAGAGCATAATGGGCCTCATCAGAAGAACATTCACCTACCTAAATGAGCATATCTTCAAATATTTATTTCAAGCACTTGTTAGACCACATCTTGAATACGTCGCAGCTGTTTGATCGCCATACAAACAGCATGACATTGACAGCATAGAGAACGTATAGAGAAGAGCGACCAAACAAATACCATCCTTAAAAGATATGGAGTATCCAGATAGACTAAAGAAATAAAAAATGTCTACCTTGAAATACAGATGCCTCAGAGGTGATATGATTGAAACTTTCAAAATTATCACAGGTATCTATGACAATGAAGTCACAGAAGGTATATTTGACCTCGACCCTAACACTCGAACTAAGGGCCTTAGTAAGAAAATCAAGAAGAGATTTTGCAAAATAAATTTAAGGAAATTTTCTTTCACCAACAGAATCACTGATTTATGGAATATTCTGCCACAATTAGTAATTGATGCAACGGATGTAAGACAACTTGAAATCAGGCTCGATAAATACTGGGAACACCAAGATGTAAGATTTGGGTACAAACCCAGCATCCAAAACAAGGAAAACACCGGAAACCACACCGAAATAAGTTGCATTACAGAAGAAGTAGAGGTGGATATAGTGGCGGAGAGCCAGCGTCCACAGATGACCTAACCTCACCTAACCTTAAGCACAATACTGCATTGCGTCCTTTTCCAAAATGGTGCCAACATGTTGTTTGCTTACGAAAAACAAATACAAAGTTTTATTTTATGTCGGGCATATATAAACATAAGCTCTAATGAACAAAATTAGTTTCTATGAACCATAATGGATTACTTTCCAAGAAAATCACTTTCAAAATACTTAACAGATACGATAGATTTCGATAAACATGTGCATGATTGATCGACGTTTACATAAATGACAAGTCAAGAATCAGTTTGTTGATTGCAAACCATTCGCCACCTGGGCTAACACAATTCAATTTTTGGTCGCACATGTGATTTTTTACTCGCCGTTGGGCAACTGGGCGAGTGCTAATTTTCATCCCTGTCTAGAATCAAAAAAGTTGCTTCACTAAGTATTCAGAGCAAATGCCCTTGTCTTTTAATCAACCTGTCTTCACTATTCACACTAATATAGAGATTAGTGAGGGTAGTAAAGATATGTTGTCCAATAGACAAGTATATGTGCCTTAGCAGCCAAAATTAAACTTTCTAAAAGCAATATTTTATAAACACAACGATTCCTTATGTTGATCAAGAGACAAGAGCCTGTTGCTTAGCAGCCAAAAATTTAACTTTTCTAAAGCTTTGCTTTATCAACACAATGAGTCCATACCCCCAGTCGATAGCGCGTTGGTACTGACACACCGGTTGTGCGCTTGATTTTTGTTCAAATTCGATATGGTCAAAACACGTCTTACATTCAGCTACATTAAATATATATTATTATATCAATCAATTACGGAGAAGTAACCATGGGTATAAATGATATATTTGAAGTACAATATTTCTTAATTACACTTCATACGTTATTGGTAACTTTGATACATTAACATGTTTGATAAATAAACAAATATATGAAACATAGACATATCTCTGGTTGTCAAGTCATTTCATAATTGTTGAATCACAAGTCTTTTACTTCACAGTGTACAAAATAAACTTTAATTTTGACTGTTATTATGTTTTTGTACAATAATACCCCAGCAATGCTTTTGAAAAGTGAATGAGTGATTGTTTTTTAACGCCAACTCAGCATTTTTTCAGCTATATCATGGCGAGTACAAGTTAATGTTCAATGAAATGATGACGAGGTCCGCTTTGTACTAGACCAACAGGTTTAATTAGATTTTTATAGTGCTAGCTCCCTGACGCAACAGTAATCAGTTAGACATGTCGCCATACTCGGACACATTATTCTGACTCTGAGTCTTTGCTCTTTCTCTTTAATGCTGTGTGGAGAAGCAACTGTAACAGGCCGGGTATCTATTGAAAATGATATGTTAAAGTAAATAGGAAAATAAACTGTAAGAAAGGGTTCGTACCTAAGTTACTTCTTATGGTTCGAGATGTATTGTGTAAAATGAAAAGAACCTATCCAAATTAATTGTATTATTTTAAAATGGTAGAAAATTGTATATCTCAATTTAGCTCAGTAAACTACAACTATATCTATAAATAGAATGTTGGCTCGCTTTGAGCTATTCAACGATCAATCGTTTTATCAGAATAACAGGCAAGACTTAAATGCAGACACTTCTGCTATTCTTTAAACCCTGATGTCTTGTTATACCTCAGTTCAGCTCAATATAACTATTTAATCTTTCTAATCTTTCGACATTCACTTCACAAATGGCACAAAACAAATGCAACCATCTGCGTCATTTTGACCGCCATATATACTCTAAAATTTACTCTGGATCCTCTAATTAATCGATCAGTTCTATGTAAAAACCCGAGAATTCTACAAGAGGATTTCCAACTTTATAAATACAACATTGACGTAATGGAAAAATAGCGCTTTCAGTAAAGTGTTCATTTCATTTCACTACACAACAAATACCAATTTCATAGTCTTTGATTTGACCCAATCGACCATTACACCACCGATGCGGTTGCAATTGAAAATGCGGCATATAATGTAAATATTGTCTAAATATCACATCGATTACAGTATTTATAAACACAATCTGCGTTTTAAATCAATGAAAACATTAAAGGGTAAAATGACCATGTTCCTTTCTAATTTAAGTTACGCTGGCCATTTGGATGAAAGGTGGAGGGACTTTAAACGGTATACAATTACTTTGGCCTAATGGTTTCCAAGTCGAAGACTAAAATGTGATAAGCTAAGGATGACTGATGATTGAAAAAGTGACACATGGCCATTGGTCATGTGAGCTAAAATATGTAGCTAAACATTTCAGTGTTTAACAAACATAAACCCACAATAACGTACACCTGCAGAATCGCATTAACTTGATACTGTGTACTGTGTATATAATATTTATAATGTGTATATTGGATGGTCAGTTTTCCTAATGCTTTGTTGTTATTTTCTGTAGGAGGATTCAATCTAATTAAAATTAGGATTGGTCTGTCGATCCAAAATATTTACTTGACAGAAGCAATCAGTTTCGACCTGACCTATATAGGTTTTACCTTGTTGATTCTTCATTTCGATGTCCAAATTATGCAAAACTTCCATTTCCTCGTCAGTACCTGGAAGAAGAAAACATATAAGATATATAATGTTCATCAAGATTCATCGTTAATTAAGAAATTAGTTGAACACGACATACAAGATTAACCAGAAGGTTAAGATGGCCACCGTTAGAGTAGCGAGTTAATTTCAGCTCTGCAGTTTTTGGCTTTTTTAAGCTGGATTTTGATGTAATACAGCATTATAAATAGAATCATCTTGTGTGGAAATTTTTCAGCTTTATAAAAATGCTTTTTGAATGGAAAAACATTGAATTTTGTGATCTTAATCAATGAAAAACAGATTCTTGTAATCAACATTTAAAGGCTATTGATATGGATTTTTTAAAGTGATTTACCAACCATTATGCCTACTGGGGATAATAGTCAAAAAGGTGTGAAGACTGTGCAAACTATGCTTGCAGCAAAAAAGACAGGGAATACTTCTAAAGAAAATCCTCCCAAGCGTGACAAAAGAACTCATTCAGATGTGGCAGAAGACAGTGTGGAAGGAATTGATTTAATGAGTATTCACAGTGACTTAGGTGAAATTAAAAAATCCCTTCAGGCTACTTGTACCAAGACTGATTTAGAAAGTGCAGTTAACTGTTTAGTCAAGCAAAGTGATCTGAATAACCTCGTTACTTCAATTAGACCTGTGATTGTAAAAGTGAAAAACACTGAAGTTAAAATTAACATTATGAGAAAGAAGAGAAATTTAAAAAAAGACTTTCGTTTCCACGACGATATTACACAAAGTAATCTAGGACTTATGGCTAGACTTAAGAGAAGTGAAAGATTTGAAAATGTGTGATTTTATAACTGTAATGTATATGCAAAGCTAGCTGAGGGTTCAAGAATTAAATTTGATATTTTTGACAATATTGAGGAAAAGTTGAGAAAGAAAAGATAAGAACATGTATATATTTATATATTTAAATTGAAATGTAAATAAAAACTATAACTACTATTTAAATCTATATAATGTCTTTGAATTACTATTTTGATATGTACTATGTGTAATGTTAATATTATGACACAGTTAACTGCTGAGTGTTAATATTGTGATATTCATATTATAATAGGTACCATTTGTCATGTTAAATCAAAATTTATAGAGTCCAATATTCCTTCCTTGAATATATTTTGTTTTGTTTCGGTTTTTTTTGTTTTTTTTTTGGTTTTTTTAAATAAACCTACTAACAAGAAATATATTCCTTGTTTTTGAACATTATACATGGATATGGTTTTTCCATCTCCTCTTTATCATGATACTTAGGTCTACTTGTACTCCAATATAGTATGTGATTTTCAATAAAGGAAGCAATTGTTCTTCACATAAATGAATGTTTTAAATGTTGATGTACTATGTGTAATGTTAATGTTACAATGTGTACCATGTATGGTGTTTATATTATGATAAAGTACGTGCTGTGTGCGTTGTTAACATTGTGATATGTATTATCTGTGATGTTGATATCAAAATGTGTACTTGGTGTTGTGTTACTATTATAATGTGTATTAAGGGTAATATTAATGTTATATTATGTATATTGTTGGTTTAAAGAATTTAATATACACCCCTCCCCTCCATTTTTTCCACTTTAATACTAGAAGGGAGATAACTCTTATTTATATTTATCTTTGGATCTAGTTTTTTGTTTATTTATTTTTTTTATTTTTTAGCATTATCTTATAAATTCAGTAACTTTACATCAACTTAAAATATGTAGCTTTTAATAAACCTACTTGCAAGTAATATATTCTTTGTTTTTGAAATAAATAATATTATACAGGAATATGATTGTTCCATCTCCTCTTTACTATTATCCTTAGGTCTACTTGTACTCCAATATAGTATGTGATTTTCAATAAGGGAAGCAATTTTTGTTCACGTAAATGATTGTTATAAATGTTGATATTATGATATGTATTATGTGTGATGTGTTACTATTAAAATGTGCACCAAGTGTAGTGTTAATGTTTAAATATGTACTATGTATATTGTTAGAATCCAATATTCCCCTTTTTTTTGTCCACTTTATACTAGAAGGGAGAAAACTCTTTTTTATTTTTATCTTTGGATCTAGTTTTTTTTTTTTTTTTTTTTTTTTGAAACAGTAACTTATAAATTCAGTAACTTTACATCATTTTATATGTTTCTTTAAACAACCCTACTTGCAAGTAATATATTCCTTGTTCTTGAAATAAAAATCATTATACAAGAATAGGATTTTTCCATCTCCTCTTTATCCTTCAGTCTACTTGTACTCCAATATAGTACCTTTTTTCAATAAGAGAAACAACTTTTGTTCACATAAATGATTGCTATAAATATTCATGATATGTATATATATATATATATTTGATTACTGCCTAACTGTGAAATAAAATCTGTTGTAATTAACAGTTATGCCTTTATCACCAACTGTCAAGCGTCATCTTATAAATGTGTGTGTTTGTATGAATGTGTATTGTAAAATTTTTATTGTTGTATATGAAATAGTAGATTGGTTCCTGAATTTTGTTTTTGTTGCTTCATATTTTAGATATGGATAATACTGTTACAGTTCTCTCAATGAATGTAAGGGGTCTTTTTTCAAGTGTTAAACAAAGAAATGATGTTTTTGATTGGGCAAAAGGGAAAAATACCTCAATTGTTTGTTTTCAAGAAACCCATAGTAGTAAAGAGGTTGAAAAACTTTGGGAGGATGAATGGGGAGATACATGTCTTTTCAGTCATTTTAATAACAGAAGTGCTGGTGTTTGTGTAATGTTTAAGAAAGGTCTAGATTATACTGTTCATGATTCAAAGATTGATCAGAATGGAAGATACATAATTTTAGATATTAGTTTATTTGATCAAAGATTAACATTTGTGTCTCTTTATGGCTATAACAGTGATGAACCGGAAATGTTTAATGAAATTATGAAGAATATTGCTTCTTATTCTAACACTAGTTATTTATTGTGTGGTGATTGGAATGTTGTTCAAGATACTAGTATTGATACATATAATATTATACATAATAGAAACCAAAATTCGAGGGAGAAAATCGAAGAAATGTTAGAAACCTTTGAATTACTAGATCCATGGAGAACCTGTTTTCCAAATGGTAGAAAGTATACCTGGCGTCAAAGCTCCCCAATAAAACAAAGTCGTCTTGATTACTTTCTGAGGATCTTTTTTCACTTATGAAAAACACAAAAATAATTCCAGGATATAAAACTGACCATTCAGCAATCACTTTCACTTTTTCTGCCAGTTTTGCCAGAAGGGGAAAGGGGTATTGGAAATTTAATTCTCAGTTACTTAGAGATTTTGTTTATGTAGAGAAGGTTAAGACATGTATTAAAGAAACTGTGTCTGAGTACTATTTATCTGGAGATATTAATGATCTTTTAAATGTTGAACTTACATGTAATGACCAAGTATTTTTTTGAAATTCTTAAGATGAAGATCAGAAGTATTTCAATATCTCATAGTATAACAAAAACCAGGGAAGAAAAAGACCTTACCCTTAAACTTGAAAAAGATATTCTTAATCTAGAAGATATTATGAACTCAGCACCAAGTGAATTAATACAATCGTCTTTAAATAATAAAAAAATAGAGTTTGAAAGGAAAAGGGAGGAAAAGGTAGAGGGTATACTTCTCCGATCAAAGGCAAACTGGCATGAAAATGGAGATAAATGCTCACAATACTTCTGTAAACTAGAAAAGAAAAATTCTATTAAAAAAACTATAACTGAGCTTATTGATGATGCGGGTCATCATATATCAGATCAATCTAAAATTCTCCTTCAACAACATGATTTTTACAAAACATTGTATTCAACAACAAATTTAGATTGTAATGATGAGTCCTTTTTTAATCATAATATTAAACTCACAGAAGAACAAAAATACTTGTGTGAAGGTAATATAACATTTAAAGAATGTGCCTAATCACTGAAGTTAATGACAAATGGAAAAAGTCCAGGTTCTGATGGATATACTGTAGATTTTTATAAATTTTTTTGGGAAGATATTGGTCCATTGCTTTATAGGTTATTATATTTAGCCTATGAGTCTGGAAGCTTCACTGATTTTCAGTATCAGGGAGTCATAACATGTATTCCAAAAGAAGGAAAGGACAGGCATTTTATTGGCAACTGGAGACCAATAAGTTTATTAAATACTGACCTTAAAATAGCTTCTGCTGTAATTGCTAATAGAATTAAACCTCTATTACCATTTATTATTAGTGATACACAAAAAGGTTTTATAAAAGGAAGATTTATTGGGGAAAATACAAGACTGTTGTATGATTTGATGCATTATCTTGAACAACATAACAAAACCGGTCTTTTACTTCTTGTAGATTTCGAGAAAGCATTCGATTCAGTTGAATGGAAATTTTTGAAAAAAACCCTCTCAAGTTTTAATTTTGGACCATCTGTTTGTAAATGGTTTGAACTGTTCTATTCAAAAGCCAAAAGTTGTGTTATAAATAATGGTCACATGTCAATTTTTTTTTCTCTAGAAAGAGACTGTCGACAATGTGATCCGCTTTCACCTTATTTGTATATAATCGGTGTGGAGCTGCTTTCATTAAAATTGAAGGCCAATCAAGACATTCATGGTATTATTATCAATGAAGTTGAATCTCTCATAAGTTTGTATGCTGATGATACCTTTCTTATTCTAGATGGGAGTGAAAATTCATTGAGGGAGGCTCTTGAATGTTCTGAATCTTTTTACAAGGTGTCTGGTTTAAAAATGAATTCATCCAAAACAAAAGCTGTGTGGGTTGGAAACAAGAAGTATTCAGATCAAATTATTTGTCCAAATATGAAACTAAATTGGTCTCGTGAAAAGTTTAAGGTTTTGGGAATTGATTTTTCACTTGATTTAAACTGTATTACAGATATAAATTTTACCAAAAAAATCAAGGCGGTTAAGGCAATACTAAAAAGTTGGCAGCATAGAAAACTGACATTACTTGGTAAAATTAGTTATAAAAACTCTTGCACTACCAAAGCTAATTCATTTACTGACATCTCTACCAAATTTACCTCAGACAAAAATAAAATGATTTAAATTCACTTTTTTATAAATTCATATGGAACGGGAAGTCAGATAAGATAAAGCGAAGTACTTTAATCGGTGATATATATCAGGGGGGTTTGAAAATGATAGATCTTCAATCATTTAATATTTATCTGAAAGTAGGTTGGATTAAACGATTATTTTCAACATTGTATGAACTAGGGGCTCCCAGGAGCCTGTAATCACTCACCTGGTTTTCAATTTTACATCTAAAGTTAATAGAAAATGGGGGTTTTACACATAATTTTGAAAGTGGGCCACCCAAAGATCATTTCAGCTCAAATTTCTGAGCAAAAGATGTAGATGTGATTTTTATCTCATGATATTCCTAAATGGAATAAACTGTCTGAAAAAATCTCACAGAAAAACCCAGAAAACATGTTAAACTACTCATTGCCATGTAGCTGCAGTTATAATTTGAGCTCATTTTGATTTATACTAAAGCAGCAATGGACAATTGAAGAAATTTCTATTTTTAGTAACAGCAGCCATCTTGAATGGAGGGCAGGGCTATCAGACACAATTTTGAAAGGGACCCACACAGGGACCATCACTGCCATGTTTGGTTTAATTTGGTTCAGCGGTTTCAGAGGAGACGATTTAAATGTGATCTTTTATCAAATTATGCCTAATTTGCATAATCGGTATAAATCGGCTGACTGAAAAAATTCACAAAAAAAAATAGAATATATGTTAAACTACTCCTTGCCATGTAGCTGCAGCTAAAATGTGAGCTCATTTTGACTTATACTAAAGCAGCAATGGACAATTGAAGACATTTCTATTTTTAGTAACAGCAGCCATCTTGAATGGAGGGTGGGCTGTCGGACACAATTTGGAAAGAGACCCACCCAGGGACCATCCCTGCCAGGTTTGGTTTAACTTGGTTCAGCAGATTCAGAAGAGAAGATTTAAATGTGATCTTTTATCAAAATCTGCCTAATTTGCATAATCGGTATAAATCGGCTGAAAGAAAAATTTAACAGAAAAACCTGGAATATATGTTAAACTACTCCTGGCCATGTAGCTGCAGTTAAAATTTGAGCTCATTTTGACTTATACTAAAGCAGCAATGGACAATTAAAATTGCATCCCCCTTTTTTCTATTTTTAGCATGGCGGCCAACTTGGTTGAAAGTCGGGATCACCGGACACAATTTTGGAAGGGGGCCATCCAAGAACCATTCCACCAAAGTTTGGTTGCAATTGGCCCAGTGGTTTCTGAAGTGAAGATTAAAATGTGAAATGTTGACAGACGGACGACGAACGAAAAGTGATGGCAATAGCTCACCTGGCCTAAAGGTCAGGTGAGGTAAAAAGGAGAAAAGGGTGATTTTCAAAAAAATGGAGACTTTTCATTTTCAGAGAATAATTTGAATATTAAATGATATGAAAGAAAGGTAAATATCTTAAAACAAGCACAATGGTAAAAGTTATCTTCATGCAAAGTGTCACGGAGATTGCTCTTCCGGTTAAAAAGTTATCCTCTAAAAACAGGTCAAATTTGTCAGGAGTGTGACGTTTTAGCGTGACAAACTTTAAATTGCCTTAACTTACCTTGATGATACAAAAAAAAATATATATATATTAAAGAAAGATGGTATTCTATAATTTCATACCATTTTACTTCAAATATCTAGATGTTTTGTGACCCTATGATTGTGCGACAAAAAATTATTCTATTTTTTAAATTAGTGTACGTGAATAAATTTAACTTGGAAAATTGTACAAATGTCAAATTAAACCTTAATAGTTTTTCATTGTTGAGACTAATTAGTTCAGAAAAGTGAAAATATGTTGTAAAAAAACATTAGTTATAATAATTTAGTAGTATTAGACTGGATGAATATGATAGTTGTAAAATTGGGCTTGCATAAGGAGAGACACAAAAAATGTCAGGAGTGTGACATTTTATCTTAGTTGTATAGTACTATGTTGTATGCTTTAATAGTTCACAATTTTTTTTATTTTCCAAAAGCTCCAGAACCAATCAAAGAAAAAAGTTGGAAATAGCTCTGATATATGACATATCATAGCTAGGAAATCAAAATAACTAATGCCAGGAGTGTGACACTTTTAATAGGCATATCTTTTAAATAAAAAAAATAATAAACCATGCTTCTACAAACTTCCACAATGTTTTCAATTTAATTACATGTATTATCTATACTATAAATGATATTAATAAATAACAAACGCAAATATCAATTTGCCGACAGCCTGCCGTACGTGATAGACACCGGATATATTTATTCATAATATAGTATTACAATGTACATGTATATATTTGCATATTTATAATTCATACCAATTATAACCTCATTTCTTCAACATCAAAAATATATGTGATAATATCCGTCATAAATAGACAAGGTCGTCCAGGAAAAACCGACGCATGAAACAATGTTTGACGCCAATGCTCGAGTCTATTTCGAGATATAAGGTGTCAGACCTCACCTTAAATAGTAAACAAATTGTAAATTATGTACAATCACACTTATAAAAAATTTAAGTGTTTTCTGTTTGCACAGCGGCTAGAAAGTGAAGTACCTAAACGAGTACACCTAATACACGGATGACGAAACAACCAATTTTATTGGTCGAATCTATATATCTTATAAATTTTCATAGACTACAGTAACGGCAATACAATATTTTCCCACTATACTTAAACGTACCGTGAGAAAATATTAGTATTATCTATACTATAAATGATATTAATAAATAACAAATGCAAATATCAATTTGCCGACAGCCTGCCGTACGTGATAGAAAAATACAAAGGAGGGGGGTCTGGTGTCACTGTAAGAAAAAAAAAAAAATTTATATACCCAAAGCTTGTGACACTTGCAACCTGTTATCTGCAGAATCTACGATGTAACGATCCTTACTGGAATCTGATTTCCATCTGCCATGCTTTTTCAAGCATCTTTCGTTCACATTCGCATTAGCTGCAACAGTTGCATCACCTGATCTGAATGAATGAAGCCCTATATTACACCCTGGAGACACTAATTTAACTCTTTTTATTAAAGCATCTCTAGCCGCTGTGTAACTCAGTTTTTTGTCCTTATTTATGAGTTTGCATATAGAACCGGACCTGTAAACCTGGCGAAATAAAAAAATTTTGAATCGCTACTGAAACCTGCTAATGAAACATATCTTAAAAACATTGAATATGGACATGCAACAGTAGAACCCTTAGCGATAAGAACGTCACTACTTTGCCTGTACTCATCTGTTTTACTTTTTTCTAAATGCAAAACTAAATGATTGTCATGAACTTTAACATCATTGAAACGCAAAGAACTAACTTCATCGTATCTGAGAAATCCTGAAAAACGTAATAATATCATAGCCAGATCTCTTACTATTAATAAATCAACGGAGTCTTTGAACATACTACAAAGTTCAATTAACGTATCTGGAGAAATGGGTTCCTTTTTCTCGTTGGGTTTTACAGCTTTACGTTTGGATGCTCCTAAAACGGATGATACAAAGTGTTTGTAGTTGGGTCTGGTAGTCGGTTTATTTCATGTGCCCACTTTATCCCGTAAACCGCGTTACAAACGGGATGAAAGGATGACCCATTGTTTAACAAGCTTGTTAAGTATAATGCAACGTGTACTGGTTGTGCAGGTATGGCACAGTGACCGTGTAGTGAAATGAATTGTTCCCATCGTTTAAAAACATAAAAATAAGATTTAATCGTATTGTCACTTTTACTGTTCAAGATTAATTCACACATCTTAGGGTATATACTGTACATATAACTGCCTGGTACGACCCTGCTGTCTTGGAATGCATCATGTACGAAGTGGCTTAGCTTGATACCTGTTAAAGATAATTAAAACGTTCATGAGCACACATAATTTTAAAAATGTACTCTGAGGGCTAATAATCTAAATTTTAAGTTTTGCAGACCAAAAATACCGTTTTGGCCTCTGCCCCTCTTAGTCAAACCATCTCCTTGAAAATATACGTGATCTATAATAAATTTTCTGAACTGACCATGCTCATCGATGATCTTTGGCCAAAAAGGCGCTGACGTCCACTCCGGGACTACTAATGTACCGTTACATTTCTCTTGTTTATAACCTGTGTTAGGAGGCGCGGTGGTGGAACAAGCCAGTTAGTTTTGCCATATCAGGATAAGGTAAAAGAATCTATACCGTTTGTACCAGGGCACCAAAATTGTGAATTAAAATGTTTGCATTTTGTGTTGTAATCGTGAGCAAAATGGTCTATGGAATGTGGACCCCATAACTGGTCTAGATACTTGAATAGCCAATCTTCGATTTCCCAGTCGTCGCAGTCGGATTTTCTGCTAAGACTGTCTGCTTTGTCGTTTGCTTCTCTATGTATCCATACAATGCTCAGTTTGATAGAATGTTTCATGCAGAGTTCGTGAATTTCTATAACACTTGAATGTAATATGTTCTTTCTACTACCCACTCTAATTATGTGTGTTACGTTTTTGTTATCGGTATACTCTTACGAACTTACCATTCAATTTATTAATTACAGTTCTCAAAACCCTGTTAACTGCCTCAAGCTCTCTCCAAGTGGAGCTCTGAGCTTGTTCTTCACGAGACCAACTACCATAAATCTCAACTGGTTCGTCCTCTGAACCTGTGGTCAAATGACCACCAAAGCCTATCTCTGAAGCATCACAGAATACGTGAAAATCTTGTTTCATTGTATGTCAACTGACATAATTGAGATCCTATCTCATTTAGACTATCTACGTGTTCTAACTAAAATCTGCATTCACCGAATGCCTCTTTGCTTATCATTATTATAACTGAGTTCCAATTAACTATGTTTAATATACACTCATATTTGTACCTGGTTCTCAATCTAAACACAGCTTGTGTTGAAATACTTTGTCCTACTATACTAGCTATGAATCTAACCTTGAAAAGCACTATTCCACTGTTGTATTTCTCAATCAAACTAGCTAGAAAATCTTTAAGCTTTTCGATTCGTTTTGTTGTAATTCTAAGAGTATCTTCTGTAAAATTCCAGGTAAACCCCAACCAGTCTAACTTTTGTACTGGAGTTCATATACATTTCTCTTCAGCAATATGGAAACCAAATTGTTCGAGATCGGATTTAATTATCTTGCTAGTACTTAGTGCTTCCTCGTAATAGGTAGCACTCCTAGACCGTCGTCTAAATACATAATAATTTTAAAACCTTTTCCTCTCCAGTATTTGACTATTTCTCTCGTTACCTTACTGAAAATATAACCGATTGTTGCTAGGCCAAATGGCAAAACATTGTAAACGTAATACCGTTTTCCCATTGAAAACCTAAGTACATTCTGTCAGCTGGAAAAATTTGCAAATGGTGATATGCGCCTTTTAAATCATATGAAAATACCCAATTACCTTTATTGAATAATTGTCTTGCTGTGACTGCGTCTTCATACTTATGTTTAAATTTGTACAAGTGCGGATTAATGTGTCTCGCGTCCAAAACTAACCTCAATTTAGACCCTTTATTATGTGCCACTGTCAAAGGATTTACTACGTAGGGTTTCTCTGTAACCGGGCTTACGCAACCCTTATTTATTAATTTTTCTACCTCTTCTGTTACAAATTTTGTATTGTCTCGTGCCGATTTGTTATTATCTAGTGCTATGCTGTCTGGTATGTGTAAAAAAGGTATCTTATAAGTTATATCCATTTTCTATGACGTGTATTCATTTGCACCTATATCTTTCCATTTTTCGATGTTTCTCGATAAATTACCTACACCAACCTGTCGACCAGGTGTGAAATCATGAATAAATTTACTATCAATCGTAGTATGTGTATTGCCTGTCGACATATTTGTATCACGTGATATTTGTTTTGTAAACATGGGTGTGCTCGATTCTAAGTTACTATTTAAAGAAAAATCAATACTTATCTTTCGCTTTTCTTCAGTCAAAGCTTTTGGACATTCCCGCCTCCAATGTCCCTTTTCCATACAATAAAAACATCTGCCAGGCCTAGTGAGTGCGCTTAATCCTACAGGAATTGTGTTACCGGTTGTTGTATGCTTCTTGGTGTAGTCATACGGCGTTATTTTCTGGTCTGTTCTGCCATTACGTTTTACCTTTTCTTTTTTCAGCTTACTCTCCGCCCTGGTCTGTGCTTTGTAGATTTTCTTCTCGTCGTCCGAATCTTCTGCGAGTGGATTAGACACATACTCGTCTACCACCCGCCATCCAGCATCAGCGGAATCTGCTAATTTTATGAGTTTCTGTCTATTTTTCATTAAGTCCATACCTTCTGAGATTTTCCGTTTTGCTGCGCTGATGTTGTCTTGGGTTAAATTGTCTGAATGTAACTGTCCACTAGCTTCTCTCATCTTGATGAACACCTTCTGATTGTGTTTATGTTGCTCCTCGTTTCCCCTCTTTTTGAACTTGTAACTGTCGGACATGTTCTCGTCTATTTTTGCCAGCTGCGTGCCAGATAAAGCCTTCTAGTTGTCTTGGATATTTCTTTGGAAACCATCTAATCTAGTATCCAACAAAGATGTCAAACTGTTCAACAATTGGTCTTGTGTGCTTTTAACTGCATTTTGTACTTCGTTTTGGATCGTCTCTCTAATGTCGGCGTCCATTTTAAGTGTTTTCTGTTTGCACGGCGGCTAGAAACTGAAGTACCTAAACGAGTACACCTAATACACGGATGACGAAACAACCAATTTTATTGGTCGAATCTATATATCTTATAAATATTCATAAACTACAGTAACGGCAATACAATATTTTCCCGCTATACTTAAACGAACCGCGAGAAAATATTAATATACAATAAGTAATAATTGTAATATTTTTGTTTATTATACAGCTATAATTTTCATCCAATCAAAAACACCCATTTAAGACATGTGATCGTACATTATTTTTCCGTATTGTACAACTGGAAGCCGTATTTTTTCCGTATTGGACGTCCCGATAAATCCGTATTTTTTTCGTATTGTACATTATGTAAGGGAAGTAACTCGTTGATTTTTGTCATCTCTTTACTGGAGCTTGTATAAATGGTGGAACATTCAATGACAATTCTTATAGAATTAAAGTATATCGTTTCCTTGCCTTTTGATTGGACAAGGACACTGTCACCTATTTTTTTTCATTCGTTCATAACTCAATGAACTTTTCAATCTGCAAGTCGTAACTACGAGGATCCACAATCTTGAAAACGTGAAATTCTACATGTCATATTTACAACAATATACAAAAATAATTAAAATGCCTACCTTGTAAACTTATTTTAGTTAAATCTTATTAAAATTGAAGCGTACACGAAGCCAAATAACGCCTGATCTTTACGTTTTAAACTGGAAGTCTTCATATGACGTCATGTTGTTAATGTTCAACAACATTTCGCAGAATTTTAATTTGTGCGATTTTTAGACCAGGGATATGCAAGAATAATACTATCTACAATATTGAATTTAAGAATTATAAGTATTAAACGCTTCTTTTTAAGAGTTCATGCATGTGTGCCGATGCACTCACAAACTTTACATAAACGCCCTTCGGACTTTTATGTAACTTTGTGAGTGACTTGGTCCAGGTTATACATCAATAAACTCCGGAAAAAATGTGCTTAATCCTTATAATTCTGTAACTAAGTATTTGTTTTCATTTGTTTTGAAAAATTACCTTTGGGGATCCCCAATACGCACACATACATTCCATTGATGTGTGTCGGCCAAGAATAACAAAATGCACTAACCTTGCTTAAGTTGTTTTCCTACATTGATAACTAGACGGTGATGTAATTAAGTTACTGATATTTTCCAACTTGATGGCATTTTGCAATTTAGCTACTCAAACAAGTAAAATGCTCACAAAATCGTAAAATAAATCAGTAACCAGCTTGTGTCAATCAGTGTACCCTGTAAACAACGTCACAGGATGACGATACATTACAAAAGTCAAATTCGATAGATGGTTGTCTTAATTATTTTTTCTGGAATTTTTTTGTACAAGCGGTGGGGAGATTACAATATAACATAAAATTGTTGTTATAGTATTGATCATTTCAGCTGTATAATAAATAGGTTATTATACAGTGCTATGTACAATATGGAAAGATATTGTACTCGTCCATATTGTATTGAAAACCTGTATTGGACGAGACGCCTGTGGCGTCTCGTCCAATACGGGTTTTCAATACAATACAGACTCGTACAATATCTTTCCATATTGTACATAGCACTGCATAATAACCTATTAATATTGCATGACACCTTTCTCATAATAAGTGATGATAAAGGGTTATATTTTCTTAAAACATGTCAAAATATGGATTTTTTTCTAAATGAAAAATTGAAAAATTAGATAAACAGAATACTTACTTTAATATATCTTGCCTTTCATAAAACATTTTCATTCTTTTGATATAGCATTTTTGAAAATTTATCAATAATTTTTCATTCAGCAGTAATATGTCACACTCCTGACATAAAAACATTAAATGTCGATTGCAATTGCAGCAGGAAGTTTTTTTGCAGAGTAAATTATTGAGAAACATTGGGAAACTAATTTGAAAACCATTAATAAGTAATTTTATACTAAGAAAATATGATCTATTGCTAGTTTTAATAAATTTCAAATCCATTTTAACCATTTTTGATGGGCAAATAATTAGCACACTAATTCATTAGAAAAAACCAAAACATAATTTTGAATCTTCTTTTAATATTTACTGTTAACTGTAAGAAATATAAGCTTTTGAAGAAATATAACTTTTAGTTTGGAAAGAATAAGTTGGTTATATTATTTTCAGCTTGACAGGTTTATTTTCGAGAGAGAGTCAGGAGTGTGATAATTTTATTTAAGAAATAGATTATTTTGTAAGCATATAGCCTCCATAAAACTGCATGTAATTGTCTAGGGGGAATTATTTAATTTTCAATAAGCACTATACTCTTGAAAAGATGTATAAATGGTTGAAAATTGAGTTGTCATTTTTTTATAATTATTATAGTATTACTTAGAATATGATAAAATATGATTAAATAACATCATAACAATGCAAAAATGAAATATATTCAAGGGAAACCTTTTTTCAGTCAAAATAGATTATGTACTACTACTTAAAAAAGTTATTGTGACCAACAATGATTGCATTTAGCTTGATATTTGGTGTATTTATCTTTTAGAAAAATGTGTCAGGAGTGTGACAAAACATCACAAAATGGACAGTATTTTCATTTGGTTACCTCTAGTTTTTACTACCAATGATCAACTTTTAACTTAACTTTTGTTGTTTTTATTAGGCATATATAAATAATTGATTTACAACTATTAAGCCTCATTAGATCATATTTTTTATACTTGTATGAAAACTTTAATTACCAGATTTTTAAAAATATACAGTAAAAATAGTGTTTCTTTGATATACTGAAACTGTTTTCTCATGATATATACAAAGTTTGGTAGCAAAATGCGCCTTTTTCATATCATTATCAAATGGAAATAAACTTAGGTCTTTTACCATACCCAAAAGAAAATGATATCTCTGAGGAAGTAAGTCTGTATTTGTTATCATTTTAACACTGTGTTGCTAATAAAAGTTGGAGAACAAAAAATTGTCTTCATATATTGCACTGAGCAACTGAATCTGAAAAATATATCATATTGACATTATTTTACGACCAAAATTATGTCAATTTGTCCAATTTGAAATTTCACCCTCTATGTCACACAAAATCTTCATTTTTTTGAAAATCACCCAAAAACAATGAGTACAACAATGGACTACAAAGAAAACTAAAGACTGGTGATCACCACTTAAAACCGGAAATGGACCAGTTCATGCTCCAATAGTGTTACTCTTGCTATGAATCTGATTTTAAGTCAAGAATGAGGAACTAAGAGACAAACTAAACATATTCATGGCCATTCATAACACAGATATTCCAGTTAACTTTTGAAGCGGTCATTTAGATCTAACCACCAGGAACTTTAGGTTCAGTACTTTTTTCAGCAGTAATCCTCTATCACAGAAATCCTTATAGGAACCAGAAGTCTGGAATAGCATACTCCATATTCACATGGTGCTGAAATGTTGCTAGATATAAATGGAAAATTCACAATGGGGAAATTGAAATCATCTCTTAGCCAGACCTCACTGTTCAAGGTGTAGGTCAAGGTATGAATATTACATAACTGTATATTTCTAGTTCAAAGGGATAGAAGGACATCATCTATTAAGTGTAAGTGAAATTATTATAACTTCAATCAACAGTTTCAAGTGAATATCTGTGATTATTCATGTACAGTTTAGGTTCAATCGAGTTTGTAGAATGTTGTTTTTAATTTATTTTCTAGCAGAGGTTTTAAACTGTCCTGTAATTGTGGCTTCATTGGATTTCTTTTCATAGGATTAAATAAGGGACTTGGTCATCAAAAATTGAAATTTTATCAATAATACTTAATAATGTAAACAATTCTATAAACACTGGTGATGCTTATGTGGATTGAGCCAGCTTTAACAGCAGCAACATCATGGACAACCAATTGGTACTGGGAAAAATTTATCGTGGCAAGACCCTCAAATATATATTAAATCTTTATCAAATACTCAAGATAATAATTATCATGATATTGTTGACTTTGTAAGTGCCTCTGGCACAAGTTTTAATGATGAAACCTTGTTATCCTATTCATCGACAGGACAGTTAATTTTTTTAATCTGGGCCTTCCAAGCCTAAGCTGGAATTAATTTCTTTATATCAATGGTCTGACCTTAAATCACCATACAGGTCCGTCAGCATCAATGCTAAAAGTCAAGAGGTAACAGGTTCCCAATGGACTTTTCCTGATGGCAGAGAATATACTTTTATTGACAAGAAACTCCCTTTTTGTTCAAAATTAGCTCCGGGCATATTCCATAGACTCTCAAGCCATGCGCAGAATGATGTCACGCAGAGGTTTTACCATAGTTGCATACTTGGATGATTTTCTTATATGCGAGTCAAAGGACAGGTGCAGATTGGCTTTAAATGCCTTGGTTCACTTGTTGAGGAAATTGGGGTTTATGATAAATTGGTCAAAGGTGGTTGATCCCACCACCTCAATTCCTTTTTTGGGGATAGAAATAGATTCTTCAACAATGGAACTTAGGCTTCCTGCAGATAAGCTGTCCCTGTTGCGGCTAGAGTTGGACAATTTTAAAGTTCGAGCTTCAAAAAAGCAATTACAGTCCCTTGCTGGGAAACTAAACTGGGCATCAGCAGTGATTCGGGGCGGGAGAGTATTCCTCCATAGAATTATTGACTGCATTACATCACTAAAGCGTGATTGGCACAAAATACTCCTCAAAGGCGAGGTTTTAGCTGATATTTCATGGTGGCGCAAATTTATAGCAAAGCTTAATGGCAAATCATTACTGCTTGATAAATTAGCTATTACATCTATCTGCACAGATGCTTGCTGCATAGGCGCAGGGGGTTATTACCAAGATGACTGGATTTATGCAAACTGGGTGGTAGATTTTCCTTTCGCAAATAATCTTCATATAAATGAGCTTGAAGCCTTTTCAGCAGTTTTAGAGACCCTTAGATGGGCAAAACAGTGGCGAAACAAAAGAGTGATTATTTTTTCTGATAACAGGGGAACAGTCACATGCCTCAACAAGGGAACTTCAAAAAATAGGACTCTAATGTCCTACCTTAGGCATTTATATTGGCTATCCGCATCTTTCAATTTTCATAGAGTAGCACTTCATGTGCCGGGAAAGGATAATGTATTAGTAGACAATATATCCCGGCTGCATGAATCTTCTTCTTTTATATATTTTTTGGCGTTATTGCCTCCCTACCCCTTTAAGGTTAATCCACCTTCATGAGCACATGTCTAACGCAGCCTTATCTTTTCTTTTATCCAGGCATGTTAAACACCAGTAATATTCAGGCTCTGGACAACATTGTTGCCTTGTTTCGATGTCACACCTTTGCGGAGTCAACAAAAAAGACTTCCTTACTTCATTTTAAATCTTACTGCTCTTGTTGCACTCAGATTAATATACCTTTAGTACCTTTAAGTGATCTTAACCTCGCAAGATATATATCATTTTTGTCTGGCCGTTTATGTTTTAAATCTATACAAAATTATCTTTCAGTCATAAACCTCCTTCATAAGGAAGCGCAAATACCCTCCCCTATAAATTCTCATTATATTCAAGGGGTTCGGTGGGGAGCAAAACGTGATTTAGGGGACACCCGTCATCCCAAATTTCCCATTACCCCAGCTATTTTACAAGGATTTTTTTCTAATTTAAATGTAGGTCATAGCTCCGACATTAATTTTTGGGCTGTCTGTTTGGTGGCCTTTTTCTCATTTATTCGCAAGTGAAATCTTTTTGTTCCATCACAAACTGAGTTTGATCCAGCTCGCCATTTAAGCAGAGAAGCTGTAGTCTTTCACAAAGATGGTGTCATTTTAAGCATAATTAAGACAAAAACAATTCAAAATGCAGAAAGAGTCCTTAAAATTCCTTTGCCCTGAATTCCTGGGTCCCTCGTTTGCCCTGCCCAGGCCTTATTATTATCATTCAAAATGGCCCCAGCCAATAGTTCTTGCTCTCCAGCCTTTTTATATAAAAACGGTACTAAAGTTATTCCACTAACTTATTCAATTTTCCTTTCCAAACTGAAAAGGTTCCTTTCAGTATTGGGCATTAACAACACCCTTTATTCAGGGTATAGTTTCAGACGGGGGGGGGGGGGGGGGGGCGCTTCCTTCGCTTTAGAATGTGGTGTCCCATCTGAACTTATCCAGTTCCATGGAGACTAGAAGAGTGACACTTCAACATAGGCAGTTAGTTATGAATCGCTTAGCACAAGCTTTATGCAAGGCTTAATATTTTTGTAGTATATATTAGCTGCTCTGATATTGTAAACATTGTACTGTGTAAAAAATTTAGCTTTGATTGTTGCTCCTTGTATGGAGACCCTTGATTTTATCTATTGATACATGTATTAATTTTATTTACACATGCGTTACTGTATATACATATGTGTGTGTGTTAATTTATATGCTTATTGGTTAGGATCTTGCCACTCGTATTCCTGAATTTGCAAGCTTTATTAGGATTCTAGTGCAGCGATGCAGCAGATAATGTTATTGACAATAGTGCTGATTATTTTGTGTCACTAACTTTTTAAACATTTTAATACTTATTGTTGAACTTTATAAAATAACATAATTGTGTTTTTACTATCATATGTTTTCCTACTATTACATCTCAGGTTTGGACATTTTTGTTTGGAGAACCACAGTTTATCTTTTATTCATTGATTGAAAAACTTGTTATTCATGCTTATTCTTGCTTTATTTCAAATTTAAATTATGCTTTGAAATAAACTGTGATTAGTTTGCCCAAACCTGACTGTATTTTTTTATACTTATGTTGTTTTACTCTAAACTGCTTTATATTCTACTCGGCCACTGTATCCAGGATTACCTGGTGTATCAAACCTTGGTGTGTATATGGTGTAAAACACATCAAGTGTTGACAGGGAGGCAGAGAAGAAGCTGTGTTGTATGGCCTGCAGTGGGTAATTGGGAGTGGGAGGGGTTCCTACATAAATTCACTGATTAATGAGAGTATTTTTAGTAAATACATTATTAATCAGAATATGTGCTTTCTTTAGTTTTGTATTTGCCAAAATTCCTTAAAATCGCTTCCAATTAATTGTTTTGCTGTGCAGAGCTCAACAACCAATCAAAATGTTTCATTTTTAAATTTGAATTGTGTTGCTGTGCAGAGCTCAACAACCAATCAAAATGTTTCGTTTTTTAAATTTGCTATGACTGGAAATTGAGGTCATCCAATCATAATTTAATATTCAAATTTCCCGGGTTAACATTGACCAATCAGATAACAGATTTGTTCAAAGTCAGTGTCATCCCCGCATCCGTTCTTGCATTCCAAAAAATTGCTTACAGCAGTCAGCATCGATTTAGCTTTTGCAAAAAAGTGTATCTCCTTTTCCCACCCTCCACACCCTAAGCCTTTATGTTCATATTGCTAAGATATTTCAATTAATAGTGTCTATCATACACTTGGTTTATTTTGTTATTACATGTATACTTCATATCATTTTGTTTTAGTTTAGTTTTGATCCACAGATAACATTTACCATGTTTATGTTCTGTGGAGTGGAGAACCACAGTTTATCTTTTATTCATTGATTGAAAAACTTGTTATTCATGCTTATTCTTGCTTTATTTCAAATTTAAATTATGCTTTGAAATAAACTGTGGTTAGTTTGCCCAAACCTGACTGTATTTCTTTTATACTTATGTTGTTTTACTCTAAACTGCTTTATATTCTACTCGGCCACTGTATCCGGTATTACCAGGTATATCCAACCTTGGTGTGTATATGGTGTAAAACACATCAAGTGTTGACAGGGAGGCAGAGAAGAAGCTGTGTTGTACATGTATGACCTGTGGTGGGTAATTGGGAGTGGGAGGGGTTCCTACATAAATTCACAGATTAATGGACGAGCAATATGATCATATTTGTAGTATATTTCATCATTTCAAATAAATTCTTTTACTATCTAACCATAAACCCTAATATGGATAAATACCTGTTTGTTTCTGTCTTTTCTTTTCAATTCCTGAAAATATAAGCTAATAAGATTACAAATTGTTTACCTTTATTACGGACGAGCAATATTTACATTCTAAAGCACTCTAATAAAAATTACCCGGTAGATGCTTTTGGGGGTGTATTTTTATTGGCAATACCATAACATTCCAAAAGGGATCATATTAGGGGTAATATTTCCAAACAACCAATCAGTGACTTTCCTCCCAAATGTTGAGGTCTTAAAATCCAATGAAAAAACGTAGTCGATGCTTTGTCGATTTGTCTGTTGACATGTTTGTTTCCAAACTAAAATTAAGTAATCTATATCGTATTAAAAAATAGTAGGTTATATTACTGCAAAATCGAGCACACACTGATAGCTTTGTCTGATTGGGCAATATATATTGCTATATTGCATATAATTGGAATTGGAATTTTGGTGTGTAATTAACGTCACTTTCAGCAATATTTCAGCTATATCATGGCGACATATAATTGGACGGTAGAAGATGAATGAAAGGTTACATGACATGACCTGATACCAGATTTTATAAGGTGACCAAAAACGAAAGATTTTTTTTAATTATAATTCCACTGGTCTTTATTGGTCACTTATTGTATAGCGAAACAAATCTGTATTATTTTAAATTCCATTAAAACAAACATCATAACAAACACCACAGTTCATTTCTTGAAAAGGAAAAGAAATCTAAGACTAAACTCTTTAGCAAAACATTTTAGGTAAAGATGAAGTTAATAAATGGAAGAGGGACCATCGTGGCCGTGATCATATGGTAGTTGGATTTATAACTACCTATGCAATCGGTGCCTATCACCATTGATGTTGTGGGTTCGAATACCACTCAGGGCGAGGTGTACAACATTAAGTGATAAAGTTTGTCAGTGACTTGTAGCAGGTCGGTGGTTTTCTCCGTTTTTCTCCACCAATAAAACTGACCGCCACGATATAACTGAAATATTGTGGAAAGTGGCGTTAAACACCATAAAACCAAACAACAAAACCAAATAAATGGAAGGGGGAAAAATGACGAAACAAAGCAAATATCATGGTAAAACCATATATATAGGAAGCTTAACTGTCATATAATAAGAACAATTAATTTATTACAATATCAAAATCATTCAGAAAAGTGTTTTTTCAATCAGTTGAGCAGATGAGATTTTTTTTTCTCGAATATTGCCACATAGAAACAGTCACAAAATGTAGGTCATATAATAGCTATATCTATATCTTTAGAACCCTGTAAACCCCTGGATTTTTCATTAATTGATGCAACTTTATAAATATGTAAGGAACACTGAGCCTGATTTACTCTACTTACGTGATCTGTATACACAATAAGCCATTCCTATGATAAATCCTACCATTATGACGACTACAATTATAGGCACAACACTGAAATATAGGGTATTTAAACAAAAAATTAACATCTGTTTAGATAAGTATTACATGTACTGATTAAAAAGAGTTTGTGAAGTTACCAAAAGGGGTAATCAGACACCATAATCGAAGGACAGACAATATAATGACAAAAAGTAAGAAGACAGACAAAACAATGGTACACAGAAAACTAAAGATTGGGCAACCCAAAGCCCACTAAAAATTCCAGATAGGAAAAAGAATGTCCTGCTCCCCTAGTGGCACCTGTTGTGTTACTGTTAAACGACAGGACTATAATCTTATATGGAAATCATGTTGAATATGAATCCCCTACAAAATGGGAGTCAATACGAATCAAACATCGTATTTATGTGGAAATTGTAGCAGACACCACAACACGAAACTAAAAACGTGAAAACATGTCATTGAACAAAATGAACAAGAAAAACATTACTTAAAAACTGGAACTAACTCAGGTGCTCTGAATAAGTCAGCAATATCTGTGTCGCTTGTGGCACCCATTGTTGTGCTACCCATCTTTAAAATCCGGCGATAATGTCATGAACGAGGAAAGGACGGGATTGTGACTACGAAACATAACCATGATCATCTGTGACACGGACATTTGGTAACGGTTAAGCACAGTATGATAGCCACCGTCTAAACCTTCGAAGTGATGACTTCAATTTTAACCCTTGGTTCAGTAGTTTCCTGGTTAGCAGCAACCCTCTATTACAGAAATTTAATATGAACACAAACTGAGAGATATATACTACACATACAGGTGCTGCTGGAATAATACTACATATAAATAGAATGTTCACAATGGGAAAATTGAAATCAATTATTTTGTCATAAATTATCGTTCTTATCCAGTCCTCATTTGCAATGTCTATGTGTAAGTCAATGTATCAAACAGACATGGCTTTTTACTAGAATCTGAGAGTTTTTTTTTAAATCAAATAAGACATGCCCTTTCCTAAAACAAGATATTCTATTCTATGAAACATAGTCGAATTAATTCTTTTAATCTGTCTTTTAGTGTAGAGTTGCGAAATGTTATGAGTTGAATCCTCATCCATAGTAAGGAGTACTGGATACAAAGTTATGCATACCCCTTAACTTAATGATCACCCCTTTGGTATCGTCAATTAATTTAAGAATGTCGGTGATTTTCTCCTGCTACTCTATTTTCTCCCATCCATAAAGTGGCCTGCCACCACCAAACTAATCGGAGCGTGATCAGACGTGGACTATGGAATAACAAATGATTTTTTATTATATTCAAGCAAAATCACATTAAATAATCAAAATAAGGCCAAATAATGAATGTATTATGTCTTTAGTTTAAAAGTAAAAACAAAGGGTTGAGCAGTAAGTCAAAGAAGGACTATTCAATGGGCAAAAGAAAAGGGACAATAGGACAAACAATGATTTACAAAAACAAACTACACAAACCACAGAGAAAACTCAAGACTGAGAAACAAGAACTAAAAATCGGGGGTTAACTCAGGTGCATCGGAAGGACTAAACAGTTCCTGCTCTACTAGTGACACCCAACACTAGTAATGTAAGCCAGTTTAACATAAATAGTATGCCAACTAAACCAAGAGCTATCATTCTTAACATGTGTATCTGTTAGATGGCCAAAGAGAGGTTATGTTTTCAAATCAAAATGCATTTTTACTTGGAAAGTTTGATTCAAATATGAGAATTGACACCAGAAGCATTTAAGAAATTTAAATGTGAATTGATTTTCGTGTAAAATGGACTAATATACTAGACAGATATTATAATGATACATTTGCAGTATCTTTCTTTTCTGATCAGTTTCTAACTAAGTAGAGAACAGTCCAATTGGTGCCAAATTGGTTTTAAGATCTTACAGAGAATATTAATGTATCATTAACTATGTCCTGATATGACAGTCATCTTGTAAATAGTCATCTACATGTAATAACCATACATACATGTATGTAATTAAGATTCATCTTTCTTGTATTTAATAAGAAGACATTTTTACCATGTTCACCTACATTGTATGTTCTGCAGTGGAAGCCATCTTAGATTTCTAATCCGCACATCCAATAAAAAGCTAAAAAGAATATACAAGACCACCCAAATATCATCTAAGTGTTGTTTGGGTTTACTCAGCTTTGTAGTTTCAAATTAGACATATGTTTCCCAATAGAGCCCAATGCAGTGTGTGCTACCTTGGATTTCCGATCAACACCCAATGAATATTCATGTCAACATTTCACATCAACAAAGTGGTTTCGTAAATGAAGATACAGTTGTAACCAACCAGCAAAGAAATAAAAATAACTCGCATTATCAGATCCTTTGCGATTATTTTTTGCAATATATATTTTATTCTGATCAATTATGCAAACATTACAATACAAATAGCAAAACAATCATGGATAATGTCACCATACTAATATAATTTGACACAAACAATTGTAAATACCTCTATTCACATATGATTATATTTTTTTTAAACACTAGTCCAAAAGTTTTGCTTTGTATTTATGACCTGAAATAAGGCATTGAAAACACCACACTCATTGAAGCATTGAAGAAATAGAATTCCACTTACATTTTAAACTATTTGATTTCTTGGGGGTACACAAGTACAGAGAATCAAAATCAATTTTTTTTACAATACTTGATATATTCAACACAGTCTTTCCATACTGGGATCTGATTTTTCAATTTACAAACATAAATGAAATACTTAACTATAACTATTAATGTATTCAATATATTGAAATATTGACCAGTGAGTACACCAAGTATACAGATTTCTGGTGATATAACAAGGTCAATATTACACTTTAATTGTAAGCAATGTGCAACCTGAAGCCAAATAAGACGGACATGAGGACAGTGGAAAAATAATTGTACCAAGCTTTCTCTAGTTTCAAAACAAAAGCTGCACATTTCAGCTTCAGATAAATTACATTTCATCAACCTTTCATTAGTAAAAAGAATTCTTAAGTTAATTTTATACTGAAAAGCTTGAAGGTTTGTACTAATAAGAGTTGTGAAAGGTATTGAGTATATAATGTGCCAATCGTTTTTTACAATTTCTTTTTCAAGTCTAATCTGCCATTTTTCTTGTGATTTTGTAGGATGCACATTATGTTTTTCTAACATCATCTTGTAAAAAGGTTTTGTAGGCTTTAAAGTATTGTTCAACACTGTCACATATCTGTCACTAACTTTTTCTAATTTGTTATTTACTGCAATAACCTCTTTAAATTTCATGGGTATTGCTTTCAGTAAACCATTATGCAGGTATTCTAAAAAAATTGAAATTATGCAATATTTGTTTGGAAACTGTTCTAAACTTAGAAACCCACCTTCATTTTTCAATAAATCATTAATAAAAAATACATCTGCTATTGCCCAATGCTGATATAAAACTGGTTTACCTCCAATTTTAATTTCAGAGTTTAGCCAAAGTGGTTGGCTTAAAATTTCCTCTGGGGCTGTGGATGGATTATCACAATACTTGCATAATGTAAAATGACATCTCGCCAAAAAGAATTGAATCTTTTTGCCAATTGTTTTAGCCCTGAGGGAGAGAGATACCAAAGTTGTCCTCCACCAGATGCATCTAAATGGTATGATATTAGCACCTTCCAAGGACCCTGGTTCAAGGGGCCTAAAATTTTCTTGATCCAGGATACCTTTAAAGCATGAATGAAGGACTGAATATGGGGCATTTTTAAACCACCATTTGAATAATCACAAATTAATGTAGATCTATCGTTTTATTTTATCTGTCTTACCATTCCATATAAATATATAGAAAATGCTCTGTAAAGATTTAATAATATGATCCAGTGGATCTGGTAAAACAGTAAAACACTGTACAAGAATAGGTAATGCTAATGTTTTAATAACTGTAATCTTTCCCAAAAGGGATATATTTCTAACTTTGAATAGTAGTTATCTATGTATCTATCATCCTTAGCAAGAGAATATTGAATACCGAGCAACTTAAATGAGTCAGAATGATTCCATTCAATATCTGTATTTGTTTTAAGTTCCAATCCACAGCCCCGTCTGACCCCAATCCAAACTACCTGTGTTTTATCAAAATTTGCTCTCATTCCAGAACAGATGGAAAAAAGCCATATCATATTTAAAGCTTCATTTAATGAATTCTCATCATCGGCTAGAGACAATGTTGAGTCATCAGCATACTGGCTCACTCAGTGGCTGATAAGTTATTAATACTGATACCTTTAATCTTTGGATTAAATTCCAATGCAGCACTAAGTAGCTCCACAGCAATTATAAACTAGTATTACTGTGAGCACAGCTCACTAAGATATCCCCCCCCCCCCCCCCCCCCCACTCCCCACATCTCTGTCCAACCTATTTCCATAACCAAAACATTACTGATTGTTCCGACCAAAAATGAAAGGGACCCTCCTCTCTTCACCGGTAAGCTGCTGATAAAATTTCAAAACATTCTGAGAAACACTACTCAAGTTATCATACGACATAGGGTAAAAATCCTATTTTCCGTCATATCAAGTCCAATAACTCTGGAACAGCAAAAGTGAAAATCGTCAAAAATGAAAGGGATCCTCCTCTCTTCACCGGTAAGCTGCTGATAAAATTTCAAAACATTCTGAGAAACACTACTCAAGTTATCATACGACGGACGGACGGACAGACGGACGGACATAGTGAAACCAGTATGCCCCCCTACAACTTCGTTGTGGGGGGTATAATAAATAAGGAGATAAAGGGTCGCCTTGACGAACACCCCTCATTACTACAAATCTTTCAGATAAATGTCCATTATTTTGTACACAACTCTCTACATTTTTATAGAATGTTTGAAACCAATAAATAATAGACTCGCCAAAGCCAAAGAACTCTAAAGATTTGGATATAAAAGACCATTCAAGCGAATCAAAGGCCTTTTCAAAATCTAAAAGTATGAGTAGACCAGGTATTTCTTCATCCTCACATCTATCAATGAGATCACATACTAATTGGGTACATCAATATATCTACCTTTCATAAAACCTACTTGTGTTTCACTAATAATTGTATGCATGCAAGACTTTTTTTAATCTTTGTGCAATACTAGAAGAACATATTTTATAATCAACATTTAATAAGGAAATAGGATGCCAATTCTTTATATAAAATTTTGACTTGCCCTCTTTTGGAAGACAAGTAATAACTCCTTGTCTTTGGATCACAGATAAATGACCTTTTTCATATCCATGATTGAAGGATCTAATCAATAACAGATTTATATCTTTCCAAAAGAATTTATAAAATTCAGTGGTAAAACCATCCATACCAGGAGACTTACCTTTTTTCATAAGCTTTAGTGCAGAAAGGGTTTCTTGGGGAGTTAGTTCCCCTTCTAGGTCTAATTTTTTATCTTGTCCTAATTTAGAAATATATGGATTATTATCATCAAAAAAAGATTTCAAGTGTTCATCTGTGAAAATGGTCCCTCTACTTTCATATAGTTTGATAGAATAATTTTTGTTGTACTAAAATATCCTTCTGATGTATTATCCTCAGTATTATCCTCCAAATTTAACCTTGGAATAATTTTTTCGGTGTATTGTCTTTTTTCAAGATTGCAAAAGTAACGAGTTCTTCTTTCACCTTCTATGTTCTATTTAGCTTTAGCTCTTGTAATTATACCTTTAACTTTTTCTTCCCTTATATTTTTTAACTCGGATTCTAATTTAGAAATTTACTCCTCATGTGTCCCCCCATTCTGATATAAAATAGTGAGCTTTGATTCAAGTTCAAATTCAATATTTTCTCTCTCTTTTTTCTTAAAGGTAGAGTATGATATGGTTTTATCACGTAGCATTATTTATAAGGTTTCCCAAAACAGCTGGTCATCAATACTAAACTTAATATCAAACATGTTCTCATTATCTTCTGTTTTGCATTGACCAATTACCTCGGCTATACAATCTTTTACAATTTTAATATATTCTTCATCCTGCAAGAGACGATTACTGAACTTCCAAGTTCCCTTCTTACCTCTCTCGTGTTCTGTAAACTGAAATGTCAGATACACTGGTGAGTGGTCAGACCTACATGTATATGCTATACCAATATTAGACTCATGAATTAATGATTGAAGATGAGAAGAAATAAGGAAATACCGGTAATCTAGCCTACCTTGTTTTCGAAAAGAGTCAACTAAGACAAGCTGTTCCATCATAAAGTGAATTTGTTTTTTGTGCTTTTTCATTATTTTTATGCATATAATTCAACGTATCCGTACTATAGTCAAGAGGCACATTCCAATCGCCACCAATTATTACTGATGAGTTACCTAAACTTTCAATTTTACGTTGTAGATTTGTAAAAAATTGAGGCTCGTCATTATTCGGCCCATATACTGCTACCAGTGTCCAAAGAGTATCATTAATTCTAATGCTCAAAATGATAAAGTTCCCGTCACTATCTTTTATTTCCTTCTCAATATGATATTGAAATGTGTTTCGAAATAAAATTGCTACACCCCTACTATTACTGAACTGAAGCTAAATTTTATATCGTTACCCCATTCTGATCTCCAGTATGTTCAGTTTCATTTTTACTATGTGTATCAAATAAAAAAGAAACATCATAGTTTTGTCTACACTTTAAAAATATGTCTCGTCTCTTTATTTTATCTGATGAAAGCCCCCTACAATTGATACTACCAATTTTAACAATGCAGCCCCCCAATGAAAATTTCTTCCTCATCATGAATGAAGAAAAGAAAAATAACTAGAACTGTGAGTAACCTCACTGACTGATACCCCCTGCTTGCAATACTATGATGTTCAAACTTTGGAATATAGGTATATTAGCAAGTTAATTATCTCCCCTTCTAAATTTTAGACAGCATAGGTATTCGTTCATGCACATCTGCAGGTTGTGTACTACAACTGTGTAAAGTTTCATAAAAATTCAATAAGCAGTTTAGTAGGAGATGCGCTTACAAGGTACATTCCCCCCTTTTCGTGAAAGTATAAGTTGAATTATCACCCCTTTTAAATTTTGGACAGCAACCATATTCCTTCATGCACATCTGCAGGTAGTGTACTACAACTGTGTAAAGTTTCAGAAAACTCCAATAAGCCGTTTAGGAGGAGTTGCGCTTACAAGGTACACGACCCCCCTTTTCGTGAAAGTATAAGTTGAATTATCTCCCCTTCTACATTTTAGACAGCAACCATATTCCTTCATGCACATCTGCAGGTAGTGTACTACAAATGTGTAAAGTTTCATAAAAATCCAATAAGTCGATTAGGAGGAGTTGCGCTTGCAAGGTACATGGACGGACGGACAGGGTGATTCCTATATACCCCCCAAACTTTGTTAGCGGGTGGGGGGTATAATAATATATTTTCAGACAGACGACTGACAAATTGAAAGTGTGTTGAAGACAGGCTTGAGCTCAAAACACCGTTAAAAACAAAAGTTATACCTTGAGCTTTCTCTGTGTGCTTAATACTCGACAAATATTATTCATAAAAAAAAAATATCAGCATGAAAAGCGTTAAAATTAGACTTTATAAATGCGAAGTCATATATTATAGGACTAGGTGAAACGTTGACACACTGGGGCACAGTAGTTCTAAAATGGATTATACATGATAATTGTGTTTGTATGTTTTACCTCTTACCAGAAAAACTATCGTTATATCATTATGATTAAAATAAGAGAGAAAAAAGTAAGCTGCATGTTCCCCATGTTTTGTTTACAGAATTAACTTCTGGTATACTATTCCGAGTCGACCATGGATCGGAGGCTTTTGATTGGTCGACATTACATATTATAACTTTATGCAAATTAGTCATGTGAACGTGTTTATCGCATACCAAGACCTTATAACTTATAATTTCAAAAACTTATAAGGCATTAATTTAATGAAAGAAAAAAAAACCACACCACCATATAAAGAAAAGTGTCACAACTTCTGAATAAAATAAACAAAGAAGAAAAAAAAATACAATAAAAAATAAAAAACTACAGTTTCAAAAATAGAGAGAAAGCATCAAGCTTTAATATAAACAATACGTCAAATATATATATGTATGTAAATACCAAAAAAAATAATAATCTGGAAATTTCCCTTTTTCTATTACCGTCAATGTTCACTATTTCACATGTTCGTAGAAAAAAAAATCAACACTTAAGACTGGAACAAATGAGACAATGGGATGAACTTTATTAAGTTATGTTGTCCTCAGGTAAACAAACGGGTACTCTCTCATGTAGACAAGTTTTGTCTTTCTTGCAATTATACCAGGTTAACAAAACTTTACATTTCATAATTCTCCCTTGCTTATGAAATTATCAACAAGATTTTCACTCTGTTTTACTTCTGAACAATTTGAATGTCAAAGTAAAATGTTGACTCGTAAATTCTTAGGATTTTTCAGATGCCATTCTTACTAACACTTTCAATGGATTATTGACATTGTTTATGCTAATTTCATTACTGACCTATATTATCTATCTTTCATAAACATTTGCTTCATTACCATGGTTATTCATTAAAATAAAAAAAAGCGAAAAAGTTATCCCGAAACTCATACTGCGTAAGCAAAACTTTACATTTCTCTATTTTTTTCTCGTTCCTTCACTTTATGAAATATAAAATTACATACATTTTGTACATTGCTGCTGTATCAATATCTTTATCTTTGTCAGAAACATCTGAAAACCAAACATTTGATGATAATAGATAGAATGACTTAATAAATGTAAGAGAAACATAATGGACAATCCACAGAAACTGCCAACATTGGGTTCACAAGACACAAGACGAAGACAAACAAAACACAACACAATTACTAACACAACAGTATGTGGTCAAAAGTATTGCCACATGTAAAAAAAATCCTTATGTAATCAACCAAAACCATATTTTTTCAAAAAATTATTGTGAAGTCATTTCTGGATAGATTTTAGCAAATATTACACCAACACATTCAGAATTATCTATATATTGACTGTTTATTTGCTCATTATGTTTATAGGAGTGGTTTTCATTAAAGACCGGTTTCCTGTTTGAATTTTCTTCATTTCTTTGTACATTTGATCGATGTTATATTATAAATGCATCATAATTATTCAGGTTTAGAAATAAAGAATGGAGAATACACACAGGTGATAACAAAAACATTGTACTGCATGTCAAATAATTAATAAGCTGTAGTAAGAAAGAAACAAACAAGTTTGTGTGATTTTAGAGGAAGTAGCATACTTATAGGTAACTGCAGAACCGTAGCCCTTTATGGTCCTTTTTTCTTTCTTTTTTGGCGGACCATAGGGCTACGGATTTCACCCTATCAACAATTTGCTGAACTGCGACAGTAATTTTCACAAAACGCTTTGTGAGAACGAAGTCATGTGGATAACTCGTTTCGTTACAATGATTGCCTGTGGTGGCCATGTTTGTTAATAGATCGGGACAAAATGTGTAATCTTTAGAGAGAACCTTCCATAGATGCTTCCTACCAAGTTTCAGTTCATTTGGCCCAGGGGTTTCAGAGGAGAAGATTAAAATGTGAAAAGTTAACGGCCGACGGACACCATGTGATGACAAAAGCTCACATTGCCTTTGGCAAGGCGAGCCAAAAATAAAATGTCACAAAATATTGTATGTTTCTTCGGCACATAATCGTCATATGAAACTTTTCAGTGTACAAACTAAACACTTGACGTCAGCTCACAACATGCATATTTAATTGCAGATAAAATCCATTTATACTTTTTTCCAAAGATGTCTTTGTTGTCTATTGTATCGTTTTAATTGACATGTTGAATTTTAACGGCTCAATATGGCTAGAACCTTTAGTTACTCCATGTCAATTGAGGATTAGCCAAAGAAAAACTTGCTAACTAATAATTGCATCATAGTTTATTTATATGCTTACAATGCAATTAATTTACAATTAGCAAGCAATAGGTATCAGTTAATTTAAACCCCTACAATTAACAAGCAGTAGGTATCAGTTAATTTCTATGTTTACAATATCAAGCAATAGGTATGGATTTATTTCACGTCTTCATTTTACAATTTATTTACTACACCATTAATAATAAACCTCGAAGAAATAAAAACAGCTCGAACACACGGGATAAGAAGGGCTATAGGACACACTCCCTCTTTCATATTGGCTAGCCAATGGATATGACCCCCTCTTCATCACTTGTTGTGGTGTTAGCTACAAATTCGTAATTCGCGTACACAGCCATAAGTAATTATAATACGATTTTCAACCAATCGGCAAAAGTCATTAATTTCATCTCATGCCAAAATATGTACACAGTTAACTGAAAGCACTAAGCATATGACAAAAACATCTTGTGCATTTTTGGAAGTTCCTAATGGGATATTTTGCATTTTGGAAGTTCTTCATGTGATTTTTTGCATTTTTGGAAGAAACTCACAGGATGTTTTTGAAATTCTTCATATGATTTTTTGGAAGTTCTTTATGGGATTTTCTGCATTTTTGGAAGTTCCTCATGGGATTGTGTGAATTTTGGAAGTTCCTTGTGAGATTTTGTGCATTATTGGAAGTTCCTAGTGGGATTTTTTGCATTTATGGAAGTTCCACGTGGGATTTTGTGCATTATTTGAAGTCAATCATGGGATTTTGTGCATTTTCAGAAGATCATCGTGGGATTTTGTGTATTATTTGAAGTGAATCATGGGATTTTGTGCATTTTCGGAAGATCCTCGTGGGATTTTGTGCATATTTGGAAGTTTCTCCTGTGATTTTGGGCATTTTTGGAAGTTCCTCGTTGGATTTTGTGCATTTTTGGAAGTTTCTCTTGAGATTGTGTATATTTGAGAGTTCTCCGTGGGATTGTGTGCATTTTGGAAATTCCTCCTGGAATTTTGTGCATTATTCGAAGTCAATCATGGGATTTTGTGCATTTTCGGAAGATCCTCGTGGGATTTTGTGCATATTTGGAAGTTTCTCTTGTGAATTTGTGCATTTTTGGAAGTTCCTCATGGGATTTTGTGTAGAGATGCCGACTTATCGTTATTTCGGCCGCCATTTTGTTTTCCGGTAGCTGCTGATACATGAAAATGCAATTTTTGATGTCAGATTTTTACAGATAATACTATATAAAGATATAATTTTTTTACATTAATTAATTATCTAAACATTGTTTGAAATCTTTAAAAATTTTGTTTCTTTTAATATGGAATCGTTTAAATATAACGTGTTCGAATCGAAATCGCTGTTTTCGGAATTTTACCATTCGCGGCACGGTTTTTTCACCAAGGTCCCCCATTTCAATGCCTTGCCCGGCATGTTCTTGACGTTATATAGTTCTATAATTATTATCCAATTAAAGCGCAGATTCGTAGCTTGCGCATGGTCACAGTCGCTTCCGATTTCCTGATCATGCTAAACGGAAAATGGTCGTCTCAAAAGTTCCAAGATGAACAAATCAATGAAAAATTTGGAGTAGCGTTCTCCGATGGCGATATTTGTATTTCCTGTTACAATATCAACGTAGAAAGCATACCATCTCAACCATATTAGATCGCGAACACGGATGATTTTTAGTATTTAAAACGCCCCATAACATGTCTGAGGGAGAACGTCGTACATCGTTGGAAGTGGAAAGTAAATAGTAACGTCACCGACGCTGGTTGTAACACAGGTGTTATCGTAGGTATGTATAAACCTTCTTCTCAATGTTTTAAACGTACGATTTATTTTTTGCATTGCTTCTTTTCAAGTAGTTTATGAAAAACTTCTTGTCAATTTATAATACTTCCAACTTGCGTTCAAAACAAAAGTAAACAAACCGAAAAGGGGGGGTGTAAACAGAGATGAAAGTTTTCCTCTAATCCGCTGATTTCCTCTTTTTTTAAGGAAAATATTTGGAAATAAAATGTTTCTAGCTTGGTCCAAACAACTAGAAAACGAGGGTATGGGCTCTAGAATAGGAGTTTCCTCTTTGTTCATCAGTCAATCACTTTCTTCTATACTATAGTCTGTGTATAAAATATTTGGTTTTTTTTTATACTAGACTATAGTCTTCACTCTTCAGAAAGTTAATTCTATTCTTATTTTTGTCATAGTGCTACATTTTTATTTGTATTTGCCAGCTTCCATGGATACTCGACCATGATTGAATATTTACATACCAAATTCAAATAAAAGTAAACAAAATGTTATAACTTATTGCATACATATGTATTTATAGACCAATGAAAAAAAAATACCAGTGTTTCTGCTAATATTCTCGAAAAGGGGAAGGTAGTATAAGTAGACAAAACATATATTTTTACCTAGGTTATACAGAACAAGGATCTGACTTTAACTTTGTCCAAAAATGTCAATAAAAACTGGGGTCAATACCAAAAATTTGAAACTCTGGTAATTTTTTTTGTCTAAATACATTGTGAATTTATATTTATTATAATGGTAGTTATGAAAGGATAATAAGTACAATGTAGACTAGTTAGAACTGTTTCTTTGTAGTCCCTTCCAGCTTCTGTTGTTTTTTTCCAGTTTACCTGACCTTATGCTTTGCTGGTCAAAGACATGTGTGTGATCCAAGCTGGCCTTGGGATATTACCTGAACTTAGGACTGCAGGATAATATACAGCTGATCATGAGTTCATAATTTATATCATAATGAAATATTTAGTTTTACATGTAGCTGGATTTATTCAGACGACAATACATGTGACAATAGATGATGTATTTCAAAAATGCACCAGATATTTCCTGAATAATAAATGAATGAACTTAATATTTTGGTTGTTTTCATTGAACGTGTTTTAAGAAGCAAATTAGAATAGTAATGGGCAAGACTGAAACTTTGACACGGAGAGTAGGGTTAGGGGGTGGGTTATGGTGTTTAATGCCACTTTCAACAATATTTCAGTTATATCGTGATGGTCAGTTTTATTGGTGGAGTAAACTGGAGAAAACCACTGATCTGTTGCAAGTCACTGACGAATTTTATCACACAATAATGTGTTATCAAGTACACCTTAAGTTACCATGAGTGGGATTCGAACGACATGGAGAGTAAGATTGAAACAAATTTACTTGCTCAAATTGTAATAAAGGGAAACCTGAATATAAACAGCATCCTATATAAACAACATAACTTTATTTTAAATAAAGTTCCAGGTTCCAGATGTAGCCTTTTGTAGGAAATGTGTAAACCGTGCAAATAATATCCATCTATTTTAAACACAAGCTGATCTTAAGGAAGTTCAGTTTAGAGGTGTTTCACTATCATGCTTGTTGGGTGGTTGATGCATATACCATCACTTTCAGCAATTGTACAGCTACATTATGATTGCAAGACATTGAAGTAGGAAAACAAAAACACCTACATGTATATCAAGCTGACCAGTTAAATTTTCGGCAAGGGGTAGGTGTCTGGAATCTTCACCCCTTGGGGGGATTACATATTGGTGGTATATATGAAATGAAAAGTATTTAGTTTAAGTTATTAGTTACTTGAGGTTATAGATTTTTAAAATATCTTTAATTTGGTACCTTGATGATCAAATTCTGACTAGAAACGATGGAGTAATCTTAAAAAACGTAAATTTACGCAACAAATTTTAAAGCAATGGCGGCCATTTTGTTTTCAAAATGGCCACCATTATGACAATTATTCCGTAATAAAATGCTAAAGCAAATAAGAGGTCATAGGTACAAACCTACATATCCATTTTTTTTCAGTGATATTAATTATATTGATAAAAAAATTGATCAAATTATCTTGGAACAGGTTCCCTGTCTGAGGAATTTTATGAAAAAATGGCAGCCATTTTGAACAAAATGGCCGCCATTTCTTGTGTCGACAAAAAAACATCACGTCCAACAGAATGTGCACATCACTGTGGTATTGTCTTCAAAATTTTGTACGGATATCATTTTTAGCTTAGGAAATATGAAGCTTTTTGTGTCATTTTTCCATATAACTGCTGTGAAACGGTGCCATTCTCAAATAATGTTGAACACTAATTGCACACCCACCTTTATGGATTCATAATTCCACAAAAAGATGTAAAAGGTGATTCATATGTTATAATTGCACTCAACACAAGTATTTCTACACACAATTTCTTCTATTATGATGTCAGATAAGTTATTTTCTGACAAAATTATGGCAATGTGAGCCATAATGGACCTTTCGGTCAAGATCAAAAGTGGCTCCGACACATTTTGGACAATAAAACAAATGACGAATATTACTTCAAACATGTTCAGTTTCATTTTTCTGACAGAACAACTTATAGTCTATGGAAAAAAACAAAAGTAGAGACATTATCTGCTGTTTGCACAAAAAATCAGAACTCTAAAACAGTCATTAAAACCATTATTGATGGCGGCCATCTTTGGAAAATTATTGACCAAAAATAGGCAATTTCAAATGCTCATAACTTTTGAACCCTTCATCCGATTTTTACAAATGAAGGCTCAAAAGTCTTCCTAGATTGAGCTCTATCTAATGGTTAAAAAACAGCAAGCATCCCCTGTAATTGATTTTTGACTGGCATCTCTATTTTGTGCATTTTTGGAAGATCCTGGTGGGATTTTGTGCATAATTGGAAGTTCCTCATGGGATTTTGCTCACTTTTGGAAGTTCCTCGTGGGATTTTGTGCATTTTTGGAAGTTCCTCATGTGATTTTGTGCAGTTTTGGAAGTTCATCGTGAGATTTTGTGCATTTTTGGAAGTTCCTTGTAGGATTGTGCATATTTGAGAGTTCCTCATGGGATTGTGTACATTTTGGAAGTTCCTCATGGGATTTTGTGCATTTTTGGAAGATCCTTGTGGGATTTTGTGCACATTTTGGAAGTTCCTCATGGGATTTTGTACATTTTTGGAATTTTCTCATGGCAAACCATACACGTGTCCATTTCATCCTTTCACTTTTTCTCTACAAAATACGTGTTTTTGCAACATGCATACTGATTGATTGCGGCTATCGCTGGCTACAACCAGTTCAAAACGTCATCCTGTAATCACGAATATCCGGGTAACACGGCCAAGGTTGAGGCAGAGGAGACGGATCATAACATTTGTCTGGCGAAGATGTCCCTCATTAGGACTAAGCCAGATCATTTTTATAATATGATATGATTTTTCACATATATTTTATTTTAACAATTTCTACTGCAAGTAAGCTTTAGTTAGGGTGAACTATTGATGATAGCACTATTTTGAGGACATTATGATTTTTTTTTTTAAACATTCGTAGATAGAAATATATGAAAAAAATACCTAATTGTTATGCTTTTTTGATATAGTACATACAATAAAATGTGCAATTCTATTTATCTTGATTTTTTTCCCTATTTGAAAATGAACCTAAATCTAGAACTGAGTGATCTCACTGAGTGATACCACCCGCTTGCAATACTATGATGTTCAAATTTTGGAATATGGAGTAATGTCAAGGAGACAACATCCCATCTCCAAAATAAACTAACCAAGAACATACATCTAGGGGTCGCCACAAGGTCTTCAACAAAGTGGGATTGTTTAAAACCAATACGGTTTCATCAGTATACATGAGGATTACAACATTTCCTAACTTTTGTACAAGAGGATATAGGTCACATCAAATGTTATTGATTCAAAATTAATTATTTATTCTTGAGTAGTTTTTATATTGCAAATATCCAGATGTGAAAAGGTCAATTAAAATCTTATTTCATTCAGGAATAGTTATGCATACATCACCTTCCAAATTTTTGACAAAAACCATATTCCTTCATGCACATCTGCAGGCAGTGTATTACAACTGTGTAAAGTTTCATTTAAATTCAATGAGCCGTTTAGGAGGAGTTGTGCTTACAAGCCCATCTCTCCATACAGAACGTATTTCAGAGTATAAGTTAAATTATCCCCCCTTCCAAATTTTGGACAGCAACCATATTCCTTCATGCACATCTGCAGGTAGTGTATTACAACTGTGTAAAGTTTCATAAAAATCTTCAATCAGCTGTTTAGTAGGAGTTGCGCTTACAAGGTACATGCCCTCCTTCTTTTCGTGAAAGTACAAGTTAAATTATCTCCCCTTCCAAATGTTGGACAGCGACCATATTTCTTCATGTACATCTGCAGGTAGTCTACTACAAATGTGTAAAGTTTCACAAAAATCCAATAACCGTTTAGGAGGAGTTGCGCTTACAAGGTACACGACCCCCCTTTTCGTGAAAGTATAAGTTGAATTATCTCCCCTTTTAAATTCTGGACAGCAACCATATTCCTGCATGTACATCTGCAGGTAGTGTACTACAACTGTGTAAAGTTTCATAAAAATCTAATAAGTCGCTTAGGAGGAGTTGCGCTTACAAGGTACATGTCCCTCCCCCCCTTTTCGTGAAAGTATAAGTTGAATTATCTCGCCGTTTAAATTTTGGACAGCAACCATATTTCTTCATGCACATCTGCAGGTAGTGTACTACCAATGTGTAAAGTTTCATAAAAATCCAATAAGCGGTTTAGGAGGAGTTGCGCTTACAAAGTACATGGACGGACGGACGGACGGACAGGGTGATTCCTATATACCCACAAACTTTGCTTGCGGGGGTATAATAAACAGTTATTCCACTCGGAAAATCAAGGGGCATATCTCCAAAACGGATAAAGTGGTAAAGTCAGAAATCGAATTTGACATTCCTATGATTACTGACCTAGTTTTTACATTTCAAATGATTTGCTAAGGGGGAACACAAGATATTGAGCGGAAACCAAATGTGTGAGGGACGTACAGACATACGGACTGAAATTGGTAAAACTAATTGTCTCCAGATTCTGGGATGGGCATAATTACATACATCATCACCGATAAACTATGTTTTTGATAGAACTAGTTAATTCACATTCTAAGTCCCAGTTAGTGTCCATAGCAACAACTGATGGAAACTCCAATCGGTACGATTTTAACTAGAGCAAACATCGGCGCTGGTCACTATACTCAGTGGGTCAGTATAATAATATTATTATCAAACCTCTGTGGAGTTTCGTTAAGGAAAACTGACTTATCAAATATTAAAATGAATGTACCTTTTCCAAAGGAACATATAGACCAAATAACATCAAATTGATCCAGATGTAGTGTTAATAGAAAGAAGATTGCTGCAGTGCTGCTGGATAGGGACCGTTTCGCACTCATTTAGGGTATATATGATCATTATCAAAGACCCTATATTGTGATTATGAAATGTATAATGACAAGCAGAACGCTGTTCCTTTACTTTAATTTGAGTCTAAGTGAAAAAGTGGATAGTATCCCATGTTCATTTACATCTGCATTCTTTCTTACCAGACATATATTACAAAATATTCCTTTAAAGCATGCTTTTCGTATTTAATGCTATATTTGTGTTTTATATTGATTTTACTTACTTTCTATAAAGACATCGCCATGAAGCAAATATTTTGGGGTTGACTGGTCAAATCCATAAATACAGCGATAAGAAACATTTAAGTCTGCTTCAGACAGACTGTGGATGACAACACCATGCCCATCTTTATTATATATTCCATGGTATTTCACTTTGGGATCATTTGAAAATGTTTTTACATCCAGAATTATCGACTTAGGTCCGACAGACCATCCTGTCGACTCACTGCAGCAGTTATCAACGGGACAAAACAATATCAAATTCTGTCCATAAGCAGCTACCTTTTCTTTTACAACCCACTGAAGTTGACCTGAATAAAACAAAATAAATAACGATGCAATGCAATTATTGAATAATTGATACTCATACTATTGGGCTTTGACAAATCATGCAAGAAACATTATTCAACGAGACCGTTGGCCAAGGAGAAGGTTGCATTTCTTGGGTTGATATATCTTTTGATTATAGCAGTATAATATTTTGTGTAGAAGGTAACATAAAGCTAAAGCACAATGTTCCCTGATATTTTTAGAAATCAACCAATCAGAAACAAGAATGGCCTGTGGTGGCCATGTTTGTAAACGGATCGGGACGAAATGAGCCATCGTTATAGAGGACATTCCATAAATGCTTTCTACCAAGTTTCGGCTCATTTGGCCAAGTGGTTTCAGAGAAGATTTTAAAAAATCTGCCAATCAGAAACAATAATTGTCTGTGGCAGCCATATTTGTTAATAGATCGGGACAAAATGTGTAATCTGTAGAGAGAACCTTCCATAGATGCTTCCTACCAAGTTTCAGTTCATTTGGCCGAGGGGTTTCAGAGGAGAAGATTAAAATGTGAAAAGTTAATGGCCGACGGACGCCAAGTGATGACAAAAGCTCACATTGCTTTTGGCAATGTGAGCCAAAAATCAAATGTCATAAAATATTGTATATTTTTTCGGCACATAATCGTCATATGAAACTTTTCAGTGTACGAACTAAATACTTGACGTCAGCTCACAACATGAATATTTAATTACGGATAAAATCCATTGATACTTTTTTTCAAAGATGTCTTTGTTGTCTATCGTATCGTTTTAATTGACATGTTGAATTTCAAAAAAATCAATATGGCGGCTCAATATGGCTACAACCTTTAGTTACTCCATGTCAATTGAGGATTAGCAAAAGAAAAACGTGCTATCTAATAATTGCATTATAGTTTATTTCTATGCTTACAATGCAATTAATCTACCATTAGCAAGCAATAGGTATCAGTTAATTTAAACCTCTAAAATTAACAAGCAATAGGAATCAGTTAATCTAAACCCCTACAATTAACAAACAGTAGGTATCAGTTAATTTCTATGTTTACAATATCAAGCAATGGGTATGGATTTATTTCACGTCTTCATTTTACAATTTATTTTCTACATCATTAATAATAAACCTCGAAGAAATAAAAACAGCTCGAACACATGGGATAAGAAGGGCTATAGGACACCCTCCCTCTTTCATATTCGCTAGCCAATGGATATGAACCCCTCACCCCTCTCTTCACTTTTTGTGATGTTAGGTACAAATTCGTAATTCGCGTACACAGCCATAAGTAATTATAATACGATTTTCAGCCAATCGGCAAAAGTCATTAATTTCATCTCATGCCAAAATATGTACACAGTTAACTGAAAGCACTAAGCATATGACAAAAACATCTTGTGCATTTTTGGAAGTTCCTAATGGGATATTTTGCATTTTGGAAGTTCTTCATGTGATTTTTTGCATTTTTGGAAGAAACTCACAGGATGGTTTTGAAATTCTTCATAGGATTTTTTGGAAGTTCTTTATGGGATTTTCTGCATTTTTGGAAGTTCCTCATGGGATTGTGTGAATTTTGGAAGTTCCTTATGAGATTTTGTGCATTATTGGAAGTTCCTAGTGGGATTTTTTGCATTTATGGAAGTTCCTCGTGGGATTTTGTGCATTATTTGAAGTCAATCATGGGATTTTGTGCATTTTCAGAAGATCATCGTGGGATTTTGTGCATTTTCGGAAGATCCTCGTGGGATTTTGTGCATATTTGGAAGTTTCTCCTGGGATTTTGGGCATTTTTGGAAGTTCCTCGTTGGATATTGTGCATTTTTGGAAGTTTCTCTTGGGATTGTGTATATTTGAGAGTTCTTCGTGGGATAGTGTACATTTTGGAAATTCCTCCTGGAATTTTGTGCATTATTCGAAGTCAATCATGGGATTTTGTGCATTTTCGGAAGATCCTCGTGGGATTTTGTGCATATTTGGAAGTTTCTCTTGTGAATTTGTGCATTTGTGGAAGTTCCTCGTTGGATTTTGTCCATTTTTTTAAGTTCCTCATCGGATTTTGTGCATTTTTGGAAGTTCTTTGTGGGATTTTGCGCCTTTTTGGAAGTTCCTCATGGGATTTTGTGCATTTTTGGAAGATCCTGGTGGGGTTTTGTGCATAATTAGAAGTTCCTCATGGGATTTTGCTCACTTTTGGAAGTTCCTCATGGGATTTTGTGCATTTTTGGAAGTTCCTCATGTGATTTTGTGCAGTTTTGGAAGTTCATCGTGAGATTTTGTGCATTTTTGGAAGTTCCTTGTAGGATTGTGCATATTTAAGAGTTCCTCATGGGATTGTGTACATTTTGGAAGTTCCTCATGGGATTTTGTGCATTTTTGGAGATCCTCGTGGGATTTTGTGCACATTTTGGAAGTTCCTCATGGAATTTTGTGCATTTTTGGAAGTTCCGCATATCATTTTGTGCATTTTTGGAAGTTCCTCATGGGATTTTGTACATTTTTGGAATTTTCTCATGGCAAACCATACACGTGTCCATTTCATCCTTTCACTTTTTCTCTACAAAATACGTGTTTTTGCAAGATGCATACTGATTGATTGCAGCTATCGCTGGCTACAACCAGTTCAAAACGTCATCCTGTAATCACGAATATCCGGGTAACACGGCCAAGGTTGAGGCAGAGGAGACGGATCATAACATTTGTCTGGCGAAGATGTCCCTCATTAGGACTAAGCCAGATCATTTTTATGATATGATATGATTTTTCACATATATTTTATTTTAACAATTTCTACTGCAAGTAACCTTTAGCTAGGGTGAACTATTGATGATAGCACTATCTTGAGAACATTATGATTTTTTGCTTAAACATTCGTAGATAGAAATATATGAAAAAAATACCTAATTGTTATGCTTTTTTGATATACAAATGTAGTACATACAATAAAATGTGCAATTCTATTTATCTTGATTTTTTCTCTATTTGAAAATGCAGCTAAAAACTAGAACTGAGTGACCTCACTGAGTGATACCACCCGCTTGCAATACTATGATGTTCAAATTTTGGAATACAGGTATATTAGCAAGTTACCTATGAAAAAAGAACGGATATCGAGTAATGTCAAGGAGACAACATCCCATCTCCAAAATAAACTAACCAAGAACATACATCTAGGGGTCGCCACAAGGTCTTCAACAAAGTGGAATTGTTTAAAACCAATACGTTTCATCAGTATACATGAGGATTACAACATTTCCTAACTTTTGTACAAGAGGATATAGGTCACATCAAATGTTATTGATTCAAAATTAATTATTTATTCTTGAGTAGTTTTTATATTGCAAATATCCAGATGTGAAAAGGTCAATTAAAATCTTATTTCATTCAGGAATAGTTATGCATACATCACCTTCCAAATTTTTGACAAGAACCATATTCCTTCATGCACAACTGCAGGCAGTGTATTACAACTGTGTAAAGTTTCATTTAAGTTCAATGAGCCGTTTAGGAGGAGTTGTGCTTACAAGCCCATCTCTCCATACAGAACGTATTTCAGAGTATAAGTTAAATTATCCCCCCTTCCAAATTTTGGACAGCAACCATATTCCTTCATGCACATCTGCATGTACTGTATTACAACTGTGTAAAGTTTCATAAAAATCTTCAATCAGCTGTTTAGTAGGAGTTGCGCTTACAAGGTACAAGCCCTCCTTCTTTTCGTGAAAGTACAAGCTAAATTATCTTCCCTTCCAAATGTTGGACAGCGACCATATTTCTTCATGTACATCTGCAGGTAGTCTACTACAAATGTGTAAAGTTTCACAAAAATCCAATAAGCCGTTTAGGAGGAGTTTCGCTTACAAGGTACATGCCCCCCCTTTTCGTGAAAGTATAAGTTGAATTATCTCCCCTTTTAAATTTTGGACAGCAACCATATTCCTGCATGTACATCTGCAGGTAGTGTACTACAACTGTGTAAAGTTTCATAAAAATCTAATAAGTCGCTTTGCAGGAGTTGCGCTTACAAGGTACATGTCCCCCCCTTTTCGCGAAAGCATAAGCTAAATTACCTCGCCTTTTAAATTTTGGACAGCAACCATATTCCTGCATCCACATCTGCAGGTAGTGTACTACAACTGTGTAAAGTTTCATAACAATCCAATAAGTCGTTTAGGAGGAGTTGCGTTTACAAGGTACATGCCCCCCCCCCCTTTTCGTGAAAGTATAAGTTGAATTATCTCGCCTTTTAAATTTTGGACAGCAACCATATTTCTTCATGCACATCTGCAGGTAGTGTACTACCAATGTGTAAAGTTTCATAAAAATCCAATAAGCTGTTTAGGAGGAGTTGCGCTTACAAGGTGCATGGACGGAAGGACGGACGGACAGGGTGATTCCTATATACCCACAAACTTTGCTTGCGGGGGTATAATAAACAGTTATTCCACTCGGAAAATCAAGGGGCATATCTCCAAAACGGATAAAGTGGTAAAGTCAGAAATCAAATTTGACATTCCTATGATTACTGACCTAGTTTTTCCATTTAAAATGATTTGCTAAGGGGGAACACAAGATATTGAGCGGAAACCAAATGTGTGAGGGACGTACAGACATACGTACTGAAATTGGTAAAGCTAATTGTCTCCAGCTTCTGGGATGGGCATAATTACATACATCATCACCGATAAACTATGTTTTTGAAAGAACTAGTTAATTCACATTCTAAGTCCCAGTTAGTGTCCATAGCAACAACTGATGGAAACTCCAATCGGTATGATATTAACTTGAGCAAACATCGGCGCTGGTCACTATACTCAGTGGGTCAGTATAATAATATTATTATCAAACCTCTGTGGAGTTTCGTTAAGGAAAACTGACTTATCAAATATTAAAATGAATGTACCTTTTCCAAAGGAACATTTAGACCAAATAACATCAAATTGATCCAGATGTAGTGTTCATAGAAAGAAGATTGCCGCAGTGCTGCTGGATAGGGACCGGTTCGCACTCATTTAGGGTATATATGATCATTATTAAAGACCCTATTGTGATTATGAAATGTAGAATGACAAACAGAACGGTGTTCCTTTACTTTAATTTGTGTCTAAGTGAAAAAGTGGATAGTATCCCATGTTCATTTACATCCACATTCTTTCTTACCAGACATATATTACAACATATTCCTTTAAAGCATGCTTTGATTATAATATTGTAACCAAAAGGATCTCAGTTTTCGTATTTAATGCTATATTTGTGTTTTATATTGATCTTACTTACTTTCTATAAAGACATCGCCATGAAGCAAATATTTCGGTGTTGACAGGTCAAATCCATAAATACAGCGATAAGTAACATGTAAGTCTGCTTCAGACAGATTGCGGATGACAACACCAAACCCATCTTTATTATATGTTCCATGGTATTTCAGTTTGGGATCATTTGAAAATATTCTTACATCTATTATTTCCGTCTTAGATCCGACAAACCATCCTGCCGGCTCACTGCAGCAGTTATCAACGGGACAAAACAATATCAAATTCTGTCCATAAGCAGTTACCTTTTCTTTTACAACCCACTGAAGTTCACCTGAATAAAACAAAATAAATAACGATGCAATACAATTATTGAATGATTGATACTGATACTATTGGGTTTTGTCAAATCATGCAAGAAACATTATTCAACGAGACCGTAGGCCAAGAAGAAGGTTGCATTTCTTGGGTTGATATATCTTTTGATCATAGCAGTATAATATTGTGTGTAGAAGGTAACATACAGCTAAAGCACAATGTTCCCTGATATTTTCACCAGGGCAGTATTGCTTCAAATCATGACGTCATCGATGTGTTAAGATGGTGATTTCGTCATTTTATGTTTTTAAAGTTATGCTTTACAAATAAGAATATTGATTAATAGTATCATGATATCCCTTGCAGAAAATTAATTGCACCTACAAGATCATGCAATTCTGCTTTAAAGAATATTCATCATTATTATACTTGGTGTAAGTTTCTGCTGTGATATTTGGTACTGTAATATTTTGTCATATTACCTAGGTAATATTTTGGCATATTACCTGGACAATTAGACACTTAGTATAATAATGATATTAATGTGGTCTTGTCCAGGTAATATGCCAAAATATTACCCAGATCTGAGAGACATATTACCTGACCGAAGGTGGACAAGATCATATTATCATATAAATATTCGTGCAATAGCCCTATGATATTAACTGAAATTAAAAAATAAATAATTGTGTTATTGAAAAAACAAAATTTTCAAAATATTTCTGTTATACCTGCTATTTATCTCATTTTAGTTTACTATACCAGATTGAAAGAATAGATAATAATATAATCTACAACAAGGGCAACGCAAAGCGTGGCGTATCCCCTTGCCTAACAATTTGACCCTGTGACCTTGACATTTGACCTATGACCTTGAAAATCAATAGGGTTCCAGATTCTCTTAAGGACTAAGTATGTACCAAGCATGGTCAAAATCCATTGAAGGATGTTCATTCTAGAGTGTTCACAAGGATGTTACGGGAGGACAGAAGGACAGAAGGACGGAAGGACGACGGACGGACGGTAGCGTTACTATATCCCGTCGCAACTTCGTTGGCGAGGGGATAAAAAATCTTAATCAACACAACACACATGTATTTTGAACGATAAACGATCATGAAATGCATTTTAACTAATAATTATAAAGCTGTATTCCACTGGGTGTATGGACAATAACAGAGAAATGAAGCTGTATTAACCTGTGTGTATGCACAATAACAGACAAATGAAGCTGTATTACCCTGGGTGTATGAACAATAACAAAAAAATGAAGCTGTATTACCATGGGTGTATGGATAACAACAGAAAAATAAAGCTATATTACCCTGGGTGTCTGGTCAATAAAAGAAAAAATGAAGCTGTATTCCCCTGGGTGTATGGACAATAACAGACAAATGAAGTTGTATTACCCTGTGTGTATGGACAATAACAGACAAATGAAGCTGTATTACCCTGTGTGCATGGACAATAACAGAAAAATGAAGCTGTATTCCCATGGGTGTATGGACAATAACAGAAAAATGAAGATGTATGACCCTGGGTGTATGGACAATAACAGAAAACTGAAGCTGTATTACCCTGGGTGTATGGACAATAACAGAAAAATGAAACTGTATTCCCCTGGGTGTATGGACAATAACAGAAAAATGAAGCTGTATTTCCCTGGGTGTATGGACAATAACAGAAAAATGAAGCTGTATTTCCCTGGGTGTATGGACAATAACAGAAAAATGAAACTGTATTACCCTGGGTGTATGGACAATAACAGAAAAATGAAGCTGTATTACCCTGGGTGTATGGACAATAACAGAAAAATGAAGCTGTATTACCCTGGGTGTATGGACAATAACAGACAAATGAAGCTGTATTACCCTGGGTGTATGGACAATAACAGACAAATGAAACTGTATTCCCCTGGGTGTATGGACAATAACAGACAAATGAAACTGTATTACCCTGTGTGCATGGACAATAACAGAAAAATGAAGCTGTATTACCCTGGGTGTATGGACAATAACAGACAAATGAAACTGTATTCCCCTGGGTGTATGGACAATAACAGAAAAATGAAGCTGTATTTCCCTGGGTGTATGGACAATAACAGAAAAATGAAGCTGTATTTCCCTGGGTGTATGGACAATAACAGAAAAATGAAACTGTATTACCCTGGGTGTATGGACAATAAAAGACAAATGAAGCTGTATCACCCTGGGTGTATGGACAATAACAGAAAATTGAAGCTGTATTACCCTATGTGTATGGCCAATAACAGACATATGAAGCTGTATTACCCTGGGTGTATGGACAATAACAGACAAATGAAGCTGTATTCCCCTGGGTGTATGGACAATAACAGAAAAATGAAGCTGTATTTCCCTGGGTGTATGGACAATAACAGAAAAATGAAGCTGTATTTTCCTGGGTGTATGGACAATAACAGAAAAATGAAGCTGTATTCCCCTGTATGTATAGACAATAATAGAAAAATGAAGCTGTATTACTCTGGGTGTATGGACAATAACAGAAAAAATGAAGCTGTATTACCCTGGGTGTATGGACAATAACAGAAAAATGAAGCTGTATTCCCCTGTATGTATAGACAATAATAGAAAAATGAAGCTGTATTCCCTGGGTGTATGGACAATAACAGAAAAATAAAGCTGTATTACCCTGGGTGTATGGACAATAACAGAAAAATGAAGCTGTATGACCCTGGGTGCATAGACAAACAGAAAAATGAAGCTGTATGACCCTGGGTGTATGGAAAATAACACAAACATGGAGCTGAATTCCCCTGAGTGTAGAGACAATAACAGAACCAGAGGCTCCCAGGAGCCTGTAATCACTCACTTGGATCAAAGCTGCTTTCAATAACAATGCAACTGCACTGTGGCAGCCATCTTGATGGGAGAGCATGACTGCCGGACACAAATTTGGAAGAGGACCATCCAATGACTATTCCATCAAAGTTTGTTCTAATTGAGCTACTGGTTCCAGACAAGATGGTTTTTATGTGAATTTCCCATAGGGTCCTATGTTAAACTAAGTACAGCTGTGCAGCCATCTTGGTCAGAGGGAGGGACCACCGAACACAATTTTGAAAGAGGACCATCCAATGGCTATTTATTCAAAGTTTGGTTCCAATTGAGCAACTCAAAGGTTCCAGACAAGAAGATTTGTATGTGAATTTCCCATAGGGTCCTATGTTAAGCTAAGTTCGGCTGTGGGGGCCATCATGTTCGAAGGGCCGAACCCTCGGACACATTTTTGGAAGATAACCATCCAATGACTATTTCATCAAAATTTTGTTCTTATTGAGCAAATGGTTTCAGACAAGAAGATTTTTATGGGAATTTCCCATAGGGTCCTATGTTAAATTAAGTTCGGCTGTGGTGGCCATCTTGGTCGGAGGTATGAAATGCCGGACACAACTTGGGAAGGGGACAACCCAAAGATCATTTCAGCAAAGTTTGGTTGAGATTGGCTCAGTAGTTTCAGAGTAGAAGATTTTTTTTTAATTTCATCCCCCCTTTTTTCTATTTTTAGCTTGGCGGCCATCTTGGTTGGAAGTTGGGAACACCGGACACAATTTTGGAAGAGGCCATCCAAGGATCATTCCACCAAAGTTTGGTTGCAATTGGCCCAGTGGTTTCTGAGAAGATTTTTATGTGAATTTCCCATAGGATCCTATGTTAAGCTAAGTTCAGTTGTGGGGGCCATCTTGGTCAAAGTTCTGAAATGCCGGACACAATTCTGGAAGGGGACAACCCAAAGATCATTTCAGCAAAGTTTGGTTGAGATTGGCTCAGTAGTTTCAGAGGAGAAGATTTTTTTTAAATTCCATCCCCCCTTATATCTCTGTTTAATTTGACACGATTGTGTCATGTTTATTAATAAAATGTTGTAAATATTTAGTTTTTTGCTCGTCGACTTCGGCAGTTTTCACAGCCGTGTTGATAATGTCATCAATTCCTTTAACTATCCTGTCACTAGACACAGATGAAACTGTCAGGAACTTTTAAAAAAGTATATAATTTTCCGTAGCGCGCTTATTCATGTTTTTGCTCATTTTCAACGAACAACGTGTTCCCAAATTCACTTTCATTTTAGTTCTTAACTAAACCGCATTTATTTGTAATATTGACCGCGATTGGATGATTCATCCTAAACATCCAATCAGATCTCTTTTGACATCGATACTTAGAAAGGCAAACATTCGGTACCCCTCGCATGTATACACTTTCTCTTTCGAAAGGATAAAGAGAAGTAATTACTGGGAATTTCTCAAAGTCAAAAATGTATTGTTTATGTACACGATGTATTATCGTCAACAGCGTACAAGTACGCTCTGAATTTGGAAAGTTTGCTTACACAGCAATATGTATGCGTAAATGTACACTCTGATCTGATAATACATGCGTTTTTACTCGTTTTCATTGCATAGAAAACGCAAATACGCAGCTTATCTGGAGCTCTGAAGAATGGCCTGTGGGGGCCATGTTTGTTAACGGATCGGGACAAAATGAGCCATCTTTATAGAAGACATTCCATAAATGCTTTCTACCAGGCTTAGGCTCATTTGGCCAAGCGGTTTCAGAGAAGATTTAAAAAAATCGGCCAATCAGAAACAATAATTGCCTGTCTGGCGGCCATGTTTGTTACTGGATCGGGACAAAATGTGTAATTTTAGAGAGAAACTGCCATAGATGCTTCCTATCAAGTTTCAGTTAATTAGGCTTAGGGGTTTCAGAGGAGAAGATTAAAATGTGAAAAGTTAACGGACGACGGCAGACGGACGTCAAGTGATGACAAAAGCTCACCTTGACAAAAATTAAATGTCACAAAATATTGTATGTTTCTTCGGCACATAATCGTCATAAAAACTTCTTACATCATATGAAACTTTTCAGTGTACGAACTAAACACAACATGAATATTTAATTACGAATAAAATCCATTTATACTTTTTTCCAAAGATGTCTTTGTTGTCTATCGTATTGCTTTAATTGACATGTTGAATTTAAAAAAGGCAATATGGCGGCTCATCCGCGCTAGAACCTTTAGTTACTCCATGTCAGATGAGGATTAGCCAAAGAAAGACGTGCTAACTAATAATTGCATTATAGTTTATTTCTATGCTTACAATGCAATTAATTGACCATTAGCAAGCAATAGGTATCAGTTAATTTAAATCCCTACAATTAACAAGCAATAGGTATCAGTTAATTTCTATGTTTACAATATCAAGCAATAGGTATGGATTTATTTCACGTCTTCATTTTACAATTTATTTACTACACCATTAATAATAAACCTCGAAGAAATAAAAACAGCTCGAACACATGGGATAAGAAGGGCTATAGGACACCCTCCCTCTTTCATATTCGCTAGCCAATGGATACGAACCCCTCACTTCACTTTTTGTGATGTTAGCTACAAATTCGTAATTCGCATACACAGCCATAAGTAATTATAATACGATTTTCAGCCAATCGGCAAAAGTCATTAATTTCATCTCATGTCAAAATATGTACACAGTTAACTGAAAGCACTAAGCATATGACAACAACATCTTGTGCAGTTTTGGAAGTTCCTAATGGGATATTTTGCATTTTGGAAGTTCTTCATGTGATTTTTTGCATTTTTGGAAGAAACTCACAAGATGGTTTTGAAATTCTTCATAGGATTTTTTGGCAGTTCTTTATGGGATTTTCTGCATTTTTGGAAGTTCCTCGTGGGATTGTGTGAATTTTGGAAGTTCCTTATGAGATTTTGTGCATTATTGGAAGTTCCTAGTGGGATTTTTTGCATTTATGGAAGTTCCTCGTGGGATTTTGTGCATTATTTGAAGTCAATCATGGGATTTTGTGTATTTTCAGAAGATCATCGTGGGATTTTGTGTATTATTTTAAGTCAATCATGGAATTTTGTGCATTTTCGGAAGATCCTCGTGGGATTTTGTGCATATTTGGAAGTTTCTCCTGTGATTTTGGGCATTTTTGGAAGTTCCTCGTTGGATTTTGTGCATTTTTGGAAGTTTCTCTTGGGATTGTGTATATTTGAGAGTTCTTCGTGGGATTGTGTACATTTTGGAAATTCCTCCTGGAATTGTGTGCATTATTCGAAGTCAATCATGGGATTTTGTGCATTTTCGGAAGATCCTCGTGGGATTTTGTGCATATTTGGAAGTTTCTCTTGGGAATTTGTGCATTTGTGGAAGATCCTCGTTGGATTTTGTGCATATTTGGAAGTTTCTCCTGTGATTTTGGGCATTTTTGGAAGTTCCTCGTTGGATTTTGTGCATTTTTGGAAGTTTCTCTTGGGATTGTGTATATTTGAGAGTTCTTCGTGGGATTGTGTACATTTTGGAAATTCCTCCTGGAATTGTGTGCATTATTCGAAGTCAATCATGGGATTTTGTGCATTTTCGGAAGATCCTCGTGGGATTTTGTGCATATTTGGAAGTTTCTCTTGGGAATTTGTGCATTTGTGGAAGTTCCTCGTTGGATTTTGTGCATTTTTTTAAGTTCCTCATGGGATTTTGTGCATTTTTGGAAGTTCTTTGTGGGATTTTGCGCCTTTTTGGAAGTTCCTCATGGGATTTTGTGCATTTTTGGAAGGTCCTGGTGGGGTTTTGTGCATAATTAGAAGTTCCTCATGGGATTTTGCTCACTTTTGGAAGTTCCTCGTGGGATTTTGTGCATTTTTGGAAGTTCCTCATGTGATTTTGTGCAGATTTGGAAGTTCATCGTGAGATTTTGTGCATTTTTGGAAGTTCCTTGTAGGATTGTGCATATTTGAGAGTTCCTCATGGGATTGTGTACATTTTGGGAGTTCCTCATGGGATTTTGTGCATTTTTGGAGATCCTCGTGGGATTTTGTGCACATTTTGGAAGTTCCTCATGGGATTTTGTGCATTTTTGGAAGTTCCGCATATCATTTTGTGCATTTTTGGAAGTTCCTCATGGGATTTTGTACATTTTTGGAATTTTCTCATGGCAAACCATACACGTGTCCATTTCATCCTTTCACTTTTTCTCTACAAAATACGTGTTTTTGCAAGATGCATACTGATTGATTGCAGCTATCGTTGGCTACAACCAGTTCAAAACGTCATCCTGTAATCACGAATATCCGGGTAACACGGCCAAGGTTGAGGCGAAGGAGACGGATCATAACATTTGTCTGGCGAAGATGTCCCTCATTAGGACTAAGCCAGATCATTTTTATGATATGATATGATTTTTCACATATATTTTATTTTAGCAATTTCTACTGCAAGCAAGCTTTAGCTAGGGTGAACTATTGATGATAGCACTATCTTGAGGACATTATGATTTTTTTTTTTAAACATTCGTAGATAGAAATATATGAAAAAAATACCTAATTGTTATGCTTTTTTGATATACATGTAGTACATACAATAAAATGTGCAATTCTATTTATCTTGATTTTTTTCTCTATTTGAAAATGCAGCTAAAAACTAGAACTGAGTGACCTCACTGAGTGATACCACCCGCTTGCAATACTATGATGTTCAAATTTTGGAATACAGGTATATTAGCAAGTTACCTATGAAAAAAGAACGGATATGGAGTAATGTCAAGGAGACAACATCCCATCTCCAAAATAAACTAACCAAGAACATACATCTAGGGGTCGCCACAAGGTCTTCAACAAAGTGGGATTGTTTAAAACCAATACGGTTTCATCAGTATACATGAGGATTACAACATTTCCTAACTTTTGTACAAGAGGATATAGGTCACATCAAATGTTATTGATTCAAAATTAATTATTTATTCTTGAGTAGTTTTTATATTGCAAATATCCAGATGTGAAAAGGTCAATTAAAATCTTATTTCATTCAGGAATAGTTATGCATACATCACCTTCCAAATTTTTGACAAGAACCATATTCCTTCATGCACAACTGCAGGCAGTGTATTACAACTGTGCAAAGTTTCATTTAAATTCAATGAGCCGCTTAGGAGGAGTTGTGCTTACAAGCCCATCTCTCCATACAGAACGTATTTCAGAGTATAAGTTAAATTATCCCCCCTTCCAAATTTTGGACAGCAACCATATTCCTTCATGCACATCTGCAGGTAGTGTATTACAACTGTGTAAAGTTTCATAAAAATCTTCAATCAGCTGTTTAGTAGGAGTTGCGCTTACAAGGTACATGCCCTCCTTCTTTTCGTGAAAGTACAAGTTAAATTATCTCCCCTTCCAAATGTTGGACAGCGACCATATTTCTTCATGTACATCTGCAGGTAGTCTACTACAAATGTGTAAAGTTTCACAAAAATCCAATAACCGTTTAGGAGGAGTTGCGCTTACAAGGTACACGACCCCCCCTTTTCGTGAAAGTATAAGTTAAATTATCTCCCCTTCTAAATTTTAGACAGCAACGGTATTCCTCCATGCACATCTGCAGGTTGTGTACTACAACTGTGTAAAGTTTCATTTAAATTCAATGAGCCGTTTAGGAGGAGTTGTGCTTACAAGCCCATCTCTCCATACAGAACGTATTTCAGAGTATAAGTTAAATAACCCCCCCTTCCAAATTTTGTACAGCAACCATATTCCTTCATGCACATCTGCAGGTAGTGTATTACAACTGTGTAAAGTTTCATAAAAATCTTCAATCAGCTGTTTAGTAGGAGTTGCGCTTACAAGGTACATGCCCTCCTTCTTTTCGTGAAAGTACAAGCTAAATTATCTCCCCTTCAAAATTTTAGACAGCAACGGTATTCCTCCATGCACATCTGCAGGTTGTGTACTACAACTGTGTAAAGTTTCATTAAAATCCAATAAGCAGTTTAGTAGGAGTTTCGCTTACAAGGTACATGCCCCCCCTTTTCGTGAAAGTATAAGTTGAATTATCTCCCCTTTTAAATTTTGGACAGCAACCATATTCCTGCATGTACATCTGCAGATAGTGTACTACAACTGTGTAAAGTTTCATAAAAATCTAATAAGTCGCTTAGCAAGAGTTGCGCTTACAAGATACATGTACCCCCCCTTTTCGCGAAAGCATAAGCTAAATTACCTTGCCTTTTAAATTTTGGACAGCAACCATATTCCTGCATCCACATCTGCAGGTAGTGTACTACAACTGTGTAAAGTTTCATAAAAATCCAATAAGTCGTTTAGGAGGAGTTGCGTTTACAAGGTACATGCCCCCCCTTTTCGTAAAAGTATAAGTTGAATTATCTCGCCTTTTAAATTTTGGACAGCAACCATATTTCTTCATGCACATCTGCAGGTAGTGTTCTACCAATGTGTAAAGTTTCATAAAAATCCAATAAGCTGTTTAGGAGGAGTTGCGCTTACAAGGTGCATGGACGGACGGACAGACAGACAGGGTGATTCCTATATACCAACAAACTTTGCTTGCGGGGGTATAATAAACAGTTATTCCACTCGGAAAATCAAGGGGCATATCTCCAAAACGGATAAAGTGGTAAAGTCAGAAATCGAATTTGACATTCCTATGATTACTGACCTAGTTTTTACATTTCAAATGATTTGCTAAGGGGGAACTCAAGATATTGAACGGAAACCAAATGTGTGAGGGACGTACAGACATACGTACTGAAATTGGTAAAGCTAATTGTCTCCAGCTTCTGGGATGGGCATAATTACATACATCATCACCGATAAACTATGTTTTTGAAAGAACTAGTTAATTCACATTCTAAGTTCCAGTTAGTGTCCATAGCAACAACTGGTGGAAACTCCAATCGGTATGATATTAACTTGAGCAAACATCGGCGCTGGTCACTATACTCAGTGGGTCAGTATAATAATATTATTATCAAACCTCTGTGGAGTTTCGTTAAGGAAAACTGACTTATCAAATATTAAAATGAATGTACCTTTTCCAAAGGAACATTTAGACCAAATAACATCAAATTGATCCAGATGTAGTGTTAATAGAAAGAAGATTGCCGCAGTGCTGCTGGATAGGGACCGGTTCGCACTCATTTAGGGTATATATGATCATTATTAAAGACCCTATTGTGATTATGAAATGTATAATGACAAGCAGAACGCTGTTCCTTTACTTTAATTTGAGTCTAAGTGAAAAAGTGGATAGTATCCCATGTTCATTTACATCCACATTCTTTCTTACCAGACATATATTACAAAATATTCCTTTAAAGCATGCTTTGATTATAATATTGTAACCAAAAGGATCTCAGTTTTCTTATTTAATGCTATATTTGTGTTTTATATTGATCTTACTTACTTTCTCTAAAGACATCGCCATAAAGCAAATATTTCGGGGTTGAAAGGTCAAATCCATAAACACAGCGATAAGTAACATCTAAGTCTGCTTCAGACAGATTGCGGATGACAACACCAAACCCATCTTTATTATATGTTCCATGGTATTTCACTTTGGGATCATTTGAAAATGTTCTTACATCTATTATTTTCGTCTTAGATCCGACAAACCATCCTGCTGGCTCACTGCAGCAGTTATCAACGGGACAAAACAATATCAAATTCTGTCCATAAGCAGTTACCTTTTCTTTTACAACCCACTGAAGTTGACCTGAATAAAACAAAATAAATAACGATGCAATACAATTATTGAATGATTGATACTGATACTATTGGGCTTTGTCAAATCATGCAATAAACATTATTCAACGAGACCGTAGGCCAAGAAGAAGGTTGCATTTCTTGGATTGATATATCTTTTGATTATAGCAGTATAACATTTTGTATAGAAGGTAACATAAAGCTAAAGCACAATGTTCTCTGATATTTTCACCAGGGCAATATCGCTTCAAATCATGACGTCATCGATGTGTTAAGACGGTGATTTCGTCATTTTATGTTTTTTAAAGTTATGCTTTACAAATAAGAATATTGATTAATAGTATCATGATATCCCTTGCAGAAAATTAATTGCACCTACAAGATCATGCAATTCTGCTTTAATGAATAATCATCATTATTATACTTTGTGTAAGTTTCTGCAGTGATATTTGGTACTGTAATCTTTTGTCATATTACCTTGGTAATATTTTGGCATATTATCTGGACAATTAGACACTCAGTATAATAATGATATTAATGTGGTCTTGTCCAGGTAATATGCCAAAATATTACCCAGGTCTGAGAGACATTGTCCTCTCCTTCGGTCGGGTAATATGTCTCTCAGATCTGGGTAATATTTTGGCATATTACCTGGACAAGACCACATTATTATATAAATATTCGTGCAATAGCCCTATGATATTAACTGAAATTAAAAAATAAACAATTGTGTTATTGAAAAAACATAAAATTTTCAAAATATTTCTGCTATACCTCCTATTTATCTCATTTTAGTTTACTATACCAGATTGAAAGAATAGATAATAATAAAATCTACAAAAAATCTTAATCAACACAACACACATGTATTTTGAACGATAAACGATCATGAAATGCATTTTAGCTAACAATTATAAAGCTATATTCCACTGGATGTATGGACAATAACAGACAAATGAAGCTGTATTAACCTGTGTGCATGGACAATAGCAGAAAAATGAAGCTGTATTACCCTGGGTGTATGCACAATAACAGAAAAATGAAGCTGTATTACCCTGGGTGTATGGACAACAACAGAAAAATAAAGCTATATTACCCTGGGTGTATGATCAATGAAATAAAAAATGAAACTATATTCCCCTGGGTGTATGGACAATAACAGAAAAATGAACCTGTATTACCCTGTGTGCATGGACAATAACAGAAAAATGAAGCTGTATTACCCTGGGTGTATGGACTATAACAGAAAAATGAAGCTGTATTACCCTGGGTGTATGGACAATAACAGAAAAATGGAGCTGTATTACCCTGGGTGTATGGACAATAACAGAAACATGGAGCTGTATTACCCTGTGTGTATGGACAATAACAGAAAAATGAAGCTGTATTCCCCTGGGTGTATGGACAATAACAGAAAAAGGAAGCTGTATTTCCCTGGGTGTATGGACAATAACAGAAAAATGAAGCTGTATTACCCTGGGTGTATGGACAATAAAAGTAAAATGAAGCTGTATTACCCTGTGTGTATGGCCAATAACAGACAAATGAAGTTGTATTCCCCTGGGTGTATGGACAATAACAGACAAATGAAGTTGTATTCCCCTGGGTGTATAGACAGTAACAGACAAATGAAGCTGTATTCCCCTGGGTGTATAGAAAATAACAGACAAATGAAGCTGTATTCCCCTGGGTGCATACACAATAACAGGCAAATGAAGTTGTATTCCCCTGGGTGTATAGACAATTACAAACAAATGAAGTTGTATTCCCCTGGGTGTATAGACAATAACAGACAATTGAAGCTGTATTCCCCTGGGTGTATAGACAATACCAGACAATTGAAGCTGTATTCCCCTGGGTGTATAAACAATAACAGACAAATGAAGCTGTATTCCCCTGGGTGTAGAGACAATAACACACAAATGAAGCTGTATTCCCCTGGGTGTATAGACAATAACAGGCAAATGAAGTTGTATTCCCCTGGGTGTATAGACAATTACAAACAAATGAAGCTGTATTCCCCTGGGTGTATAGACAATAACAGACAATTGAAGCTGTATTCCCCTGGGTGTATAGACAATAACAGACAATTGAAGCTGTATTCCCCTGGGTGTATAAACAATAACAGACAAATGAAGCTGTATTACCCTGAGTGTATGGTAAATAACAAACAAATGGAGCTGTATTCCCCTTGGTGTATGGACAATAACATACACATGAAGCTGTATTCCTCTGGGTGTATAGACAATAACAGACAAATGAAGCTGTATTCCCCTGGGTCTATAGACAATAACAGACAATTGAAGCTGTATTCCCCTGGGTGTATAAACAATAACAGACAAATGAAGCTGTACTACCCTGAGTGTATGGACAATAACAAACAAATGGAGCTGTATTCCTCTGGGTGTATAGACAATAACAGACACATGAAGCTGTATTCTTCTGGGTGTATAGACCATAACAGACAAATGAAGCTGTATTCCCCTGGGTGCATAGACAATAACAGACAAATGAAGCTGTATTCCCCTGGTTGTATGGACAATAACAGACAAATGGAGCTGTATTCCCCTGGGTGTATGGACAATAACAGACAAATGAAGCTGTATTCCCCTGGGTGTATGGACAATAACAGACAAATGGAGCTGTATTCCCCTGGGTGTATGGACAATAACAGACAAATGAAGCTGTATTCCCCTGGGTGTATGGACAATAACAAACAAATGAAGCTGTATTCCCCTGGGTGCATAGTCAATAACAGAAAAATGGAGCTGTATTCCCCTGGGTTGTATGGACAATAAAAGACAAATGAAGCTGTATTCCCCTGGGTGCATAGAAAATAACAGACAAATGAAGCTGTATTCCCCTGAGTGTATGGCAAATAACAAACAATTGGAGCTGTATTCCCTGCCGGGCCTGGGTGCATGGACAATAACAGACAAATGAAGCTGTATTCCCCTGGGTGTATGGACAATAACTGACAAATGAAGCTGTATTCCCCTGGGTGTATAGAAAATAACAAACAAATGGAGCTGTATTCACTTGTGGCTATGGAAAATAAAAAACAAATGAAGCTGTATTACCCTGGGTGTATTGAAAATAACAGACAAATGGAGCTGTATTCCACTGGGTGTATAAACAATAACAGACAAATGAAGCTGTATTCCCCTGGGTGTAGAGACAATAACACACAAATGAAGCTGTATTCCCCTGGGTGTATAGACAATAACAGGCAAATGAAGTTGTATTCCCCTGGGTGTATAGACAATTACAAACAAATGAAGCTGTATTCCCCTGGGTGTATAGACAATAACAGACAATTGAAGCTGTATTCCCCTGGGTGTATAAACAATAACAGACAAATGAAGCTGTATTACCCTGAGTGTATGGTAAATAACAAACAAATGGAGCTGTATTCCCCTTGGTGTATGGACAATAACATACACATGAAGCTGTATTCCTCTTGGTGTATAGACAATAACAGACAAATGAAGCTGTATTCCCCTGGGTCTATAGACAATAACAGACAATTGAAGCTGTATTCCCCTGGGTGTATAAACAATAACAGACAAATGAAGCTGTACTACCCTGAGTGTATGGACAATAACAAACAAATGGAGCTGTATTCCTCTGGGTGTATAGACAATAACAGACACATGAAGCTGTATTCCTCTGGGTGTATAGACCATAACAGACAAATGAAGCTGTATTCCCCTGGGTGCATAGACAATAACAGACAAATGAAGCTGTATTCCCCTGGGTGTATGGACAATAACAGACAAATGGAGCTGTATTCCCCTGGGTGTATGGACAATAACAGACAAATGAAGCTGTATTCCCCTGGGTGTATGGACAATAACAGACAAATGGAGCTGTATTCCCCTGGGTGTATGGACAATAACAGACAAATGAAGCTGTATTCCCCTGGGTGTATGGACAATAACAAACAAATGAAGCTGTATTCCCCTGGGTGCATAGTCAATAACAGAAAAATGGAGCTGTATTCCCCTGGGTTGTATGGACAATAAAAGACAAATGAAGCTGTATTCCCCTGGGTGCATAGAAAATAACAGACAAATGAAGCTGTATTCCCCTGAGTGTATGGCAAATAACAAACAATTGGAGCTGTATTCCCTGCCGGGCCTGGGTGCATGGACAATAACAGACAAATGAAGCTGTATTCCCCTGGGTGTATGGACAATAACTGACAAATGGAGCTGTATTACCCTGGGTGTATTGAAAATAACAGACAAATGGAGCTGTATTCCACTGGGTGTATAGACAATAACAGACAAATGAAGTTGTATTCTCCTGGGTGTATAGACAATAACAAACAAATGAAGCTGTGTTCGATTGGGTGTATGGCAAATATCAAACAAATGATGCTTTATCCCCCTGTATGCATGAAAAATGATACATAAGAAATTAGTAGTTGCACATGTAACTAATTATTGTGGAAATACCTTCTGCTCCATGACAAAAGAACAGTAAATACCAAATGGGCCACCATCGACAAGACTTCTCCAACATGTCTTTCTCTTTCAGTCAGTCATTCAGTTTTCTCTGAAATGATAAATATGACCTGTAAATATTATAAAGCCAATTGATGTTTTATTTAATTGTATTGGAGGAGTGACAATTTTAATTTAATTGTATTGGGGGAGTGACAATATATATTTAATTGTATTGGAGGAGTGACCATTTTTATTGTATTGGAGGAGTGACAATATATATTTAATTGTATTGGAGGAGTGACAATTTTTATTTAATTGTATTGGAGGAGTGACAATTTTAATTTAATTGTATTGGAGGAGTGACAATATATATTTAATTGTATTGGAGGAGTGACCATTTTTATTGTATTGGAGGAGTGACAATATATATTTAATTGTATTGGAGGAGTGACCATTTTTATTGTATTGGAGGAGTGACAATATATATTTAATTGTATTGGAGGAGTGACCATTTTTATTTAATTGTATTGGAGGAGTGACAATTGTTATTTAATGGTATTGGAGCAGTGCACAGGGCTTGAAAATAGTACTAGCCCGAAGCCCGGGGCTATCATTTTTTACAGTAGGACTACCAAGTTTCGTCACAAGAAAAGCCCAACGGACTAGCCCATATAAAATCTACCCTGTCCCCATGATCAATTGTATGTACATTTATGAAATAATGACAATTATGTGTAAATTGAAATTGCCCATGATCAACATAACTCATTATAACAATAACCAATCAAAATTGTTTCCTGCTATGTTCAGACGTTTTTATTTTTGGAACAATTCATTATCTCAGCCAAGGGATATCGCTATTGATCTATTATGCTATGCCCAGTCCGGTTTCTGATAATTCGATCTCTTAGAGACCCTGTAGTGTACTCTATATTTCTATAAGGTAACAGTTCCCCAATGTGAACACAGAAGTTTTCTCAAGGTTTGGGCTAGTACTTGAATCTGTTGGGCTAGCAATAAATCATCTCTAAATAGCCCAAGGCTAGTTAGGTGTAAAAGAAGATTTCAACCCCAGAGTGACAATATATGCTTAAATAAGTTTGTCTCCTGCTAGTTTATATTTAAAAAGGAGATAATATTCATCCTGGTGTTCCCAGAAGTACAACAACTTTTTTGTCATAAAGTATATGAACACGGTTTATTTATTTTTTTTTTTATTATTACAATGTACTTTACATATTGCTTATCTGTGAAATTTTAATCTACACAGATCAACATATGGGGTCTGTGAATTTTGAGAAATTTGAGATCAAAGTTGAAAATCAGCAGCTGGCTGACTGAAAATGTAGGTTTCAAGTCAAGATTGTGCTTTTATCTAATATTTTAATAAACAGATTTGTATATCATCTGATAGAATATCTAAACGGCTTTTGACCGTGGTCTTTGAATTTTGAGACATTTGAGATCAAAGTAGAAATGTTGTCCATTACCCGTTCTCATTTTTGACACTTCCGGTTTCATTAAAAGATAGATCGTAACAATAGCTTTTAGAATCCGTTTAGATTTTTATCCTAGGTTGAGTACTTTTCAAGATATGACCTTTCAAGTACCCATTTTGGGCTTCTGTGTTTTCAGACTTCCGAGTTTTAGACCGTCCCGAAATTCAAAATGTATAATTAAGTGTAATACACTCATGATAGCAATAATATTTAACTACACATACCTGTAAAATTAAGTGTAATACACTGATAACAATAATATTTAACTACAATTACCTGTATAATTAAGTGTAATACACTGATAGCAATAATATTTAACTACAACTACCTGTATAATTAAGTGTAATACACTCATGATCGCAATAATATTTAACTACACCTACCTGTATAATTAAGTGTAATACACTCATGATAGCAATAATATTTAACTACACCTACCTGTATAATTAAGTGCAATACACTGATAGCAATAATGTTTAACTACAATTACCTGTATAATTAAGTGTAATACACTGATAACAATAATATTTAACTACAATTACCTGTATAATTAAGTGTAATACACTGATAGCAATAATATTTAACTACACATACCTGTATAATTAAGTGTAATACACTGATAGCAATAACATTTAACTACAACTACCTGTATAATTAAGTGTAATACACTCATGATAGCAATAATATTTAACTAAAACTACCTGTATAATTAAGTGTAATACACTGATAGCAATAATATTTAACTACACCTACCTGTATAATTAAGTGTAATACACTCTTGATAGCAATAATATTTAACTAAAACTACCTGTATAATTAAGTGTAATACACTGATAGCAATAATATTTAACTACATCTACCTATATAATTAAGTGTAATACACTGATAGCAATAATATTTAACTACAAATACCTGTATAATTAAGTGTAATACACTCTTGATAGCAATAATATTTAACTACACCTACCTGTATAATTAAGTGTAATACACTGATAGCAATAATATTTAACTACAACTACCTGTATAATTAAGTGTAATACACTCATGATAGCAATAATATTTAACTAAAACTACCTGTATAATTAAGTGCAATACACTGATAGCAATAATATTTAACTACACCTACCTGTATAATTAAGTGTAATACACTCATGATAGCAATAATATTTAACTAAAACTACCTGTATAATTAAGTGTAATACACTGATAGCAATAATATTTAACTACACCTACCTGTATAATTAAGTGTAATACACTGATAGCAATAATATTTAACTACAAATACCTGTATAATTAAGTGTAATACACTCTTGATAGCAATAATATTTAACTACACCTACCTGTATAATTAAGTGTAATACACTGATAGCAATAATATTTAACTACAATTACCTGTATAATTAAGTGTAATACACTGATAGCAATAATGTTTAACTACAACTACCTGTATAATTAAGTGTAATACACTGATAACAATAATATTTAACTACAATTACCTGTGTAATTAAGTGTAATACACTGATAGCAATAATATTTAACTACAATTACCTGTATAATTAAGTGTAATACACTGATAGCAATAATATTTAACTACACCTACCTGTATAACTAAGTGTAATACACTCATGATAGCAATAATATTTAACTACACCTACCTGTATAATTAAGTGTAATACACTCATGATAGCAATAATATTTAACTACACCTACCTGTATAATTAAGTGTTATACACTCATGATAGCAATAATATTTAACTACACCTACCTGTATAATTAAGTGTAATACACTGATAGCAATAATATTTAACTACAACTACCTGTATAATTCAGTGCAATACACTGATAGCAATAATATTTAACTACAATTACCTGTATAATTAAGTGTAATACACTGATAGCAATAATATTTAACTACAACTACCTGTATAAATAAGTGCAATACACTGATAGCAATAATATTTAACTACACCTACCTGTATAATTAAGTGCAATACACTGATAGCAATAATATTTAACTACAATTACCTGTATAATTAAGTGTAATACACTGATAGCAATAATATTTAGCTACAACTACCTGTATAATTAAGTGTAATACACTGATAGCAATAATATTTAACGGTTTAAAGGTATAATCGTCATTTAACTTCAAACACATTATTGATGTGTTTTCTCATTTGATTTGAAGACAATAATTTGTGACTTTTGATGGTTTACTTCAAGTTTCCATTATTTACAAATTCACTTAAAGTGTTTCAAGACCTTTTTCAGAATTTTACAATAACGTGCTGACATATGCACACGTGTAGGTGTCAAACCAGTAATTCAACCAATCAGTGCTAAGAACATATACAAAAGTAGTCCCTTTTAAAGAAAAAAGTTCCTTTCACTTTGTTGTATTGTGACAAATATTGAATGGAATGGAATAATTAAATTGATAATTGAAGTTAAATGTATAAGGATTATTTTGAACATCCAGCTTACTTAAACAGTGGAAAAAATTATGTGGAAGCATATATTTATTGAGTTTTGGGGGAAATTATAGTTTTGTACCATAAGAAATTCCAAAACTTGAATATCAATAAATCATATTTTTGGATATTTGATGGAATTAGAAGGAATTTCAACTGTAGATCTATATACAAAAACTTATTTTATGCCTTGAACAAAATTAACAAAATAAAAAATAATGTGAACTCATTTTATGGGACGAAAAAAGGGGGGGGGGCTAAATGCAAACATTTCATAGTATTTAGCTATTAAATATATACAACTGAGGCATATATATGTGTAAAAATTGCTTATTATGTTAGAAATTAGCTTAATAACTGTAATATATAAGAGAATAGGTAAGTTTTGGTATATTACACAGTCTGAACTCAACAGCTGTAAATGGAGATGTTTTCATTAAAAATCTTCAAGGGGGTACCTTTGCATTTGAACACTTATACTTGCAAATATTAGACAGCCACATATGAGGCTTTTTGTGGTTGATATTGTCTAAGGAATAGAAATAAGGCCAATAAAGGGTTAGAGAAGCAAGTTTTGTTGCTCTTTAGGTGTCAAACCAGTAATTCAACCAATCAGTGCTAAGAACATATACAAAAGTAGTCCCTTATAAAGAACAAAGTTCCTTTCACTTTGTTGTATTGTGACAAATACTGAATGGAATGGAATAATTAAATTGATAATTGAAGTTAAATGTATAAGGATTATATTGAGCTCAAATGTGATTGATTTAGTTGTATTTTAATATGGATATGGAGGATTTGATGCATGACCTATAAATAGGGAATTTCTGGGGGATGACAGAGCTATTTTTAGAGTAGGTATTTTCCATAGCCTGGCATTTCACTGCAAGACTTTAAACATGGCCTGATATTTTGACAGAACGTAGAGGAATCATGGTCGTTTCAGAAAATGAATGGTCTTCGAAAGGTTAAACTTAAGATAAAATGGCCAGGTAGGCTCAAAAAAACACAAATTTAGTAGAAAACCTAAAAGAAATTAATCATAGGTTTCACACCTAAAGTTAAAAAACATCAAATTGAACTTTTGTTGCTATCATGTTCAAATTAGCCTAATATTGTCACAACAGACACAGAGTGGCATTTTTCATACAAAAATGTTACAAAATGCATTGTGGTGTCAGATTACATGGTCGAAATGCATGTTATGCAATATTTTGGAATATTGCTCCCAAACACTGGATATACATGGACAGAGGGTATTGCAATTCATTTTATTTTTATTTATGACTTTATAATTATTGGAAATATGTTATTGAATTTTTTTTTTGCAGTAGAAGGGCATATAATATTGAAAATATGGTTGATATTAAGAATTTAAAAAATTTCATCATGCAGCAGTTTGTTGACTTCAAATGTAGAATATGGTGATATCATGATTGGATTTTTTTCAATCCTACAAATTTTTCCTGGTAAATTTTGATAGTTTCAGTTAGAATACATGTACAATGTACTTATAAAATAATATAAGGCTATAGAAGGCAGTTTTAATTGAAAATTATGCAGTAAAAACCTGGTAATTTAAATGATCCCAGAAAAATTATTTTGACTGCTTTGCATTTTCTGTAAATTTTTCAAATTGTCAATTTGGATTTCATGTTTTAGAGTATTATTTGGCTGTAACAGTACATTTGAACATCCAGCTTACTTAAACAGTGGGGAAAATGATGTGGAAGCATATATTTATTGAGTTTTGGGGGAAATTATAGTTTTGTACCATAAGAAATTCCTAAACTTAAATATCAATAAATCATATTTTTGGATATTTGATGGAATTAGAAGGAATTTCAACTGTAGATTTATATACAAAAACTTATTTTATGCCTTAAACAAAATTAACAAAATAAAGAATAATGTGAACTCATTTTATGGGACGAAAAAAAAAACGGGGGGGGGGGGGGGGGGGGGGCTAAATGCAAACATTTCATAGTATTTAGCTATTAAATATATACAACTGAGGCATATATATGTGTAAAAATTGCTTATTATGTTAGAAATTAGCTTAATAGCTGTAATATATAAGAGAATAGGTAAGTTTTGGTATATTACACAGTCTGAACTCAACAGCTGTAAATGGAGATGTTTTCATTAAAAATCTTCAAGGGGGGTACCTTTGCATTTGAACACTTATACTTGCAAATATTAGACAGCCACATATGAGGTTTTTTGTGGTTGATATTGTCTAAGGAATAGAAATAAGGCCAATAAAGGGTTAGAGAAGCAAGTTGTGTTGCTCTTTAGGTGTCAAACCAGTAATTCAACCAATCAGTGCTAAGAACATATACAAAAGTAGTCTCTTTTAAAGAAAAAAGTTCCTTTCACTTTGTTGTATTGTGACATACTGAATGGAATGGAATAATTAAATTGATAATTGAGGTTAAATGTATAAGGATTATTTTGATTTAGTAGTATTTTAATATGGATATGGAGGATTTGATGCATGACCTATAAATAGGGAATTTCTGGGGGATGATAGAGCTATTTTTAGAGTAGGTATTTTCCATAGCCTGGCATTTCACTGCAAGACTTTAAACATGGCCTGATATTTTGAAAGAATGTAGAGGAATCATGGACGTTTCAGAAAATATATGGTCTTCGAAAGGTTAAACTTAAGATAAAATGGCCAGGTAGGCTCGAAAAAACACAAATTTAGTAGAAAACCTTAAAGAAATTAATTATAGGTTTCACAACTAAAGTGCATCATCACTTCGTGTTGCATTCTATTTTTATTGTAAACACTAAAACAGGAAGTAAAACTACAAATTTGTACAAATTATGTGATCTATTTTTATTACTTCTCTCATCTGTGCATAAAAATAAGCGTTATCAAAATAATAACATAACGTTCAGTATCCTTTTACATTAAAGGAAAGTTAAATTTGCAAAAAGGTAATCTCATTAGCAAAAACAGAATGTTATTTGATTCTTGAAATTGGTGGGTTTTTTTTAAATATTTTTACTTCTACTTCTACCAATGTGCGGCCACCATCAATCACTGATGATACTGCCACTTTGGTGCGCATGCCAATTTTAAACTTAATTCTTAAAACTTAAAGGGGCATTAGCTACGATTTTCACCAAAACAATTATAGCTTTAAAATGATGAAATAAAGGTAAATATTTCACAGCTTATCGTACCACTTTTCGCCTTTTGAGAACGAAATTACAATCGATTTATTATTTCCTTGCAAGCAAATAATTTGACCTCGCTTTCTCTGTATGCAACTGACCTTACTAGTGACAGGTAAATACAAATAATTTGTATTTTGTCGCTTATTAACTGCAAACTTACATGGTTCTTTGTCCGTAATTAACGCCAGCTAAAAGCAGATTCACAAAAAATAAGAAATAAGTGCATTGTTGTACTGATTTAATGACGATTCGGCAAACTCCGTAAACAATGCCGATAATTAATTAGATGGCGTCCTTTTCTTGATCGATCTCAAAACACGAGCAGTTGCACCTTTTTCCCCCGATGCGCGTACATTTCATAACATTCAAAGTTACAGAAACACGTTTTATCAAGGCATCAATCATATCTGATAGTTTTTATGGGTAACAAAAATTTACGATTTTGGCAGATAATGCCACTTTAACAATAAAGTGCTGTACAAAATAAATGTGCAAGTAAAAACAAATTGATTAATTTAATCAAGTAAGTGAGTTTTGAAGGATTCAATACTCTTGGCAGTGGCAGTGTCAGTGGGCAGAGCGTTCCAATCCCTGATGGTTCTTGGGTAGAATGACTCCTTCCTGATAATGGTGTTACATGATGGTATCTGAAAGGAGTGTTGGCCCATGTTTCGACTCATTCGCTATGGTTGTACGAGTCTGTCAGTGGCATCAATTTTAACTAGACCATTTACGATCTTGTACTTTAAGACTAGTCTAGCCCTCTGCCTTCTTTCCTCCAATGTAGGCCATTTTAATTCTTCTAGCATGCTAGTGACTGATGAAGTGTTGTGGTACCTGTTCACTGCATACCTTGCTGCCCTACGCTGGGCCATTTCGATACAGTTTTTGTCCTCTTTAAGGTATGGATCCCAGGTAGTGCATGCATATTCCAATGTTGGTGTAACCGATGACTTGTAAGCCTTCTTTTTTAATATGAAGGGGTGAAATCCGGATGTATCACTTTATTAATAAACTAGAGGCTAAGCCCTCTGAGCCTGTATCTCTCACCTGGCACAAGAATGATACTGACGCAAATTTCAAAGTGAGATAATCATTACCTTAATTGTTTTCTATATTTATGCATAAGGTAATGTTAAGTGAGAGCAGCTCTCATTTTTGTAAATGTTCACATCATGCATTAGCTGTGTGCAAAGTTCCACTGAAATCAGATTAACCATTTTGGAATAATAGGGGTTTAGAGGTCAAGTGATAATATGGCTAGAAAATATGCTCAAGTCCAATTTTCTGCCCTTTATGCAAACCTTCATATTGTGCAGTTTTTCATTCAAATGCAATGATCAATTTAGGAGGAGTTGCACTTTACAAGGGAGATGGACAGTCTGATACGACAGACAGACAGACATGGTGATCTCAATTGGTGTGGGAGGAGGTAAAATTAATAAATAAAAAAAAAATTCAAGTTCTGTTAATGTTTTTCCTTTGTTTTTTTTTAACTAAACATTGTCATTTAATGAAAATTATTTTTGTATATCTTACTCAAATGTTAGAAGTTTTAAAATGTGCTGATTTCTGTTTTGCCATTCTATCATTTTTGGTATGCTCATGAAGAGAAAATGTGATGCAAATCACAAGACTGTGAAAATGAGGTCAAGGTCAAGCTATACCTGCCAGATTGACATGTACACCTTACAATATTTTTACAGACCAAATATAGTTGACCTATGACTTGCAGTAATTGAAGAACTGACAATGATAAAAATGTGACACCTGCCAGACTGACATCTACACCTTACAATGTAATTATAGACCAAATATAGTTGACCTGTCTCTTATAGTAATTGAGAAACAAATTTGCTCATGAAAATGTGATGCAAGTCACTGGACGTGAAAATGAGGTCAAGGTCAAGTGACGCCTGGCAGACGGACATGTACACCTTACAATGTATGTATAGAACAAATATAGATGATATATCTCTAACAGTAATTGAGAAACAGACCTGCTCATGAAAATGTGATGCAAATTTGACGAAGTCATTGAAGCGTAACAAGAATTGCTCTCGGCAGTCATATGTGTTGGCCAAACGGAACGAAACGAAGAAACTTTATAGAGGACCTTACATAGATGCTTCCTGTAAAGTTTGGCACCATTTGGCCAAGCAGTTTCAGAGGAGAAGATTTTTTTAACATTAGCCATTCAGAAAAAAGAATTGTTCTTGGTGGCCATGTTTGTTGGCCGAATGGAACCAAATGAAAAGGCTTTATAGAGGATCTTACATAGATGCTTCCTGCCAAGTTTTGTTTAATTTGGCCAAGGAGTTTCAGAGGAGAAGATTTTTTTTAACATTAGCCAATCAGAAACAAGAATTGTTCTTAGCAGCCATATTTGTTGGCCAAACGGAACGAAACGAAGAAATTTATAGAGGACCTTACATAGATTCTTCCTGCCAAGTTCGGCTCCATTTGGCCAAGCAGTTTCAGAGGAGTAGATTATTTTAACAGTAGCCAATCAGAAACAAGAATTGTCCTTGTCAGCCATATTTGTTGGAGGAACAGGACGAAATGACGTAACTCTGCCAAGTTTGGTTCCATTTGGCCCAGTTGTTTCAGAGGAGAAGATTAAAATGTGAAAAAAGTTAACGGACGGACGACGGACGTCAGGTGATGGAAATACCTCACATGGTCATTTGGGTCAGGTGAGCTAAAAAACATGCAACAAAATAACAACACATCCTCTGTTGTACCTCAGAATATCCATTCCCAAATACGCTAAATCGCCTCCCTTTTAAGCCAGACAAAAAGACTAGACGATACTGGTTCCTTATGATTCATCAGGGGAAATAGATAGAGGAGTCTAACTTGTAATCGATAGACACTGATATGATGGCCACGTTCGATTATCTCCCTTGCTTGGAAATCTTATCACTTGAGTTGCTGGGTATTGGGACACAAACTCACACCAGTGGTGTTAGGGTGGTGGTCAAGTCCACGACCTTAATGGATCGGCTACCCATGAACCAGGAGAGGCAATTCTTGAGACCCACATTTGTATAAATATCAACCATTATACTATATGATGCTTCGTGTCAAATATTGAAATACGAAAATGTTCCTTGCTTGTCCTTAATGCCACGTTCACACGAACATTTAATGCGAATTAAATTTGCATCTAATGCGAATCGAATACGCTAATCGCGTTCACACGTAATTTTTTTTTTAATGCGCATCGAATTTTGAATCGGCATTCGCATTATCCAATTCGCTTCAGCAATACGTTTTCGTTAATGCGAATTTGTTAATTCGTTATTCGATTCGCATTAAATTGTCGTGTGGACACATGCTATTGCAAAAGCGAATTATCCGTGCAGGTGCTTTGACGGAATTTTGTTGGAATTAAAAAAAATTATTAACATTATTATCATGTGTAAACTTTCTTTTTGTTGTTCATTTTTATTATTATTAATAAATGACATCATATGAATTTTGAATGTATAACGTCATGTTGCTGGTGACGTCATATTGACTCAACTGATCATTATTATTGTATAAAATGACCGTTCTTTCAAAAGAGAAGGAAAGACGAGTCTGAGAGATATGGTAAACTATCAGATCAATAAAGCTGGTTTGGGGTATATTTTGTTAATTGTTTATAATTCTGCTTTTAAAATTATTTTCTTTAACATCAATAGTTATATAATAATGTGGTCTTGTCCAGGTAATATGCCAAAATATTACCCAGGTCTGAGAGACATATTACCGACCCTACCTGGACAAGACCACATTAATATCATTATTATACTGAGTGTCTAATTGTCCAGGTAATATGCCAAAATATTACCCAGGTAATGTGTCAAAATATTACAGCACCAAATATCACTACAGAAACTTACACGAAGTATAATAATGTGTAATGTCGTTTTGTTTTAAATTAAAAGTTAATTGATATTGCGAATTAAAAGTTAACATCGTTCGGACGTAGACTCTATTTGATGCGCATTGCAATTCACATTAAAATGTACTTTCGGACAAGAATATGTTTCGAATGCGCATTATTCTAATTCGAATCCGATAATGCGAATCAAAATCGAATTACGTGTGAACGCAGCATTATAAAATAGGGTTAGGATTCTGGTGTTTAATGCCACTTTCAACAATATTTCAGTTATATCGTGGTGGTCAGTTGGAAACCGGAGTACCGGAGAAAACCACCGACGTATCGCAAGTCACTGACAAACTTTATCACATAATGTTGTATTGAGTACACTTCGCCATGAACGAGGTTCGATCTCACAACTTTAGTTGTGATGGACACTGATTGCACAGGTAGTTGTAAATCCAACTACCATACGATCACAACCAGGACGGCCCATCTTAATAATACAAGATTATTGTTATTTTCCTATAATAACGTTAACCTATATCAAAATTAGGACTTTGTCACAAGCACTAAATTCATGCAATTGTCCAGTCCCTAGCTCTACCTTACAGCTTGGATGGGACTGAACAATTGCAAAAAATAAGTGTCATGGATCAAATCTAATAGGCCTTGCAAAAAACATATATAACAATGATGATTTATGCCAAATATAATTGTATTTCAATAGCTTATTGAGAAAGGGATTTCCTTAATTCATCCCGTCAATTAACAGATACAGACACCATGTTACTTTAGATGAGGTAGTGGAGAATACACTCCAACTGTAGATTCTTAAAAACAATCAACGAGACCCGTAAGGTTCGAGTTGATTATTTTTAAGAATCTACAAGTTGGAATGTATTCTCTTACATAATATATTTCTATCTGCAACAGTGTTTTCATTTTATATTTTTACCTTTTTAATGTTCAGAAAGCTAAATAAGCCACAATTAAAAAAAAATAAACAACAAAATTTTATTGGCATTCGTGCTTTCGATTCTCGTTTATATTTAGATATTTCAAGGTCTTTCAAGTGAATAGAAGCGTTTATATTTAGATATTTCAAGGTCTTTCAATTGTCCCAAATGTTCACCTGTGGTCTGTCTGATTTGTTATTACTTGCAGTCGGTTCGTTAGTTGTTTTTGTATTGCGAGAATACATTTTAAAAGTTCACATACTCGTCAGTTCTGAACATAAATTATGCCAGACCTGAAATACTTGTCTCGCGTCTTGTATATATTGATCAATTATACCTTCAGTCGTCTGCTTCAGAGAACAGCTAACATCTGCTGTTCTCTGCAACCTACTATAGTTTTCTTCTTTAATATTCTATCAATAGTTTTAATCACTAAAAGTTCGTTTCTGCACTAATTTACTTTCATATCATTATTAAATTATTGTCGTTTCTTTTTGGCATATTTTTAATCATTTTTGTATATAGTTCACGCATGCAACAGTATGTAATCATCGGAGGTCGATGGCATACTGTATACCAAAAGAAGAAGACGACAGTTCCTAATTTGATTTATGTTTTTAAAAAAATGAAATGTTAACTAGCTAAAGGTGTTGATGAATTTTATTTACTTTTGCCATCTTTACAGGAATTATCGTTTAAAGGTTGGGATAATTTGGTGATAACTCCCGTTGACCGTTGATAAGTCCTGCTCGGCTCACGCGAACTTAGTCTGAGATTCCTCTGCTGTCCAATGGCTTTTTTTTTGCTAGAGCGGTGGGACGTCAGAGAGCTCTACATAAGGAAAAAAGCAGATTTGCCTCTCCAACTCTTGGTCGGCACATTTCCACGTTTTGTGGCTATTAGATTTTATTTTCTATCAGAAACCCTTATATAAATCGCTTCACCAATCATTTTTCTATTCATTCATAACCATCTTACCCTCAGAAAGTGGTGTTACACTCTAGTACAGAAAACTAGAAAATTATACCACAAAAGTTTTTGAGAATATAGGAGAAAACTTTCTCATATTTAATATGAATTTAGATAGCTTTAAATCTTTGGAAAATGAATTAACAAAAAATATTCCAGCATTTTATAAAGAATTGTTGAAAACATGGATTACCTGTAGGGGGGGGGGGGGGGGGGGGGTGAATAAAAGTCCACACAAATTTAGAGAAAACAAATAATATGGGGAAATAAGTATATAAAATATAAAGGCAAATGTTTAGTAAAAGTTAATTGGATAAAAAGTGAAATCATTTTTATTAATGATATTTTAGATGAATATGGTCATATTTCAGAATATAAAATTATAGCCATATTAAGAAACAATCAAAACTGGATATCTGAACTGAATATTTTGAAAAAAGCAATCCCAAAACTGTGAAAAGAAACTCTGATAACACAAGATTCAATAAAAACTTAAGTAATTTCAAAAAAGTATGTTAAAATAGCTAAAAATCAGATCCAAAATCTACAAATAAAAAACAATGAGGTGTATCAAATATTATTAGAATCTCAAGTAAAAAGAAAAACCCATAGCTTATACTAAATGGGAAAAATGTTAAAAGAAGGACAGAATGCATACTTTAACATGTATAAGGGATCGTCGCACAATATGACAGTTTTTCTCAAACGAAGTTAGTTTCATTTGGTAGGTGGGTGGTTTTCAGCTGTCACGTTTGGAAAAAAAAAAAAAATCGCACATTGAGATTTGTCAATAAATCTTTAAAAATGCACTTAAAAAACGGCATAAAATCGAATGGAACATCGTTTTAATTTCTTTCGAGTCTGTATATTGTACTGTTTTTTTAGTATACTCCCTTCCTATGGTACCGAGGGTTCTATAATACCACGGTATTTACGTTTCACACGATTGCACAATTGCAGCGCGACCTGGTAGCAGATTTATTTTGGTATAGTGGAGTCCCAACCTACACGTTTACGATCCATTCTCTATCCAGAGTTGTCGTTGCCGCTACGCTCCACTCTTATCTCTGTCAACGCTCATTTTACAAGATTTTTGTAAAATTTTGAAAACAGTAAAAAAAATGTACTTAAAGTTGTTTTAATTATTGTAAATATCAATAAAGATGAAAATAAATCACTCATTTCAAATCAATTCTCTCTAAAAATGATTTGTGATCGTTTTTAATTTTTACCTCCGCAAAATAGTTCTCCAAGAAGTGGGGGGAAATCATTTTTAAGAGAGAATTGATTTGAAATGAGTGATTTATTTTCATCTTTATTGATATTTACAATAATTAAAACAATTTTAAGTACATTTTTTTACTGTTTTCTGTGGAGCGTAGCGGTAACGACAACTCTGGTAGGAGAATGGTTTACGATCATCTGTCAAAATCTTAAAGATGTCTGCAGTTTTTTTCTACCGGCGGGAATCCATTAATAGATGGAATGGAATTACATTTGGCCTCGTTTTGAACATATACAAACAGACGACAAGTAGAGAGTGTTTACAGTTGGAACAAATCAATAACAAATGATTTTAAGGACGTTTTCTTGTTTAATCATGTTGGACAATAATTTATCAGATTTCCACTGTTAATGTTTAATACAGCGCTCCATAGACTGATTTTCGGAACTACTTCGGTACCATCAGGAATCTCCTTTTCTTGACCTATAAAATGGACACTGTTGTGATTGCCGTTTATAGACTCGTAAACATACTTTGGTTAAAAATAATGCATTGGATATGAAGGAAGGGATCTGCTGAAGTAATAAAAATAATATTTTCAATCGGGTATATAACAGTTTTTATTTATTTCTGGTAAAACATTAACTACCGTAGTACCATAGAACCCGGGCTACTGAATAAGTAATGGGCGTATATGTACACAGCTCTGCACTCGTCGCAACTTCGGCTGATTTCGTACCTTCATCATACCTCGTCCGTATTACGATAGCTCCCATTGGAACTACTTTCGGAAATCTTCAATGAAGGAGGTATTAAAATAATTTCACTTTCGAATATTCGTCCAATAATAATATATTTTCATTCGTCACAATCTCGGCTGATTCCGTACCTTCATCAAAGACCAATATTTTTCAAAGCAAACTCATTTATTGTCGCCATTTTAGAACTTATTCGTGGTGCGCAATTTTTGATTGAAGTGATACGGTCTTCCAGCGAAGAAATGTGACGCATCGACGCATATCAAATACTGTATTACAGCCGAGATATTGAGGGAGAGAAGCGGACTCACCCGCGGTTTGCCGATTGCACAGCTCTGGTTTTCTGTTTGCGGTACAACTAAATATCATAAGCAACGAAAAGCAACAGTCTTCTATTGCAAATTAAAAAAAATAATGTTTTCGATTCTTGGAACGTTTTAATGGTTCACATGTATAGAAAGGGCTTTAAATGGATTTCTTGATAACAAAAATGATATACAAGATGCATGCACTGCTCCACAAATAATAAATAAGTGGTCCAGATCTTTGCATTTATTATAAGAATGCACATTACAGAGAAGTCCATATTAATCTATAAACATAATTTTATTGGTACAGTATGTTTGTTGAATTATATGTACACTTAGATGAAATCAAGCGTCTGTGATTTTGAAAGGATAAAGATTCATAGATAGACCCTTTATCATGACATGCATATGGAGAATACATGGTTCTAAACCCTATATTGTTATGTAGAGTTTGGTTTATAATACATCGGTATTCTGTTTTTCACACTTTCATTTGGAGAGGGTAGGTGGATGGTCCGGGCCAAATGAAACTAACTTCATTTGAAAAAAACTGTCACATTTTGAGACGATCCCTAACACAAACTTTATTTTTCACTTTTAATTATTTAGAGTTAAATAAATTAAAAATCTTTAAATGGAAACTTATTCACTTCATATTACCATGCAAAGAATTGTTAAAACAATGGAGAATAGTAAATAATAGTGACTGTCTGGTATGTAAAGAAAAAGAAAATTACAAACATTTTTACTTTGATTGTAAATATAACAAAAAATATTGGCAAGAGGTGAAAAAAATGACAACAAATCTTTATATAGGAGATCATGTTTTTAACCTGGAATCTCTGGTTTTTGGCTACAAAATATATGACCAAGGTCCAAGCATATTTTGATCTTAACCTGCTTATAACCTTAATATTTTGTTCTATATATAAAGCCTATTATATTTCAAATCAAAAAAAAAAAAGTAGATATATTTAAAAATTTTAAGGATGAGGTAAATAATGTGTTCGATACAAATATTTTTAGACAAGTCAAAACAGGAAATTTCATAAGCAAAGCACATGTATACCTAAACAGCTGATATATCACATGACTTCTGAATTCTTGTAATGTCACGTGATTTCACATGTGTAGAAAAAAAATCAATTATATGAAACTTGCCTTCATCACTTACATTGTAGTAAACTCAATACTTACATGTCACAAATAAAACATTTTACAGCGGACAGAAGTAATCCTTTCACTCATAGATATCATATTCTAACAATTAGAAAATAAAGCGAACTACAATCAAAATAGGAAAAGGCAACACCGCAATCGTGCATGTAATCCACGAGCATGAACAATTAACCTTTCGACCGTGATCGGTTTGAAAGTGTCAAATATCCGGATATTGTCAACAAAAAGTATGTGAAATCACTATAGACATCTATTATATGTTTATTACATGTCAGAATTACAATATATACTGGATATTAACTGTATAAGTGTACTAACAACATTTATTTTGAACTAAGCTTCACTAAATAGCAAATCCCTTGCTATTTAGTGATTAACAACTAGGGATACTAGGTAAAAGCTGGATATCTAGTAAATTGTTAACAGCAATTAGTGCAATAAAATCTGTGATTAAAAAGAATAATAATAACAAATAAAAAAAAAATTGTGAGTTTAAATAAAATACTTTGCTTTATTAATGTCACAGGCACTTGTTTCTGGTAAAAAAAATATACCTAGATACTGGTATATATAGTATCTAGGTATATTTTTTTAACCAGAAACAAAGATTTATATAACACAAATATGAGTTATTACAATTTGTGTGGTATTGGATCACAACACAGTAATATTTCAAAAGGAAAAAGGGGGGGACAACTAAAAGATTGAGTCGGACAAGTACTTTTTTTAGTTAGTTGTCCGAAGGGAAAAGTTGAAAAATATGTTAATGTAGAGGCCTGTATACCGGTGGGGTGGTGTGGGGGATATCTTTAATACATCATAATTTACTGTATTTCTATGATCACATTTTTTATATATCTAACAGATTTATTTTTGAAACCCTGTAATACAACCGTAGATATCTAATCAAGTGCCCATAACACGTTTCTGAAATAATCTTCATCTGATACGCTCAGAATAAACTTCATCTGATACGTTCAGAATAAACTTCATCTGATACGCTCAGAATAACCTTCATCTGATACGCTCAGAATAACCTTCATCTGATACGCTCAGAACAACCTTCATCTGATACGCTCGGAATAACCTTCATCTGATACGCTCAGAATAACCTTCATTTGATACGATCAGAATAACCTTCATCTGATACGCTCAGAATAACCTTCATCTGATACGCTCAGAATAACCTTCATCTGATACGCTCAGAACAACCTTCATCTGATACGCTCGGAATAACCTTCATCTGATACGCTCAGAACAACCTTCATCTGATACGCTCGGAACAACCTTCATCTGATACGCTCGGAACAACCTTCATCTGATACGCTCGGAATAACCTTCATCTGATACGCTCAGAATAACCTTCATCTGATACGCTCAAAATCTAAAGATTGGAAAGTCAAATAATTTAAAACGTGTTTGGGAGTAATAAAACCAAAGGGAATTAAAGGCAGTCTTCACGATGAGCACCGGTCCTCTCACCCAAGACCAGTAAAACTTTGTTCAGACCAGTATTTTTTTAAGTTTTTAATTAGAACTATATACTAGTAAATGTATATAAAAATAAATTCAAGAATTTGATTCGGACCAGTAATTGCAAATTTTCATTTCGAGGACTGAAACAGGATAGCCAAAATCGACTTATTCTTAAACTTTTTACACAAACTTGAATACATCACTGGACAAAAGTTTTTCAAGAATTTTCTGAACGATATCTTCCATGTCTGTAGACAAAAAATTTAATAACAGATTATAGTTTTTTCATATATATTAGAGTTGTCTCTCTTTGATTGTAAACACATTCTCCAGGTCACAGTGTAACATTTATAAGCACTTTTTTGTCTTGTCTTTATTTGATATTTCCTGATCAAACAATCATTGAACAAGTATATTTGTGTTTCTTTATTATTTTATTGCGATTATATTTTATTAGCATTGGCTAAAATAAAGTTTTCTTGTCATGTCTACCCAATCGATGTACCGGGGTTCGTTTAGTGTGATTTGTGAGCGTGTACGAGGTCATTATCCAACATAAAATACCAACCTCCCAAACATTAATTTATTATTATTAGATTCATGTAATTAAATACTATACCTCTTTGACTAAATAAATCAGGTGGTTTGATCTCACAATTCATAGTTTTGTGTGGTGATCATTTATGTAAATTCGTTGTTAACAAATCGCTTTCAGTTTCGTTTATATCCCTCGTTTGTGTTCGGACCATTCAAGCCATACTCATTCAAGAAGAAATAAAACACTAATGTGCCGCTGACACACAGAACACCCGCGTATATTGCTCTCTATGATTCTATGATTATCTCCGTAAACATGTAATGTCCATTTGCTCTTGGTTTTCCATGGTATGACGTATTTATTTCCTGGTTCACATAGGCTCCCAACACCCGGGTCGATCATGCACGAGACTGTCGGATTATGTCCCCTGGCTCATTCGCCTTAGTCTCCTTTGCTCAATTAAGAAATAAATCATGGAAACCAGAATGTGTTTTAAGTTTTAACATGGTTTGGCGGATATTAGGCAACAACCATTTTCTTATCGGGGTGTGTGTGTGGTGGTGCGGGGGGGGGGGGGGGGGGGGGGGGGCGGGGGATACTGAGAAATTTTTGAAAAAAAAATGTGTTAATGACCTAGTTTTACGAGCACAATGAAAATCCCAGCAATATTACAGCTATTCCGTGGCATGAACAAATTATATAAATTAACTTTCTTATATGTTTTGTATCTTTTCCTTTTTCATAAAAATGCGGAATAAAATTAGGTCAAAGGTTAATTAATGTCGTTCGATGATCATGATTGATAGACATACTATTTAAAGATCATAACTTTTTTTCAGATTTACACATTTTTAGATAGTGAGTTTAGTACCTTGATAGAAAATAGTAAATGATGCTGCTTGTTCCTATGGAGCTCCACGGGAAGATGCATATCATTATGTTTTTACTTGTCCAAAGTATACTGAAATAAGACTGACTATGATGAAAAATTTAAATTGGGTACAGACATTCGATCTGAATCTCCTAACCTGTGGGTCTGATGATTTAACATACGAGATCAAAACTCAAAAATCAAAGAATGTGAAAAATTGTCCTTTTTACGTAATATTTATGATGAAAATGAACGGGCAGCTTATGTAGATAATATTATTTTGAAATCAGATATATCGAATATCGTCAAATTAAGAATTTGTGGCCATAACCTCGAAATTGAAAAAGGCCGCTATTTTCAAATAAATAGAACTGAAAGAATTTGTAAAATATGCAATGATTTAGAAATTGAAGATGAAAATCATTTCCTTTGGCAGTGCGAAAAATATAGGAAAGAAAGAGAAATATTATTTAAAAAAGTATCTTTATATTATAAAAAATTTCCAAACTTCCATAATGATACAATGAAATCTAAATTATTACTTAACAATAAATCGGTGCGAATTAACAAATTATGCACAGACTTTATATCAAATTTGTTAAAAATTAGAAAAGACAGTATATCTTAATACAGTTATGTCATAAAATTGTTATTTATGTTGTTAATTTAGTATATATTGCATATATACATATCCTTATTGCTATTGTATTACAATGGGCCTTTACCAATTATTGTAATTGCGTGTGTGCCAATGAAATATTGTCTATTGTCTGCAAAGAAAATATCAATATCTTCAAACACGTTTTCAATTTTAATAAATCTTCAGAGAGATTCCTTGTAGTATAATTACTCGATAAGTAGCTACTCTCCAACCTCGCATCCATCCAACCCAACCTATTTATTAACTCGTTAATTGTTTACAATATATTTCTATATGTATTATATGCATGCTCAAAATGATCATTATACTATGTTCATTTATTGTATTAATGGGAGAAGACTTCATAAGTTGGCAAAACTTGTGTCCTATCCCAATTGTTAATTTAAAGTAATATGAAAGGCGAATATCGTGGAATTTTTGGATTAAATATTTGCACTTAATATGCCACTTACTTTAAAATCAACTGCATAACATTAACAATCCGCTCAAAAGCAGAATTTATTAACAAATCGCAAAATATTTGACAGCAGATAATTCTGTTGTGTACAACAGTAATGCAAATGATATGCGCATGTCCCAAGATTTGAACTCTTTCGGGGAGATTGTGTAACGGGTGTGTTCGATTTGTGTTTAAATTATCTCCCTTTTGGAAACCTGGCGATTGTTTCACTAAAGTGATCGTAAATCGTAAGTCTAAGATCACTCTTAAGATTTCCTTACGTGCACGTATACGTGCGTTTCACTAAACTAGTCCTAAGCTTAAGAGTTACGACTTGCGACAAGTAACATCTCCTATAATGGAGGTAAAAAGATATTATATTGTATCATATATTTTATATATAATAAACCCAACAGCTCAAAAGCTGATTAGGGGCCCGGGTGGCTCAATGAGTTAGATCGTTGGATCTAGCAACTCATACAAGCCTATCCCCAATATGGAGTGGGTTCGCGCCCGGCTTGGTAAATTACTGTTGGGAATATTACGGTAAATAGACGTACCGCAGGACTGGATCCCGGGAATTGGTGGCACTGGACTGCTTGCTGGATGTGAACGAAGAGGAACCAGTGTGTGTTTTTGGCGGGAATCGAAGGCCACATGGTAAATCTGGTTAAGAGAATTCATTGAGAGTATATAAACCTAGCTTTGGGAAATATATCTGTGAGATAACTAGTGAGTTAGTAGTTATTTAAGTTCCCCCTTTATCGTAGATATTCGGTCACACAACATTACAAAAAGGGTGCACTCGACTCGCAGCCGATATAGCTGAAATACTGCTGAAAGTGGCGCTAAAACACCAAGAAATCAAATCAAAAGCTGATTACAATAATAATTACATTTTAAATGTGTTTAAATACATTTTTAATATTCAACAAATTATAAAACTCCAAAGTGATGTTTTTAAATGAATAAACCAAAGCTATCGGGAAAAAATGTTAGTGTAAAATTTTACCAAAATGTGAGAAGAAATTTTTGTTATGGAATATATTTTAACAAATTTCATGCTATATGTAAGGGGAATTTTCAAAAATGTGACCATATATATTATAAATAACAGGTAATCCGCGCAAATGTAAAAAAAAAAGTCTCAGGTATATTTTACGGGTAATTGTAATGCTCTTTCTCCGTGCAAAAGTGATACCTGTTAATCCTCAAATCATATCATATTTTTGAACCATTGTTTGTACATGCACCCGATATCCAGACCCGATATCATTGTTTTCTTGAAATTTCATCTAGGTACATACACTCGTTAACAAAATATGTTGATATTGTAAATGCAGAACTGATAGAAAGTACACTGAAACAAACAATAATGTGTAGCTGTTTTAATGATTTTTTATGGCTCTCGAAATATAAAAAATATTGCGTGCATCTAATATTTATTGATTGCTTCATTTGATTAATGTTCATATTAAAAAAAATATAGATAGCAATTCTTCTCTTCAAAAATAGGTTTACGATTTACGACTTACGAGTACCTTCCACCATTCTTAACTTTGCGATCACTCTTTATCGTAAGTCGTAAATCCTAACTATTAGTGAAACGGTCGTAACTCTTAAGAGTACACTTACGTTTACGACTTGCGACCTTTAGTGAAACGGTCGTCTGGCTGTCAAAAGTAAACATTTATTTTTATGTTGATATGTTTTATTGATATATTTTGTAATGATAAGGCTATTTATAACATATTTATCGTATTTAAACATTGACAAACTTCTGCAAATAAAATTGCAGAATCAAAATAATAACCATACCATTGTCAAGGTGACGAAATAATGTTTTATATAATGCTTAATGTTTACATTTTCAACTCGCTCAAGGAACCATTGTCTATTATACTGTTAATCTAAACTTTGATAGTGACAACGGGCCTTAAGCATGTTGGTCTAATACAAGGACGACATCATCATCATCATCATATCATTAAAAGTAATTTGTTCTCGCCTTAGCATGGCTGAATAAATGCTGAGTTGACGTTAATTAACAATCACACATTCATTCATAACGTAGACGTCGTACAATTTGGACATAACATACAGTAAGCGGACATAGTTGTTCGTCACCTCGGATGTTCATGTTAAACGGCCGCATTTTTGTCAAAAACTTACACATGGATCTTCTTTTTTTCTTTTACCAATTTTGGTGAACGCAACATATTCTGAAGTTTTTCGTCACAATCTTCATATTATATTCTGAAGTTTTTCGTCACAATCTTCATATTATATTCTGATTCATAGTTTTTCATCACAATCTTCATATTATATTCTGATTCATAGTTTTTGGTCACAATCTTCATATTATATTCTGATTCATAGTTTTCAACTTTTTACGATTTTAACACATTCTTGAATTATTGAAGATAAAATTATAAAGTAGTTTGTTACGTTAACATTAAAAATTGTGCTTATATCGTGATTTTTATCTTAAATCCTAAATCACAAATTATGCGACAATTACAAAGAAAAACTTCAAAACATTTTGCATTTTTGTGAAAATTTCAGAAACATTTGTCAAGAAATAACCTCAGTTTATTAGTGCATCGGCACCGTTTACACATGCATGAAGGGAAAGGGACCGTCGTGGCAGTGATCGTATGGTAGTTGGTTTTACAATTACCTATGCAATCAGTACCTATCACCACATCGCTGCCGGGATTGATATGGGAGTCTAGGGCTGACACCAGTGCCAATATGGAAAATGCCATGTATGATATGGAAAATTTCATGTCATAATATATTTATTACATATTTTTCATTGACATTTTTTCAAGCATTGACTTTTATATTGCAGAAAAGATCTTTGAACTGACAAATTGCGAAAAAAAAATCCTTAAGAGAGTTGCCTTTGTTCGAGTCTGGTTTTAGAAAGATATCAAACAATGTCGATCTGTACAATGATGTTAGAAAGACGTTAAAATCTACCCAAGACGTTGACATTTGAATGGAAATTCCTATTCAACACGACGTATACATTTGAGATAATTATTTTCCTATGTGTTAATTTGATTGAAATACAATTTTATATATATCTTTATGCATCATCTTTCCTTGTACTTTGACATATAATCTTTGAGACCACTGCACAGATATCGGAAGTTGAATTCGGGGGCAAATATTTGCAAATAACCAACACTGACTTCTAGCTACTATTGGACATGCAAAAACGAACATATTGCAACAAAATATGTGATAACATATTCTAATGTCCGTGAGGTGATTGTATCCACAACTGCCTTGGTGGTGTAATGGTTAGCGCACTCGCCTAGTGTGGGTTCGAGCCCATGTCGGATCACTTTCTTTTTCTTTTTTTTCCATACCTTTATGTTTATAATATATAATATATGTGTATTTATATAACTGTACTATGTTCAATATCATATATATTAATGTTTATTTTGGAGAAGACGATGCTAAGTGGTAACATTTGTGTTTGATCCATTTGTTTTATTTTAATAATAAAATATGTTTAAATTTACTCACTCACTCTACTACAACAAACGACCTGGCGGCCGTTTCACTAATGGTCGTAAGTCGTAAACGTAGACGTAAGTGTACTCTTAAGAGTTACAACCGTTTCACTAATAGTTAGGATTTACGACTTACGATAAAAAGTGATCGCAAAGTTAAGAGTGGTGGAAGGTAGTCGTAAGTCGTAAATCGTAAGCCTATCTTTGAAGAGAAGAATTGTTATCTGTATTTTTTTAATATGAACATTAATCAAATGAAGCGAGCAATACATATTATATGCACGCACCATTTTTTATATTTCGAGAGCCATAAAACATCATCAAAACAGAGACACATTATTTAAGAATTGAATGCATTCTTTTGAAGTTTCATTGAGGTATAACATGTACTTCGATCAATGCTTTCATACCCCAATGAAACTTCAAAAGAATGCATTCAATTCTTATAATTATATGTAAATTACACCAAAATTTAACATAGTTGAATTTTTCGTTGTGAATTTTATTTGTGTTAGATTATTTGCTGTTGGAAATTACTACGCCATTGATTGTTTACATCTGACGTCGTCATGGAGGCACGTGCAAGTTCGGATTTGAGTTTCATTGCCAATCTTATATTAACATTTCAATGAAAAACGGAAGTAATGTAATTCAGTATTGTTTGTTTCAATGTACTTTCTATCAGTTCTGCATTTATAATATGAACATAGAAGAAATTTCAAGAAAGGAACTATATCGGATACATGTATAAACAATGGTTAATTTTTTTTTTTTTTAAACACAAGGGGGAGCATTACATTTGCGTGGATTTAGGGATTAACAGGTATTACTTTTGCACGGAGAAAGAGCATTACAATTGCCCGTAAAATGTACATGAGATTTGTTTTGCATTTGCCATGTTTGCATTTGCGCGGATTATCTGTTATTTAGAATATATTTAATTTACTCATAACATTTTCTGCATTTTGCAGCATGACTGACGATGCAATATGGATTATTCACCTCTTTCGTCATCCTTTAAAATGAAAACAAAAAATATAAGAATAACATAGATACAAATATATGAAATATAAATTAAAACAAAAATTTTGTAACTTGCATGTATAAGAAAACAAACCCAATAATTTTGAAGACAACATATATTTTAGCAGTCCAAATGTTAATATTCATTGGTAGTTTTTATTGATTAATTTATATAAAGCGTTAAACACTCACTTTGAATATAAATCAACAGTACATGTATGCACATGTTAAGGTTTAATATTGTAAGATGTGTATTTTTGTTATTTTATGTGTTGAAGAAACATATTATTTTATGTGCGTGAATATAGTGATGGAATAAAACTACCCAATGCTACCCCTCCCCCGTGGTGGGCGGTGGTTACAGAATAAGCAATTTCTTGATGGTGAAAGAAGTAAATAAAGAGGTAAAAAAGAAGTTGCAGCATCAGTGCCCAACCATAAAATATTATGAAAATACGAAATATGCTTTAAACAGAAAGGTAGCAAAAACAATCCCACAATTATCATATGTTTAAGTCTTCACGTAAATGTAGGATTTTTTTTCCGCGCAATTGAAATGTGCCGCAAACGGAATATCGGTGCAGAATGTGAATGCATTGCCAATTCTATGGTCACATTTTTGAAATTTCACCTTACATATAGTATGAAATTTGTTAAAATATATTCCATAACAAAAATTTCTTCTCAAATTTCGGTAAATTTTTACACTTAACATTTTTTTCCTGATAGCTTTGGTTTATTCATTTAAAAAATCACTTTGGAGTTTTATAATTTGTTGAATATTAAAAATGTATTTAAACACATTTGAAATATGATTATTTAATGTAATCAACTTTTGATTTGATTTGTTTGTGTTTTAACGCCACTTTCAGCAGTATTTCAGCTATTTCGGCTGCGAGTCGAGTGCACCCTTTTTGTAATTTACAAAGCCGGGCGCGAGCCCACCCCGTATTGGGGATAGGCTTGTATGAGTTGTTAGATCCAACGATCTAACTCATTGAGCCACCCGGGCCCCTAATCAGCTTTTGAGCTGTTGAGTTTATTATATATAAAATATATGATACAATATAATATCTTTTCACCTCCATTATAGGAGATGTTACTTGTCGTAAGTCGTAAGTCGTAACTCTTACGATTAGGACTAGTTTAGTGAAACGCACGTATACGTGCACGTAAGGAAATCTTAAGAGTGATCTTAGACTTACGATTTACGATCACTTAAAATAGTGAAACGGTCGCGAGTGTAAATATAAATACAATGTACATGACGCAAAGTTAGTTGTGAAATTCAATATGTCACAGAAACCGATCGTACAGTACATAATAGTACAAAATAATATCATTGTGATAAAAAATCTTAAAAATTCAGAAGTATTTACCTACATTTAAACAAAAAACACGACAGTCACATTAAACATGTAATATTTATACCACCGTCTTCCGGGTTAAACGGTTGAACAATCGAAATCGAGATTATTTAACCTTTATTTCGGAAATCTGATTTGTAACATGAAACCATGCAACATAACATTATATGTAGTTGATTATTGCACGGCTCTCTGAGAGTAATAAATCTACAGCACAGAATTAAAGTGTGTAATATCTCGTATCTGCATGTGTTATTTCGTAGTTCTTAGCTGTTGCTTACATTCTGGTATATATAAATCATAAAAAAATAAAGAAAGAGAATGCATGCTACAATTAAAGGTTAAAGCATGCATTTCTCGGATGAGAGGTCAATGCTGCATAATAGTAGTTAAATTGAGAAAGATTTCAGTTTCAGTGAGACAGCCATAAAAAATCTAAATAAACGTATTGGTCGAGTACAAAGCGGACTTCATCATCTCATCGAATGTAATTTCTTCTCTCCATGATATGGTTGAAAATGTACTCATATGGCGTTAAACAACAATCACTTATCTACTATGCTCTTTCTCCCACCCCTCGTCTCTCTCTCTCTCTCTCTCTCTCTCTCTCTCTCCTGTGTTGTAAATATTGTGTATATCTATTTGTTTTGTTATTATGTTATTGTTGCACTTTAATATTTTTCTGTATACCATTGTATTAATAAAGGGTTCCCAGAAATAAAGATATGTATACTGTATGAATTTCTCTGTACCAGATTGGAACACCAGTAGAATCTTTCAAACCAAATTTTATTTCGTATTTCCTGTACAACGTCACAAAAACTATCTTCTTTAAGAATACCTTCCGCTATATAGCTGTACGTAGTAGTCATCACTGTTCCGAAAAAAAACGGTTGGTGGTTTAACAGATCCGAACAATTATAGATCTATTGTGCTGGTCAACGTCCTATCAAACCTATTAACTAATCACCAGGGGTCCGTTGTTGAACTTGTGATTAAGCTAATCATATGATTAGCCATAATTACATGATTCATTCCTAATCACATAATTAGCTAATTCAATGATTAAATATGATTAGTTGATGCATTGATTAAATTTGAATTCAGCAATAAAATTTAATCATTGCATAAGACAAGTATGGGATTAGGAATTAATTATGTAATTTTGGCTAATCATCTGGTTAGTTTAATCACAAGTTCAACAACGGACCCCAGGTATGTAGCATGGGGAACACGTCGGGTGCTACTGGTGGAGCAGGAACTACCAACCAATCTGGAGCACACGAGCTCACTTTCGGTTTTTAGAGGGGTTCGTGCTGCTCAACCTTTAGTTTTCTGTGTAGTGTTTTGTCTGTCGCTGTTTGTCTGTTTGTCTCTTTTTTCTTTTGTCGTTACATTGTCTGTTCTTTTGTTTACGCTTCTGATTGATCACCCATTGGGTATCTTCCAACTTACTTCGATGGGATAGAACGGACAAAATCAAAGATCTTGAAAACATGTATTATGCCACTACCTCGATATTAGGGTTAGGGTTATGGTGTTTAACGCCACTTTAACAATATTTCAGCTATGTCGTGGCGGTCAGTTTTATTGGTGGAGGAAACCAGAGTACCCGAAGAAAACCACCAACCTGCCCCGAGTCACTGACAAACTTTATCACATAATGTTTTATAAATATATTTAAAAATAGATTATGCTGTAAGTAAATACAACCACATATTTACATGTTTGCGTCAAACAATTACATGGTTTATAAGTCTGGTTAACATTTCGTATCAAGATGTTACATTTAATAAACACACGTCTAAAGGGCATTCAATCTTCTTGAACAACACATTTCAGACGTATAAATTGTGCCTCTACCTTCGAGAAATATATTCATTTTTATTTATTTCTATTTTTTGATATATTAATAGTAAACTTAATCAAATTGCCGACTTTTATTCCAAAATACAAAATAATATTTATATTACGAAAGGGCGTGTCACGTGACACATGTACGAATTTTGTAATTTTATTTGAATTTACAGTAGATTTTTGTTATTAATTATTCTGAAAGACTATTGACATCAGATATTACATCTTAGTGTAAGAGTTTTACACAGTGAAAGTAAACGTGAAAATGTGGCCGATTGTCTTCGTCCTGTTTGGCTGTTTTTGTCAGTTTGCTCATGTAAGTAGTGCTTTATTCCATACTTTTGCAGTAATACGATTAGCTTTTTCTTATTTTATTTTATATTCTATTATTCTTGTCTTACGTTAATATAAAATTTGTTCACGCCACGAAATGGTTGAAATACTGCTAAAGTTGGCGTTAAACACCAATCAATCAATCAATATTCTTGTTTTTATTTCAATTTGGCGTTTTCAGGTTTTTGGTTTTTTTATTTAATTTTCATTAATGTAATGACCTCTAAAAATTTTCTACACATTTAAGATGGATATGGGGTTAGAGTTATGGTGTTTAACGCCCCTTTAACAATATTTTAGTTATTTCGTGGCGGTCAGTTTTATTCATTTATTCCTCTATATAGAGATTCCTATGAAATTTCAAATACAAATTAAACAACAGAATACATTAATTATAACATGTCAATTAGAAGTTTTATATAGTAGTAATTTGTAATATACGCATTTTTCCTCCTTTGATCTTTTTATGCAGTAATCAATTTAAATATAGTGAACTTTTACAAACCATGGTCTAACATGAAGATCTTGAGATGTTATTCCATGATTTTGCGGACCTCGACGAAAGCACCCAATATTGATTTCTGTTACAAACCATATATCATGGATCTTACTCGTGAACTTATTTAAACCAACTCATTCTTCGGATTCGTTGGTTTAAATAAGTTAATTCGTTAGATATATAACACTTATTTTGTGGTTTGCTGATGATACAATTATCAACTGGATCAACTAGCAATTAACGTGAACATAATCTCATTACATAATTTCTTTTGATTTTTATTAGTCTGTACAAACTGAAATAGCAGGTTTTTTTAGCACCGCCTATAATAATATTTTATGTGCACTAATTTTGATATCTACGATTTACACTGAGAAGCGGACAAAAATTATGTGACAGGAAGGACTAAATTATATATATATATATTTATCCATATTTCACCTGTCTGGTTGTGTTACTTTCACTTTCGTTTTCTCATTTTATCTTTGAAAGAAATTAATTAGAAAAGTTGCGATTTTATCTACACGAAATGGCGTCCCAAAATTTAGTATTTTGCTATACTCATGTTTTTTTGTTTTTATCAGTTCTTTTTTAATGAAATTTACATAAACTGAAATAAACTCTGATGAAATGATTATTTATTCGATTTAACCATAAAATGCGCGTTATGTTGACTTTGTGACCAAAGGCAGTGATCATGTTATTACTATTACGTAGTTTGATAAAATTGTTTATTCATTTATCTCGTTTATACAAGGAAATTCCGCGTGCATGTACATCGTGACGACAACGAAATATGTTAATCTTCTCTTATTACACCGCATGTAAATTGTTGTTATTTTTCACAAGCGGATATAAAATGCATGAGAGTTAAAAGTACATGTAACTTTGTACTTAAGTTCAGAAGCATCTACGTACTAGGAAACCACGCCATGATATAGTTGAAATATTGCTTAAGTTGGCGTTAAACACCAATGAATCAATCAGTCAATCAATTAATCGTAATAGTAAACGAAACATTCGGCGTGAAGACCAACGACCTTTATTATATTTGCGCACTTTGTCGTTTTTATATATCAGACGAGCCCTTTAGGGCGAGTCTTACATTCAATCAGATTATAGGTCGTTGCTTTTTTTTCACGAGCTTAAGTCAAAAGTACACCTTTTTGTCTTGGCAAAAAAGTATTTGCATGGGATTGTAGAAATGTGACCTGTTGATAAATCATAGTTTTTAAATCTCCATCCATTTATATAATGAAATGGAAATTCTAATATGACGTCCTTCTTTCGCTTTGCAAACAAACGAGCAATTAATCAGATGGCAAAATCGCATTAGCACATGCGCGATGCACACATTTAAGCCAGGTGATAAAATCACAAAATAAAATTATTTACACTGTTGTTAACGTTTTAAACATCTACATGATATTCACTGAAAATAATCAACATATCCAAAATTAATAATATGCGGTGTACAAATAAAACATGCAAACACAATAGTATTGTTACTGATGCTCCATCAATACGACTGACTTTCCCGTCGTAAAAGTACATGTTGATGAGTTATTGTTCGCTCAAACTTGACAGTATAAATTGTGTGCGACATTGTCCGAAAACGTAAATATAAATTACCGTCTTCCATCAAAGTATACTACCGTATTTGTACTGTAACTAAGACATATCAGAATCGAAATAATTCATGGACGCCAGAATGTGTTTTACGATCCAATCATATATTTGTCAGCTGAAAAGTAGACGACCCGTGCATCCCTGTTCAAGCGGCACGTCTCTGTTTACCATTAGGAAATAACCCCCTCCATGTACTGTTAACGTTATATAGGGTACACAAGTACGAACAAGCTAATCCAAGTATTATATCCTTATAAAAGCTAATACTCTTGGATATTTAAAAAAAAGTCATTAACAGAGAAATATGGGCAACATATGGTACTTAAAATAACTTTACGCCCCATGTAACGCCCATATCATACATGATATTATTTGAAATCATGTATATATACTGAATATTACATGTCAAAATCTGTATCACATGCCGTATCAACCCGAGAACCCTATATCACCCCGAGGGCCACCGGCCCGAGGGGTGATATAGGTCGAGGGTTGATACGGCATGTGATACAGATTTTGACATGTAATGTTCATTATATCATATATTTTAGCCATGCCTTTGATAATACACGTATTTAGATATTCACTATATTTCTATCTGAATAGAGTTACTTCCTCTTTCAAATTTATATTTTTTAAATTTCTTTCATATGTATTCAAATTGTTATATTTGTAAGTTTTGTTCCAATTCTAATATTTATATACAACCATAACAATTCCAAAAATCTGGAAAATCTATTGTAAAATTTTAATTTTTATGGTTAATTTGAATTTGTTGTAACAAAATCTTACCTTCTTGTAACACTTTTCAAATTTAAAGAGGTATATAACGCGGCCTTCGAAGAAGACACCCATACGATATAGGGTATGCGCACTCGTCGCAACTTCGGCTGATTCCGTACCTTCATCATACCTCGTCCGTATTACGATAGCTCCCATTGGAACTACTTTCGGAAAATTTCAACGAAGGAGGTATTAAAATAATTTCACTTTCGAATATTCGTCCAATAATAATATATTTTCATTCGTCGCAATGTCGGCTGATTCCGTACCTTCATCAAAGACCAATATTTTTCGAAACAAACTCATCTATTGTCGCCATTTTAGAACTTATTCGCGGTGCGCAATGTTTGATTGAAGTGATACGGTCTTCCGGCGAAGAAATGTGACGCGTAGAAGCATATCAAATACCGTATTACAGCCGAGTTATTGAGGGAGAGAAGCGGACTCACCCGAGGTTTGCCGATTGAGGGTATGCGATATAGGTCTAGGAGTGCGATATAGGGTAAACGATATAGGCTTGGGACAATCATTGATAATGCATATACAAAACACCTGTATTTTAATCTAAATATATGATATAAATGTTAATCAAAGTACATGGAACTTTATTAACCTGTTACTAATAACTATATATACAGTTTTGCACATTAGTAAGCAGGAGTTACTTACCATCCCGGAGCACCTTAGTTCTCCCCTGGCAGGAGTTACTTACCATCACGGAGCACCTTAGTTCTCCCCTGGCAGGAGTTACTTACCATCCCGGAGCACCTTAGTTCTCTCCTGGCAGGAGTTACTTACCATTCCGGAGCACCTTAGTTCTCCCCTGGCAGGAGTTACTTACCATTCCGGAGCACCTTAGTTCTCTCCTGGCAGGAGTTACTTACCATTCCGGAGCACCTTAGTTCTCCTGGCAGGAGTTACCTACGATTCCGGAGCACCTTAGTTCTCCCCTGGTAGGAGATACTTACCATTCCGGAGCACCTTAGTTCTCCCCTGGCAGGAGTTACTTACCATCCCGGAGCACCTTAGTTCTCCCCTGGCAGGAGTTACTTACCATCCCGAGCACCTTAGTTCTCTCCTGGCAGGAGTTACTTACCATTCCGGAGCACCTTAGTTCTCCTGGCAGGAGTTACTTACCATTCCGGAGCACCTTAGTTCTCCCCTGGTAGGAGATACTTACCATCCCGGAACACCTTAGTACGTACCCTACCTATTCGTGTATTGCAGTACGAAAACGACACACATTCATGGCAAACTTTATGACATAATGTTGTATCGAGTATATCTCGCTTGTGCGGGATTCGAACTCACAACGTTATTGGTGATAGTCATTGATTGCATAGGTAGTCACTATAAATCCAACTACCATACGATCACAACCACGATGACCCGTACTATGTATTTTTATCGGTAATTTGTTACAGTTTCCTTTTATCTTTACTACCCGATAAATTTAGTAACAACGTTCAGGTGACCAACGACTCGTGATACTAGAAATTATCAGCTGTTGGTCATTTGTCATGCACGGTCTAACGTGACGTCACTAAACCTTCCATTCAAAAAAGAGGTCAAAGCACAACAAAAAAGTCATAAAGCTGTGTTAAAATTGTGAAATTACCGATAAAAAAATTATTAGTATTTTTTTTCGCTCGACAAGGATTATCAGGTCCACATCAGATTCGCTCTTCGAGATCATCTGATATGGACCTGATAATCCTTGTCTTGCGAAAAAAAATACTAATAATTATTATATATTGAAGTCTTACATTCTGATTTGATTGATACCGGTAACAATTAATATGCATAATTGTTTTGTGTCGCCTTAACCCTTTAATGAGTGTAATTCTTGCTCACAATATTATAGTAACATTACTTTTAGCAACACTAATCAAATGAAGAACAAACAATACTACACTGTTCAATAGAACAATCTTAGAAAGAGACAAACAATACTACACTGTCCAATAGAATAATCTTAGAAAGAGACAAACAATATTACACTGTCCAATAGAACAATCTTAGAAACAGACAAACAATACTACACTGTCCAATAGAACAATTTTAGAAAGAAACAAACAATACTACACTGTCCAATAGAACAATCTTAGAAAGAAACAAACAATATTACACTGTCTAATAGAACAATCTTAGAAAGAGACAAACAATACTACACTGTCCAATAGAACAATCTTAGAAAGAGACAAACAATACTACACTGTCCAATAGAACAAATCTTAGAAAGACACAAACAATACTACACTGTCCAATAGAGCAATCTTAGAAAGAAACAAACAATACTACACTGTCCAATAGAACAATCTTAGAAAGAGACAAACAATATTACACTGTCCAATAGAACAAATCTTAGAAAGAAACAAACAATACTACACTGTCCAATAGAACAATCTTAGAAAGAAACAAACAATACTACACTGTCCAATAGAACAATCTTAGAAAGAGACAAACAATACTACACTGTCCAATAGAACAATCTTAGAAAGAGACAAACAATACTACACTGTCCAATAGAACAATCTTAGAAAGAGACAAACAATACTACACTGTCCAATAGAACAATCTTAGAAAGAGACAAACAATACTACACTGTCCAATAGAACAATCTTAGAAAGAGACAAACAATACTACACTGTCCAATAGAACAATCTTAGAAAGAGACAAACAATACTACACTGTCCAATAGAACAATCTTAGAAAGAAACAAACAATACTACACTGTCCAATAGAACAATCTTAGAAAGAGACAAACAATTCTACACTGTCCAAAAGAACAATCTTAGAAAGAAACAAACAATACTACACTGTCCAATAGAACAATCTTAGAAAGAAACAAACAATACTACACTGTCCAATAGAACAATCTTAGAAAGAAACAAACAATACTACACTGTCCAAAAGAACAATCTTAGAAAGAAACAAACAATACTACACTGTCCAATAGAACAATCTTAGAAAGAGACAAACAATACTACACTGTCCAATAGAACAAATCTTAGAAAGAAACATACAATACTACACTGTCCAATAGAACAATCTTAGAAATAGACAAACAATACTACTCTGTCCAATAGAACAATCTTAGAAAGAAACAAACAATACTACACTGTCCAATAGAACAAATCTTAGAAAAAGACAAACAATACTACACTGTCCAATAGAACAATCTTAGAAAGAGACAAACAATACTACACTGTCAAATAGAACAAATCTTAGAAAGAAACAAACAATACTACACTCTCCAATAGAACAATCTTAGAAAGAGACATACAATACTACACTGTCCAATAGAACAATCTTAGAAAGAAACAAACAATACTACACTCTCCAATAGAACAATCTTAGAAAGAAACAAACAATACTACACTGTCCAATAGAACAATCTTAGAAAGAAACAAACAATACTACACTGTCCAATAGAACAATCTTAGAAAGAAACAAACAATACTACACTGTCCAATAGAACAATTTTAGAAAGAGACAAACAATACTACACTGTCCAATAGAACAATCTTAGAAAGAGACAAACAATACTACATTGTCCAATAGAACAATCTTAGAAAGAGACAAACAATACTACACTGTCGAATAGAACAATCTTAGAATGAGACAAACAATTCTACACTGTCCAATAGAACAATCTTAGAAAGAAACAAACAATACTACACTGTCCAATAGAACAATCTTAGAAAGAAACAAACAATACTACACTGTCCAATAGAACAATTTTAGAAAGAGACAAACAATACTACACTGTCCAATAGAACAATCTTAGAAAGAGACAAACAATACTACACTGTCCAATAGAACAATCTTAGAAAGAGACAAACAATACTACACTGTCTAATAGAACAATCTTAGAAAGAAACAAACAATACTACACTGTCCAATAGAACAATCTTAGAATGAGACAAACAATACTACATTGTCCAATAGAACAATCTTAGAAAGAGACAAACAATACTACACTGTCGAATAGAACAATCTTAGAATGAGACAAACAATTCTACACTGTCCAATAGAACAATCTTAGAAAGAAACAAACAATACTACACTGTCCAATAGAACAATCTTAGAAAGAAACAAACAATACTACACTGTCCAATAGAACTATTTTAGAAAGAGACAAACAATACTACACTGTCCAATAGAACAATCTTAGAAAGAGACAAACAATACTACACTGTCCAATAGAACAATCTTAGAAAGAGACAAACAATACTACACTGTCTAATAGAACAATCTTAGAAAGAAACAAACAATACTACACTGTCCAATAGAACAATCTTAGAAAGAGACAAACAATACTACACTGTCTAATAGAACAATCTTAGAAAGAAACAAACAATACTACACTGTCCAATAGAACAATCTTAGAAAGAGACAAACAATACTACACTGTCCAATAGAACAATCTTAGAATGAGACAAACAATTCTACACTGTCCAATAGAACAATTTTAGAAAGAGACAAACAATACTACACTGTCCAATAGAACAATCTTAGAAAGAAACAAACAATACTACACTGTCTAATAGAACAATCTTAGAAAGAAACAAACAATACTACACTGTCCAATAGAACAATCTTAGAAAGAAACAAACAATACTACACTGTCTAATAGAGCAATCTTAGAAAGAAACAAACAATACTACACTGTCCAATAGAACAATCTTAGAAAGAGACAAACAATACTACACTGTCCAATAGAACAATCTTAGAAATAGACAAACAATACTACACTGTCCAATAGAACAATCTTAGAAATAGACAAACAATACTACACTGTCCAATAGAACAATCTTAGAAATAGACAAACAATACTACACTGTCCAATAGAACAAATCTTAGAAAGAAACAAACAATACTACACTGTCCAATAGAACAATCTTAGAAAGAGACAAACAATACTACACTGTTCAATAGAACAATCTTAGAAAGAGACAAACAATACTACACTGTCCAATAGAACAATCTTAGAAATAGACAAACAATACTACACTGTCCAATAGAACAATCTTAGAAATAGACAAACAATACTACACTGTCCAATAAAACAAATCTTAGAAAGAAACAAACAATACTACACTGTCCAATAGAACAATCTTAGAAAGAGACAAACAATACTACACTGTCCAATAGAACAATCTTAGAAAGAAACAAACAATACTACACTGTCCAATAGAACAATCTTAGAAAGAAACAAACAATACTACACTGTCCAATAGAACAATCTTAGAAAGAGACAAACAATACTACACTGTCCAATAGAACAATCTTAGAAATAGACAAACAATACTACACTGTCCAATAAAACAAATCTTAGAAAGAAACAAACAATACTACACTGTCCAATAGAACAATCTTAGAAAGAAACAATCAATACTACACTGTCCAATAGAACAATCTTAGAAAGAAACAAACAATACTACACTGTCCAATAGAACAATCTTAGAAAGAAACAAACAATACTACACTGTCCAATAGAACAATCTTAGAAAGAGACAAACAATACTACACTATCTAATAGAACAATCTTAGAAAGAGACAAACAATACTACACTGTCCAATAGAACAATCTTAGAAAGAAACAAACAATACTACACTGTCCAATAGAACAAATCTTAGAAAGATACAAACAATACTACACTGTCCAATAGAACAATCTTAAAAAGAAACAAATTCGATACCACTAACACACAAATAAACTAATGTTATGTGTCCAAACCTCCTCTCTTAATGAAATTTTGACGTCATCACCGTAGGATTATTTTCAATTGATATCTAACCGTTAAACGCCAACTCGGCAATTTCTCAGCTATGTTAAAGAGAGAAGATGTTATATTCGATAAGATGGTGATGAGGTCCGCTTTGTGCTAGACCAACACTCTTATTTGGATTTTGTTTTTGACAGTGCTAGCTCACTGAAACGACAGTTCGAGAATAGACTTGTACATAGCTCCACTCGGAAACATTACCCTGAATCCGAGCCAACCATAGTGTTCTCCTTAATATTACTTGCTTAGCGGAGAAGCAGCAAAATACCATTTTATAGTCTTTTGTTTGATCTGATCGGGACTCGAACTCACAATCTATGAAAACCACACTCAAGACGATGACGTTAACCATTACACTACCGATGCAAAATTAATAGAAGCACAAGCTGTAGCATTATATTACATCAGACAGTTAGATTGTTCTTTCACTTTAATATACAACATGTTGGGTAAATCTATGCGACACAAGGCAACTATTTTATTTTCATTTGTCTAGTGGTTTTAATGCAGATATTTTAAATAACATATGTCTGTGCAAAACATAATTATTAGAGAAAAAAATAAAAATAAGTATTATATAACATATATATATATATATAACTACGGTTTTTTATTCTAAAATAGCAAGAAAAAATGTATTATAAAAAGTTACAATTCAAAACAGCTGTCATTGATTCTTAGATCACTAGATAAAGCAAGGAACACAACACGTGTTCTTGTTCACACATTCCACGTGTACTTTAAGAGTTTTACTAACCGCATCGTGGTATGATGGTTAGCGTGCTTGTCTCGAGTGGGGTAGATCGGATGTTCGAGCCAAGATCAGGTCAAACCATAGATTATAAAATTTGTATGTGTAGCCCCTCTGCTAATAACGCAACATTAAGGAGTAAGAACAAAGACTGGTTAGCTTGAATCAGGATAATGTGTCCGAGTGAAGTGACATGTCTACCCACGAACTGTTCTTTGGGTGAGCTAGCACTATTTTTTCAATTTCATCTAAGCGTGTTGAGATCTAGTACAAAGGGGCTATGTTCATCTCATATAAATGGAAGTTATTCTCACCATGATATGGCTAAAAATGCTTTATTACTTTTGCAGTTAAAAAGGAAATGAGATTCATCATCTACACTATTACGAGTAGTAATATGAAATTTAAAACCCTTCCTGAGAAAATTGAAAAGTCAAATAATTTAAAAGTGTTTGGCAGAAATAATAACCAAAGGGCCTAAACCGATTAGTATAATTACATTACGGTCACCTATGCATGGGGGAGGAGAACCTTAATTTGGATTAAAATTACATTATTTAGGAACTGTAAATTTCTAGAGGAAAATTATATTAGCAAACCATGTCAGTGGCGAAGCTTCGACTACTGGTCGGGTGGTAACTTCGGAACTAATAGTCCACCAGTAGAAGCTTCGACTACTGGTCGGGTAGTAACCTCGGCACTAATAGTCCACCAGGAGATGTATCGACTACTGGTCGGGTGGTAACCTCGGGACTAATAGTCCACCAGCAGATGTATCGACTACTGGTCGTGTGGTAACCTCGCGACTAGGAGAAACATGTAAAGTGGACAAATACTACAAAACAAAAGACGAATACGGGTTTATTTGAACTAAAAACATCTTCGTGTCACGTGATTTGGTATTAAATATACAATATACGTATATTATTGGAAAATTAAAAAAAATATAGATATGTAGGAGCTTTAGGAACAGGTAGAAGAGTCCTTATAAGCTTTTCTATCCTGTTTCTCAGAAAGTACAAACTAATTTTATCATATTAACGACAATGTACGTATATTGTGTTTATTCTGCAATACTAGGATCAAAAAGTACAAAAACTGCCCAATCGTCAGCCCTTATACTTATTTCTTTCTGTTGCTCTACATGAACCAGGTATTAGAAATGCTTTATTAGGTCTATAACTAAATAACACTAAAGTTTATTTGATCCCCTTTATTAGTATTCAAAATCACCCACTTACAGGATAAAAAGCCAAAGGGAGATTTTACAGTTAGACTCGTATTATTTCTTAAGTACAGATTTTGTGTATTAAATTTGCATAAATTGATACAATTTTGCACTATTCTATAAGCGTCCTAATCCTAGTATAATTTAACCCAAATGATAAGGATGTAAATTTACGATTGATCAATTTAAAATCGGACTTCAAAGGGCGACATCTTGTATTTTAGAAATGTTTTACGCCTGTCGAATGATTTTTATTTACTTTTAACCGATGTAATGTTGTATCAATGATTTAACCTTATGAAATTATTGGACAAATTTAACGCGAAAGTAGGTATGTAAGTTTGAATGAAACTGTGCATGGTTAATATCCTTTAGTGTAACAATTTCTGAGAATATGTCCTTAATTAACGCTACGATATAGCTGAAATATTGCTAAAGTTGGTGTTAAACATCAATCAATCAATCAATCAATCAATCAATCAATCAATCAATCAATCAATCAATATGTCCTTAATTAAACACACAGAGTCCACGATTTTATTTAGATCTCTATATTTTGAAGGGGAATATATAAAAAAAAGATATAAATAAACTGTAGGTTGGGTTTTTAACGCCACTTTCAACAATATTTCAGTTATATCGTGGCGGTCAGTTTTAATTTTGGAGGAAACTGGAGTACCCGGAGAAAACCACCGACCTGTCGCAAGTCACGGACAAAATTTATCACATAATGTTGATCGAGATTCGAACTCACAACATCAGCGGTGATAGGCACTGATTGCATTAGTAGTTGTAAATCCAACTACCATACGATCACAGCCACGACGGCCCTTCAGTTTGAATGAAACTGTGCATGGTTATTATCATTTAGTGTGACAATTTCTGAGGATATGTCCTTAATTAACGCCACGATATAGGTGGCATATTGCTGAAGTTGGCGTTAAATATCAACCAATCAATCAATTAATCACTATGTGTTTATAGAGTACGATCTTTTTTTAGATCTAAATACTTTGACGGGGGATATATTAAAAACATAAATAAACTGTATACCGAATAGACGGTGTGTGAATTTCGGAATACCCACTCCCCCTCCCCACCCTTTTTGTCTTGCAACGGGTGACAAAACGATACGATACCTACATTTCATCTTTCTTTTACTTGCAATAGATACGACAGGATAATTGGTAAATCTAATAGTTAAACTCGTGAATTCTGATAAATATTAGAGTTAGGGATATAGTGTTTAATGCCACTTGCAACACTATTTCTGTGATATCGTGGCAGTCAGTTTTATTGGCTGGAGGAAACCTGAGTACCCGAAAAATAAACCCACCGACCTGCCGCAATTCACTGACAAACTTTATCACATAATGTTGTATCAAATACACCTCTCCTGAGTGGGAACTGGACTTAAGATCTGTGTATTACGGTATCACAGTAAGCCCTCCGAATTCATCTTAAATACAACTTACCATGAGAATGCAATACATTAGATGGGGACGGATGGTGGTTGTTGTTTATGGCTTACCGGCACTTTCAACACATCGCCATGAACGGGGTTCGAACTCACAACTTTAGTTGAAGTGCATGTGCATGTATACACTGTATTTGAAATGAAATTACTTTATCCTACTATAAATTATGCTAAAAATAATTTGGTAGACATTGTATTGGTATCTGGCCCCTTAAGAAAAGTTCGTTCTGCTTGCAGGTTTTCAAATAAATAACTATTATTGAGAATATTTGTAGACTAGTTCCACTAAAAATATTTTAACTTAAAAACTTGATCGCCAGACTATGTTTGTGTAGTACGTCATACTTCCTGTTGTTTCGATTCGGACCGGCTTTCTGATTGGCTCCTCAAAACTCGAATAACCTATTCGTTACATGTATTTATTCCGAATCAATTCTGTCGCTACATTAACCTCATGAGATTATTGTCGACAGAAGGCACAGTAATTATCCGAGTTAGCCTGCTGTTCCATTAATTAAATTTGCGGCGAGCGCGCGAATCGTCTAGTTTTCGTGGCTAATCAATGTAAAAATCACATGAAGCATTGCATTGTTTTTTTCTTCTTGTTGACAAGTTTAAATTTCTGTGCATTCACCCAGGCTTTAATGTAGTGTCAGTAGGAAGTCGAAATATAACGACTGGATTATTCGGGTTAATAGAAGGGCTCGGGTGGCTCAATGAATTAGATAGTTGGATTACCTAACAACTCATACAAGCCTATCACCAATACGGCCTAGGTTCGCGCCCAGATTTGTAAATTACTAAAAGGTGCACTCGACTCGAAGCCGCAAGTGATAATGTTTACCAGTTGCTTGCCCATGGTCGGTGGTTCTCTCAGGGTACTCCGGCTTCTTCCACCACTAAAACTAAAACAATCAATCAATCGGGTTAATAAATACATGTAGGTGTTAGGTGTAGGTTAGCGGTCTGTATTTTTCATTTATTAACTTAGACACATACGGATATGCCTAAGTTATTGATAATAATAATTCTTTATTAGCACAACTTACACCCAATAAATTTTGAAAAATCCACGCCAAGATAAAGCTGAAATACTGCTAAAGTTGGCGTTACAAAAACAATCAATGGAGCAGGAACTTGTCACCCTTCCGGAGCATATGAGTTTCACCCTTTTAAATAGTGGGTTCGTGTTTCTCGATCTTTCGTTGTCCGTGTAGTGCTTTGTAGATCGTTGTTTGTCCTTTTTCTTTTTGGCCATTGTGTTGTCTATCCTTCTTCGATTTACGGGTTCTGATTGCCCCTTTGGTATTTTCAAACTCTTTTTAGGGACCGACCATTTTTCTTGCAGGGGGGGGGGGGGACTATGGGTTTTTTTTTCGTTCAGAATTTTTTTTTCGGACAACACGAGAGTTAGAATATTTTTTTTTTTTTTTGTCGCGCAAAGCGCAAATTTTTTTTCCAGAATTTAACATTAGGTTATATGACAACAACTCTGAATCAGATTATTATTTCCTCCGCCAAAATCAGAATATTTTTTGTGAACATAGCCCCAAGTTCATTATAATACTTGTCAGGGGTGTGTTCGACTTGCAATTTGCTGAAGGAAAGGAACAAATTTATTTTTTAATGAATAAAAAATATATACCAGCGCATAGTAAAAATATTTTACATTGGCTATGGTTTCTTTGTTTTACATTAACAAAAATGGTTCGTGCAGAACATCTGCTGTTCTCTGCAACCTGCTATATCACAGGGACTCGCAGTTATATTTTCACATCACCAGGTATCTTTTTAACACATACCTGGTGATGTGAAAATATAACTGGAGCTCCTGTGCCTACCATAGTTTTCTTCTTAATATTCTATAAATAGTTTTAATCACTAAACGTTCGTTCCTGCACTAATTTACTTTCATATCATTTACAAATTAAATTGTTGTTGTTTCTTTTTGGCACATTTTTAATAATTTTTAGCTCACCTGGCTTATTGCCATCACTTTTCATCCGTTCGTCAACATTTCACATTTTAATCCTCTCCTCAGAAACCACTTGGACAATTGGAACCAAACTTTGGTGGAATGGTCCTTGGGTGATCCCCTTCCAAAATTGTGTCCGGTGATCCCGACTTCCAACCAAGGTGGCCGCCAAGCTAAAAATAGAAAAAAGAGGGGATGAAATTAAAAAAAAACTTCTCCTCTGAAAATACTGAGCCAATCTCAACCAAACTTTGCTGAAATGATCCTTGGGTGATACCCTTCCAAAATTGTGTCCGGCATTTCAGACCTCCGACCAAGATGGCCGCCACAGCCGAACTTAATTTAACATAGGACCCTATGGGAAATTCCCATAAAAATCATTTGCTCAATAAGAATTAAATTTTGATGAAATAATCATTGGATGGTTCTCTTCCAAAAATGTGTCCGGCGGTTTGGTCCTTTGACCAAGATGGCCCCCAGAGCCGAACTTAGCTTAACATAGGACCCTATGGGAAATTCACATAAAAACTTCTCCTCAGAAACCACTGGGCCAATTGCAACCAAACTTTGGTGGAATGGTCCTTGGATGGCCCCCTTCCAAAATTATGTCCAGTGATCCCGACTTCCAACCAAGATGGTCGCCAAGCTGAAAATAGAAAAAAGGGGATGACATTTTTAAAAAATCTTCTCCTCTGAAACTACTGAGCCAATCTCAACCAAACTATGCAGAAATGATCCTTGGGTGGTCCCCTTCCAAAATTGTGTTCGGCATTTCAGACCTCCGACCAAGATGGCCACCACAGCCGAACTTAATTTAACATAGGACCCTATTGGAAATGCCCATAACAATCTTCTTGTCTGAAACCATTTGCTCAATAAGAACTAAATTTTGATGAAATAGTCATTGGATGGTTCTCTTCCAAAGGTGTGTCCGGCGGTTCGGCCCTTCGACCAAGATGGCCCCCACAGCCGAACTTAGCTTAACATAGGACCCTATGGGAAATTCACATAAAAATCCTCTCCTCAGAAACCACTGGGCCAATTGCAACCAAACTTTAGTGGAATGGTCCTTGGATAACCTCCTTCCAAAATTGTGTCCAGTAATCACGACTTCCAACCTAGATGGCCACCAAGCTAAAAATAGAGAAAAGAGGATGAAGTTTAAAAGAAATCATCTCTGAAACTACTGAGCCAATCTCAACCAAACTTTGCAGAAATGATCCTTGGGTGGTCTCCTTCCAAAATTGTGTCCAGCATTTCAGACCTCCGACCAAGATGGCCACCACAGCCGAACTTAATTTAACATAGGACCCTTAGGGGTCCAAATTAGCAGTCGCCCATGGCCACCAAAATGTCACCTGGGCGACTTGAAAACATAGAAAGATAGCCCAGCTGGCTATTAAAAATTTCAGTAGCTCTGTATCCTTAAACTATCGTTTGTCCGTTTGTATTGTGATCGTTTTTCTTTTTACTGTTCAACTGAAATGTTTCTAACTCAAAGGAACATCAGTTATGGCTTTTCAAACAGCGAAACAGAATGCGTAGTTTATAGAATAATCGTCTGGCTAAGGAGCACTCTAAATTTCGGTAAATTTCCAAAGTTCAAAACATACCAGTGCGGTCGTAAAGCTTACGGAAGGATTCGAGAAAAGGTGATTTTTTTTTTATTTTGTAATTAATTAATTGTTATTGTTTAGATTATAGTATGTCGTTAATATATTAAAATGTACTAAAACACAGAAATAAATTGAGACAATTCCAGAATTGTTTTTTTATCTATAATCTTTTATCAACATCCGTGTTAAGTTTATCGAAAAATTAAAGTTAGCAGTTAGTGATGTGGAATTATTTATCGGGGGTCAAGCCTCCCAGTGAATCTGAAAAGAAAAAAAGGAAGTTTGAAAGTAACAAAAAGTACTACAAGGGGTATGATACTCACACAAATTAAGATAATGAGACCATATTACTATTCTGGTAGTTGAATTTTTTTTAAATCAAGAAAAATGTACCAAATGTTTATATATTGGGGAAAATCCCCTTTTTCAACCAGTTTTATTTCTTTCAAAAATGTGTGTAAAATGCAGGATTTGGCTTAAAAAATACAAAATTTTCTTGGGAGGAGAGGGGGAATAACCCCCCCAACCCCCCTAGTGGCCCTCGTCATTTTCACCTGGGCTACTGCTTTTTAATCTGGGCTAGCAGTCACAAAATTTTCAGTTGGCTATTATGCACAAAAAGTTAATCTGGGACCCTGGGATCCTATGGGAAATTCCCATAAAAATCTTCTTGTCTGAAACCATTTGCTCAATAAGAACTAAATTTTGACGAAATAGTCATTGGATGGTTCTCTTCCAAAAATGTGTCTGGCGGTTCGGCCCTTCGACCAAGATGGCTGCACAGCTGAACTTACTTTAATATAGGACCCTATGGGAAATTCACATAAAAACCATTTTGTCTGGAACCAGTAGCTCAATTACAACCAAGCTTTGATGGAATAGTCATTGGATGATCCTCTTCCAAAATTGTGTCCGGCAGTCACGCTCTCCCACCAAGATGGCCTCCACAGTGCAGTTGCGTTGTTATTGAAAGCTTTGATCCAGGTGAGCGATACAGGCTCCTGGGAGCCTCTGGTTGTATATAGTCCACGCATGCAACGGTATGTACTCATCGGAGGTTGATGGTATACTGCATACCAAAAGAAGAAGAAGAATTGGCTTTCGACAAAGTCGCCTTCGACATAGTTTTTTTATGGAATTTGTCAATTTTGCAAAAATAGTTATGATCCGATTTATTCCCACCCACGTACCAATGTAAGGGTACTTTTATTCCGGTGTGTAGAATTTCCAGGTTAGGGTTAGCATGGAAAAAATAACCCAGTGCAATAATTCCTCTGGAAAGAAAACACTGTTACACCAAGCAAACACACCAAGGCCAGTTTTTTTCTACATTTATTTCAAATGCTCCAACAAATAAATTTGATATTTTCCGACTATAACTATTGTCTTGTAGCTCTAAATATGCTATTTGCCAATTCCTGACTTGATTCTAAAATTATACACTTTTAACATTTTATTATTTGAGTTATTTCCCTTTTTTGGAATTACAAAGCCAGGTGCGAACCCACGCCATATCGGTGATAGGCTTATATGAGTTATTAGGTAATCCAACTACCTAATTCGTTGAGCCACCCGGGCCCTTCTCATACTATATATATCTATATATATGTGCTTATAGTCCTTCAAAATGAAACATTGTCTCTGTCTGAATTCAACAAAGATCTTGTATTTCAACATATGTTAATTAAACAAATATATTTTGCAAATTTTATTGTAATGCATATTTTCTATGTAATTATGATGTACTTTTATTATTTTTCAGTCATCAAGCATGTTACACATTTGCAGCCTCATTGATATTTGTATTGTATAACATTTTGTCTTTGAAGATATGTAGATTTGAAGTGATATGATCTCCTTTCTATATTAACAGGTCCACAATAGTAAATCAAAGTCAGATACAAAAAAATACGACAAAGATTGTTTGATGATAGTGTATATATATTACCGGTATTTCAAGTTTTCTGTGTAATTTGTAAAATCACGATAATAACTCTAATTAATCTAATGTAATAAAATGTTATCGCAGGAAAAAGTGATTATAAATCTCAATTAAAAATTGGAAAAAAAAAGAAAAAAGAAATTATTGCTCTTCCCATCTTTTCCCAATTCACATGATTTATGGCTAATTTTCCCAATTATAAGGACCCTGGGCACCACATACAAATGAGTAGGAAAATCACTGGACCGCCACGTTATAGCTGAAATTTTGTTGAAAGTGGCATAAAACACCAAAAACCAAACAAACCAACCAGTAAAATGAGTCAAAACCACTGTTGTGGGTTCCAATCTCAATCAGGGTGAGGTTTACAACATTATGTGATAAAATTTGTAAGTGACTTGTGCCAGGTCGGTGGTTTTCTCTGGGTCCTCCGATTTCCTCCACCAATAAAACTGACTGCCACGATATAACTGAAATATTGTTGAGAGTGGCATAAAACACCATAAACCAAACATTCCAACCAGTAAAATGAGTCAAATTTATTCTATATTCATCATTTACAATTCATATGGAATTTTATTTCATGACACACTTGAATTAAAAAAGGGGGAGAACTGTTTGTTTGTCTATATATGGCATGATTTTTACGACAATTTACATAGTTGCCACTAAAATAAATGTGGCTTTGAAATTTCTTGACCTCAGTGCAAAATATAGCATTTTCTTAATAAAGACAAAAAAATATTGCTATTCTTATTTAAGTCTTTTGCATTAGTATATTTTTTTTTTGTATGTTGACCTTGCTGTTATTTTTAATGTCAGTGCCCACATTTTTTCATTTTAGTTTTACATCAGTGTACGAGATTTAATCATTCAGTAGTATATAGTGTCTCTTACGATAATGAAGACTTACGTCCTCTATTAAAAGAATTTGTTGTCAATATTTGTTGGAGAGTCTTCCTTGATATATGGGGGCCCACTTGATCGTATGGTAGTTGGATTTGCAATCATGTTGTGAGTTCGAACTCCACTCATGCGAGGTGTACAGTTTGTTAGTGACTGGCAGCAGGTCAGTGGTTTTCTCCCGGGAATGACCGCCACAATATAACTGAAATATTGTTGAAAGTGGTGTTAAACACCATGACCCTAACTCAGTGGCGGACTGGGTCGGAAATTTCTACCGGGAAAACTTGTAAAAGGGCCCAGTCAAAAGGACCCACTTAATCCCAAAATGTAGTCAAAGGAATCAAAATAGGGGCCCACCGGGAAATTTCCCGGTATTCCGGTGGGCCAGTCCGCCACTTCCCTGATTTGATGTTAAATGGGAACGTATTTGAATCCTGTTTTAGTAATGCTTGTTTGCTCAATTTGACAGGTATGTAATATTATCCATTCCTTACTACTGAAAACTAATCATCTTTGTAATTAGTTAGCTTACTCAACTCATGTTCCATAGATCACGGGTTCAAACCCTGGTTGGGTCAAACCCAAGACTAAAAAAATCATATTTGGTGCTTCTACGATAAGCAGACAGCACTAAAAATTAAGAGCAAAGTCTGGTTGGCTTAGGAATCAGTATAATGTGTTGGAGAAGAGTAACATGTCTATTTGTGGGGTGCATGTAACTTGTTTCAGTGAGCTAGTAGTAGAAAAATTCAGCTTAGCGTGTTGGTAAAATATAAAGCGGACTTCATCATCATCTTATTGAAAACTAACTTGTTTTCGCCATGATATAGTTGAAAAATAGCTGAGTTGGTGTTAAACAACAATCACTCACTCACCTATCTCCTGAGTGCATAGTTTTCAACACTATTCCAAAACCAGCAAAATTGATCACCTGTTAGAATACAGTCAAACCTGCCTTGTTTATATAACAAATTACTGTCTGTGAAGGGCAGCCACAGTTTCCCAGTTAAAGTGACGTCGTGCAGTGTCTACGATTTTTCATAATTTTTAAGTTTGACAACAACTTGAAAATAAGATAGATAAATCAATAAAATGACAAAATAAACATCTCAGATAAATAGAAATTTGTTTAATTAGATGTAATTAAGCAAATAATTTCTGATCTCTGCTGGCCAAGCTCATTAATTATTCATGAACCAGTTTGATAACACAATGCATTGACCCAGATTTATCAAAACAAAGACATGGATGCTGCTCTGATAAGCAGTTTATTTAACCTATCTTTAGACTAAAATGTAAAATTAATACATGTTTAATGATAAATTACACATATTTACCTATAAGATCACAATTTATCAATCAAAACTCAAATTAGTAGCCATTTTCGGTCAAAGTCTGTTTTCTTCCACGGTTAGATTTTTCGCCAGAAGACATTTGCATTAGCAAACCGATACATACAGAGGTGGAGTTATCTTGATTGACTTGAATTAGAGTAGCCCAGACGCAAATTGCTTGTGAGCCCCTTTTTCCCCGAAATATTTTGTGAAAACCACTTTTCGGTGTTTTTGACAGTTTTAGATGAATTTTTACTCACATCTGTTCAAGTTTGGGAGAAAAATTCAGATTTAAAAAATCTGACAAAATCGTAGACATTGCCCGTTTAACGAATAGTCCATGTACATGCAGTTTTAACCTGTATATAAAGGGCACATTTTCAGATTCCCTTTAGGACCTTTTACATAAAGGTTTGACTGAAGTTATTTTAATTTGTGTGGATTTGAAAGCATATTTAAAAAAATAAACTTTTCATAAGAAACTTAAAAACATAAAATGCAGAAAATATAGTTTTAGTTTTGTTTTGTAGACCTCCAGCAGAAAATGTCCAGCAGCACCCCCTATAGACCCCTCATGTAAATTCCGACGTATAGCACCAGGATGTCAAACTGATTCAGATTGTAAGACTACAGGTACTGATTGCTTTTGATTAAGTGCTCATGTAAATTTATATAAAAAAATAAATGCGCTCTTCCTTAAAAGTGGGGCCAATACAATTTGAAATACATGTATTTGATTTTCACCAAACCTTAATATGTCATCAGATCTAATGTTCTAGACCAAATAAGCTCTCTTCCATAACGGCGAAATTTTATATTAATAAAAGCACATTTGCCGGTTTCACTCAGCCACATTTTGTGCCTGTCAAGAACTAGAACCTGCATTTCTATCGGCTTATGTGGAGGTATATATTGTGTTGGGAGTTGGGGGGTAGTTGTTCATGTTGTTTAAATTGGCTTTGTTGTTGACCATCACTGTTTTAAGCTTTCTTTTCAAAATTCTACCTTCCAACTTTATCTCTGAAATTTTAAAATTGTATTCCATTTATACTTACTGCAAGCTAGCGTGTGTTCTCTTAAGCTCACATATTGAATATTCGAATATATTTCATAATAATAAATGATTGAATCAGACGTCGATTTCTTAAAATAAACTCTATAGGCAAATCAAAATTAAGGCTTATATTTTATGCTTATGCTTTTTTTTATTCTACCATTTTAAAGGCTTAACTATTATCTTTTAAATATCACCACCCCCTTTCTCTTACTCCTCCTCCATCCTCCCCACCCCCTAAATATCTGCTGATTGATCCTCAAAATAAAATACAGTGAAACTTGTCTAAACCGAACCCCGAAAAAGCCGGAATCCTGTGTAAACCCATCATAAAATGAAGTTCTAAATGTAGGAACTCTTAGTTGATTTAACCTGTATAAACCAAACACCTAGGCTACCCATTTCCAACAAAAAACTTGGTCCTAAATAGATTTGGTTTAGACCGGTTTCCCCAGCTTAAATTACAAAAAGGGTGCACTCGACTCGCAACCCCAAGTGATCAAGTTTACTAGTTGCTCGCCCATGGTATGTGGTTCTCTCCGGGTACTCCTGCTTCTTCCAACATTAAAACTGGTCGCCATGATATAGCTGAAATATTGCTGAAAGTGGTGTTAAAACACAAAAAAATCAATCAATCAAAATCATTTAGACTGGCTTCACTGTATAAACATAACATATGTCGTTGTTTTTTTAACAGGAACAAAGTGCTGTGTCAGCGATTGTGGTGTCTTGCAGTGTGTCAATTCAGTAGCTCCGGTATGTATATTCATCTGACATGTCAGGGACCTAGTTCTGTGGGTAAACATGTGATAATGTATGTTGAGAGCTTTAAACTGATGCAATTGTTTTTATTGGTGAAGTCATCAATGAATTTAACATTGCACTGACTGTTAATTTTCAGTACGAGAGTCGGTTCCCTGATAATGAGAATGTCACTCTCTGAGAACAAAGGAAAAATGTCCAATTACATGTACTGCAAAGTTGAATATCGTAGTTTCAGCGACAAAGAATTTTATTTAGAAAAATCTAGATAGTCGAGTTATCAGAGGGGCCAATAGTAGACAGAAATTGTCCAAACTTTTTGTTACAGACAGATGATTTGAACTTTATTTATATTTTAGGGGCCAAGAAAAGATTGTCCCGTTCTTCCTTCACCACAACCACAATGTTTTTGGTTTAACCAACAGTGTAAATCAGACAAAGATTGTTCCAATGGTGAGAAAAATTGTTTCATTTCCCTAAAATCACTCAAATGCACAGTCAGTAGTTTTTCAGTCACAGATGCTTTGGAGATATTTTTTTTCATGTAAGGTAACAGAAAAAGGCAGCTCCATTTTCGTTACAGGCATTGCCGGATATAGATAAAGAGAGGCACTAGGCTATTCCACTTGTGAGGACCCTCCCAATTCCCCACCTTCACGACTGGAGGAAAATGGAAGTGTGCTTAATCAATTTCAATAAAGGCAAAGATGCATGAGGGGTGTTTAAAATTCTGCAATATTCTGAAATGGAGTGCAACTCTGCAAGGAAAATTACTGAAGGGTTGTTTAGAACAGCATATGTTGGAAAGTTCAATAACAGTGTTAAAGATATTATACACCTTGGCCGGAGCCTCCCTAAATTTGAAGGCCCTAGGCATCAGCCTATCGAGCCTATTGGTAAATCCGACACTGGTTACAGTCCTGGATGGCTCAATGAGTTAGGTTGTTGGATTACCTAACAATTCATACAAGCCTATCACCAATATGGCATGGGTTCGCACCCGGCTTTGTAAATTACAAAAAAGGGTGCACTTGACTCACAGCCACAAGTGATAAAGTTGACCAGTTGCTTGTCCATGGTCAGTGGTTCTCTCCATGTACTCCGGCTTCTTCCACCACTAAAACTGGTCGCCATGATATAGCTGTAATATTGCTGAAAGTGGCATTAAACACAATAAAATCAAATAAAATCAGTCAAAATGAGGTCTTTTTTACATCAACAAACCACATCGGTGATGTAATATTGGTATTTGTTCCTTCTCCACTTAGTATGCTGCAATAAGGAGAAAGAGCAATGACTGGTTGGCTCGGAATCAGGATAATGTGTCTGAGTGCAGCAACATGTCTACCTGCCGACTATTGTTTCAGTGAGCTAGCAAGCACTATAAAAACCAATTAAGTGAGTTGGTCTAATACAAAGTGAACATCATCATCTCATTGAATATAACTTGCTCTCGCCATGTTATGGCTAAAAATATTAAACATTAAAGGCATTAAGCAATACTCACCCTCTAAAAATATGGTTTGGTTTATGGTGTTAAACGCACTTTAAATAATATTTCAGTTATATCGTGGGGGTAAATAAGGGTAATAACAAAATTACCGAACTCCGAGCAATCTTCCAAAGGGAAAGGCAAAACTCATAAGTAAACAAACAGACAAAATCAGTCAACAATAATGTTTATTGGTTGAGGAAATCAGAATTACCCAGAGAAAACCACCGACCTGTCGCAAGTCACTGACAAACATTATCACATTTGTTGTATTGAATACACCTCGCCTGTGTGGGGTTCAAACTCATAGCATCAGTGGTGATAGGCACTGATGTAGTTATAAATACTAATAATATGAGGTCGCTTGTATATCAGACATTTTAATCAAACACAATTCGCCAATGAATAGTTTATCGTTACATTTTAACATTTATTTTAATGCACAGTTAAGTTCCAGTTAATGTTGAAGTCAATGCTCTTTTATAGGACAAATTTGCTGTGGAGTTCCATGTGGAACGGCATGTACTGACCCAGTTACTCCCCCTGTAAGTATAATTAGTAACTGCATGAACATGAGTTTAATTTAAGTGTCCATGAATTTCATTTATTTTTACAAGAGCGAAAACACTGGTTAACATCCAGCAATGTACAGGACGAGAACAGAAATGCTACAGAAAGAGGAAAGGGAAGGGCATCCAAGACAACAACTTTTGACTGCCACTGAAAGAGTATGGAGATTTGACTAGGGACAAAAAATTTAGTCTGTTGTAGAGGCTGCAATGCGCTACTATTCATTTCAAAATCTACAAAAGACGTCTGTACAGCGTGCAGGGAGTATGGCACTGACCCAACACGTTACCTACTATGGTCTACAGTCAGGTTTTCTGTATTACAACCTTTCTGCTGGCTGGGGAAATTCTTAGCAGCTCTGTCCGTTTGAGCCCTGGGAACTTTTATTTTTACAAGAGCGAGAACAACAACAGAAGATTGCAAAACTGTCTTCATATCTTGAATATAACTTTTTTCAATATCTGATTCTCAAAATATGTGATGGTTTTGTGGGAAAATCAACCTTTATTTGTCAAAATGTAAGTAAATTCCCTTATATACAGGGGACAGGAACGAACTAGTTGTTGTTTTATATGTCAGAATATTTTTCAACAAGGTGTTGATATCAAAAAATCTTTAAAAATGCCTTTCTGGCTAGTTTGTCCAAATATTTTTGGAACAAACTGCAAACATACTTTCACATTCTTTTCACCATTATTTGACTTTATTTATATTTTAGGGAAACATTTTCTGTTCATGTTGCTGTATACCATTGTTTGATGTTATTTTTTTATGGACTAAGAAAAGTTTGTTCCATACATACAGACAATTAAAACTTTTTTATTTTTAGGGGCCAAGAGAAGATTGTCCTGTTCTTGTTGCTATGGACCATTGTTTGACGTTATGTTTTTTTTTATTTTAGGGGCCAAGAGAAGATTGTCCTGTTCTAGATCTTGTTGCTATGGACTATTGTTTGACGACATTGACGTTATCTTTTTTTTTCTTTTTTTTTAGGGACCAAGAGAAGATTGTCCTGTTCTTGTTGCTATGAACCATTGTTTGACATTATTTTTTTTATTTTAGGGGCCAAGAGAAGATTGTCCTGTTCTTCCTCAACCACCAGCACAATGTTTATGGTTTGACCAACAGTGTAAATCAGACAAAGATTGTTCCAATGGTGAGAAAAATTGCTTCATTTTGCGAAAATTAATCGTGCAAGTTTTGTTTTGGTGGATTATTTTAGTTAGTGGCAGTCTAATAATTGATCAAAATGTACACAGTACAAAAGTTTTTTCAGTGAATTTTGGAGATTTTATGTAACCATGGTTGCAGGATTTTTACTTGTGTATGTCTTTAGGGTGAATTTTATCATCAATGTTATGTTTATTTGTTTAGTTTTGGCGTGACCACGTAGAAGACATAGTTTTTACGACGTGCTATGTAACCGCTCCAGAAGTGTACTCCTTACCTATGTGCCCTAAGGGTTGGAGGTAAACGTGTGCTTAGTGATAGCTACACTCCTTGCACAAACAAGACAACTTGAAGTCAACACTAATAAACAATAGTTTGTAGGGACAGAACGTCGATGGTTGTCAAACCAACTATAGCACTATTGGGGACTAGGGTTTATGGTGTTTTTACACCACTTTCAACAATATTTCAGTTATATTGTGGCGGTCAGTTTTATTGGTGGAGGAAACTGGAGAAAACCACTGAAAAGCACTATTGAACACATGCAGGAAAAAGCAAACTACAATGGCTACATCTATTTGTTCCTAATCAATGTTTCATATACATTGTAGTTCCATATTAAGTCCCTTTTTCGCCTGGTTCGTTTTCTCAGAAAATCTGTCATTATTATGTTTCAGTATATTGTATGTGTTTATGAATTCCCCAATTTCTTATCAATAGGGTTATGGTTATGGTGTTTAATGCCACTTTCAGCAATATTTCAGTTACGGGGTATATCATTCTTATCAGTAGTGCCACTATGTCAATAGCATATATATTGCACACAATCAATTTTCCTTAAATAATATTTCCATCAATTTTATCTTTAATGTTTCTGTGTACCTGGGAGAGGGCCGTCGTGGTCGTATGGTAGTTGGATTTACAGCTATCCCTGCAATCAGTGCCTATTACCACTGAAGTTGTGAGTTCAAATCCCACTCAGGCAAGGTGTACTCGATACAATAATATTATATGATAAAGTTTGTCAGTGACTTGCGGCAGGTCAGTGGTTTTCACCAGGTACTCTGGTTTCCATCACCAATAAAACTAATCTCCACGATATAACGGAAATATTGTTGAAAGTGGCGTTAAACACCACAACACTAACCCAACCTATCAATTGTGCCATCATGTACACCAATCATTAAATCTTCCTTAAATAATAATTTTCATCAATTTTAACTTTTATGTCAATATTTTTCCAATTACGGTTTAGGACCCGGGTGGCTCAATGAGTTGGATTACCTAACAACTCATACAACCCTATCACCTATACGGCATGGGTTCCCGCTCAGCTTTGTAAATTACAAAAAAGGATGCACTTGACTTCCCTCCCAAGTGATAAAGTTTACCAGTTGCTTTCCCAAGGTCAGTGGTTCTCTCCAGGTACTCCGGCTTCTTCCACCACTAAAACTGGTCGCCAAGATATAGCTGAAATATTGTTGAAAGTGGCATTAAACTCAATAAACCAATCAATCAAACCAATTACTGTTGACGTATATTTTCTGTTGCAGGTCAAATTTGCTGTGGAGCTACATGTGGAACGGCATGTACTGACCCAGTTACTTCCCCTGTACGTATTACAGTAACAGAACGAAAATAAATATCAAAGAATGAAAAGGAGCATAGATCAATTTGCCTTCAAAACTGAAATATTAAGGAGTCACTTAAACTACATACAATTTACAAATGATGCTGTAAAATCCTCATTTGGTATTTAATAAAAATATAATTGAAAGCATTATTCTTGCCTTTGATAGTTATATTTATTCGTCTATGACTGGCAGTTTGTATTTTTATGTTATAGTCATGGCAAAGTGTGACAATTTGTATATTACAGCCATCAATTAATAGATTTTATAGTCATGGTCAAGTGGGACAGCTTATATGTTGCTCTATATTCATGATCAAGTTTGACATCGTGTAATCAGGAAATCAATGTATATACTCATTATCTTTGATTGTACTCTAAATTAAGCTACACCCAAGACCAAGCTAATTTTATTGTTTGATAAATTAATTTGAACAATTTATAAAATCAAGTGTAGTAAAAACATACAAGAGCTCAAAACCCAAGCTAATTTTATGGTGTGAGAAATTTGAAAATCTTTGTTCTGCCACGCTGTGGCTATAAAAAAGGAACTATGACAATAGCTTTCATTCATTCCTTCCATGTCTTACACATGTGTAGTGTGTTCCAGACCTGTCAGACCGCGGCAGCAAGCTCTATAGTGTGACTCCTGTGAAAACTAGTTATCTCCCGGAACATTCGGAACACACTTTCTGTTTGACGTTCAGGTTTGCTAGTTTATAACGTAATATTTATAGTATGGCCAAATCGACTTGGGCCGGATCGACCTGATACCAAATCGTTGACCGCGACTACGATCGACCCCCCTACCTATAAATGTCCGATCAGACTGAAACTAGCACTAACCAGAACATACATGAAAGTGTTAACAAAAGAAATGTAATTTTCAGTCTGTACAAGGAATAACCCCCCCCCCCCCTCCCTCCCCCCCCCAAAAAAATGTTTTGAGTAAAATACAAATTAATCCAAATGCAACTTAAAACAAGATAAAAATGTTATGTTTCAAATCAAACATTATTGTACCGGTAAATCTTTTCTGTTACTAAAAATACACGTGGCTATAGCCAAAAATTGTGAAATGCTTAATTGATACCAAAAATATAGTGACTCATGCTGATGATAGTGACAGTGAATTTGAATGTGAAATTTATTAATAAAATGTATTGCTTATTGAAACATTTTCTGGAATTTAATCAACAAAATAGGTTTTTTTTTGCTATGAAATAATACCTACTTTAGTTAAGTACAGTCCTTTTAATCTTTTTTACTAAATATTTGCTCAATCAATCTCAATGGACATTAGCAACAATAATTGAAGATTATGCAGTAAAAAACAGGACAAGAAATAAAGTAATTTTAGTCCCAGAAAATGCCCAGAATGCAGGATTTTATACCATTTAAGGATCAGGGGTCCTAGGTAGCTCCCAAACACCCGCCTGATTTTTCTGCCGCCTATTCTGAAAATTTTGCCACCTATTCAAACTTCTACTGACAACACTGAATAGTAAATTCTATGTTAAGTTCATTAAAGGAATCAACAAGTTGTTGCCTATGAATATTATATAAAGGGCAGTGCATAAAATAATGGGAGGGGCTTTCACAGAGATCATTGCAATGTGGGCAAGATGGTCTTGTCAGATAAGTGATGTTGCTGCAAATGTAGATTTAGATTGCTAACATCATTCCTCATCTGACAGTGTATGATATTTTCTTTTCTGTCACCTATATGAAAATATTTAGGCGAGCTTTTGTACCAGAGTTCAGTCTTGTCTTAAATATATTAAAAGAAGGACTGGACTTTGTTGAGGCAGGCAGACTATTCCAGAGTCGTAACATACTAGGGATGAAACTTTTGGTATATGACACAGTATTACAAAAGGGTAGTCTAAAATTGTCCCCCGATATATGTATAGTTAATATTGCAAGATAAAAATATACTTTAAGAAGATTCAGTTGCATATTTCAAGCGTCTTAATAACCAAGAGGGTTAAGAAATAGGTTTTTGAAGTAAGGCGCTTGGGGTTTTCCGTCATGACGGAATGGGATTCTTGAAATTATTATTAAACTTGCGTTAATGTCAATCATTCATTTTCTGCTCTGCATTATTTGGTACTTTCAAACCTGTATTAAGAGGTCACCTTAGGGACAAAGACAATTTGGTCTTTTAAGACAGGTGACCTCTTAAAAGAGGTTCAATTCATATGAAATTTTCTATGACAGGACAAGAAAAAGGTGACATTTTAATATAGGTGACTGCTTAATATGGAATGACCACATGGGCATGTTTGACTGTATTAAATAGAATTAATCTGAATTAATATTTGTATATTTGAGCTATATATATAAGGGACCGACCATTTAACTTGAAGGGGGTGGGGTTATGGTTTTTTGTTTCGTTCCGAAATTTGTTTTCGGACAACACAAGAGTTAGAATATTTATTTTTTTTGCCACGCAAAGCGCAATTTTTTTTTCCAGAATTCAACATTAGGTTATGTGACAAAAACTTTGAATCAGATTATTTTTTTTCCCTCCACCAAAATCAGAATATTTTTTTCAGCAACATTGGGAATCAGAATATTTTTTTAGAAAAAAACCATAACCCCCCACTTCAAGTTAAATGGTCGTTCCCTAATTTCTTTCAGTATATGATTTGCCGTTTTATTTTCTCTCAGACTTCGAAACCAAGACCAGGCGTTTGCCCAGCGATTAGAAAAGTTTCAAAAGACTTTTGTGCTCGTGCATTTGTAGTATCTGACTGCAAAGGGAAAGACTCTGATTGTCCAAAAGGTATACCATTACAGAGGGTACAGCGTGTTTTTTTTTACATTTCCCACTATTCCGTCACGGAAATTAATCCTTTCCACGATGGCTCCGTCGCGGAAAACACGACGGAACAGGTAAACTGATAGTTTTCATCCTCAGTGGTATCATCGTGGAAAGGATTAACTTTTATTACATATATAGGTCGAAATTATAGGAAGGAAAGTAAATCCAGTTATTGTACTGCAAAATTGAATGAAATCCACAGGAAACAAGATTTTCCACAAAAAACGGAAGTTGTGTTATAATTTCACTATTTTGTCTCGACTATTTCGAAGTTACTTATATAATATATGTTATACCGGTATTTAACACACATACCATGTATCACACAGCTTCTTTTTCGTTTTATGTTTATTTTTTAAATAAAGTGAACTCAAAGACCATATTAAGCAACACAAATTATTTCTATTAAGAAAAGGTTGTGTTAGATGTTCTGAATGTGCTAGCAAGGTCGAAATATTGTCGCAACGTTATCTCCACATTGAACTACATTGTGCGCCTGCCTGGATCGTGGCAGTCAGTTTGATTGGTATAGGGAACCAAAGTATCTGTCAAAAATCACTACAGTTCACATACATTTGTGCCGAGTACACCTCATCACCGGTCTGAATCGAGCTTAACACTATTAGATGTGATTGAATTCCTCAGTAGATGGAAATACAACTACATGTACCATATGATCACGACCTGGGAGAAAAGGGTGATCTACTTCAAGTGTTCTAATGTAATCTATGGAAATATTTCTTTTGATAAAAATATACCAATCGGATGAAAACTACTATGACTTTTGCATTATGCAACATTATTTTGTTCTTCTTATTTTAAGAAGTGCAGTGACAGATACAAAAATGAAATCTACGGAAGTATTTCTATGACTTTCGAATAGCGCAGCATTATTTTATTTTTTCGTACCAGGGTAATTAAAATTTTTTTTTTAAAAGGGCCGTGACAGATACAAAGAAACCTTGAATATAAAATTTTACTCAAACAAAAGATATTAGGTTCTCTAAACAGCATTTTGCCTAACATGATAGGTGCCACATGTGGAACAGGAACTGCTTACCCTTCCGGGGCACCTGAGGTTTTCTGCAGTTTGTAGTGTGGTTCGAGTTGCTCGATCTTAGTATTCTGTGTAATGATTTGGACATTGTATTGTCTGTCATGGCTTCTGATTAACATAAAATGGAAGTTACAATGTTGTTTTAAATTATCGTCTGAATCTGTTCTAATTTTCTTTACAGCTGGACAAAAATGTTGCCCTGGCCTGTGTGGGTCTCTGAGATGTCGAGATCCTATAACGGTATGTTACATTACGTTCTTTTTTTTACCTGCACAAAATGAAAAAAAAAATGAAAGGTAGATATCAAATATAGTGTGCACGGTGTGTTTCTGGTACACTTAAGCCCCTGTTACACGGTATAAAGCAAGTATCATGATACTTGTATCATAAACCAAAAAATACATTGTAAACAGTGCTATTACTCTGTATTGTGCAACTTTGGGATATATAGAACATGTTCTATTCTGTACAGCTAGGATCACGATACATTTGATCTCTGGCCAATCAGAGATCTTGGTTTGATGTCAGGAGGTTACAACATCATCAACAAATAAAATCACATGGTCAGCACATGATAAATAAAACATGGCTGGAAAGGGAAAAAAAGTAGTGATGTTATTTGGTCAAAGGAACAGATAGAGAGTTTCCTCCATTTGTATGAACAGGTTCCCTCTGTATTGCTGAATTCCAGAAAAAAAATTTCGGACAACACAAGAGTTAGAATATTATTTTTTTTGTCACGCAAAGAACGAAATTTTTTTCCAGAATTTAACAGTAGGTTATATGACAAAAACTCTGAATCAGATTAATTTTTTTTCCCTCCACCAAAATCAGAATATTTTTTTCAGCAACATTGGGAATCAGAATATTTTTTTAGAAAAAACCCATACCCCATCCCCCACTTCAAGTTAAATGGTCGTTCCCTAAGACTAGTTGTCTTGGTATCAGAATAATATGTCAGAGTGGAGCAACATGTCTACCCGAGAACTGTTATTTCAGTGAGCTAGCACTATAAAAATCCAACTCAGCGTGTTGGTCTCGCCATGATATAGCTGAAAAATTCCTGAATTGGAGTTAAACAACAATCACTCACTCACTCTAGTTCCATTCATTTTTTTTATTTTTTTTATCTCGTTCAGAATATGCCTTGAACATTTGCCACTGGAAGTTGAGCAATCAATCAAGTTGATAGAAAATAGCTTTCCGTATATCGTATACTGAACGCTGGATCATAAATCGTACCTCTTAAGTCGATCAAAAAATGTTTGACAATCTCAATGTTTATCTATTTACAGGGAGATGGACACGGATATGTCCACCATAAATGTTTGACAATCTCAATGTTTATCTATTTACAGGGAGATAGACCCGGATGTCCACCATTTAATCCTGACCGTCACTGTGTCATCTTCAATCTCAATGTTTATCTATTTACAGGGAGATAGACCCGGATGTCCACCATTTAATCCTGACCTTCGCTGTGTCATCTTCAATCTCAATGTTTATCTATTTACAGGGAGATAGACCCGGATGTCTGCCATTTAATCCTCACCTTCGCTGTGTCATCTTCAATCTCAATGTTTATCTATTTACAGGGAGATAGTATTAGACCCGGATGTCCACCATTTAATCCTGACCTTTGCTGTGTCATCTTCAATCTCAATGTTAATCTATTTACAGGGAGATAGTATTAGACCCGGATGTCCACCATTTAATCCTGACCTTCGCTGTATCATCTTCAATCTCAATGTTTATCTATTTACAGGGAGATAGACCCGGATGTCCACCATTTAATCCTGACCTTCGCTGTGTCGTCTTCAATCAACAATGTAATGCTGACAGAGACTGTGATGACGGTCAGTGTAATGTATTTAAAGGTCACATTGTTATAATTCTGAGAAACTGTGACAAAGGTCGTATAATGTTTAAAGGTCACATTAGTACAGTCAAACTTGATTTAAACAGCCATTTAAGGGCCGGCAAAAACTGGCTGCTAAATAAAGGTGACCTGTAATTCAAGGTTCACAATTTTTTAAATATTGCAAATATTCCGGAATTAAAACTGTTTCGTCCCTGCCAAAGGTACTCATCAGGTGGTTTTACATATATATATACATGTACCGGTACATGTGTATGTATATATATAATAATATATAGGCTGCCCATTATCTGGGCAACATCTCGAGAACTTTTCCCACCGTCATGTAGTTTGATGGCTTCAACTCTTTCGGATAACGTTAACACCTTGCGTGACATTTTTATGACTGACAAAACAATGTCGTTTTTCTTTATTTAAAGACTTAAATTTTACTCACCTGTTGTGAACTTACCTGTTACACCTGTTCTGGGCATCTTAATTAAATTAATCAACTTTAATTTAATCTTAATCATCGTTGATTGCCAAGTTCTAGCCTAGGGTTATTCTGTTGACTTGTAAACTACGACAGGGGAGATAATTTGCCACATGATCAAATAAGATGTCACGTGACTGAAGTAAAAATCGATACTGTGTTAATCACGAATGCTATCCGCAAGCGACAAAAAAAATATATTTGTGACCATTAAAATAGGTATTTTAACATTATTGGGACAAATTTTTTTGTCCATTGGCCGCTTAAAGGAAGTGACCATTAATTTAAGTTAATTTATTACATAAAAATCCATGGGGGGACCTGGCAGTGACCAGAAAAGAGAGGTGACCGTTTATTTCAAGTGACCATTAGGGCAAGTTTGACTATAATTATGATCCTATTTGTCGTGGTCGTGATCGTATGGTAGTTGGATTTACAACTACCTATGCAATCAGTGCCTATCACCACTGATGTTGTGAGGTGTACAACAAACATTATGTGATAAAGTTTGTTGGTGACATGTGACAGATCTGTGGTTTTCTCCGAGTCCTCCAGTTTCCTCTACCAATAAAGCTGACCGCCACGACATAACTGAAATATTGTTGAAAGTAGCGTTAACACACCATCCAACAAACAAACAAACAAATACAATCTTATTTGCAAGTGTCAGTTTAGTGTATTTTGATTGGGTAGTAGTATTGTGTGTATCTTTCGACGAGTTTACACGTTAATAATTCTTATAGCTGGAACTACTTTCGTATCCAATGTAAACCAATTGACTACAGCCTGACGTCTCATCAGGGATGCATTTTATTTACAAAATCATGCTTCAGAATTTTTGAAAATCAGAAGCATGTTTTATGTGAAATAAAAACTTTGTGATTTACTTTAAATGATTTCAAAGATGGCTTCTATAGAGAATAAATGTTTCAAATTGGATCATGCTCGATCTTCGATTTGCTTGATTCAAGATCATGATTTTGACATTAATTATAAAACGCGGAATCGGAATCCGGATTCTGTAACACGATTCGGATTTCGAATTAAAAAATGCGCCCCTGTTTATATTTACACATTTAAGCATAAAATTATTTAAAAGTTTATTTTTCTTTCTTTTTTAAACCCTCTAACCTCACCCAATCAGGGCCACCATTCCCTGTAATATATACTTTGATTTGATTTGATTTATTGTGGTTAACGCCACTTTCAGCAATATTTCAGCTATATCATGGCAACCAGTTTTAGTGGTGGAAAAAGCCAGAGTACACAGAGAGAACCACAGACCATGGGCAAGCAACTAGTAAACTTTATCACTTGTGCCTGTGAGTCGAGTGCACCCTTTTTTCTAATTTACAAAGACAGGTGCGAACCCACACCGTATTGATGATAGGCGTATATGAGTTATTAGGTAATCCAACTACCTAATTCATTGAGCCACCCGGGCCCTCCGTAATATATACATGTATTATATAAGTATAAAATGTTAATTAGAACAGAGGCTAATGAACACAAAGATAGCTGATCAAATTTTAAAACTATACCACGCCTTTTTGTCCATCTTCATAAAGAGATAATTGTATTTTTAACAGGGAAGTTGTGCTGTTTCCAACGTGCATGTGGAACATCTTGTCAGAAGAAAGTAAAACCAACTCCAGTAAGTATTAGTGAAATTACCATCAATAAAAGTTACAGTCAAAGTCAATTTTGACAGTGTGTATGTAATAGTCATGGTCAAACATGACTGTTTGTAGATTACAATGTCAGCATTAAAACTCCACTGTTACAGTCAATGTCAATTTTGACAGTTTGTATGTAATAGTCATGGTATAACATGACTGTTTGTAGCTTACAATGTCAGCATTAAAACTCCAGTTACAGTCAAAGTCAATTTTGACAGTGTGTATGTTATAGTCATGGTCAAACATGACTGTTTGTAGCTTACAATGTCAGCATTAAAACTCCAGTTACAGTCAAAGTCAATTTTGACAGTGTGTATGTAATAGTCATGGTCAAACATGACTGTTTGTAGCTTACAATGTCAGCATTAAAACTCCAGTTACAGTCAAAGTCAATTTTGACAGTGTGTATGTTATAGTCATGGTCAAACATGACTGTTTGTAGCTTACAATGTCAGCATTAAAACTCCACTGTTACAGTCAAAGTCAATTTTGACGGTGTGTATGTTATAGTCATGGTCAAACATGACCGTTTGTAGCCTACAATGTCAGCATTAAACCTCCACTGTTACTGTCAAAGTCAATTTTGACAGTGTGTATGTAATAGTCATGGTCAAACATGACTGTTTGTAGATTACAATGTCAGCATTAAAACTCCATTGTTACAGTCAAAGTCAATTTTGACAGTGTGTATGTAATAGTCATGGTCAAACATGACTGTTTGTAGCTTACAATGTCAGCATTAAACCTCCACTGTTACTGTCAAAGTCAATTTTGACAGTGTGTATGTTATAGTCATGGTCAAACATGACTGTTTGTAGCTTACAATGTCAGCATTAAAACTCCACTGTTACAGTCAAAGTCAATTTTGACAGTGTGTATGTTATAGTCATGGTCAAACATGACTGTTTGTAGATTACAATGTCAGCATTAAAACTCCAGTTACAGTCAAAGTCAATTTTGACAGTGTGTATGTAATAGTCATGGTCAAACATAACTGTTTGTAGCTTACAATGTCAGCATTAAAACTCCAGTTACAGTCAATGTCAATTTTGACAGTGTGTATGTTATAGTCATGGTCAAACATGACTGTTTGTAGCTTACAATGTCAGCATTAAATCTCCAGTTACAGTCAATGTCAATTTTGACAGTGTGTATGTTATAGTCATGGTCAAACATGACTGTTTGTAGATTACAATGTCAGCATTAAAACTCCAGTTACAGTCAAAGTCAATTTTGACAGTGTGTATGTAATAGTCATGGTCAAACATGACTGTTTGTAGCTTACAATGTCAGCATTAAAACTCCAGTTACAGTCAATGTCAATTTTGACAGTGTGTATGTTATAGTCATGGTCAAACATGACTGTTTGTAGCTTACAATGTCAGCATTAAAACTCCAGTTACAGTCAAAGTCAATTTTGACAGTGTGTATGTAATAGTCATGGTCAAACATGACTGTTTGTAGATTACAATGTCAGCATTAAAACTCCAGTTACAGTCAATGTCAATTTTGACAGTGTGTATGTTATAGTCATGGTCAAACATGACTGTTTGTGGCTTACAATGTCAGCATTAAAACTCCAGTTACAGTCAAAGTCAATTTTGACGGTGTGTATGTAATAGTCATGGTCAAACATGACTGTTTGTAGCTTACAATGTCAGCATTAAAACTCCACTGTTACAGTCAATGTCAATTTTGACAGTGTGTATGTTATAGTCATGGTCAAGCATGACTGTTTGTAGCTTACAATGTCAGCATTAAAACTCCACTGTTACAGTCAAAGTCAATTTTGACAGTGTGTATGTTATAGTCATGGTCAAACATGACTGTTTGTAGATTACAATGTCAGCATTAAAACTCCACTGTTACAGTCAAAGTCAATTTTGACAGTGTGTATGTTATAGTCATGGTCAAACATGACTGTTTGTAGATTACAATGTCAGCATTAAAACTCCACTGTTACAGTCAAAGTCAATTTTGACAGTGTGTATGTTATAGTCATGGTCAAACATGACTGTTTGTAGATTACAATGTCAGCATTAAAACTCCACTGTTACAGTCAAAGTCAATTTTGACAGTGTGTATGTTATAGTCATGGTCAAACATGACTGTTTGTAGATTACAGTGTCAGCATTAAAACTCCACTGTTACAGTCAAAGTCAATTTTGACAGTGTGTATGTTATAGTCATGGTCAAACATGACTGTTTGTAGCTTACAATGTCAGCATTAAAACTCCACTGTTACAGTCAAAGTCAATTTTGACAGTGTGTATGTTATAGTCATGGTCAAACATGACTGTTTGTAGATTACAATGTCAGCATTAAAACTCCACTGTTACAGTCAAAGTCAATTTTGACAGTGTGTATGTTATAGTCATGGTCAAACATGACTGTTTGTAGATTACAATGTCAGCATTAAAACTCCACTGTTACAGTCAAAGTCAATTTTGACAGTGTGTATGTTATAGTCATGGTCAAACATGACTGTTTGTAGATTACAGTGTCAGCATTAAAACTCCACTGTTACAGTCAAAGTCAATTTTGACAGTGTGTATGTTATAGTCATGGTCAAACATGACTGTTTGTAGCTTACAATGTCAGCATTAAAACTCCAGTTACAGTCAAAGTCAATTTTGACAGTGTGTATGTTATAGTCATGGTCAAACATGACCGTTTGTAGCTTACAATGTCGGCATTAAAACAGCATGTATTTATATTAATATTTTGTTTTGTTATTGATAAGATATGTAGATCTATGTGTTATTTATTCTAACAAAGGCATTAAACACCATTCAATCAATCATATTCTAGCGATTCATGACTACAAAATGTATAGTTAACAATACAAGAACAAATATATTTATTTAAGTATATAATATTGTGTGTTTTTTCCAGACTCTGAAACCAAGACCAGGCGTTTGCCCAGCTGTAAGAGAAGTTCCAAAAGACTATTGTGCTCGTGCATTAGTAATATCTGACTGCAAAGGGAAAGATTCTGATTGTCCGAAAGGTACAAGTACATATATAGGTCGAAATAATAGGAAGAAAGGGAAATCCAGATGTAGAATGAAAGAGAGGTTTTGTTTATTGGTGTTTTACACCATTTTCTGTAATATTTCAGTTATATCATAGCGGGTAGTTTTATTGAGGTTATCGCACCAACCGGAACTCACATACAGTTGTGTCGAGTGCACCTCATTCTGGCGGGACTGAACTCAACAACTGTATAGGTATTAAGTTCTCTGATCAGATATTTGCAGCACTACACTATAATTTCAAGTTATTACATATACATGTATAACCAGTATTTTGCATAAGGAAAACTTGAAGCTATATTTTCATGGGGGCCCGTGTGGCTCAATGAGTTAGCTAGTTGGATTACCTAACAACTCAAACAAGCCTATCACCAATACGGCGTGGGTTTGCACCCGGCTTTGTAAATTACAAAAAAGGGTTCACTCGACTCGCAACCGCAAGTGATAAAGTTTACCAGTTGCTTGCCCATTGTCGGTGGTTCTCTCCGGGTACTCCAGCTTCTTCCACCACTAAAACTGGTCGCCATGATATTGTTGAAAGTAGCGTTAAACACAATCATTCAATCATATATTTTAATTGAAAAGAAAAATGGAAGTAGCGAAGTAGTTTTGTTTGATCCTTGTGGATATTGTATCAAATGGTATCTATTGCCTGAATCTGTTCTAATTTTCTTTACAGCTGGACAAAAATGTTGCCCTGGCCTGTGTGGAGCTCTGCAATGTCAAGATCCTATAACGGTATGCTGCATTCTAAGGGGTGGTTGTGGTCGTGATCGTAGTTGGATTTACAACTATCTATGCAACCAGTACCTATCACCACTAACGTTGTGAATTCAAAACTCACTCATGGCGAGGTGTACTCGTTACAACATTTTGTGATAAAGTTTGTCAGTGACTTGCAGCTGGTCTGGTTTTCCCCGGGTACTTCGGTTTCCGCCATCAATAAAACTGACAGCCATGATATAGATGAATATTGTTGAAAGTGGCATTAAGCACCACAAAACCAAACCAAAACCGAGCCATTTAAATTCGTGATTTCCTATTTTCGTGGATATGTAAATTTGTGGATCCCCTACTGTAGTCAGTACATACATTCATTGAATCTTTGATTTCCTGGATTTATACTATCCACAATATCCACAAAAATTGGTATACCACAAATAATGATTTCACAGTATCTTGCTGAATCATGCATGTTAAGTCGATCATTAAATGTTTGAGAATCTCAATGTTTAGCTTGTATGATCTATTTACAGGGAGATAGACCCGGATGTCCACCATTTAATCCGCACCTTCGCTCTCATCTTCAATCTCAATGTTTATCTACTTACAGGGAGATAGACCCGGATGTCCACCATTTAATCCTCACCTTCGCTGTCATCTTCAATCTCAATGTTTATCTATTTACAGGGAGATAGACCCGGATGTCCACCATTTAATCCTCACCTTCGCTGTCATCTTCAATCTCAATGTTTATCTACTTACAGGGAGATAGACCCGGATGTCCATCATTTAATCCTCACCTTCGCTGTATAATCTTCAATCTCAATGTTTATCTATTTACAGGGAGATAGACCCGGATGTCCACCATTTAATCCTCACCTTCGCTGTGTCATCTTCAATCTCAATGTTTATCTATTTACAGGGAGATAGACCCGGATGTCCACCATTTAATCCTCACCTTCGCTGTGTCATCTTCAATCTCAATGTTTATCTATTTACAGGGAGATAGACCTGGATGTCCACCATTTAATCCTGACCTTCGCTGTGTCATCTTCAATCTCAATGTTTATCTATTTACAGGGGGATAGACCCGGATGTCCACCATTTAATCCTCACCTTCGCTGTATCATCTTCAATCAACAATGTAATGCTGACAGAGACTGTGATGACGGTCAGTATAATATACATGTACTTTATAGTGCCTATATTTGGTGGGGGGGGGGGGGGGGGGTATCATGGTGCTATTTGCAGGTATAAACTCTGTCAATATTTTATAAATACAGTAACCTAATATTTACTAGTATTTACATGTGAAGTCAATCAACTGTAACGAACCTACACACAAAAAAATCAATATAATGGCAGACGGTTGCGGCCAAAATACATTTATTAGTGCACAGGTACGACTGACCCTCAAAGTGAAAGATTATCACTTACGGTGTCAGCATACAGCACTCAAATTGATGGTTGGTTGGTTTTTGGTGTTTAATGTCACTTTCAGCAATATTTCAGCTATATCATGGCGACCAGTTTTAGTGATGGAAGAAGCCTGAGTACCCGGAGAGAACCACCGCCTATGGGCAAGCTACTGGTAAGCTTTATCTATATTTAACTGACCAGCTGGAAACCCCCAACCATGGGTAATAAGTGAGTGATTGTTGTTTAACGGCAATTCAGCAATTTTTCAGCTATATCATGGTGAAAACAAGTTAATTTTCAATGAGGTGATGATGATGAGGTCCGCTTTGCTCTAGACCAACATGCCGAGTTGGATATTTATAGTGCTAGCTCACTGAAACAACAGTAGACATGTCGCTCCACCTGGACACATTATTCTGATTCCGAGCCAACCAGTCTTTGCTCTTTCTTCTTAATGTTGCCTGCTTAGCGGAGAAGTAACAAATACCAATTTTACAGTCTTTGGTTTGACCCGACCGGAGCTCGAACCCACGATCTACTGCACTCGAGGTGAGCATGCTAACCATTATGCCACCGATGCGGTCTCCATCCATGGGTAAGTGTCTGAAAATCTTTACATTTGAGGTTGGTCTCGAGGCCGCCAACTAACGTCATTGGTGTTTAGTCTGGGGTCAGAGGTCAACTACCCTATCCACTCGGAGCCACCTGCCCCGTAATGTATACATATATTATACTTTGTTTTTATTTACACTATTTGTCTTTGTAAGCAAGCCAGTACAATATAATATAAAACCCGGAAATCGACCGACATTGCATTCAATTGTGTTCTGACTGAAGTAATTTTGGTCCGTTGTGTATAATATAACAAACAGTTCATGGCCGAATGGCAGTTTATGGACCGGTCTGTCATCCCCAAAATATTATATGGACCTTGGCTTTGCTTAGGTCCATAAACTGCCATATGGCCCTCAGTGTCATAAACTATTTGTATATGACATGTGTATTATATAAGTATGAAATGTTATTTAGAACAGAGGCTAATGAACATGGAGAAAGTTGATTAAAATATTAAAGCTATAGCACACCTTATAATCCATCTTTCATAAGCAGAAAAGTTGTTTTTTTAACAGGGAAACAGTGTTGTTTCCAACCTGCTTGTGGAACATCATGTCAGAAGAAAGTAAAACCAGATCATGTACGTATTGTGGTTTTTTATGTTTATGGTGTTTAATGCCACCTTCAACATAATTTCAGTTATATTGTGGCAGTCAGTTTTATTGGTGGACGAAACCGGAGAAAGCCGTGGATCTGAGGCAAGTCACTAACAGAATTTATCACATAATGTTGTATCGAATACACCTCGCCTGAGTGGGATTCAACTCACAACTTTAGTGGTGATTGTCACTGATTACATTGGTAGTTGTAAATCCAACTACCATAGGGCCCAAGTGGCTCAATGAGTTAGGTAGTTGGAATACCTAACAACTCATACAAGCCTATCACCAATACGGCTTTGTAAATTACAAAAGAGGATGCAGTCGCAAGTGATAAAGTTTACCAGTTGCTTGCCCATCGTCAGTGGTTCTCTCCAGGTACTCCGGCTTCTTCCACCACTAAAACTGGTCGCCATGATATAGCTGAAATATTTCTGAGAGGCTTGAATGAGTTGTTAGGTAACCCAACTACCTAACTCATTGAGCCACCCGGGCCCTACAACTATATAACTCACCCGGGCTCTACAACTATCTAACTCATTGAGCCACCCGGGCCCTTCCACACATCTAGATTCTAATCATCGTCGGTAATCCACTATCAATCAAGCTCATTCTTTCATTACTCGATGATCAATTTATATGGAAACCTCCTTTTTTTTGTCTGTTCTGTACCTAATCTATATTTATCTTCCATAACAACAATCAAATACAACTATTAGTCATATTAAACAGATTATGGAAGAAACATTCTGATTGGATGATACAGAATTATACTTTTGTAATGAAGCCAATGAAAAATACTCATGAATTATACATGGATATTGGAGAATGTTCTACCATAATAAAGTTTCTAGTAATGGATTAAAATGTTGATATTTCCATCTCTTGCAATATGAACTTGAAGGCTAGGGGCCATTTAAGTATCACACTCATTTTAAGGTATGAGTTTTGCTCATTGTTGGACAGCATACTGTGATGATTGATATGTAGAACAGCAGTACAAGCACTGTTCCTTTACCTTAATTTGTGTCTAATTTGGGAATATGGTGTGTAATGTCACATTCAACAATATTTCAGTTATATAGTGGCGGTCAGTTTTATTGATGGAGGAAATAGAGTACCTGGAGAAAACCACCGACCTGCCGCAAACCACTGACCTGCCATAAATCGCTGACAAACTTTATGTGTCTAAGTGTAAAATTGAATATCCTCTCATGTTCAATTGAAACCATATGTTTTATTATTTATAGAGTCAATGTCCACCTTATAGGAAAGACATCCTTTGTAAACGTTATGACAGACAGTGTTCCTCTAACAAAGACTGTAAACATGGTACAGTATATTAAAATATTTAGCTTTCTATGCAGGCAATTGTGAATATTGTTTTTTATCCTGCAATTATGTGATTTTGAGCACTAATAAAGGGGAACAAATTCAGTGTTATTTAGTCATGATCCTAATGAAGACTGTAAACACGGTACTGTATATAGAAATTAAACCCACCTATTGTGAATTGTGATTTTTTTTTTCTAATTTTTTATTTTTAAGGCATTCATTTCATTTCACATGATCGAGTATGATTTGATTGATTGATTTATTTATTGTGTTTAACACCACTTTCAGCAATATTTCTGCTATATCATGGCAAACAGTTTTAGTGGTGGAAGAAGCCGGAGTACCCGGAGAGAACCACTGACCATGGGCAAACAACTGGTCAACTTTATCACTTGTGGCTGCGAATCGAGTGCACTCTTTTTTGTAATTTACAAAGCCGGGTGTGAACCCACGCCATATTGGTGATAGGCGTGTATGAATTGTCAGGTAATCCAACTACCTAACTCATTGAGCAACCCTGGTCCTTAAAGTAACATCATAAGTTCCAAGCTAAAATTACATACATTATATATTAACAATTGATACTAGTAAGAAAAAGAAACATTAAAGTTTTGTAAAGATAAGTTCATCAATGTGGTTGGTTATTTGCTAAAGAAAATAGAAACACTTCCTATGTATAAAGTATAAAAGGAAGACAATCTCTTTTGTGACAAAGGACCCAGGTGGCTCAATGAGTTAGGTAGTTGTAGGGCCCAGGTGGCTCAATGAGTTAGGTAGTTGTAGGGCCCATTTGGCTCAATGAGATAGGTAGTTGTAGGGCCCAGGTGGCTCAGTAAGATAGGTAGGTGGATTACCTAACAACTCATACAAGCCTATCACCAATGCGGCGTGCCGGTTCGCGCCCAACTTTGTAAATTACAAAAAAGGGTGCACTTGACTCGCAGCCGCAAGTGATAAAGCTTACAAGTTGCTTGACCATGGTCAGTGGTTTTCTCCGGTACTCCGGCTTCTTCCACTACTAAAACTGGTCGCCATGATATAGCTGAAATATTGCTGAAAGAGTGGCATTAAACACCAAAAATCAATCAATCAATCTTTTGTGACAATTGTGGATATTTGTTGTATGTATACCATAATATCTTCCACACAAACAGGACAGGGGTGCACAAACCTTATTCAAATTTAAGTGTCAATTAAAACCTAACTGACACTTAAAATTACTTGAACTGTACATTGGATTAATTTACACTTAAGGTCTAATTTAGACTTAAATTTAATTGAGGTTTGTGCAACCCAGTCCTGTACAAACAAAACTTTATGGGAAACCGATGAGACAATTGACAATGGACAATCCAGAGACACAGGCATTATTTGGCACAAGACAAAAAAGGTGAACAACACAAATCCCATAAAATAAATCAAGGTGTGAACCCATGTGTTCGTGAAGAGTAAGCAGTTCCTCGTGAACCCATGTGTTCATGAAGAGTAAGCAGTTCCTCGTGAACCCATGTGTTCGTGAAGAGTAAGCAGTTCCTCAGGAACCCATGTGCTCGTGAAGAGTAAGCAGTTCCTCGTTAACCCATGTGTTCATGAAGAGTAAGCAGTTCCTCGTGAACCCATGTGTTCATGAATAGTAAGCAGTTCCTCGTGAACCCATGTGCTCGTGAAGAGTAAGCAGTTCCTCGTAAACCCATGTGTTCGTGAAGAGTAAGCAGTTCCTCGTGAACCCATGTGCTCGTGAAGAGTAAGCAGTTCCTCTTTCAGATAAGACACCTGCTGTGATACTCATATAGTAAAAGTCTTCTTGGTGATGGAGTGAGTGAGTGATTGTTGTTTAACGCCAATTCAGCAATTTTTAGCTATATTATGGCGAGAACAAGTTTATTTTCAATGAGATGATGATGAGATCCGCTTTTTTCTAGACCAACACGAGTTGGATTTTTATAGTGCTAGCTCACTGAAACAACAGTCCACGGGTAGACATGTCGCTCCACTCGGACACATTATTCTGATTCGAGCCAACCAGTCTTTGCTCTTTCTCCTTAATGCTGCATGCTTAGCGGAGAAGTAACAAATAATACTTTTATAGTCTTTGGTTTGATCGGACCGAAGCTCGAACCCATGATCTACCATGCCCGAGGTGAGCATGCTAACCATTACACCACTGATACAGTTTATCAGTGATGGAGGAAAGAAACAATCTACTTAATCTACTACAAATGAAAAGAATTATTGCCATTTGAAAAACTATAAAAATATATATCTCCTACAAATCTATACAGTACAGTAACTACATCATCATGTTTTTACTAAAACAAGATTTTATATATTTTTTTATTTATGATGCTGAAAATGCTATATATAAATTCCGTCCAACGAACTTTTCATTGCATAATTTTGATATAATTAAAACAATGCATTTTGTTTATTTGTCTCAAATTATAACAACAGATCACAGGACAATGAAATATATACCCATTACAAACATAGTGTGGTGGTACAAGACTTTGTATGAGGTCAAGCCTGTTGTGTGAACCAGTATCACTACGAGAGTTGTGATGCGGTTAGTTCTCACAACAGGCAAGAACTGTCGCTGATATAAAGTCTTGTACCAACACACTATGTAATGAATTTAAAAAAAAAAAACAAGGGTTGAATCAAAATTTATAAATACTCTGAGGGAGACTACATTTTGTGCATGACATCACGTTATCTTTTCCGTTCATTCACCAATGTCACTTTACTGTGTTTTGACTCACATTCCAATGATATGACGTCATGATAAAGTAGTTCGGCAGAGAACGTTTCGTGCAACGTCACACTATTCTTTTATCACCACAGTGTGGTGATACAATGTCTTGTATCAGACACCTTGTATCAGATAGGTGACTTTCTTAAATTTCAAAGGAAAACGTACATAATGTTAGATAAATGGTTTTATTTGTATATTTTAGGTACCATCTGTTGTCCTGTTGATTGTGGTACAGCCTGTAAACTGCCAGTTAAGCCTCCCGGTTCAGGTAAGTTTATTTATATATCTTGGGTACCATCTGTTGTCCTGTTGATTGTGGTACAGCCTGTAAGCTGCCAGTAAAGCCTCCAGGTTCAGGTAAGTTTATTTATATATCTTGGGTACCATCTGTTGTCCTGTTGATTGTGGTACAGCCTGTAAGCTGCCAGTTGAGCCTCCCGGTACAGGTAAGTTTATTTATATATCTTGGGTACCATCTGTTGTCCTGTTGATTGTGGTACAGCCTGTAAGCTGCCAGTTAAGCCTCCCAGTTCAGGTAAGCTAATTATCAGAAGATCAAAAGAACAACATAATACAACAATACTTCTTTTTATATAACTATTCCAGAAATAAAGGGTCATTTCACACTCATTTTAGGGTATGAGTTATTTCTTATTGTTAAAGACTGCTGTGACTATAATATGTGGAACAGCAATAAAAGCATGTTTCTTTACTTTACTGTAGTTTCTGCATTAAAAGTCGCTCCTATATTTAAGACGCAGGGAGGAAAATAAGAGAATTTATTTTTATACAAGTCGCCACCATATAAAGGACACAGCTTCTAGAATACTTTTGGTGACAAATGAAACCAGATTTTGGAACAATTGCATTGGTATATCTATGTATCAACGATCTTGCATCACACATATGTTGCACCCTTCGTATCTTTTGAAAAAAAGTATCGTCTTTAAAGAAAAATACAGTATTTTGTGTCGAAGTGTAATGTTGGATAGTTTCTCATGTTCATTTTCATCCATATCCTTTCTTACTAAAAGGCTTTGATTCAGTTCAATGAATTATAAAATTTGGCAAGCTCATTTTAAAGGTAAAGAATTTGAATTTTGAATTTGGGTGTTTAATGCCACTTTCAGCAATATTTCAGCTATATCATGGCGACCAGTTTTAGTGGTGGAAGAAGCCGGAGAGAACCACCGACCATGGGCAAGCAACTGGTAAACTTTATCACTTGCGGCTGCGAGTCGAGTGCACCCTATTTTATAATTTACAAAGCCGGGCGCGAACCCATGCCGTATTGGTGATAGGCTTGTATGAGTTGTTAGGTAATCCAACTACCTAACTCATTGAGCCACATGGTCCTTTATTTTAAGTTTAAGTTTAATGTCATAATTTAGACATTTATTGTTTTTTTTATGGTTATTGTGTTTAACGCTACTTTATTCAATATTTCAGTTATATCGTGGTGGTTAGCTTTATTGGTGAAGGAAACTGGAGATCTGCCACAAGTCACTAACAAACTTTATCACATAATGTTGTATCGAGTACACCTCACCATGAACGGGGTTTGAACTTACAACTTTAGTGGTGACAGGCTCAGATTGGCAGTGATTTCACAAGTAGTTGTTATTAATCCATGCGATCACGACCACAACGGCCCCATTTTTTTTTGTTTTTTTTTTATCTAAATTATATTGTGTAGGATGAATTAAAAGAGCAACATATTGATTTGATATTTTAATATTTTATTTTAAGTAATATTTGAAATTTATGAACAGGTTATACGATATAACCTGGTCTGGTGTAGCCATTTATGGAAAGCATAAACAGTACCAAACCAGGTTATTCAAGTATAACCTGTTCAAAAATTTCAAATATTCCTTATAATTTAATATTTATAACAAATTTTAATGATTCCTCGATTTTAATTACGATTATTTCATTTGACTATTTGAATTTTTCAATGGCAAATGAATATATTGGGGACATCACAATACTAACCCTGGTTATCATGTATAACCAATGTTGCTCCAGGTGGGTCAGCCAATCAGATTGCAGTATTCACATCAAATTTAATTATTATCTTTTATTAAAATTGAGTTAAAAAATGAAGAACATCTGATTTCCCTCAGTACAGAAAAACAGTCGTGGATTTTCTTTATCTCAAATTGCGATATTTCATTTCCTTGAATAACCTGAAGACCAATTTGTTCATATGCACACACTGCATCTCAGGACACTCGCATATTTTATTCGATCAATATGAAACAAAATACTAAAACAGTTCAACTGTAGCTATATATAGCTTATCTAACTCCTACAGCATATTCTTAAAAAAATGAGGGCTGTCGTGGTCGTGATTGTATAGTAGTTGGGTTTATAATTACCTATGCAATCAGTACCTATCACCACTAAAGTTGTGAGTTTGAACCCTATTCATGGCAAGGTGTACTTGACACAACATTAAGTTATAAAGTATGTCAGTGACTTGCGACAGGTCAGTGGTTTTCTCCGGGTACTCTGGTTTTCTACCAATAAAACTGATTGTCACGATATAACTGAAATATTGTTGAAAGTGGCGTTTAACATCATACCATCCCCCTCTTATGAAAACGGAGTGTAGGAACCAGTTCCCCGTTATTGTCAACAAGAAACAAATATCTGAAATAATTCAAAGAGCAAATAGGCAAATATTTTTCAATCTTGTGTTGTAGTTTGTTCACTTCCAAAACAGCCAGGAACTTGTAAGGCTTCAATTCCACGATATTATTATGATTACAAAGAGAAAAAGTGTGGTAAATTTATCTATGGTGGGTGTGGCGGAAATGAGAACAACTTTGAAACATTGGAAGACTGCCAGGAGAGATGTCCAGAAAAGCCAGATAGTATGTTAATACATAATAAAATTATTGATGTTTTTGTTAGCTGTAATGCCTTTTTGTCGCTTCCGAAATGGGAAGAGGAGACGTCGTGGCCATGAACGTATGGTGGTTGGATTTGTAACTACATATGCAATCAGTGCCTATCACCACTCAAGTTGTCAGTTCGAACCCCGTTCATGGCGAGGTATTCTTGATACAACATTATGTGATAAAGTTTGTTAGTGACCTGCGACAGGTTAGTGGTTTTCACAGGGTGCTACGGTTTCCTCCACCAATAAAACTGATCGCCATGATATAGCTGAAATATTGTTGAGAGTGGCATTAAACACCAGTATTACAAAACAATAAAGAGACATTATATAGGAGTTATTGCCCTTTAAATTAGTTACACATATCATTAACACTGAAATCTCAAAAAAGGTTTGTCAAAGGGTCATGGAATCACTACAAATGTATAGGGTTGCTTGACTTTTGACCTTTTGAAAATGTCAAAATCTAGAACATGGTTTTTATTGTTTTCATTTTATATGTTTATGCCAATAATAATGATCTAATAGGGGCCCGGGTGGCTCAATGAGTTAGGTCGTTGGATCTAACAACTCATACAAGCCTATCACCAATACGACGTGGGTTCGCGCCCAGCTTTGTAAATTACAAAAAAGGGTGCACTCGACTCGCAGCCGCAAGTGATAAAGTTTACCAGTTGCTTGCCCATGGTCGGTGGTTCTTTCCGGGTATTCCGGCTTCCTCCACCACTAAAGCTGGCCGCCATGATATAGCTGAAATATTGTTGAAAGTGGCATTAAACACCAAAAATTCAATTCAATTCAAGTCAATTCTAATAAAGAAGTAGATATATAATTAAGTTGGATTAAAGTCGTTTTATGGTCTTTAATAGGATGTGTTAGAATACAAAACATTACAAGTTACGATTATCTAAAATAATTCACATGTGTATGGAACGTTTTATCTTGTTTTGTAGCTTGTTCACTTCCAAAACAGCCAGGACCTTGCAAGGGTTCATTTCCACGATATTATTATGATTACAAAGAGAAAACGTGTGGTAAATTTATCTACGGTGGGTGTGGCGGAAATGAGAACAACTTTGAAACATTGGAAGACTGCCAAAAGAGATGTCCAGAAAAGCCAGATAGTATGTTAATACATAATAAAATTATTGATTTTTTTGTTAGCTGTAATGCTTTTTTGTCGCTTCCAAAATGGGAAGAGGAGACGTCGTGTCCATGAACGTATGGTGGTTGGATTTATAACTACATATGCAATCAGTGCCTATCGCCACTCAAGTTGTGAGTTTGAACCCTGTTCATGGCGAGGTATTCTCGATACAACATTATGTGATAAAGTTTGTTAGTGACCTGCGACAGGTCAGTGGTTTTCACAGGTGCTACGGTTTCCTCCACCAATGAAATTGATCGCCACGATATAACTGAAATATTGTTGAGAGTGGCGTTAAACACCAGTATTACAAAACAATAAAGAGACATTATATAGGAGTTATTGCCCTTTAAATTATTTACACATATCATTAACACTTAAATCTGAAAAATGGTTTGTCAAAGGGGTCATGGAGTCACTACAAATGTATAGGGTTGCTTGACTTTTGACCTTTTGAAAATGTCAAAATCTAGAACATGGTTTTTATTGTTTTCGTTTTATATGTTTATGCCAATAATAATGATCTAATAGGGACCAGGGTGGCTCAATGAGTTAGGTCGTTGGATCTAACAACTCATACAAGCCTATCACCAATACGGCATGGGTTCGCGCCCGGCTTTGTAAATTACAAAAAAGGATGCACTCGACTCGCAGCCACAAGTGATAAAGTTTGCCAGTTGCTTGCCCATGGTCGGTGGTTCTCTCTGGGCACTCCGGCTTCTTCCACCACTAAAACTGGTCACCATGGAACGTTTTATCTTGTTTTGTAGCTTGTTCACTTCCAAAACAGCCAGGACCTTGCAAGGGTTCATTTCCACGATATTATTATGATTACAAAGAGAAAAAGTGTGGTAAATTTATCTACGGTGGGTGTGGCGGAAATGAGAACAACTTTGAAACATTGGAAGACTGTCATAAAAGATGTCGTCCAAATATACCAGGTACATGTAGTATGTCAATGCAAATAGATATGGATAACCAAATCTTTGTTTTGGGGGAATTTTTAGGTGATTGTTTCCGCCTTTTGTGTACCATGCCATGCCTATTCCCAAAAGACAGAAATTTATAAAGCTTGTTTCTTTTATTGATTGCATATGTCTACAATTTTTATGGAATATTCTTGATTGCATATTTTTAACAATTTGCCGAAAGCCACCTGGAGGATAAGCATCACTTTGTGCTTTCATAATTTTAATTTGCACAAAATCTACATTTAATATACATATTTATATAAACATTTAGGGGCCGGCGTGGTCATGATCATATGGTAGAAGGATTTACAACTACCAATGAAATCGGTGCCTATCACCACTAAAGTTGTGAGTTCGAACCCTGTTCATTGCAAGGTGTACTCGAAACAACATTAGGTGATGTAGTTTGTCAGTGACGTACAACAGCTTGGTGGTTTTCTCTGGGTACTTGTGTTTCCTACACCAATAAAACTTACCACCATGATATTACTGAAATATTGTTGAAAGTGGCATTAAACACCATAAAAACCTAAATCCAAAGGCATTAAGAAGAGTTTGAAGGGTAATCACAATCCGTACATCGAAGGACAACAACACAAAGGCCACAAAAGAAAAAGGACAAACTATGATCTACAAAGCAATACAAATTTGTGAAAATCACGATTAATGACGAGATTTGGTTGTTAGTCAATAAAATATATAAATCCGGATAAATCCAAAATACGAGCAGCACAAAAATAACATAAGAAATATATTAAATAACAAAAGATCGGACAACAGGAAATTCTGTAAATATACAGGAAGTGACATCAACTGCTTCGGAAAGTTAAGAATTTTCTGCTCTATGCATGGCAACTGTTGTGTATTATAAAGAAACGGGTATTGTTTAACGTAAATTTTGGTTGAGACATAAATGTGCAAATTTGGTAGTTTGATTTAGTGCCTATCACCATTAACATTGTGGGTTCAAATCCTGCACATGAGAGGTGTGCTCGATACAACATTATGTGATAAAGTTTGTAAGTGACTTGCGACAGGTCATGGGTTTCCACCGATATAACTGACCGCCACGATATAACTGAAATATTGTTGAAAGTGGCATTAAGCACTACAGACTTAAACCAAACCATTTTAAATAATATTGATAATATACAGAATGACATTAAACCCATTATCTTGTTATTTTAATTATTTATTTTATTTTGATATTGTTTTCCAGATCCCTGCCCTGTTCCACATTGTAAATTTATACCATCCGGGGTGTGTACTAGAAAGAATATTCTGATTATTAATGGTGCCCGATGTGTTATGTGTCCAGTGATAGTACCATGCAATCCAGGTAATACAATCAAAAGCAAAAAATGCCAATCAATTTCAAAATCCGATCGAAAAATTATAGAAACTGATACAAATTCAATTGTCATAACGGAGGCATTTTCGATAGTCCTAAAACACTTATATATGACCGTTGACTGGCTTGGTACAGGGACGTCAATAAAAATGGCAGAATTAAACTAGTACTATGGGTCTAAACCTTCTGTCATAGTGAAATGATACGGCCATAAAGTGTTTTCTACATGTGAGTCAAATGCCAATCCTCACATATTACCATGGGAACAGCGTTTTTATAAAGAACGCTCAAATCTTGAACTTACATACAAACCTGTATTAAGAGGTCACCTTTGGGACCAAGAAAAAGTGACCTTATAAGACAGGTGACCTCTTAAAAGAGGTGCAATTCAAAAGAAATTGTATATGTAAGGACAAGAAAAAGGATGATCTTTCAATACAGGTGACTGCTTAATAGAGGTGACTGCATGGGCAGGTTTGACTGTATATATAAATTTGTTTCTTTTGACAGGAGTTATCATATTAAGTATTTTGACGACAGTCAAACCTGTCTTATGTGACCTTCTAAGGGAACAGTGAAATATGGTCACATAAGACAGGTGGTCGCTTAATACAGGTTTAATTGATATGCAATGCACTGTGAAGAGAAATGAAAATTAAGGTCACATAATTGCAAGTTATTGGTTAATAGAGGTGGTCACTTAAAGCAGGTTTGACTATAGTTCTCACAGTGGTTATGTAGTTAAATTCAGGTTGTATGACTATTTCTCTTAAGATTGATGTTTGTTTGATGGTGTTTAATGCCACTTTCATCAATATATCAGTTATATCGTGGCAGTCAGTTTTATTGGTGAAGAAAACCGGAGACACGGAGAAAACTACCGACGTGTCGCAAGTCACTGACAAAATTTATCACATACTGTTGCACACCTCGCCCTGATCGAGAATCGAACTCATAACATCAGTGGTGATAGGAACTGATTGCATAGGTAGTTGTAAGTTCAACTACCATACGACCATGACAGCCCCCTCTTAAGATTGAGGATTTATGACTAGCTGTAAGAGGGGTACTTTATTTTTTTTATATTAACGCTGTATGGTCGCAGGATATATCATTGTCTGTGACCTAGATTGCCCTCCATTAACTGTTAGTCAATTTATATGATTGATTGATTGGTGTTTAATGCTGACATTAGCAGAATTTCCGCTATATCAGGGTGTTCAATTTATATGAAAACAGTCATTTCATACCATGTGACAAAACTCAAAGTGTCTTGTTGGCAGGATTTAACAGCTTGCAGGATAAATTCCATTAAAGATTCTGGCGACCTATAAATCATGTTTGTATTTTATTCACAAAAATAATAAGCCATTTTTTGACTACCATTTAGCATGATTTTATTTTCTTGGGGTTTTTTTTTGTACAAGAATTTGTACAAGGGACTGGGTGGCAGAGTGATTATTTCACTGCTTTGTATTTTCCATTTTGTTGTAGATTGTCTTTTACCTAAGGACGCAGGACCATGTGAAGCTGCTATATCCAAATATTATTATGATACAAAAGCGAGAAGATGTAAACATTTTCTGTATGGTGGTTGTCAGGGGAACAGAAATAATTTCAACACATTACGAAAATGTGAAAAGAAATGTAGCACACAGCCAGGAGGTAACGTAACGAAAGTGAATTATTAATTATGTTGTTATGTAGATACATATACAGTAAAACGGCACTCAAGGAAACCTGAAAATTTGCCCTTATGAGCAGTTTTATTGATGGAGGAAACCGGAAGACCCGAGAAAACCACCGACTTGTCGCAAGTCACCGACAATTTTGTCACATAATGTTGTACACCTCACCCTGATCGAGATTCGAACTCACAGCATCAGTTGTGATAGGCACTGATTGCATAGGTAGTTTTAAATCCAGCTACCATACCATCACAGCCACGACAGCCCCGGCCATGTTAGGAGGCTTAAATTAAAATGTTGCTTGTTTGCCGTCAGCCAACCGACCCAAAAAAATCCGCGCAACTCGAAAGATTTTATTGCCGTTTAAAAAAAAAAAAAAATTATTTCCGAAATTTTTGTTCCGGTCCGTTCCGTGTTTTAGTAAAGTTCCGGTTTCCGGTATATTCGGAATTCTCATAGTCTTTCCATAGTTTGTGTCGATAACAGCCGTTAATATTATATACTTTTTAAATTTTACCTGTACAAAGACAAATACGAACGTCAAAAACCTGGCCCTAAAAGAAAATAACAAGATATCCATCAAAGTCAATGATCTAGGACATAAATCATGCAAATGATATTGCAGCTTAGGACCGTTAGATAGCATGCTGAACTGACTGATTAATCCTGCCCCATTTCTGTGTCTGTCCTCAACCAGAACCCAGATATCAAAAACGTAATCAAACATTACAATTTACAAACAATAAATAAATAATAACAATTTCTGGTTACATATTATAGGCAGCTAATTGTCAAATAATTGAAAATAAAAGAAATAAATATATTAAAGTAAAGAAAATAGATATTCTAAAATAATATACAATTTCTTCCATTTATGCAAAATTTACTATAATTGATCAAAGCAAGTCTCAGTCTATCACTACCATGACTTGATTAACCGCTACATAGTATCTGTGTCACAAATGACCACAGATATGTTCTTTTTGATGTAATCACAATCCTGTCCTTTCCTCATTCATGACATATCACTGAGTTTGTAACGAGAGTAATATAAGGAGTGCCACTAGTGGAATAGGAACTGTTTACCCTTTCTGAACACCTGTATTTATCCCTTCCCTTTTTTGAGTGAGATTTGAGTTGCACAATTTTTAGTTTTCCGTGTAGTGTTTTGTAGATCATGGTTTGTCCTTTTTCTTTTAGCCATTGTATTGTCTATCGAGTGCGGTAGATCGTGGGTTCGAGCCCCCGTAGTTGCAAACCAAAGACTATAAAATTGGTATTTGTTGCTTCTCCGCTAAACACACAGAACACATGCAATATAGCCCAAAAAGTACAAGGTTCATGTATCTAAATCTGAAACAGAAACATGCACGGATGTCTATTTAGCTTCATGCATGCTCAGTACATGTATATTCATACTGTATACTTAATATTTTAAACATACAAAAAATGTATGTCTGGTTCAGAAAAATAAAATAATATACCTACCTACCTACCCACACAAAAAAATCTGAGTCGGAGAATGGCAAACAAACAATATTTTAATTTAGGCCTGAGTGTAAAATAAAAATGATGATGTCACTAATGAACATAAAAACAATATTTTTACCCTCCCTAAGTGACATTTCACAATAAAACATATTAATACACAGAAAGGTCAATCTTTGCATGGGAAAATTGTCGAAAAACTTATTAATTTTAATACATGATTCTACATAATAGATAAAATAACCAACTCTGATGTCCAATTACAAAAATATGTCACTAGTGATCGCCCAAGCATGTAATCCACCAATGCATTTCGTGCATTCGTGAATTAAATTGCGTTGTTTGGTCATTCATGATTTCTAGTAATCGAACATCGCAGTTTTTTTTTTTAAATGTATTGAGAAATATGTGTTCAGAAACTGTTTTCATGTAAAACTATTTTCGATGCGGCGCCCACATTTTTTTCTGTTATTTTATATGATTACTTTGTTTCTATATGTTGTATATCATTACTTCATGTGTCAGAAAGTATAATGATTTTCGTCTAATCTAATATTTAGCAAATTTATATTTGTTATTTTTTGTGGTGGTTAGTGATGTCCAATTGTTTTTTTTTTTTCTTCTCTTAATATTTTGACTGGGCCGTCCTGGTCGTGATCATATGGTAGTTGGATTTACCTATCGCCAATAGTTTGAATCTCGATCAGGGCGAGATGTACAACATTATGTGATCAAGTTTGTCATTGACTTGTGACAGGTAGGTGATTTTCTCCGGGTCCTCCAGTTTCCTCCACCAATAAAATGGACCGCTACGATATAACTGAAATATTGCTGAAAGTGGCATTAAGCTCAAACCAACAAACAAACAAACATCATGTGTCAGAAAGTATTGTGACGTTCACTATGATTTTCGGGTAATGTTTGATATTTGTTATTTTTTGTGGTGTCCAATTTAATGTTATTTACTTTCTCTTAATATTTTGTGATCGATAATAGTAATGGGGTTATGGTGTTTTATGGTGTTTGATGCCACTTTCAACAATATGTCAATTATCTCGTGATAATCAGGAAAGTGGTGTAGGAAACCGGAGGACCCGTAGAAAACCACCAACCTGTCGTAAGTCACTGACAAACTTTATCACATAATGTTGTATCAAGTAGACCTCTCCTGAGCAGGATTTGAACTCACAACGTTAGTGGTGATAGGCACTGATTGCACAGGTAGTTGCATAGGGTGTTCGATAATGATAATAATATTGATTATTATACAGGCAATGTAGTAAAGCCAGGAAGATGTCCTAAAAATAAACGTCCTGATCTTGTGTGTATACAAGTAGTTAGACCTGGTGACTGTATCAATGACAATAGCTGTCCTGGTAACGAGAAATGCTGCAAACAAGGCTGCTTCCGCACCTGTTTAGATCCAGGTAAGTTAAATGTATCCAGGTAAGTTAAACGTAATAAGTAAGGGCACACATTAATGTATGGGAAGTGGTGTATGAGTGGACTGGGTCATTTGGTGAATTTCAGGACTCGTAAAGAAAAGTGGGGGGAACCCCATTATTAAATGCCACTTTCAACAATATTTCAATTATATCATGCAAGGCATTTTTTTTTTTAATTTTGGGAGAGAAAGCTGGAAAAAAAAACCACAAAAAAATCTACCTATGCAATCAGTGCTTATCACCACTAACATTGTGACTTTGAGTCCCGCACAGGTGAGGTGTACTGGATACAACATTATGTGATAAGTTTGTCAGTGACTTGAGACAGGTCGATGGTTTTCTTCAGATACTCCGGTTTCCTCCACCAACAAAATAGACTGCCACTATATAAGTAACGGAAATATTGTTGAAAGTGGCATCAAACACCATAACCCTATACCCTCCCCCACCCCCCCTTTCCCTCATCATCACTTTTCTAGTAAATCTCGGTTGGCTTCTTAAATTTGTAAATTGGTTGACCCACTTTATCCACACAAAAATTGTCTCCCAACAAATAAAACGTGTTTCACAATATTTATATATGTTTTGTGTTATTTTTTTGTAGCTCCTGTCTGTGGGCCAGTTTGTGCCATATTCTGTCGGTTTGGAAATGTTTTAGATGATAAAGGTTGTCCTACATGTACATGCAAAACAGGTAATATTTATTTGTGACTTGAGAACAATACACCATTCCTTTCCAAAAAGACAGGCAGATGGTCTAGAACAAAGCGGACCTCATCATCATCTCATTGAAAATTAACTTGTTCTCACTATGAAATAGCTGAAAAATTACTGAGTTGGCATTAAACAACAATCACTCACTCACTCAACATACAAACAATTGGCATTTTCGTCTTCTTCACTAAGCATGCACCATTAAACAATAAAGATTGGTTTGTTTACATTTAGGATGATGTGTCCTCGTGGAGCGACAGTTCTATCTGTGGACTGTTGTTGCAGTGACCTAGCAGTATAAAATCATGTTGGTGTAATTCAACAGACATCATCATTATCTCATCAAAAGTAACATGTTAACTTGGCATTTAACAACAATCAATAACTCACCGTGATATAAGCATGAATCCCTTCTGAGAGTAGCAGTAATCTCTTCCAAGGTTTTTGGCTTAAGTGATATTAGCATGAATCCCTTCTGAGGAAGGGTAGCAAAAATCTCTTCCAAGGTTTTTGGCTCAAGTGATATTAGCATGAATCCTTTCTGAGGAAGGGTAGCATTAATCTCTTCCAAGGTTTTTGGCTTAAGTGATATTAGCATGAATCCCTTCTGAGGAAGGGTAGCATTAATCTCTTCCAAGGTTTTTGGCTTATGTGATATTAGCATGAATCCCTTCTGAGGAAGGGTAGCATTAATCTCTTCCAAGGTTTTTGGCTTATGTGATATTAGCATGAATCCCTTCTGAGGAAGGGTAGCAGTAATCTCTTCCAAGGTTTTTGGCTTATGTGATATTAGCATGAATCCCTTCTGAGGAAGGGTAGCATTAATCTCTTCCAATGTTTTTGGCTTAAGTGATATTAGCATGAATCCCTTCAGAGAAAGGTTAGCATTAATCTCTTCCAAGGTTTTTGTCTTCTGTGATTTTAGCATGAATCCCTTCTGAGGAAGGGTAGCATTAATCTCTTCCTAGGTTTTTGTCTTCTGTGATTTTAGCATGAATCCCTTCCTAAAGTTTGTCTACGATGACTTTATATCATCCATTGCTTCTTACTTAATGTATTCAGTAATATTAGGATGAATATCTTCATACTTTTTGTATTCAGCCATTTTGAAATTAATCATTTCTTAATAAACGTTGGAGACGGACATCACAACACGAAATTCAGACATAAAGACACAAAATTTTTGTCTTCAATAATTTTAGTCTGAATGTCTGCTTAGTGACTGTGGTTGCATTCAGTGATTTTGATATAAATAACTTTCAGGATACTCGGATGCTATAAGGCTGGACGTTTTTCATAAGTGAAGTTACGGATGAGATATTGTTTGTTTATTTCATACATATGATTGATTGATTGATCAAAATCTTGATATATGCCATGTTAAACAATGTTTTAAATAGTTTAGTGAACAAGTAAATGAGGATCCCAGATTTCCCTGTGAAGCCATCAGGAGTTGGGGCCGTCATGGTCGTGATTGTATGGTAGTTGGATTTATGACTACCTATGCAATCAGTGCCTATTACCACTAACATGGCAAGTTCGAATCCCACTCAGGCGATGTGTTCTTGATACAACATTATGTGATAAAGTTTATCAGTGACTTGTGGCAGGTCGGTGGATTTCTTTGGATACTCCGATTTCCTCCTCTAGTAAAACTGATAGCCACGATATAACTGAAATATTGCAGAAAGTGGCGTTAAATACCATAATCCCCCCCCCCCTTAAATAACCGGTCAATTTTCTTGATTTAGGAAGTTGAAGTCTAACACACTTGACAAAAAACTTTTATCTCATGAATGATGTTTATCTATCGCAGCTCCCCTTGTGTCATATCTAAGAAAGAAGTCCTAGTAACTAATATCCAACGGATTCGAGGAGTATGTGATCGTTAAACATTTGCATAGTCCTTGGCAATAATCCAAGAACATATCAAAATTTAGTTTTTGTGTTAAATGTCTGCCTGTGGTCAGGTGTACTTCATACATCTTAAAGAGAAAATAATACTGGCAGGTCAGTGTTTTTTTCAGATACTCTGGTTTCGGCAATCGGTAAAGCTGATTGGACAGATTTATATAGAATAACTGAAGTTATGAAGGCCAAGATATACATTATTGCTAGTTTCGCAGCGAGTCTGATAATGTATATCGAGATCTTCAAAGTTGAAGTTATTATTTTATTGGTAACATCATAATGTGTTTGACGTCACACTGACCGATATTTTTCGATATCAGAATCATTTAGGTTGAGACTGAAAACATTATTTTTTTATCGATATCTTCATAATGCGTTTGCTAATCACACTGACCGATATTTTTCAGTATCACAATCATTTAGGTTGAGACTGAAAACATTATTTTTTTATCGGTATCCTCATAATGTGTTTGCTATCACACTGACCGATATTTTTCGCTATCAGAATCAGTTAGGTTGAGACTGAAGATATCACCTGATGAGATCAAAGGAAAATGTCTAACTTTCTGATAAAACAGAAATATTGTTGAAATTATCCATATTCTCCATCCAACTGGTTCATGGTGTATCTTTGATTTCAAATTCAACGAACTATATGTGATGTAAGTGGTCACTGCTTTAATACTTGTTTTATTTCAGGATGTGAGAATGAAGCTAAACCTTTGGCTTCTGTTACATGTGGATCGGGAAGTCAGAGATGTCCAGGTGGATACCAATGCAGTTCTCCACCATCTGGTGGTGCCGGTGTTTGTTGTCGTCGTGGTAAGTACCGGGTATCTAATAAAATGAAAAGCACAAAATACCATACTGTCAGAGCCAAAAATTAACCACAATCCTATTACAACACTTGATATGAGGTTACGGCTGATATTCACCTCGAGTGTTGATGGTTCCTGTTACCTACATAAGGATAAAGATTCACCAGTCAGATATTTTTCACAGTTCCCAAAAGTTTGGCAGTCACGATGTAGCTAGAAAATAGTTGGAAGAGACAATAAGTGCCAATAAGAGAAACACACACACAAACAATAGCACTCATATTAATAGTAATATTTGTCATATAAGAGGGGAGGTTAGGGCCCATAAAACTAGGTAAACCCTGCCACTTTTTATTGAAGTGCCTGTACCAAGCCAGGAAAGTGAGTGGTCATGTATTTGTGTGTTAGGGATTTTACCTCTCTACAATATTGATATTTTATTTTAGAATTGTTACGACAATGTGTGGTATTTTTTTTTTTTCATTTTATTGTTTATGATGCCGTATAATCGGTAATTTCTGTGCCTATCTAATTTCTGCGGTCAACTCCAGATCACAGAAATTAAAATGGCAGAATATTATGTAAAATGAATGCTTAAAAGCTGTAATTCCAAAGTTTCTTAAAGTGAGTAAAGTTAAAGCTGACAGAATTATATATAACCTACATCATATATTACTAGTCTATTTATGTTTACAGTGAATTGAAAGAATTTAATTAATTTCTTGGATAGCTCGCAAAAGAAATATTTGTTGGTTATTAGATTTGTGGATTCCAAATTCCAATAGATTGATAATGATGTGTGTTATATCTTAATGCTGTTATCGTCAGCGGAAATACAGCTGAATCTTGTTATGTCAAACTCAGTTTACTCGATATTGCAGTTAACTCAACATTTTTCTGACGTCCCGTTATAAACTTAGTGCTTTTCAACTTAATTTACTCCTCTTATTTCAAATCTCAAAGTAGCTTTTCAGTCCCTAATATACAAATCCATTCAAGTTATGTTCGGTATGTCGAAATTATCAATTAAAGCAATTAACAAACCTGTCAATATGTCAACAGTATGGCCTCCAGTATTACCGCATCAGATGAGATTTGTTTTTGATAACCGTTCAATATCATTTGTAAAGAAAACAACTGGAATTTGTACATCATTATACTTAGCTAGATGTCTAAGTTTAATAATAAGATTTGTTCACACCACGATATAGCTGAAATATTGCTAAAGTTGGCATTAAGCACCAATCAATCAATCAATACTTAGCTAGATTCTTAAATTCGTCAAATAATTGGTCCACACAATTCACACGAAAAATAGCTCCACGCGATAAAAGAAAATTGTTTTACCATATTCATATGTGTTTTGTGTTTGTTTTTTGTAGCTCCTGTCTGTGGGCCAGTTTGTGCTATATTCTGTAAATTTGGGAATGTTTTAGACGATAAAGGTTGCCCTACTTGTAAATGCAGAACAGGTAACACATTTGGTTAGATTATGCAGGTAGAGGCCGGGGCTATGGGGTTCAACGCCACTTTCAACAATATTTCAGTTATTATGCAAGTAGAAATATTAGCCATGATTTGGTACAACTTTCGCAGAAAAGTGAATTAAAGTCTTGCACAAATCGCAACAAACTCAGAGTGAATATTATTGGTGAAAAAAGCTGGATGTGCCTTTATAATAAGTATCTTACATCACTAAATTTGTGTGTTCGAATATGTTAGTGGTGAGGTGTACTTGATACAACCTAATGAGTAAAAGATTGGTCAGTTACCATTGGCAGATCAATAGTTTTCTTGTTGAAAATATCATAAACACCAATACTCTATAAAAAAATTGAAAGACATGTATAATATAGAAAAAATGCTAGCCGTTAGAATTAATGTCTTACCCAGTTCAGTCAAACATGGAACATTTATGAAGGCGTACTATATTGATCTTATTTTGTATTCCTCTATAAAAAGTGCTCATTTAGTTCCGGTCCGTTAACAAACATGGCCACCACAGGAATTTATTTTTTCTGATTGGTTGATTTTTAAAAATTCTTTTCCTTTGAAATTGCTTGGCCAAATGAATCGAAGCTTGGTAGGAAGCATCTATGGAAGGTCCTCTATAAAGATTGTTCATTTCGTCCCGATCCATTAACAACCATGGCCGCCACAGGCAATTCTTGTTTCTGATTGGTTGATTTCTACAAAATCTTCTCCGCTGAAATCGCTTAGCCAAATGAATCGAAATTTGGTAGGAAGCATCCTTGGAAAGTCCTATATAAAGATTGCTCATTTAGTTCTGATCCATTAACAAATATGGCCACCACAGGAAATTCTTATTTCTGATTGGTTAATTTCTAAAAAATCTACTCCTCTTAAACCGCTTAGCCAAATGAACCAAAACATGGTAGGAAGCATCATTGGAAGGTCCTCTATAACGATTGCTCACTTCGTCCTGATCCATAAACAAACGTGGCCACCACAGGCAATTCTTGTTTCAGATTGATCAATTTCTAAAAACTTCTCTGAAACTGCATAGCAAAATGAACCGAAAATTGGTGGGAAGCACCTATAGAAGGTTCTGTAATAAGTTTCCTCGAAGCAGAATGAAAGGTGAGTGACACGGGCTCAGTTTTTTAATCATGTGGACATGAATTGGCAGTAGACAAAGGTTGTCGTCAGGCTATGAATGTCTTGTATATCTGTGAGGATGAATCATATTTTCTTGTGCATTGTTAAAAAAAATTTGCATATGTGGAGGTGATTTATGGGAATTAATGCTTCTTTCAACAATATTTCAGTTATATCGTGGTGGTCCATTTATAATGCTGGCAGAAACTGGAGTACCCGGAGAGAACCACAGACCTGTCGCAAATCACTGACAAACTTTATCACATAATGTTGTATCGAGTACAACTTGCCATGAGTTGGATTCAGACTCAACTTTTGTGGTAATAGGCACTGATTGCACAGGTACATTTGTAGTTGTAAATCAAACTACCATACGATCATCATCGTGACGTCTCCACTTGCATATGAAGAAGAGATTTATTCAAACTCTGAAAGGCAAGAAATGCTGACTTTAAAGTATTATCTGTAATGTGAAAAATTGTTCCAACGATTTTCAGATTTTTTGAAAAGATAGATCTCTTCTTTGTAATGCAGTAATTAGAACTGAGGACAATATTCCATTGATAATACCTACTGTATGAGTTCATTAATTTAGTTTTACTATTTACTAGTTTGTTTATTTGCTCCTAAGTGTAAAATAGTTTTTAAGGCAATAAAATATTTGATTTGAAATTTATTTTCTTAATTACGAATGCCTCTCTGATTATCTTACTTAAATTGATCATGCAAGTATATCTAATAAAGGGTTTGATTGGTTTATGGTGTTTAATGGCACTTTCAACAATATTTCAGTTATATCCTGGCAGTCAGTTTTATTGGTGGAGGAAACCGGAGTACCCAGGTAAAACCACCAACCTGTCACAAGTCACTGACAAACTTGATCTCATAATGTTGTATCGAATACACCTCACCATGATTGGGATTCGAACTCACAACGTTTGTGGTGATAGGCACTGATTCCATAGGTAGTTGTAAATCCAACTACCATGCGATCACGACCATGACGACCCCTCTAAGAAAGGGAGACAAATGTAATTTGAAATGTTAATAAAAGAATGTGTATTTTTTTTATTTTTTTTTTTTATCTTTCAAAAATCTCTATGTAGGTTGTGAAAAGGGGAATCCTCTGAAAAATATCCAATGTGGGCTTGGTCCTGGAAGTCAGACGTGTCCACAAGGGTACTATTGCAACTCTAACGGAATTAATGCAGTATGTTGCCAAATTCGTAAGTGTTTCAAAGCTAAGATATAATATGTTGAGTGAATGAGTTGACGTTGTTTAACGCCAAGTTAGTAGATTATCAGCTATGTCATGGTTAGAACAATTTTCTTTTTGATGAGATGATGATGTCTGTTTTGTACTAAACGAATATACTACGTTATATTTTATAGTGCTAGTTCACCAACAACAAAAGTAGACATATCCATAGATGCCAACCATTACGATTTTTCCGTAATTGTTACGAATTTCGGGCCAAAATTACGGTGTTACGGTCAACAGTCTACTTATTACGGATTTCCGATTATTGCCGGCCCGGAACCGTTCCCCATTTAAATATCATTGTGATCATTTAGACGCTTCCTTGTCTGTTAAAATCGCGTAGGGATAAGCACTTGAGGGATTTCAATTATTTAATTCTTTTGGGATTCTCGGGACTATCTATAGTAGAAAACGATCTATCCATTTCTTGTTCGATCCCGAGTAGTTAATGAACACAGCACGTTTTTGTCAATTTCACGATGTCTGAGGGAACAAGTGAAGCTTCAGCAGCGAAAAAAAGGAAATTGGGACAACGATTTCATCCCGAATATTGTATTGAGTACTCTTGACTTATGAAATCGACACGGGAACATTATGCTTATTGCAAACAAGACTTGTCCATTCAGCACGGTGGTCGGGATGAACACACATATACAACAAAAAGTTGAAAAGTGCCAAGTCAACAACATATCAGGCACTCCAGAATTAGAAATTAATTATTCTATGGGAGGGTGAGGGAGGGCCACTTCAGGAAATTTTAATTTCTATTGACAGTAAGTTGAAACATAGAATACATTTGTAAGTGAACATACATGTATTAAAACTTAACTTTTTATTTCTTTTTGTTGCTCATCAATTTTGCATCTAGTTGTCATCTAGTTGTCACAAATAAAGGAAATCATTTGCTCATCACTTTGTGCCTAGTCTGTAGTACGATTACGGTAAAATTTTATGAAAAATTATGATTACTGAAAAAAATCACAAATTACTGACATCTCAACTTTTTGTTACTGATTGCACCAAAAAGGGGTTGGCATCTATGCATATCTCCCCATTTGGATACATTACTCTTCCTTTGAGCTAACCATTCTTTATTCTCAATTCCAAATGCTGTGTGCTAAGCTGCGAAACAGTAAATAAAGACTATCATTTTCGGTTTGACATGATCTGGGATCAAACCTCTGACCGGTAATATGCTCACCATTACACATCGCGAACGATTTAAAGACAAATTTAATATCGCTCCTATGTTAGAATTGTTAGGTGCTCGTCCTTGGGCCGGGTCAAGCAAAATACATTTCTTGATTAATTGACAGATTGTTAATGTGACCAATATTTCAGCTTTATCAGTAATTTGGACATTAATTTACAGATTGTTGATTCTCAAATTCTATTTTTAGCATGTAAACATGGAAAACCACACCCTACTCTATCATGTGGACAATTTGTCGGGTCTAATAAATGCCCAGCAGGATACTCTTGTTTAGCACATCCAGCTGATGCCTATTTTGCTTGTTGTCCAGATGGTATGTATTTTTGCTTTAATTGAACCATTATTAAATGCCACTTTCAACAATATTTCAATTATACCATGCAAGGCATTTTTTTAGAAATTTTGGTCGAGAAAGCTGAAAAAGAAAAACCACAAAAAAATCTACCTATGCAATCAGTGCTTATCACCACTAACATTGTGACTTTGAATCCCGCACAGGTGAGGTGTACTGGATACAACATTATGTGATAAGTTTGTCAGTGACTTGAGACAGGTCGATGGTTTTCTTCAGATACTCCGGTTTCCTCCACCAACAAAATAGACTGCCACTATATAAGTAACTGAAATATTGTTGAAAGTGGCATCAAACACCATAACCCTATCCCTCCCCCCCTTTCCCTCATCATCACTTTTCTAGTAAATCTCAGTTGGCTTCTCAAATTTGTAAATTGGTTGACCCACTATATCCACACAAATATTGGCTCCCAACAAATAAAACATGTTTCACAGTATTTAGATATGTTTTGTGTTATTTTATTCGTCAAATAATTGGTCCACACAATTCACACGAAAAATAGCTCCCCGTGATAAAAGAAAATTGTTTTACCATATTCATATGTGTTTTGTGTTCTTTTTTTGTAGCTCCTGTCTGTGGGCCAGTTTGTGCAATATTCTGTCAGTTTGGAAATGTTTTAGATGATAAAGGTTGTCCTACATGTACATGCAAAACAGGTAATATTTATATGTAACTTGAGAACAATACACCATTCCTTTCCAAAAAGACAGGCAGATGGTCTAGAACAAAGCAGACCTCATCATCATCTCATTGAAAATTAACTTGTTCTCACTATGAAATAGCTGAAAAATTGTTGAGTTGGCACCAAGGGCTTTTCCAGAAATAAATGTATGGGGGGTCGGAAGGCACTTTTATTTTTTACCCACCATGCATCAAATTTTCAAAATCATAACCCCACCCTACACAAAATATAAATCATTACTATACCCACCATGCATCAAATTGAATTGATAACCAAAAATGTGAAAAACATTTTGATTGAACATGTTTTGCTTATCAAATACTGTATTCGACCTAATAAGCACCCGTGCCCCTATATGCACCCCCTACCAATATTCCTTTAGGCGCCCCCTTTCTACATGTGTTTGGTTCATGGGAAGGTTTATAAAAAAACAAAATAGGTTTAGTTGATTTTTCCTGGTAGAATTTTTACACAGAAATTTTAATTCTTGAGCACAGTCATTTCTTTTTCCGTATTTTCCTATTTTCACCCTTTTCAGCTCCATTTCTCACATTCCTAATAAGCGCCATCTTTTTCTATTTTTTAAGCTCCCTGGGCGCTTATTAGGTCTAACACAGTATTTGTTAATATTGTTTTCCATTCTGGCCATGCCACTAGAAGTGATTTAATTGGGCGAAACGGGAGATAACTCTAGAAGAACTACACTTCCGGTTAGTAGAAATACGCCGTGGTCACGATTAAAAGACACAAAAATCGTGATTTTTTTTTCAATTACACAAGGTTTTATTCCATTGACACGTTGATTTTACGTTCTTATAAATTTTCAGAATACGAGAAACCCACAATGCATAAAATCGAAATTAATTCATGACCCACCATGGATAATTTTCAAACTGACTTGACCCCCACCGGGCATCAAATTTTAATTGCACTGCCATCCGACCCCCCTATACATTTATTTCTGGAATAGCCCTAAACAACAATCACTCACTCACTCAACATACAAACAATTGACATTTTCGTCTTCTTCACTAAGCATGCAGCATTAAACAGTAAAGGTTGGTTTGTTTACATTTAGGATGATGTGTCCTCGTGGAGTATAAAATCCTGTTGATGTAATTCAACAGACATCATCATTATCTCATCAAAAGTAACATGTTCACTTGGCGTTTAACAACAATCAATAACTTGCCGTGATATAAGCATGAATCCCTTCTGAGGAAGGGTAGCATGCATTAATCTCTTCCAATGTTTTTGGCTTAAGTGATATTAGCATGAATCCCTTCTGAAGAAGGGTAGCATTAATCTCTTCCAATGTTTTTGGCTTAAGTGATATTAACATGAATCCCTTCAGAGAAAGGTTAGCATTAATCTCTTCCAAGGTTTTTGTCTTCTGTGATTTTAGCATGAATCCCTTCTGAGGAAGGGTAGCATTAATCTCTTCCTAGGTTTTTGTCTTCTGTGATTTTAGCATGAATCCCTTCCTAAAGTTTGTCTACGATGACTTTATATCATCCATTGCTTCTTAGTTAATGTATTCAGTGATATTAGGATGAATATCTTCATACTTTTTGTATTCAGCCATTTTGAAATTAATCATTTCTTAATAAACGTTGGAGAACACTGAAGGGGCAATCAAAAATGAACAATCCGGAGAAACTGGTAAAACATAGGGTATACAGGACGAAGACAAACAAAGAAAAACACAACACAATATGTGTTGGACACCACTATGCGCAAGCAAACACAAATAATGTAAATAAGACATGAGCACTCCTACAAACAACTGGAGGCAAAGACGAACCGAACATTGTTTTTATGCGGAAATTGTAACGGACATCACAACACGAAATTCAGACATAAAGACACATAATTTTTGTCTTCAATAATTTTAGTCTGAATGTCTTTTTAGTGACTGTGGTTGCATTCAGTGATTTTGATATAAATAACTTTCAGGATACTCGGATGCTATAAGGCTGGATGTTTTTCATAAGTGAAGTTACGGATGGGATATTGTTTGTTTATTGATTGATTGATTGATCAAAATCTTGATATATGCCATGTTAAACAATGTTTTAAATAGTTTAGTGAACAAGTAAATGAGGATCCCAGATTTCCCTGTGAAGCCATCAGGAGTTGGGGCCATCATGGTCGTGATTGTATGGTAGTTGGATTTATGACTACCTATGCAATCAGTGCCTATCACCACAAACATGGCAAATTCGAATCCAACTCAGGCGATGTGTTCTTGATACAACATTATGTGATAAAGTTTATCAGTGACTTGCAGCAGGTCGGTGGATTTCTTTGGATACTCCGATTTCCTCCACTAGTAAAACTGATAGCCACGATATAACTGAAATATTGCAGAAAGTGGCGTTAAATACCATAATCCCCCCCCCCCCCCCCCCCCCCTTAAATAACCGGTCAATTTTCTTGATTTAGGAAGTTAAAGTCTAACACACATGACAAAAAACTTTTATCTCATGAATGATGTTTATCTATCGCAGCTCCCCTTGTGTCATATCTAAGAAAGAAGTCCTAGTAACTAATATCCAACGGATTCGAGGAGGATGTGATCGTTAAACATTTGCATAGTCCTTGGCAATAATCCAAGAACATATCAAAATTTAGTTTTTGTGTTAAATGTCTGCCTGTGGTCAGGTGTACTTCATACATCTTAAAGAGAAAATAATACTGGCAGGTCAGTGTTTTTTTCAGATACTCTGGTTTCGGCAATCGGTAAAGCTGATTGGACAGATTTATATAGAATAACAGCAGTTATGAAGGCCAAGATATACATTATTGCTAGTTTCGCAGCGAGTCTGATAATGTATATCGAGATCTTCAAAGTTGAAGTTATTATTTTATTGGTAACGTCATAATGTGTTTGACGTCACACTGACCGATATTTTTCGGTATCAGAATCATTTAGGTTGAGACTGAAAACATTATTTTTTTTATCGATATCTTCATAATGCATTTGCTATCACACTGACCGATATTTTTCAGTATCAGAATCATTTAGGTTGAGACTGAAAACATTATTTTTTTATCGGTATCCTCATAATGTGTTTGCTATCACACTGACTGATATTTTTCGCTATCAGAATCAGTTAGGTTGAGACTGAAGATATCACCTGATGAGATCAAAGGAAAATGTCTAACTTTCTGATAAAACAGAAATATTGTTGAAATTATCCATATTCTCCATCCAACTGGTTCATGGTGTATCTTTGATTTCAAATTCAACGAACTATATGTGATGTAAGTGGTCACTGTTTTAATACTTGTTTTATTTCAGGATGTGAGAATGAAGCTAAACCTTTGGCTTCTGTTACATGTGGATCGGGAAGTCAGAGATGTCCAGGTGGATACCAATGCAGTTCTCCACCATCTGGTGGTGCCGGTGTTTGTTGTCGTCGTGGTAAGTACCGGGTATCTAATAAAATGAAAAGCACAAAATACCATACTGTCAGAGCCAAAAATTAACCACAATCCTATTACAACACTTGATATGAGGTTACGGCTGATATTCACCTCGAGTGTTGATGGTTCCTGTTACCTACATAAGGATAAAGATTCACCAGTCAGATATTTTTCACAGTTCCCAAAAGTTTGGCAGTCACGATGTAGCTAGAAAATAGTTGGAAGAGACAATAAGTGCCAATAAGAGAAACACACACACAAACAATAGCACTCATATTAATAGTAATATTTGTCATATAAGAGGGGAGGTTAGGGCCCATAAAACTAGGTAAACCCTGCCACTTTTTATTGAAGTGCCTGTACCAAGCCAGGAAAGTGAGTGGTCATGCATTTGTGTGTTAGGGATTTTACCTCTCTACAATATTGATATTTTATTTTAGAATTGTTACGACAATGTGTGGTATTTTTTTTTTTTCATTTTATTGTTTATGATGCCGTATAATCGGTAAGTTCTGTGCCTATCTAATTTCTGCGGTCAACTCCAGATCACAGAAATTAAAATGGCAGAATATTATGTAAAATGAATGCTTAAAAGCTGTAATTCCAAAGTTTCTTAAAGTGAGTAAAGTTAAAGCTGACAGAATTATATATAACCTACATCATATATTACTAGTCTATTTATGTTTACAGTGAATTGAAAGAATTTAATTAATTTCTTGGATAGCTCGCAAAAGAAATATTTGTTGGTTATTAGATTTGTGGATTCCAAATTCCAATAGATTGATAATGATGTGTGTTATATCTTAATGCTGTTATCGTCAACGGAAATACAGCTGAATCTTGTTATGTCAAACTCAGTTTACTCGATATTGCAGTTAACTCAACATTTTTCTGACGTCCCGTTATAAACTTAGTGCTTTTCAACTTAATTTACTCCTCTTATTTCAAATCTCAAAGTAGCTTTTCAGTCCCTAATATACAAATCCATTCAAGTTATGTTCGGTATGTCGAAATTATCAATTAAAGCAATTAACAAACCTGTCAATATGTCAACAGTATGGCCTCCAGTATTACCGCATCAGATGAGATTTGTTTTTGATAACCGTTCAATATCATTTGTAAAGAAAACAACTGGAATTTGTACATCATTATACTTAGCTAGATGTCTAAGTTTAATAATAAGATTTGTTCACGCCACGATATAGCTGAAATATTGCTAAAGTTGGCATTAAGCACCAATCAATCAATCAATACTTAGCTAGATTCTTAAATTCGTCAAATAATTGGTCCACACAATTCACACGAAAAATAGCTCCACGCGATAAAAGAAAATTGTTTTACCATATTCATATGTGTTTTGTGTTTGTTTTTTGTAGCTCCTGTCTGTGGGCCAGTTTGTGCTATATTCTGTCGGTTTGGGAATGTTTTAGACGATAAAGGTTGCCCTACTTGTAAATGCAGAACAGGTAACACATTTGGTTAGATTATGCAGGTAGAGGCCGGGGCTATGGGGTTCAACGCCACTTTCAACAATATTTCAGTTATTATGCAGGTAGAAATATTAGCCATGATTTGGTACAACTTTCGCAGAAAAGTGAATTAAAGTCTTGCACAAATCGCACCAAACTCAGAGTGAATATTATTGGTGAAAAAAGCTGGATGTGCCTTTATAATAAGTATCTTACATCACTAAATGTGTGTGTTCGAATATGTTAGTGGTGAGATGTACTTGATACAACCTAATGGGTAAAAGATTGGTCAGTTACCATTGGCAGATCAATAGTTTTCTTGTTGAAAATATCATAAACACCAATACTCTAGAGAAAAATTGAAAGACATGTATAATATAGAAAAATGCTAGCCGTTAGAAACAAATGTCTTACCCAGTTCAGTCAAACATGGAACATTTTTGAAGGCATACTATATTGATCTTATTTTGTATTCCTCTATAAAAAGTCCTCATTTAGTTCCGGTCAGTTAACAAACATAGCCACCACAGGAAATTCTTTTTTCTGATTGGTTGATTTCTAAAAATTCTTATCCTTTGAAACCGCTAGTCCAAATGAATCGAAGCTTGGTAGGAAGCATCTATGAAAGGTCCTCTATAAAGATTGTTCATTTCGTCCCGATCCATTAACAACCATGGCCGCCACAGGCAATTCTTGTTTCTGATTGGTTGATTTCTACAAAATCTTCTCCATTGAAATCGCTTGGCCAAATGAATCGAAATTTGGAAGGAAGTATCCTTGGAAGGTCCTCTATAAAGATTGCTCATTTAGTTCTGATCCATTAACAAACATGGTCACCACAGGAAATTCTTATTTCTGATTGGTTAATTTCTAAAAAAATCTACTCCTCTTAAACCGCTTAGCCAATTGAACCAAAACATGGTAGGAAGCATCATTGGAAGGTCCTCTATAACGATTGCTCACGTCGTCCCGATCCGTAAACAAACAAGGCCGCCACAGGCAATCGAAAATTGGTGGAAAGCACCTATGGAAGGTTCTGTAATAAGTTTCCTCAAAGCAGAATGATAGGTGAGTGACACAGGCTCAGTTTTTTAATCATGTGGACATGAATTGGCAGTAGACAAAGGTTGTTGTCAGGGTTTATGGCATTTAATGCTTCTTTCAACAATATTTCAGTTATATCGTGGCGGTCAGTTTATAATGGTGTCGGAAACTGGAGTACCCGGAGAGAACCACAGACCTGTCGCAAATCACTGACAAACTTTATCACATAATGTTGTATTGAGTACAACTCGCCATGAGTTGGATTCAGACTCTCAACTTTTGTGGTAATAGGCACTGATTGCACAGGTACATTTGTAGTTGTAAATCAAACTACCATACGATCATGATCGTGACGTCTCCACTTGCATATGAAGAAGAAATTTATTCAAACTCTGAAAGGCAAGAAATGCTGACTTTAAAGTATTATCTGTAATGTGAAAAATTGCTCCAGCGATTTTCAGATTTTTTGAAAAGATAGATCTCTTCTTTATAATGCAGTCATTAGAACCGAGGAGAATATTCCATTGATAATACCCACTGTATGAGTTCATTAATTTAGTTTTACTAGTTTGTTTATTTGCCCCTAATTGTAAAATAGTTTTTAAGGCAATAAAATATTTGATTTGAAATTTATTTTCTAAATTACGAATGCCTCCCTGATTATCCTACTTAAATTTATCATGCAAGTAAATCTAATAAAGGGTTTGATTGGTTTATGGTGTTTAATGGCACTTTCAACAATATTTCAGTTATATCCTGGCAGTCAGTTTTATTGGTGGAGGAAACCGGAGTACCCAGGGAAAACCACCGACCTGTCGCAAGTCACTGACAAACTTGATCTCATAATGTTGTATCGAATACACCTCACCATAATCGAGATTCGAACTCACAACGTTTGTGGTGATAGGCACTGATTGCATAGGTAGTTGTAAATCCAACTGCCATACGATCATGACCATGACGACCCTTCTAAAAAAGGGAGACAAATGTAATTTGAAATGTTAATAAAAGAATGTGTATTTTATTTATTTTTTATCTTTCAAAAATCTCCATGTAGGTTGTGAAAAGGGGAATCCTCTGAAAAATATCCAATGTGGGCTTGGTCCTGGAAGTCAGACGTGTCCACAAGGGTACTATTGCAACTCTAACGGAAATAATGCAGTATGTTGCCAAATTCGTAAGTGTTTCAAAGCTAAGATATAATATATTGAGTGAATGAGTTGACGTTGTTTAACGCCAAGTTAGTAAATTATCAGCTATGTTATGGTGAGAACAATTTTCTTTTTGATGAGATGATGATGATATCTGTTTTGTACTAAACGAATATACTACGTTATATTTTATAGTGCTAGCTCACCAACAACAATAGTAGACATTTCTCCCCATTTGGATACATTACTCTTCCTCTGAGCTAACCATTCTTTATTCTCAATTCCAAATGCTGTGCTAAGCTGCGAAACAGTAAATAAAGACTAGTTTTCGATTTGACATGATCTGGGATCGAACCTACGACCTGTAATATGCTCACCATTACACATTGCGAACGATTTAAAGACAAATTTAATATCGCCCCTATGCTAGAATCGTTAGGTGCTCGTCTCAATTGTGGTTCGTTCTTGGGCCGGGTCAAGCAAAATACATTTCTTGATGAATTGACAGATTGTTAAGTGATGTTAAGTGACCAATATTTCAGCTTTATCAGTAATTTGGACATTAATTTACAGATTGTTGATTCTCAAATTCTATTTTTAGCATGTAAACATGGAAAACCACACCCTACTCTATCATGTGGACAATTTGTCGGGTCTAATAAATGCCCAGCAGGATACTCTTGTTTAGCACATCCAGCTGAAGCCTATTTTGCTTGTTGTCCAGATGGTATGTATTTCTGCTTTAATTGAACCCTTAAGTCTTAACTCACTAAACACAAAGAAAGAACACAATATATGAAGTTGGAAATCTAGGTCTCATCTTCAAACAGGCACAAAAAGATGGCTGGGTTAAACTGGTTTATGTGATATTAGTATTTTCAAGCAATCTAATTAAAAATGGACTTCTTGGAGATACACTAACATCTTACGACTTTCGTATCGGGTCACGTTAGAGTCATATTATCAACTGATAAATCAGCAACGAGCCAACCAAATCTTGGGAGTATTAAAAACAAACTCATATGATTAGTTGGTCAAAGTTAAATGAAAGATTACCTGACATAAACTGATAGGGATGTTGTTAGATGTCGTTAGATGTTGTTAGATGTTAGTGTATTTTTTACCTTGGAGGGTACATGATAGAATCTGTCTGAAATTTAGAAAATGTTTATTCAAATTTATTGAAAGTGTTATGTATTTAAAGTTTAACAGCCATAATCTATTACGAAATGTTGTTAAATTTATACCATCAAAGGCCAAATCTTGTCAAGCGTTTCACACCCATATTTTATTACTTTCACATGTTATTAAGGGTTTAACATTCATTCGCACAACCAAATGTAATTAAGCATTTAACACTCATAATATATTACAAAATGTAGTTAAGTGTTTAAGGCTCATAATCTATAGCTAAATGTAGTTAAGTGTTTAAGACTCAAAATCCATAACTAAATGCAGTTGTGCATTTAAGACTCGTAATCTTTAACCAAATGTAGTTAAGCGTTTTAGACTCATAATCTTTAACCAAATGTAGTTAAGCGTTTAAGACTCATAATCTTTAACCAAATGTAGTTAAACATTTAAGACTCAAAATTCTTTAACCAAATCTAGTTAAGTGTTTAAGACTCATAATCTTTAACCAAAGGTAGCTAAGCGTTGAAGGCTAAATGTAGATAAGTGTTTAACACTCATAATCTTTAACCAAATGTAGTTAAGCGTTTAAGACTCATAATCTTTAACCAAATGTAGTTAAGCGTTTAAGACTCATAATCTTTAACCAAATGTAGTTAAACATTTAAGACTCAAAATTCTTTAACCAAATCTAGTTAAGTGTTTAAGACTCATAATCTTTAACCAAAGGTAGCTAAGCGTTGAAGGCTAAATGTAGTTAAGTGTTTAACACTCATAATCTTTAACCAAATGTAGTTAAGTGTTTAAGGCTCAAATCTATTACCAAATGCAGTTAAGTGTTTAACACTCATAATCTTTAACCAAATGTAGTTACCCATTTAAGACTATAACTAAATGCACTAGAGTGGTTAGTGCCTGTAACCCATAACAATTAACCAAATGTAGTTAACTACTGTTTGTCCTAACCTGTCATCATAATATAAGTTTAGTTAACGCCTCTGTCAGTCTCGGTTAACGCTTTTCACACCAATAACCCATATATTACATATATAGTAAACGTAGCTAAGAAAAGTTTTAGCATACAAAAGCCTTGAAAAGGAGCAATCAGAAGCTATAAATCAATGAAGGACAGACAATGCAATGGAAAAAAGCTGAGCAATCATAATCCATATAAGGGCTATCCTATTTAGACCTTTTGATTTTCTTACTCTCAAAAACTTTTAAACATTTTGGCTATGGGTGTAATAGTACCTCATGAATGTTTTTCCAGAAGCGTGTCGTGTGCACTATTAAATAAATATCTACATTTTTATCGCAAAATGTAGTTAATAACCGTATATAGTCAAACCTGTCTAATGTGACCTTCCAAGGGAACAGTGAAATATGGTCACATAAGACAGGTGGATGCTTAATACAGGTTTAGTTGATATCAAATACACTGTGAAGGGAAATAAAAAATAAGGTCACATGATATAGTAAGTTATTGCTTAATAGAGGTATTCACTAAAGCAGGAAACTGCATCGGTGGCGTAAAGACTATGAAATTGGTATTTGTTGCTTCTCCGCTAAGCACCCAGCATTAAGGAGAAAGACCAAAGACTGGTTGGCTCAGAATCAGGATAATGTGTGAGTGGGGCGACATGTCTACACGCAGACTGTTGTTTCAGTGAGCTAGCACTATAAAAATCCAACTCAGCGTGTTGGTCTAGTACAAAGCGGACCTCATCATGATCTCATTGAAAATTAACTTGTTTTCGTCATGATATAGTTGAAAAATTGCTGAATTGGCATTAAACAACACTCACTCACTAAAGCAGGTTTGACTATCTTATTCTGGTATCACAATTTTAGAGAAAAAAAAGGAGGGATTTTGTCCTCCGAAATCAGGAGTGGGTATTTGTGTTGAGAGGTGTAGCAATGACCAGAGTTGTCCTGGTAGAAAGAAATGTTGTTCTAATGGATGTGGCCATGTCTGTATGCATCCAACTGGAGGAATTAAGCCATCACCTGGTATGTATTATCTTATGGTAATGTTTTTTCACGTGATTTTTTGAATTCATTATTATTCATGGTATATTGTTTTGAATTTCGTGAATAGTATCAAACAAGAATTAGGGGACCGTCATGGCCGTGATCATATGGTAGTTAGAACTACAACTACCTATGCTAGAGATGCCGACTTATCGTTATTTCGGCCGCCATTTTGTTTTCCGGTAGCTGCTGATACATGAAAATGCAATTTTTGATGTCAGATTTTTACAGATAATACTATATAAAGATATAATTTTTTTACATTAATTAATTATCTAAACATTGTTTGAAATCTTTAAAAATTTTGTTTCTTTTAATATGGAATCGTTTAAATATAACGTGTTCGAATCGAAATCGCTGTTTTCGGAATTTTACCATTCGCGGCACGGTTTTTTCACCAAGGTCCCCCATTTCAATGCCTTGCCCGGCATGTTCTTGACGTTATATAGTTCTATAATTATTATCCAATTAAAGCGCAGATTCGTAGCTTGCGCATGGTCACAGTCGCTTCCGATTTCCTGATCATGCTAAACGGAAAATGGTCGTCTCAAAAGTTCCAAGATGAACAAATCAATGAAAAATTTGGAGTAGCGTTCTCCGATGGCGATATTTGTATTTTCTGTTACAATATCAACGTAGAAAGCATACCATCTCAACCATATTAGATCGCGAACACGGATGATTTTTAGTATTTAAAACGCCCCTAAACATGTCTGAGGGAGAACGTCGTACATCGTTGGAAGTGGAAAGTAAATAGTAACGTCAACGACGCTGGTTGTAACACAGGTGTTATCGTAGGTATGTATAAACCTTCTTCTCAATGTTTTAAACGTACGATTTATTTTTTGCATTGCTTCTTTTCAAGTAGTTTATGAAAAACTTCTTGTCAATTTATAATACTTCCAACTTGCGTTCAAAACAAAAGTAAACAAACCGAAAAGGGGGGGTGTAAACAGAGATGAAAGTTTTCTTCTAATCCGCTGATTTCCTCTTTTTTTAAGGAAAATATTTGGAAATAAAATGTTTCTAGCTTGGTCCAAACAACTAGAAAACGAGGGTATGGGCTCTAGAATAGGAGTTTCCTCTTTTTTCATCAGTCAATCACTTTCTTCTATACTATAGTCTGTGTACAAAATATTTGTTTTTTTTTTATACTAGACTATAGTCTTCACTCTTCAGAAAGTTAATTCTATTCTTATTTTTGTCATGGTGCTACATTTTTATTTGTATTTGCCAGCTTCCATGGATACTCGACCATGATTGAATATTTACATACTAAATTCAAATAAAAGTAAACAAAATGTTATAACTTATTGCATACATATGTATTTATAGACCAATGAAAAAAAAATACCAGTGTTTCTGCTAATATTCTCGAAAAGGGGAAGGTAGTATAAGTAGACAAAACATATATTTTTACCTAGGTTATACAGAACAAGGATCTGACTTTAACTTTGTCCAAAAATGTCAATAAAAACTGGGGTCAATACCAAAAATTTGAAACTCTGGTAATTTTTTTTGTCTAAATACATTGTGAATTTATATTTATTATAATGGTAGTTATGAAAGGATAATAAGTACAATGTAGACTAGTTAGAACTGTTTCTTTGTGGTCCCTTCCAGCTTCTGTTGTTTTTTTCCAGTTTACCTGACCTTATGCTTTGCTGGTCAAAGACATGTGTGTGATCCAAGCTGGCCTTGGGATATTACCTGAACTTAGGACTGCAGGATAATATACAGCTGATCATGAGTTCATAATTTATATCATAATGAAATATTTAGTTTTACATGTAGCTGGATTTATTCAGACGACAATACATGTGACAATAGATGATGTATTTCAAAAATGCACCAGATATTTCCTGAATAATAAATGAATGAACTTAATATTTTGGTTGTTTTCATTGAACATGTTTTAAGAAGCAAATTAGAATAGTAATGGGCAAGACTGAAACTTTGACACGGAGAGTAGGGTTAGGGGGTGGGTTATGGTGTTTAATGCCACTTTCAACAATATTTCAGTTATATCGTGATGGTCAGTTTTATTGGTGGAGTAAACTGGAGAAAACCACTGATCTGTTGCAAGTCACTGACGAATTTTATCACACAATAATGTGTTATCAAGTACACCTTAAGTTACCATGAGTGGGATTCGAACGACATGGAGAGTAAGATTGAAACAAATTTACTTGCTCAAATTGTAATAAAGGGAAACCTGAATATAAACAGCATCCTATATAAACAACATGACTTTATTTTAAATAAAGTTCCAGGTTCCAGATGTAGCCTTTTGTAGGAAATGTGTAAACCGTGCAAATAATATCCATCTATTTTAAACACAAGCTGATCTTAAGGAAGTTCAGTTTAGAGGTGTTTCACTATCATGCTTGTTGGGTGGTTGATGCATATACCATCACTTTCAGCAATTGTACAGCTACATTATGATTGCAAGACATTGAGGTAGGAAAACAAAAACACCTACATGTATATCAAGCCGACCAGTTAAATTTTCGGCAAGGGGTAGGTGTCTGGAATCTTCACCCCTTGGGGGGATTACATATTGCTGGTATATATGAAATGAAAAGTATTTAGTTTAAGTTATTAGTTACTTGAGGTTATAGATTTTTAAAATATCTTTAATTTGGTACCTTGATGATCAAATTCTGACTAGAAACGATGGAGTAATCTTAAAAAACGTAAATTTACGCAACAAATTTTAAAGCAATGGCAGCCATTTTGTTTTCAAAATGGCCACCACTATGACAATTATTCCGTAATAAAATGCTAAAGCAAATAAGAGGTCATTGGTACAAACCTACATATCCATTTTTTTTCAGTGATATTAATTATATTGATAAAAAAATTGATCAAATTATCTTGGAACAGGTTCCCTGTCTGAGGAATTTTATGAAGGTGTACTACCACTAAACATGGGTACCAGTCGAAAAGAACGTATGGGAAAGTAGTACGTAAACAGAAAATGGATTCCGACATTGTTGGATAAAAAATAAACCCTATTAGATACTGCAAAATACTGAATGTCAGCAGAAACCTACACATTTTAGGATAATTTTAAGCCCATATTTGATGTCCTTGTGGTTTTAAATAAAAAAATTATTGCATTGGAAAGAAACCACCTGAATTTGTGTTAAATCGAAAGTGAAAGTAGGATTTTTGACGGTAGACATCTTCAGACTGTCTGTTTTTTCTTATATGCCATTAAATGTATGTTGATTTTCGGAGTTAAGCTTCCTATTAGGTACCCCTTCCATGAGATATGAGTGTCACTTAGATTAAACTTAAGGTGAATCCTGTATGAAATTTCAAAAAGATGTTATTTAACATAGAAGGCTAGGGAGAATTCTTTAGTGGTATTACACCTTTTAGGCAAAAAACAAGAAACTTAATTTTGATGGTACCACACTCAAATTGGCTTTGAACAGTCACAACAGACCCAGTTTGACATTTTCCACACCAAAATATTACAAAATACATCAAGGTGTCATGTTACAGCTTCAATATGAATATTATGCAATATTTTGGAAAATATTCCCCATGCACTAGATGTACATGCACAGAGGGTATTGAAATATAATTTTATACTTATTTGTGACTTTACAATTATTGAGACTGGTAGATTTAATGTGTTTTTGTAGTAAAAGGGCAGATGATGTTGAAAAAGATTGCTAAAATTAAGAATTTTAACAATTTCATGTTGCGACATTTAGTCGACTTCAAATGCGGTATATGATGATACCATTTTTGAAAATTTTATAATCCTACTTGTTTTTCCTGATAAATTTTGGTAGTTATAGTTAGAACACATGTAACATGTACATATGAAAAAATATAAGGCTATAGAAAGCGGCTTTATTTCAGAATTATGTACTTAAAACCAGGTAATTTTAGTGATCCCAGGAGAATTGTATTTGTCACTGGACATTTACTGTTAATTTTTCAAATTGTCAATGTGGACTTTATATTTTAGAGTATAAATTGACTGTAAATGTACATTTGTGCATCCGGCTAACTTGAAACATAACAAAAGTTGTCAAGAAATATTCATTTATTGAGTTTTGAAGAAAATTACAGTTGCAGGTCACAAGAAATAACAGAAACCTGAAAATCAACAATCATAATTTTACATATTTTGGGCAATTTGAAGTAATTTTTGCTTAATATCTAGGTATTAGGTCTTATTTAATGTCTTGCAATGCATAATTAATGGGAACATAGCATGAATTAACATAATTTAGTATATTGTGAGATCATTTCTAGGAGGCAAAAAAAAAGGGGGGGGGGTATGCTTAAAATAAAAATTTTCATATTAATTAGATGTTAAATGTACAAATGAAGCATATATACATGTCATAAGATGCTTATTGTGTTGAAAATCAGCTTCATACTTGTAATATATTGAGATAAAAAGCCATTGTCATGTTATTTCACAATATCAACTCAACAGCTGAAAAATCAGATTTTTTCATTAAAAGCTTCATGGAGGTACCTTTGTATATGGACATTAATTCTTTCAAATATTGGACTGCCATATACCTGATATAGTTTTTTTGACTGGATATTGATGTAGGAATATAAATAAGGCAAAGAAAAGGTTAAAGAAACAAGTTTTTATTGCTCTTAGGTGTACTACCACTAAACATGGGTACCAGTCGAAAAGAACGTATGGGAAAGTAGTACGTAAACAGAAAATGGATTCCTACATTGTTGGATAAAAAATAAACCCTATTAGATACTGCAAAATACTGAATGTCAGCAGAAACCTACACATTTTAGGATAATTTTAAGCCCATATTTGATGTCCTTGTGGTTTTAAATAAAAAAATTATTGCATTGGAAAGAAACCACCTGAATTTGTGTTAAATCGAAAGTGAAAGTAGGATTTTTGACGGTAGACATCTTCAGACTGTCTGTTTTTTCTTATATGCCATTAAATGTATGTTGATTTTCGGAGTTAAGCTTCCTATTAGGTACCCCTTCCATGAGATATGAGTGTCACTTAGATTAAACTTAAGGTGAATCCTGTATGAAATTTCAAAAAGATGTTATTTAACATAGAAGGCTAGGGAGAATTCTTTAGTGGTATTACACCTTTTAGGCAAAAAACAAGAAACTTAATTTTGATGGTACCACACTCAAATTGGCTTTGAACAGTCACAACAGACCCAGTTTGACATTTTCCACACCAAAATATTACAAAATACATCAAGGTGTCATGTTACAGCTTCAATATGAATATTATGCAATATTTTGGAAAATATTCCCCATGCACTAGATGTACATGCACAGAGGGTATTGAAATATAATTTTATACTTATTTGTGACTTTACAATTATTGAGACTGGTAGATTTAATGTGTTTTTGTAGTAAAAGGGCAGATGATGTTGAAAAAGATTGCTAAAATTAAGAATTTTAACAATTTCATGTTGCGGCATTTAGTCGACTTCAAATGCGGTATATGATGATACCATTTTTGAAAATTTTATAATCCTACTTGTTTTTCCTGATAAATTTTGGTAGTTATAGTTAGAACACATGTAACATGTACATATGAAAAAATATAAGGCTATAGAAAGCGGCTTTATTTCAGAATTATGTACTTAAAACCAGGTAATTTTAGTGATCCCAGGAGAATTGTATTTGTCACTGGACATTTACTGTTAATTTTTCAAATTGTCAATGTGGACTTTATATTTTAGAGTATAAATTGACTGTAAATGTACATTTGTGCATCCGGCTAACTTGAAACATAACAAAAGTTGTCAAGAAATATTCATTTATTGAGTTTTGAAGAAAATTACAGTTGCAGGTCACAAGAAATAACAGAAACCTGAAAATCAACAATCATAATTTTACATATTTTGGGCAATTTGAAGTAATTTTTGCTTAATATCTAGGTATTAGGTCTTATTTAATGTCTTGCAATGCATAATTAATGGGAACATAGCATGAATTAACATAATTTAGTATATTGTGAGATCATTTCTAGGAGGCAAAAAAAAAGGGGGGGGGGTATGCTTAAAATAAAAAATTTCATATTAATTAGATGTTAAATGTACAAATGAAGCATATATACATGTCATAAGATGCTTATTGTGTTGAAAATCAGCTTCATACTTGTAATATATTGAGATAAAAAGCCATTGTCATGTTATTTCACAATATCAACTCAACAGCTGAAAAATCAGATTTTTTCATTAAAAGCTTCATGGAGGTACCTTTGTATATGGACATTAATTCTTTCAAATATTGGACTGCCATATACCTGATATAGTTTTTTTGACTGGATATTGATGTAGGAATATAAATAAGGCAAAGAAAAGGTTAAAGAAACAAGTTTTTATTGCTCTTAGGTGTACTACCACTAAACATGGGTACCAGTCGAAAAGAACGTATGGGAAAGTAGTACGTAAACAGAAAATGGATTCCTACATTGTTGGATAAAAAATAAACCCTATTAGATACTGCAAAATACTGAATGTCAGCAGAAACCTACACATTTTAGGATAATTTTAAGCCCATATTTGATGTCCTTGTGGTTTTAAATAAAAAAATTATTGCATTGGAAAGAAACCACCTGAATTTGTGTTAAATCGAAAGTGAAAGTAGGATTTTTGACGGTAGACATCTTCAGACTGTCTGTTTTTTCTTATATGCCATTAAATGTATGTTGATTTTCGGAGTTAAGCTTCCTATTAGGTACCCCTTCCATGAGATATGAGTGTCACTTAGATTAAACTTAAGGTGAATCCTGTATGAAATTTCAAAAAGATGTTATTTAACATAGAAGGCTAGGGAGAATTCTTTAGTGGTATTACACCTTTTAGGCAAAAAACAAGAAACTTAATTTTGATGGTACCACACTCAAATTGGCTTTGAACAGTCACAACAGACCCAGTTTGACATTTTCCACACCAAAATATTACAAAATACATCAAGGTGTCATGTTACAGCTTCAATATGAATATTATGCAATATTTTGGAAAATATTCCCCATGCACTAGATGTACATGCACAGAGGGTATTGAAATATAATTTTATACTTATTTGTGACTTTACAATTATTGAGACTGGTAGATTTAATGTGTTTTTGTAGTAAAAGGGCAGATGATGTTGAAAAAGATTGCTAAAATTAAGAATTTTAACAATTTCATGTTGCGACATTTAGTCGACTTCAAATGCGGTATATGATGATACCATTTTTGAAAATTTTATAATCCTACTTGTTTTTCCTGATAAATTTTGGTAGTTATAGTTAGAACACATGTAACATGTACATATGAAAAAATATAAGGCTATAGAAAGCGGCTTTATTTCAGAATTATGTACTTAAAACCAGGTAATTTTAGTGATCCCAGGAGAATTGTATTTGTCACTGGACATTTACTGTTAATTTTTCAAATTGTCAATGTGGACTTTATATTTTAGAGTATAAATTGACTGTAAATGTACATTTGTGCATCCGGCTAACTTGAAACATAACAAAAGTTGTCAAGAAATATTCATTTATTGAGTTTTGAAGAAAATTACAGTTGCAGGTCACAAGAAATAACAGAAACCTGAAAATCAACAATCATAATTTTACATATTTTGGGCAATTTGAAGTAATTTTTGCTTAATATCTAGGTATTAGGTCTTATTTAATGTCTTGCAATGCATAATTAATGGGAACATAGCATGAATTAACATAATTTAGTATATTGTGAGATCATTTCTAGGAGGCAAAAAAAAAGGGGGGGGGGGTATGCTTAAAATAAAAATTTTCATATTAATTAGATGTTAAATGTACAAATGAAGCATATATACATGTCATAAGATGCTTATTGTGTTGAAAATCAGCTTCATACTTGTAATATATTGAGATAAAAAGCCATTGTCATGTTATTTCACAATATCAACTCAACAGCTGAAAAATCAGATTTTTTCATTAAAAGCTTCATGGAGGTACCTTTGTATATGGACATTAATTCTTTCAAATATTGGACTGCCATATACCTGAAATAGTTTTTTTGACTGGATATTGATGTAGGAATATAAATAAGGCAAAGAAAAGGTTAAAGAAACAAGTTTTTATTGCTCTTAGGCAAAAAACAAGAAACTTAATTTTGATGGTACCACACTCAAATTGGCTTTGAACAGTCACAACAGACCCAGTTTGACATTTTCCACACCAAAATATTACAAAATACATCAAGGTGTCATGTTACAGCTTCAATATGAATATTATGCAATATTTTGGAAAATATTCCCCATGCACTAGATGTACATGCACAGAGGGTATTGAAATATAATTTTATACTTATTTGTGACTTTACAATTATTGAGACTGGTAGATTTAATGTGTTTTTGTAGTAAAAGGGCAGATGATGTTGAAAAAGATTGCTAAAATTAAGAATTTTAACAATTTCATGTTGCGGCATTTAGTCGACTTCAAATGCGGTATATGATGATACCATTTTTGAAAATTTTATAATCCTACTTGTTTTTCCTGATAAATTTTGGTAGTTATAGTTAGAACACATGTAACATGTACATATGAAAAAATATAAGGCTATAGAAAGCGGCTTTATTTCAGAATTATGTACTTAAAACCAGGTAATTTTAGTGATCCCAGGAGAATTGTATTTGTCACTGGACATTTACTGTTAATTTTTCAAATTGTCAATGTGGACTTTATATTTTAGAGTATAAATTGACTGTAAATGTACATTTGTGCATCCGGCTAACTTGAAACATAACAAAAGTTGTCAAGAAATATTCATTTATTGAGTTTTGAAGAAAATTACAGTTGCAGGTCACAAGAAATAACAGAAACCTGAAAATCAACAATCATAATTTTACATATTTTGGGCAATTTGAAGTAATTTTTGCTTAATATCTAGGTATTAGGTCTTATTTAATGTCTTGCAATGCATAATTAATGGGAACATAGCATGAATTAACATAATTTAGTATATTGTGAGATCATTTCTAGGAGGCAAAAAAAAAGGGGGGGGGTATGCTTAAAATAAAAATTTTCATATTAATTAGATGTTAAATGTACAAATGAAGCATATATACATGTCATAAGATGCTTATTGTGTTGAAAATCAGCTTCATACTTGTAATATATTGAGATAAAAAGCCATTGTCATGTTATTTCACAATATCAACTCAACAGCTGAAAAATCAGATTTTTTCATTAAAAGCTTCATGGAGGTACCTTTGTATATGGACATTAATTCTTTCAAATATTGGACTGCCATATACCTGATATAGTTTTTTTGACTGGATATTGATGTAGGAATATAAATAAGGCAAAGAAAAGGTTAAAGAAACAAGTTTTTATTGCTCTTAGGCAAAAAACAAGAAACTTAATTTTGATGGTACCACACTCAAATTGGCTTTGAACAGTCACAACAGACCCAGTTTGACATTTTCCACACCAAAATATTACAAAATACATCAAGGTGTCATGTTACAGCTTCAATATGAATATTATGCAATATTTTGGAAAATATTCCCCATGCACTAGATGTACATGCACAGAGGGTATTGAAATATAATTTTATACTTATTTGTGACTTTACAATTATTGAGACTGGTAGATTTAATGTGTTTTTGTAGTAAAAGGGCAGATGATGTTGAAAAAGATTGCTAAAATTAAGAATTTTAACAATTTCATGTTGCGACATTTAGTCGACTTCAAATGCGGTATATGATGATACCATTTTTGAAAATTTTATAATCCTACTTGTTTTTCCTGATAAATTTTGGTAGTTATAGTTAGAACACATGTAACATGTACATATGAAAAAATATAAGGCTATAGAAAGCGGCTTTATTTCAGAATTATGTACTTAAAACCAGGTAATTTTAGTGATCCCAGGAGAATTGTATTTGTCACTGGACATTTACTGTTAATTTTTCAAATTGTCAATGTGGACTTTATATTTTAGAGTATAAATTGACTGTAAATGTACATTTGTGCATCCGGCTAACTTGAAACATAACAAAAGTTGTCAAGAAATATTCATTTATTGAGTTTTGAAGAAAATTACAGTTGCAGGTCACAAGAAATAACAGAAACCTGAAAATCAACAATCATAATTTTACATATTTTGGGCAATTTGAAGTAATTTTTGCTTAATATCTAGGTATTAGGTCTTATTTAATGTCTTGCAATGCATAATTAATGGGAACATAGCATGAATTAACATAATTTAGTATATTGTGAGATCATTTCTAGGAGGCAAAAAAAAAGGGGGGGGGGGTATGCTTAAAATAAAAATTTTCATATTAATTAGATGTTAAATGTACAAATGAAGCATATATACATGTCATAAGATGCTTATTGTGTTGAAAATCAGCTTCATACTTGTAATATATTGAGATAAAAAGCCATTGTCATGTTATTTCACAATATCAACTCAACAGCTGAAAAATCAGATTTTTTCATTAAAAGCTTCATGGAGGTACCTTTGTATATGGACATTAATTCTTTCAAATATTGGACTGCCATATACCTGAAATAGTTTTTTTGACTGGATATTGATGTAGGAATATAAATAAGGCAAAGAAAAGGTTAAAGAAACAAGTTTTTATTGCTCTTAGGCAAAAAACAAGAAACTTAATTTTGATGGTACCACACTCAAATTGGCTTTGAACAGTCACAACAGACCCAGTTTGACATTTTCCACACCAAAATATTACAAAATACATCAAGGTGTCATGTTACAGCTTCAATATGAATATTATGCAATATTTTGGAAAATATTCCCCATGCACTAGATGTACATGCACAGAGGGTATTGAAATATAATTTTATACTTATTTGTGACTTTACAATTATTGAGACTGGTAGATTTAATGTGTTTTTGTAGTAAAAGGGCAGATGATGTTGAAAAAGATTGCTAAAATTAAGAATTTTAACAATTTCATGTTGCGGCATTTAGTCGACTTCAAATGCGGTATATGATGATACCATTTTTGAAAATTTTATAATCCTACTTGTTTTTCCTGATAAATTTTGGTAGTTATAGTTAGAACACATGTAACATGTACATATGAAAAAATATAAGGCTATAGAAAGCGGCTTTATTTCAGAATTATGTACTTAAAACCAGGTAATTTTAGTGATCCCAGGAGAATTGTATTTGTCACTGGACATTTACTGTTAATTTTTCAAATTGTCAATGTGGACTTTATATTTTAGAGTATAAATTGACTGTAAATGTACATTTGTGCATCCGGCTAACTTGAAACATAACAAAAGTTGTCAAGAAATATTCATTTATTGAGTTTTGAAGAAAATTACAGTTGCAGGTCACAAGAAATAACAGAAACCTGAAAATCAACAATCATAATTTTACATATTTTGGGCAATTTGAAGTAATTTTTGCTTAATATCTAGGTATTAGGTCTTATTTAATGTCTTGCAATGCATAATTAATGGGAACATAGCATGAATTAACATAATTTAGTATATTGTGAGATCATTTCTAGGAGGCAAAAAAAAAGGGGGGGGGGTATGCTTAAAATAAAAATTTTCATATTAATTAGATGTTAAATGTACAAATGAAGCATATATACATGTCATAAGATGCTTATTGTGTTGAAAATCAGCTTCATACTTGTAATATATTGAGATAAAAAGCCATTGTCATGTTATTTCACAATATCAACTCAACAGCTGAAAAATCAGATTTTTTCATTAAAAGCTTCATGGAGGTACCTTTGTATATGGACATTAATTCTTTCAAATATTGGACTGCCATATACCTGATATAGTTTTTTTGACTGGATATTGATGTAGGAATATAAATAAGGCAAAGAAAAGGTTAAAGAAACAAGTTTTTATTGCTCTTAGGTGTACTACCACTAAACATGGGTACCAGTCGAAAAGAACGTATGGGAAAGTAGTACGTAAACAGAAAATGGATTCCTACATTGTTGGATAAAAAATAAACCCTATTAGATACTGCAAAATACTGAATGTCAGCAGAAACCTACACATTTTAGGATAATTTTAAGCCCATATTTGATGTCCTTGTGGTTTTAAATAAAAAAATTATTGCATTGGAAAGAAACCACCTGAATTTGTGTTAAATCGAAAGTGAAAGTAGGATTTTTGACGGTAGACATCTTCAGACTGTCTGTTTTTTCTTATATGCCATTAAATGTATGTTGATTTTCGGAGTTAAGCTTCCTATTAGGTACCCCTTCCATGAGATATGAGTGTCACTTAGATTAAACTTAAGGTGAATCCTGTATGAAATTTCAAAAAGATGTTATTTAACATAGAAGGCTAGGGAGAATTCTTTAGTGGTATTACACCTTTTAGGCAAAAAACAAGAAACTTAATTTTGATGGTACCACACTCAAATTGGCTTTGAACAGTCACAACAGACCCAGTTTGACATTTTCCACACCAAAATATTACAAAATACATCAAGGTGTCATGTTACAGCTTCAATATGAATATTATGCAATATTTTGGAAAATATTCCCCATGCACTAGATGTACATGCACAGAGGGTATTGAAATATAATTTTATACTTATTTGTGACTTTACAATTATTGAGACTGGTAGATTTAATGTGTTTTTGTAGTAAAAGGGCAGATGATGTTGAAAAAGATTGCTAAAATTAAGAATTTTAACAATTTCATGTTGCGGCATTTAGTCGACTTCAAATGCGGTATATGATGATACCATTTTTGAAAATTTTATAATCCTACTTGTTTTTCCTGATAAATTTTGGTAGTTATAGTTAGAACACATGTAACATGTACATATGAAAAAATATAAGGCTATAGAAAGCGGCTTTATTTCAGAATTATGTACTTAAAACCAGGTAATTTTAGTGATCCCAGGAGAATTGTATTTGTCACTGGACATTTACTGTTAATTTTTCAAATTGTCAATGTGGACTTTATATTTTAGAGTATAAATTGACTGTAAATGTACATTTGTGCATCCGGCTAACTTGAAACATAACAAAAGTTGTCAAGAAATATTCATTTATTGAGTTTTGAAGAAAATTACAGTTGCAGGTCACAAGAAATAACAGAAACCTGAAAATCAACAATCATAATTTTACATATTTTGGGCAATTTGAAGTAATTTTTGCTTAATATCTAGGTATTAGGTCTTATTTAATGTCTTGCAATGCATAATTAATGGGAACATAGCATGAATTAACATAATTTAGTATATTGTGAGATCATTTCTAGGAGGCAAAAAAAAAGGGGGGGGGGTATGCTTAAAATAAAAATTTTCATATTAATTAGATGTTAAATGTACAAATGAAGCATATATACATGTCATAAGATGCTTATTGTGTTGAAAATCAGCTTCATACTTGTAATATATTGAGATAAAAAGCCATTGTCATGTTATTTCACAATATCAACTCAACAGCTGAAAAATCAGATTTTTTCATTAAAAGCTTCATGGAGGTACCTTTGTATATGGACATTAATTCTTTCAAATATTGGACTGCCATATACCTGATATAGTTTTTTTGACTGGATATTGATGTAGGAATATAAATAAGGCAAAGAAAAGGTTAAAGAAACAAGTTTTTATTGCTCTTAGGCAAAAAACAAGAAACTTAATTTTGATGGTACCACACTCAAATTGGCTTTGAACAGTCACAACAGACCCAGTTTGACATTTTCCACACCAAAATATTACAAAATACATCAAGGTGTCATGTTACAGCTTCAATATGAATATTATGCAATATTTTGGAAAATATTCCCCATGCACTAGATGTACATGCACAGAGGGTATTGAAATATAATTTTATACTTATTTGTGACTTTACAATTATTGAGACTGGTAGATTTAATGTGTTTTTGTAGTAAAAGGGCAGATGATGTTGAAAAAGATTGCTAAAATTAAGAATTTTAACAATTTCATGTTGCGGCATTTAGTCGACTTCAAATGCGGTATATGATGATACCATTTTTGAAAATTTTATAATCCTACTTGTTTTTCCTGATAAATTTTGGTAGTTATAGTTAGAACACATGTAACATGTACATATGAAAAAATATAAGGCTATAGAAAGCGGCTTTATTTCAGAATTATGTACTTAAAACCAGGTAATTTTAGTGATCCCAGGAGAATTGTATTTGTCACTGGACATTTACTGTTAATTTTTCAAATTGTCAATGTGGACTTTATATTTTAGAGTATAAATTGACTGTAAATGTACATTTGTGCATCCGGCTAACTTGAAACATAACAAAAGTTGTCAAGAAATATTCATTTATTGAGTTTTGAAGAAAATTACAGTTGCAGGTCACAAGAAATAACAGAAACCTGAAAATCAACAATCATAATTTTACATATTTTGGGCAATTTGAAGTAATTTTTGCTTAATATCTAGGTATTAGGTCTTATTTAATGTCTTGCAATGCATAATTAATGGGAACATAGCATGAATTAACATAATTTAGTATATTGTGAGATCATTTCTAGGAGGCAAAAAAAAAGGGGGGGGGGGGGTATGCTTAAAATAAAAATTTTCATATTAATTAGATGTTAAATGTACAAATGAAGCATATATACATGTCATAAGATGCTTATTGTGTTGAAAATCAGCTTCATACTTGTAATATATTGAGATAAAAAGCCATTGTCATGTTATTTCACAATATCAACTCAACAGCTGAAAAATCAGATTTTTTCATTAAAAGCTTCATGGAGGTACCTTTGTATATGGACATTAATTCTTTCAAATATTGGACTGCCATATACCTGATATAGTTTTTTTGACTGGATATTGATGTAGGAATATAAATAAGGCAAAGAAAAGGTTAAAGAAACAAGTTTTTATTGCTCTTAGGCAAAAAACAAGAAACTTAATTTTGATGGTACCACACTCAAATTGGCTTTGAACAGTCACAACAGACCCAGTTTGACATTTTCCACACCAAAATATTACAAAATACATCAAGGTGTCATGTTACAGCTTCAATATGAATATTATGCAATATTTTGGAAAATATTCCCCATGCACTAGATGTACATGCACAGAGGGTATTGAAATATAATTTTATACTTATTTGTGACTTTACAATTATTGAGACTGGTAGATTTAATGTGTTTTTGTAGTAAAAGGGCAGATGATGTTGAAAAAGATTGCTAAAATTAAGAATTTTAACAATTTCATGTTGCGGCATTTAGTCGACTTCAAATGCGGTATATGATGATACCATTTTTGAAAATTTTATAATCCTACTTGTTTTTCCTGATAAATTTTGGTAGTTATAGTTAGAACACATGTAACATGTACATATGAAAAAATATAAGGCTATAGAAAGCGGCTTTATTTCAGAATTATGTACTTAAAACCAGGTAATTTTAGTGATCCCAGGAGAATTGTATTTGTCACTGGACATTTACTGTTAATTTTTCAAATTGTCAATGTGGACTTTATATTTTAGAGTATAAATTGACTGTAAATGTACATTTGTGCATCCGGCTAACTTGAAACATAACAAAAGTTGTCAAGAAATATTCATTTATTGAGTTTTGAAGAAAATTACAGTTGCAGGTCACAAGAAATAACAGAAACCTGAAAATCAACAATCATAATTTTACATATTTTGGGCAATTTGAAGTAATTTTTGCTTAATATCTAGGTATTAGGTCTTATTTAATGTCTTGCAATGCATAATTAATGGGAACATAGCATGAATTAACATAATTTAGTATATTGTGAGATCATTTCTAGGAGGCAAAAAAAAAGGGGGGGGGGTATGCTTAAAATAAAAATTTTCATATTAATTAGATGTTAAATGTACAAATGAAGCATATATACATGTCATAAGATGCTTATTGTGTTGAAAATCAGCTTCATACTTGTAATATATTGAGATAAAAAGCCATTGTCATGTTATTTCACAATATCAACTCAACAGCTGAAAAATCAGATTTTTTCATTAAAAGCTTCATGGAGGTACCTTTGTATATGGACATTAATTCTTTCAAATATTGGACTGCCATATACCTGATATAGTTTTTTTGACTGGATATTGATGTAGGAATATAAATAAGGCAAAGAAAAGGTTAAAGAAACAAGTTTTTATTGCTCTTAGGCAAAAAACAAGAAACTTAATTTTGATGGTACCACACTCAAATTGGCTTTGAACAGTCACAACAGACCCAGTTTGACATTTTCCACACCAAAATATTACAAAATACATCAAGGTGTCATGTTACAGCTTCAATATGAATATTATGCAATATTTTGGAAAATATTCCCCATGCACTAGATGTACATGCACAGAGGGTATTGAAATATAATTTTATACTTATTTGTGACTTTACAATTATTGAGACTGGTAGATTTAATGTGTTTTTGTAGTAAAAGGGCAGATGATGTTGAAAAAGATTGCTAAAATTAAGAATTTTAACAATTTCATGTTGCGGCATTTAGTCGACTTCAAATGCGGTATATGATGATACCATTTTTGAAAATTTTATAATCCTACTTGTTTTTCCTGATAAATTTTGGTAGTTATAGTTAGAACACATGTAACATGTACATATGAAAAAATATAAGGCTATAGAAAGCGGCTTTATTTCAGAATTATGTACTTAAAACCAGGTAATTTTAGTGATCCCAGGAGAATTGTATTTGTCACTGGACATTTACTGTTAATTTTTCAAATTGTCAATGTGGACTTTATATTTTAGAGTATAAATTGACTGTAAATGTACATTTGTGCATCCGGCTAACTTGAAACATAACAAAAGTTGTCAAGAAATATTCATTTATTGAGTTTTGAAGAAAATTACAGTTGCAGGTCACAAGAAATAACAGAAACCTGAAAATCAACAATCATAATTTTACATATTTTGGGCAATTTGAAGTAATTTTTGCTTAATATCTAGGTATTAGGTCTTATTTAATGTCTTGCAATGCATAATTAATGGGAACATAGCATGAATTAACATAATTTAGTATATTGTGAGATCATTTCTAGGAGGCAAAAAAAAAGGGGGGGGGGGGGGTATGCTTAAAATAAAAATTTTCATATTAATTAGATGTTAAATGTACAAATGAAGCATATATACATGTCATAAGATGCTTATTGTGTTGAAAATCAGCTTCATACTTGTAATATATTGAGATAAAAAGCCATTGTCATGTTATTTCACAATATCAACTCAACAGCTGAAAAATCAGATTTTTTCATTAAAAGCTTCATGGAGGTACCTTTGTATATGGACATTAATTCTTTCAAATATTGGACTGCCATATACCTGATATAGTTTTTTTGACTGGATATTGATGTAGGAATATAAATAAGGCAAAGAAAAGGTTAAAGAAACAAGTTTTTATTGCTCTTAGGTGTACTACCACTAAACATGGGTACCAGTCGAAAAGAACGTATGGGAAAGTAGTACGTAAACAGAAAATGGATTCCTACATTGTTGGATAAAAAATAAACCCTATTAGATACTGCAAAATACTGAATGTCAGCAGAAACCTACACATTTTAGGATAATTTTAAGCCCATATTTGATGTCCTTGTGGTTTTAAATAAAAAAATTATTGCATTGGAAAGAAACCACCTGAATTTGTGTTAAATCGAAAGTGAAAGTAGGATTTTTGACGGTAGACATCTTCAGACTGTCTGTTTTTTCTTATATGCCATTAAATGTATGTTGATTTTCGGAGTTAAGCTTCCTATTAGGTACCCCTTCCATGAGATATGAGTGTCACTTAGATTAAACTTAAGGTGAATCCTGTATGAAATTTCAAAAAGATGTTATTTAACATAGAAGGCTAGGGAGAATTCTTTAGTGGTATTACACCTTTTAGGCAAAAAACAAGAAACTTAATTTTGATGGTACCACACTCAAATTGGCTTTGAACAGTCACAACAGACCCAGTTTGACATTTTCCACACCAAAATATTACAAAATACATCAAGGTGTCATGTTACAGCTTCAATATGAATATTATGCAATATTTTGGAAAATATTCCCCATGCACTAGATGTACATGCACAGAGGGTATTGAAATATAATTTTATACTTATTTGTGACTTTACAATTATTGAGACTGGTAGATTTAATGTGTTTTTGTAGTAAAAGGGCAGATGATGTTGAAAAAGATTGCTAAAATTAAGAATTTTAACAATTTCATGTTGCGGCATTTAGTCGACTTCAAATGCGGTATATGATGATACCATTTTTGAAAATTTTATAATCCTACTTGTTTTTCCAGATAAATTTTGGTAGTTATAGTTAGAACACATGTAACATGTACATATGAAAAAATATAAGGCTATAGAAAGCGGCTTTATTTCAGAATTATGTACTTAAAACCAGGTAATTTTAGTGATCCCAGGAGAATTGTATTTGTCACTGGACATTTACTGTTAATTTTTCAAATTGTCAATGTGGACTTTATATTTTAGAGTATAAATTGACTGTAAATGTACATTTGTGCATCCGGCTAACTTGAAACATAACAAAAGTTGTCAAGAAATATTCATTTATTGAGTTTTGAAGAAAATTACAGTTGCAGGTCACAAGAAATAACAGAAACCTGAAAATCAACAATCATAATTTTACATATTTTGGGCAATTTGAAGTAATTTTTGCTTAATATCTAGGTATTAGGTCTTATTTAATGTCTTGCAATGCATAATTAATGGGAACATAGCATGAATTAACATAATTTAGTATATTGTGAGATCATTTCTAGGAGGCAAAAAAAAAGGGGGGGGGTATGCTTAAAATAAAAAATTTCATATTAATTAGATGTTAAATGTACAAATGAAGCATATATACATGTCATAAGATGCTTATTGTGTTGAAAATCAGCTTCATACTTGTAATATATTGAGATAAAAAGCCATTGTCATGTTATTTCACAATATCAACTCAACAGCTGAAAAATCAGATTTTTTCATTAAAAGCTTCATGGAGGTACCTTTGTATATGGACATTAATTCTTTCAAATATTGGACTGCCATATACCTGATATAGTTTTTTTGACTGGATATTGATGTAGGAATATAAATAAGGCAAAGAAAAGGTTAAAGAAACAAGTTTTTATTGCTCTTAGGTGTACTACCACTAAACATGTCACTTAGATTAAACTTAAGGTGAATCCTGTATGAAATTTCAAAAAGATGTTATTTAACATAGAAGGCTAGGGAGAATTCTTTAGTGGTATTACACCTTTTAGGCAAAAAACAAGAAACTTAATTTTGATGGTACCACACTCAAATTGGCTTTGAACAGTCACAACAGACCCAGTTTGACATTTTCCACACCAAAATATTACAAAATACATCAAGGTGTCATGTTACAGCTTCAATATGAATATTATGCAATATTTTGGAAAATATTCCCCATGCACTAGATGTACATGCACAGAGGGTATTGAAATATAATTTTATACTTATTTGTGACTTTACAATTATTGAGACTGGTAGATTTAATGTGTTTTTGTAGTAAAAGGGCAGATGATGTTGAAAAAGATTGCTAAAATTAAGAATTTTAACAATTTCATGTTGCGGCATTTAGTCGACTTCAAATGCGGTATATGATGATACCATTTTTGAAAATTTTATAATCCTACTTGTTTTTCCTGATAAATTTTGGTAGTTATAGTTAGAACACATGTAACATGTACATATGAAAAAATATAAGGCTATAGAAAGCGGCTTTATTTCAGAATTATGTACTTAAAACCAGGTAATTTTAGTGATCCCAGGAGAATTGTATTTGTCACTGGACATTTACTGTTAATTTTTCAAATTGTCAATGTGGACTTTATATTTTAGAGTATAAATTGACTGTAAATGTACATTTGTGCATCCGGCTAACTTGAAACATAACAAAAGTTGTCAAGAAATATTCATTTATTGAGTTTTGAAGAAAATTACAGTTGCAGGTCACAAGAAATAACAGAAACCTGAAAATCAACAATCATAATTTTACATATTTTGGGCAATTTGAAGTAATTTTTGCTTAATATCTAGGTATTAGGTCTTATTTAATGTCTTGCAATGCATAATTAATGGGAACATAGCATGAATTAACATAATTTAGTATATTGTGAGATCATTTCTAGGAGGCAAAAAAAAAGGGGGGGGGGTATGCTTAAAATAAAAATTTTCATATTAATTAGATGTTAAATGTACAAATGAAGCATATATACATGTCATAAGATGCTTATTGTGTTGAAAATCAGCTTCATACTTGTAATATATTGAGATAAAAAGCCATTGTCATGTTATTTCACAATATCAACTCAACAGCTGAAAAATCAGATTTTTTCATTAAAAGCTTCATGGAGGTACCTTTGTATATGGACATTAATTCTTTCAAATATTGGACTGCCATATACCTGATATAGTTTTTTTGACTGGATATTGATGTAGGAATATAAATAAGGCAAAGAAAAGGTTAAAGAAACAAGTTTTTATTGCTCTTAGGCAAAAAACAAGAAACTTAATTTTGATGGTACCACACTCAAATTGGCTTTGAACAGTCACAACAGACCCAGTTTGACATTTTCCACACCAAAATATTACAAAATACATCAAGGTGTCATGTTACAGCTTCAATATGAATATTATGCAATATTTTGGAAAATATTCCCCATGCACTAGATGTACATGCACAGAGGGTATTGAAATATAATTTTATACTTATTTGTGACTTTACAATTATTGAGACTGGTAGATTTAATGTGTTTTTGTAGTAAAAGGGCAGATGATGTTGAAAAAGATTGCTAAAATTAAGAATTTTAACAATTTCATGTTGCGGCATTTAGTCGACTTCAAATGCGGTATATGATGATACCATTTTTGAAAATTTTATAATCCTACTTGTTTTTCCTGATAAATTTTGGTAGTTATAGTTAGAACACATGTAACATGTACATATGAAAAAATATAAGGCTATAGAAAGCGGCTTTATTTCAGAATTATGTACTTAAAACCAGGTAATTTTAGTGATCCCAGGAGAATTGTATTTGTCACTGGACATTTACTGTTAATTTTTCAAATTGTCAATGTGGACTTTATATTTTAGAGTATAAATTGACTGTAAATGTACATTTGTGCATCCGGCTAACTTGAAACATAACAAAAGTTGTCAAGAAATATTCATTTATTGAGTTTTGAAGAAAATTACAGTTGCAGGTCACAAGAAATAACAGAAACCTGAAAATCAACAATCATAATTTTACATATTTTGGGCAATTTGAAGTAATTTTTGCTTAATATCTAGGTATTAGGTCTTATTTAATGTCTTGCAATGCATAATTAATGGGAACATAGCATGAATTAACATAATTTAGTATATTGTGAGATCATTTCTAGGAGGCAAAAAAAAAGGGGGGGGGGGTATGCTTAAAATAAAAATTTTCATATTAATTAGATGTTAAATGTACAAATGAAGCATATATACATGTCATAAGATGCTTATTGTGTTGAAAATCAGCTTCATACTTGTAATATATTGAGATAAAAAGCCATTGTCATGTTATTTCACAATATCAAATCAACAGCTGAAAAATCAGATTTTTTCATTAAAAGCTTCATGGAGGTACCTTTGTATATGGACATTAATTCTTTCAAATATTGGACTGCCATATACCTGATATAGTTTTTTTGACTGGATATTGATGTAGGAATATAAATAAGGCAAAGAAAAGGTTAAAGAAACAAGTTTTTATTGCTCTTAGGTGTACTACCACTAAACATGGGTACCAGTCGAAAAGAACGTATGGGAAAGTAGTACGTAAACAGAAAATGGATTCCTACATTGTTGGATAAAAAATAAACCCTATTAGATACTGCAAAATACTGAATGTCAGCAGAAACCTACACATTTTAGGATAATTTTAAGCCCATATTTGATGTCCTTGTGGTTTTAAATAAAAAAATTATTGCATTGGAAAGAAACCACCTGAATTTGTGTTAAATCGAAAGTGAAAGTAGGATTTTTGACGGTAGACATCTTCAGACTGTCTGTTTTTTCTTATATGCCATTAAATGTATGTTGATTTTCGGAGTTAAGCTTCCTATTAGGTACCCCTTCCATGAGATATGAGTGTCACTTAGATTAAACTTAAGGTGAATCCTGTATGAAATTTCAAAAAGATGTTATTTAACATAGAAGGCTAGGGAGAATTCTTTAGTGGTATTACACCTTTTAGGCAAAAAACAAGAAACTTAATTTTGATGGTACCACACTCAAATTGGCTTTGAACAGTCACAACAGACCCAGTTTGACATTTTCCACACCAAAATATTACAAAATACATCAAGGTGTCATGTTACAGCTTCAATATGAATATTATGCAATATTTTGGAAAATATTCCCCATGCACTAGATGTACATGCACAGAGGGTATTGAAATATAATTTTATACTTATTTGTGACTTTACAATTATTGAGACTGGTAGATTTAATGTGTTTTTGTAGTAAAAGGGCAGATGATGTTGAAAAAGATTGCTAAAATTAAGAATTTTAACAATTTCATGTTGCGGCATTTAGTCGACTTCAAATGCGGTATATGATGATACCATTTTTGAAAATTTTATAATCCTACTTGTTTTTCCTGATAAATTTTGGTAGTTATAGTTAGAACACATGTAACATGTACATATGAAAAAATATAAGGCTATAGAAAGCGGCTTTATTTCAGAATTATGTACTTAAAACCAGGTAATTTTAGTGATCCCAGGAGAATTGTATTTGTCACTGGACATTTACTGTTAATTTTTCAAATTGTCAATGTGGACTTTATATTTTAGAGTATAAATTGACTGTAAATGTACATTTGTGCATCCGGCTAACTTGAAACATAACAAAAGTTGTCAAGAAATATTCATTTATTGAGTTTTGAAGAAAATTACAGTTGCAGGTCACAAGAAATAACAGAAACCTGAAAATCAACAATCATAATTTTACATATTTTGGGCAATTTGAAGTAATTTTTGCTTAATATCTAGGTATTAGGTCTTATTTAATGTCTTGCAATGCATAATTAATGGGAACATAGCATGAATTAACATAATTTAGTATATTGTGAGATCATTTCTAGGAGGCAAAAAAAAAGGGGGGGGGGGGGTATGCTTAAAATAAAAATTTTCATATTAATTAGATGTTAAATGTACAAATGAAGCATATATACATGTCATAAGATGCTTATTGTGTTGAAAATCAGCTTCATACTTGTAATATATTGAGATAAAAAGCCATTGTCATGTTATTTCACAATATCAACTCAACAGCTGAAAAATCAGATTTTTTCATTAAAAGCTTCATGGAGGTACCTTTGTATATGGACATTAATTCTTTCAAATATTGGACTGCCATATACCTGATATAGTTTTTTTGACTGGATATTGATGTAGGAATATAAATAAGGCAAAGAAAAGGTTAAAGAAACAAGTTTTTATTGCTCTTAGGTGTACTACCACTAAACATGGGTACCAGTCGAAAAGAACGTATGGGAAAGTAGTACGTAAACAGAAAATGGATTCCTACATTGTTGGATAAAAAATAAACCCTATTAGATACTGCAAAATACTGAATGTCAGCAGAAACCTACACATTTTAGGATAATTTTAAGCCCATATTTGATGTCCTTGTGGTTTTAAATAAAAAAATTATTGCATTGGAAAGAAACCACCTGAATTTGTGTTAAATCGAAAGTGAAAGTAGGATTTTTGACGGTAGACATCTTCAGACTGTCTGTTTTTTCTTATATGCCATTAAATGTATGTTGATTTTCGGAGTTAAGCTTCCTATTAGGTACCCCTTCCATGAGATATGAGTGTCACTTAGATTAAACTTAAGGTGAATCCTGTATGAAATTTCAAAAAGATGTTATTTAACATAGAAGGCTAGGGAGAATTCTTTAGTGGTATTACACCTTTTAGGCAAAAAACAAGAAACTTAATTTTGATGGTACCACACTCAAATTGGCTTTGAACAGTCACAACAGACCCAGTTTGACATTTTCCACACCAAAATATTACAAAATACATCAAGGTGTCATGTTACAGCTTCAATATGAATATTATGCAATATTTTGGAAAATATTCGCACAGAGGGTATTGAAATATAATTTTATACTTATTTGTGACTTTACAATTATTGAGACTGGTAGATTTAATGTGTTTTTGTAGTAAAAGGGCAGATGATGTTGAAAAAGATTGCTAAAATTAAGAATTTTAACAATTTCATGTTGCGGCATTTAGTCGACTTCAAATGCGGTATATGATGATACCATTTTTGAAAATTTTATAATCCTACTTGTTTTTCCTGATAAATTTTGGTAGTTATAGTTAGAACACATGTAACATGTACATATGAAAAAATATAAGGCTATAGAAAGCGGCTTTATTTCAGAATTATGTACTTAAAACCAGGTAATTTTAGTGATCCCAGGAGAATTGTATTTGTCACTGGACATTTACTGTTAATTTTTCAAATTGTCAATGTGGACTTTATATTTTAGAGTATAAATTGACTGTAAATGTACATTTGTGCATCCGGCTAACTTGAAACATAACAAAAGTTGTCAAGAAATATTCATTTATTGAGTTTTGAAGAAAATTACAGTTGCAGGTCACAAGAAATAACAGAAACCTGAAAATCAACAATCATAATTTTACATATTTTGGGCAATTTGAAGTAATTTTTGCTTAATATCTAGGTATTAGGTCTTATTTAATGTCTTGCAATGCATAATTAATGGGAACATAGCATGAATTAACATAATTTAGTATATTGTGAGATCATTTCTAGGAGGCAAAAAAAAAGGGGGGGGGGTATGCTTAAAATAAAAAATTTCATATTAATTAGATGTTAAATGTACAAATGAAGCATATATACATGTCATAAGATGCTTATTGTGTTGAAAATCAGCTTCATACTTGTAATATATTGAGATAAAAAGCCATTGTCATGTTATTTCACAATATCAACTCAACAGCTGAAAAATCAGATTTTTTCATTAAAAGCTTCATGGAGGTACCTTTGTATATGGACATTAATTCTTTCAAATATTGGACTGCCATATACCTGATATAGTTTTTTTGACTGGATATTGATGTAGGAATATAAATAAGGCAAAGAAAAGGTTAAAGAAACAAGTTTTTATTGCTCTTAGGTGTACTACCACTAAACATGGGTACCAGTCGAAAAGAACGTATGGGAAAGTAGTACGTAAACAGAAAATGGATTCCTACATTGTTGGATAAAAAATAAACCCTATTAGATACTGCAAAATACTGAATGTCAGCAGAAACCTACACATTTTAGGATAATTTTAAGCCCATATTTGATGTCCTTGTGGTTTTAAATAAAAAAATTATTGCATTGGAAAGAAACCACCTGAATTTGTGTTAAATCGAAAGTGAAAGTAGGATTTTTGACGGTAGACATCTTCAGACTGTCTGTTTTTTCTTATATGCCATTAAATGTATGTTGATTTTCGGAGTTAAGCTTCCTATTAGGTACCCCTTCCATGAGATATGAGTGTCACTTAGATTAAACTTAAGGTGAATCCTGTATGAAATTTCAAAAAGATGTTATTTAACATAGAAGGCTAGGGAGAATTCTTTAGTGGTATTACACCTGAAAAAATGGCAGCCATTTTGAACAAAATGGCCGCCATTTCTTGTGTCGACAAAAAAACATCACGTCCAACAGAATGTGCACATCACTGTGGTATTGTCTTCAAAATTTTGTATGGATATCATTTTTAGTTTAGGAAATATGAAGCTTTTTGTGTCATTTTTCCATATAACTGCTGTGAAACGGTGCCATTCTCAAATAATGTTGAACACTAATTGCACACCCACCTTTATGGATTCATAATTCCACAAAAAGATGTAAAAGGTGATTCATATGTTATAATTGCACTCAACACAAGTATTTCTACACACAATTTCTTCTATTATGATGTCAGATAAGTTATTTTCTGACAAAATTATGGCAATGTGAGCCATAATGGACCTTTCGGTCAAGATCAAAAGTGGCTCCGACACATTTTGGACAATAAAACAAATGACGAATATTACTTCAAACATGTTCAGTTTCATTTTTCTGACAGAACAACTTATAGTCTATGGAAAAAAACAAAAGTAGAGACATTATCTGCTGTTTGCACAAAAAATCAGAACTCTAAAACAGTCATTAAAACCATTATTGATGGCGGCCATCTTTGGAAAATTATTGACCAAAAATAGGCAATTTCAAATGCTCATAACTTTTGAACCCTTCATCCGATTTTTACAAATAAAGTCTCAAAAGTCTTCTTAGATTGAGCTCTATCTAATGGTTAAAAAACAGCAAGCATCCCCTGTAATTGATTTTTGACTGGCATCTCTACCTATGCAATCAATGCCTATCACAACTGATGTTGTGAGTTCGAATCTTGATCAGAGCGAGGTGTACAACATTATGTGATAAAGTTTGTCAGTGACTTGCGACAGCTCAGTGGTTTTCTCCGGGTCCCTCCACCAATAAAACTGACCGCCACGATATAACTGAAATATTATTGAAAGTGGCATTAAACACCATCAAACAAACAAACAAACATCAAACAAGAACTTATTTCTATTGGTGTTTTGTTTTCGATGTGCCCTCCCCATATCAATAATCATTGTGAGTAGCAAATACAGAGGTACAACGTGTGTAGTATGACACAATTTGATTCTTTTTTATACCCCCTGCAACAAAGTTGTAGGGGGGTATACTGGTTTCACAATGTCCGTCCGTCTATCCGTCCATCTGTCTGTAGACAAATCCTATGTCCTACGATAACTTGAGTTGTGTTTCTTAGAATCTTTTAAAATTTTATCAGCTGTTTACTGGTGAAGAGAGGAGGATCCCTTTCATTTTTGACGATTTTCACTTTTGCCGTTCCAGAGTTATTGGATTTGATATGACGGAAAATAGGATTTTTACCCTATGTCGTATGATAACTTGAGTAGTGTTTCTCAGAATGTTTTGAAATTTATCAGGAGCTTACCGGTAAAGAGAGAAGGATCCCTTTCATTTTTGACGATTTTCACTTTTGCCGTTCCAGAGTTATTGGACTTGATATGACGGAAAATAGGATTTTTACCCTATGTCGTATGATAACTTGAGTAGTGTTTCTCGGAATGTTTGAAATTTGATCAGCAGCTTACCAGTGAAGAGAGGAGGATCCTTTTCATTTTTCACGATTTTCACTTTTGCCGTTCCAGAGTGGATATGACGGAAAATAGGATTTTTACCCTATATCGTATGATAACTTGAGTAGTGTTTCTCAGAATGTTTTGAAATTTTATCAGCAGCTTACCGGTGAAGAGAGGAGGGTCCCTTTCATTTTTGGTCGGAACAATCAGTAATGTTTTGGTTATGGAAATAGGTTGGACAGATGTGGGGAGCGGGGGGTATATCTTAGTGAGCTGTGCTCACAGTAATACTAGTTATCTTATTGTTATGATCCGATTGCAGAATAAACTCAACCGCATCGGTGGCGTAATGGTTAGCATGCTCGCCTCGAGTGCGGTAGACTGGGTTCGAGCCTCAGTCGGTCAAACCAAAGATTATAAAATTGGTATTTGTTGCTTCTCCGCTAAGCGCGCAGCATTAAAGAGAAAGAGCAAAGACTGGTTGGCTTGGAATCAGAATAATGTGGAGTGATATATCGATTTACGGACTGCTGTTTCAGTGAGCTAGCACTATAAAAATCCAACTCAGCGTGTTGGTCTAGAACAAAGCAGATCTCATGGAAAATTAACTTGTTCTCACCATGATATAGCTGAAAAATTGCTGAATTGGCATTAAACAACAATCACTCACTCACTCAGAAAAAACACTTGGAAAATAAAAGTTTAAAAGTGGCGATTGGGATATTACGTATGGTTATCATACGAATATTGATATATATTGTCCTAAACAGACGTTATCCTATATTCTGATTCCGACCTACTCATGGCCCAAGGTGTCATGGATTAGTAATTAACATCTGTCTAGTCTCCCCTCTTCAAGTAAGTCTGGTAGTCATGATAATTCAAGGATGATTTTTTTTCAGTTATTTAACTGATAATGATTTCAGCTATTGTCCACTGTTTTCTAAATGTTGCTGGATACGGTCCGAACAGGTCAAAAATGACCTTTGTGAAAGGGGGTATAGATGGTTTCAGCTATATTTCATTGATTTCAGTTAATTTATTTTCTAACCAGGATTATTCCTGTATTATAGCTGATCATTGTTTCATTAAAATGAGAAACAAAAAATACCACACTGTCGGAACAGTTCTAAAATACCACACTGTCAGAACAGTTCTAAAATACCACACTGTCAGAACAGTTCTAAAATACCACACTGTCAGAACAGTTCTAAAATACTACACTGTCAGAACAGTTCTAAAATACCACACTGTCGGAACAGTTCTAAAATACCACACTGTCGGAACAGTTCTAAAATACCACACTGTCGGAACAGTTCTAAAATACCACACTGTCGGAACAGTTCTAAAATACCACACTGTCAGAACAGTTCTAAAATACCACACTGTCAGAACAGTTCTAAAAGCCAAAAGAAAAATCGTAGAAATAGGCAAAATTGGTACCTCTAACATACAAATACATGACCTCGCACCCCTAACATACAAATACATGACCTTTCACTATCCTGGCTTTATTCTGGCACTTGAATTAACAGTGACAACAAACACCAATAACTCACCCATCCCAACTCAACAATTCAGCTTAAATACATGTTTAGAGAAGGGAGGAGAGTGGAACGGTCTGTGCACGTTAAAAACCTTTATTGTAGATTCCGGAAAAGAGAGGGCGCATTGCAGCCGCTACTAAGTACTAAAATTGTCGATCCTATCCAACTCTTCATATTTTTCTAGAGGCAGTAAAAAGTCATTGCCTCAGTTTTCTAGAGGCAGTAAAAAGTGATTGCCTCAGATGCCTCATTCCTCCTTCATTTCAGTAGGTTTTTGTATTGTTGAATTTTTTCTCGACCCCATCTTGCATGAAATACTTTCCACCTAACGTTAAACAACAAACCAGCCATTGAGCAATGTTGAATTTGTTCGCGACCTCATCATGCATGACACATTTGACACTAGATGTTAAACAACAAACCAACAATCACTCAAATAATCTTTTACAGCATCACAATTTTATTTATATCAAGCTGTACATTGAGGTTAAACTATTTCGACACATGTTTGTAAGATTAAGAACAAAAAATTCTTATGGACGTGAAAAGACTTTTTTTTTTAAATACATAACTGAAATATTGTTAAAACCCTAACAACCCTAACAACCCTAACAACCCTAACCCTCAAATACATTGTAGATAACTTTTGGTTAGTTAAATATATCCCTAAATAACATCATGGATGTAATTGTGAAGTCATACTCTCATTCTGCCATTCATTTAACAGAGGTTATATTTAAGGGAAGGCAAATTATATTATCTTAACTAATACAGAATGAAGTATGCAATAGTGTATGTTTGTAATATAGGTGGGTACTAAACTTATCCAAGAAGAGCTTGAAGATACCAAAGGGTAATCAGAATCAGTAAATCGAAGGACAGACAACACAATGGCCAAAAGAAAGAGGACAAACAACGATCTACAAATTACTACACAGAAAACTACATGAGCTACATGAATCCCACTAAGGTGAACCCAGGTTAGAAGTTCCTGCTCCACTTGTGACACCCGTCATGTTGCTGTTAATCGACACAAACATTTTGTGCAATTTACCAATATATATTTATTTTTAGCCAAGTGTCCAAAAGGAAAACCATTCCCTAATGTTTTCTGCGGACGTGGTCCTACACGACAGGATTGTCCCCAAGGTTATTCATGTAATATTGACCCGACAGATAGATTTGCTGTTTGTTGTCCCGATGATAATAGCCCAAGTAAGTATGTGTAATATACAGTTATCCTGTATGATAAAACTTTTACGTTTTTTGTCTGTGGCTTACGACATCAAATTATTGACCAAAAAGATTACATTTTCAATACAGACTCTTAAATTTCAGAAATTACCAAAAATTACAGTGACCAATAAATTAGAACAATACGGTACCATACTCGCAACCTTAATTTTATGTACTTTAATATTGGTAAGCTTCTATCTAAATTATTTCAAAATAAAAATTGCTCTAAAAATAGAAAATGACAGTAAAACATTAAAAAGAACCAGCTTTTTTTTTTATATCATTAAATGATCATATGATAATCAATAATTTGTTGGGACTGTGTTTTTTTTTTTATTTTGACATAAATTATCAAATGTATTTTTCTAAAGTCTAAAATTGAAATAACTTTAATAGTATGAAAGAATAATTATATTTAAAGTTATGAATTTATGTTTTCTGAAATAGAATATCCCAAATCAATAGAGATAAGATCCTAATATCATAAAAACCCTCATATCAAATGCTCTATTATATTACTGCGACATATAGTTGTCCATCGTTTTTTTCATTGGACAAATATCTTGCATTAACATTCTGACTGTTTACAGACCAACTTACCAACCCTGTGAACACAGAGAAATGATGAAAAAACACAGCTGGGTTGAGATAGTCTCACTTAACCCATTGCTCATTGGGAGAATTAAACCTGTTGCCCATCATATGTCACACAATAAAATCTATACACTGTGGTACTAATCTGTATCACAGTATGGTAAAAAGAGTATTATTGTTATTTATTACACTGATACTGCTTTTGTATGATCTAATATATAAATAGGCTGGGCTAAGACTCTCGGAAAGACCTTCTACCCGGTAAATGCTGAAATTTATTGTGGGGGTGTTGTACCCTTAAACATGCGCTGGACTCATATGGGGGTGTGCACTGTCCCTTGGGCGTCAAGCTTGTTCAAAACATTCAAGTGCTTGTTACTCTAAAAATTACGGAAATCCCTGGATACGGGACGAAGATAAAAACAAAATAACACAGAAAAAAAGATGAGCAATTCCTGCTTCTTATAAGACGATTTCTCCTCTTGTTTCCCACTAACATCCTCTCACATCCTGCATCGGGTGAAGTTAAATAAACTTCCATACACTGATTCATGCTCTGTACCTTATGGTTTTTGTGAGCTCATCATTGTATAGTGTTCAAATTTGTTCTCTGACATAACAGTATATTACCAGATCGAAAATAATAATGAAACGAAAGACCTGATTTTCGTAAATGCTATTGATGAGTATATATTTCTGAAAATCCTCCAATATCAACCAAAATATTCGAGAGAAAAAAATAATCGAGAGATAACTATGTATTTATTTTACCTTTTTTTCCTTAAAAATACTATAGTGTCGAAATGTAGACATTTTTTCTATTAATATCTGATGATTAAATTTATAGAATGCTTGATTGTCCGTCATGTGACCTAAATGTTTGTAAATTCTGTCACGTGACCTGTGTTGGTATTGTATGTCACATGACTTAAGTGTTTGTATTGCCTCTCATGTGATCTAAGTGTTTGTATTGTCTGTCATATGAAATAAGACAACGAAGACGAAAGTGTGTTCGAAGTGATACTAGAGTTAAGAAGCGATCCCGATACAAAACAGCAACTACAGTACAAAAATAAAGTTACAGTGAATAAAAATTAGGTCAAAGCCAACTCCCATCAATACAGGAAGTGAGGTCTGGTATACTGGAAGGTTATGCATATTACGTAATGTTGTGAAATCCTAATTATACCTAAAGCCAGGTAAGACAAATTTTATCTGAAGATCCCAAGATCATGTTTGTAACATGTCTATTATCAAACGGAGACACTGGAATTCCATATGGCTCAACCAACCCATAGTGGTTGCGTCAAATTTTATATTACTTTATTATGAAAGAAAGTTTTAAACAGCGATCATCAATAATTCCACCAATAGCAATGAAATGATCAACCACCTTTGCATCTCCAATCATTGAATGCATAAAAGTATCGATATATGGCTTGGGACAGGCACAGAAAAGTGCTGGTATGAGATCACAATTAAAACATACTGTACATTTTAAATTGTTATGAAAAGATAAATAAATTATATCTTCAGAATGTCATGCAGGAATACCGTTACCAAAAATAAACTGTGGACGCGTGGTCAATAGAGAGAATTGCCCGTCTGGATTTTCTTGTAATGTAGATCCACTCGATAGGTTTGCAGTTTGTTGTCCACGTAAGTAATTAATGTATGATGAAAATTCAAAATTATTGATTATTAGTGCAGTTAAATATAAACTTTATTTGTATGAAGCTTGGAAACTGGAACGAAGGTGAGATTTGCCAATCATTTCGTGGTTTTGCCCAAATACACAAAAACTTCTCATTTTTAAGACGCTGCATTGACGCTATCATTAATTGTTTTTATCCTTCAGAAAAATTGCATAAATATATTATATATTTTATTTCAAATAACAAAGTTACATTTTATCCCTAGGGCCATCGTGGTCGTGATCGTATGGTAGTTGGATTTACAACTACCTATGCAATTAATACCTATCACCACTAAAGTTGTGAGTTCCAACCCCATTCATCACAATCATCATTATGTGATCAAGTTTGTCAGTCACTTGTGACAAGTCGGTGGTTTTCTCCGGATACTCTGATTTCCTCCAACGTTAAAGAGAAAGAGCAAAGACTGGTTAGCTTGGAATCGGGATAACGTGTCGGAGTGGGGCAATGTGTCTATCCGCAGACTGTTGTTCTAGTAAACTAGCACTATAAAAATGAAACTAAGTGTGTTGGTCTAGTACAAAACGAATCTCATAATCATCTCATGGAAAATTAACTTGTGCTCACCATGATATAGCTGAAAAATTGCTGATTTGGTGTTAAACAACAATCACTCACTCACTCATACTTGTGTATTATGGTAAATAGAAATTATTAAGATAGCTGAAATACGGCACACTTGACATGCAGTTAAACAATAATGAACCAATCACCTTATTTAGATGTTTATCTATATGTACATGTAAAATAAGTTTGTCAGTGACTTACGGCAGGTCAGTGGTTTTCTCCGGGTCCTCCGGTTTTCTACATCAATAAAGCTGACCGCCACTATATAACTGAAATATTGTTGAAAGTGGCGTTAAACACCATAAACCAAGCCAAATCTACATGTAAAATAAGTTTGTCAGTGACTTACGGCAGGTCAGTGGTTTTCTCCAGGTACTCCGGTTTCCTCCACCAATAAAACATACCGCCACTATATAATTAAAATATTGTTGAAAGTGGTGTTAAACACCATAAACCAAACCAAACCTAGATGTAAAATAAATTGCAAGGTATAGGAAGATTAAAATTGTTTTACAGAATGTGACAGTGGTACGGCTCTAGCGAATACTCGCTGTGGGCATCATACAAAAAAATGTCCGTCTGGTTATCAGTGTAAATATAAATATGGAATCTGCTGTCCAGGTTAGTTACTATCATTAGTGGACTATTTGTCCTAACATTATTATACATCCAGTAGTCCTTAGTGGACTATTTGTCCCAACATTATTATACACCCAGTAGTCCTTAGTGGACTATTTGTCCTAACATTATTATACACCCAGTAGTCCTTAGTGGACTATTTGTCCTAACATTATTATACACCCAGTAGTCCTTAGTGGACTATTTGTCCTAACATTATTATACACCCAGTAGTCCTTAGTGGACTATTTGTCCCAACATTATTATACACCCAGTAGTCCTTAGTGGACTATTTGTCCTAACATTATTATACACCCAGTAGTCCTTAGTGGACTATTTGTCCTAACAATATTATACACCCAGTAGTCCTTAGTGGACTATTTGTCCTAACATTATTATACACCCAGTAGTCCTTAGTGGACTATTTGTCCCAACATTATTATACACCCAGTAGTCCTTAGTGGACTATTTGTCCTAACATTATTATACACCCAGTAGTCCTTAGTGGACTATTTGTCCTAACATTATTATACACCCAGTAGTCCTTAGTGGACTATTTGTCCTAACATTATTATACACCCAGTAGTCCTTAGTGGACTATTTGTCCTAACATTATTATACACCCAGTAGTCCTTAGTGGACTATTTGTCCCAACATTATTATACACCCAGTAGTCCTTAGTGGACTATTTGTCCTAACATTATTATACACCCAGTAGTCCTTAGTGGACTATTTGTCCTAACATTATTATACACCCAGTAGTCCTTAGTGGACTATTTGTCCCAACATTATTATACATCCAGTAGTCCTTAGTGGACTATTTGTCCCAACATTATTATACACCCAGTAGTCCTTAGTGGAATATTTGTCCTAACATTATTATACACCCAGTAGTCCTTAGTGGACTATTTGTCCTAACATTATTATACACCCAGTAGTCCTTAGTGGACTATTTGTCCTAACATTATTATACACCCAGTAGTCCTTAGTGGACTATTTGTCCTAACATTATTATACACCCAGTAGTCCTTAGTGGACTATTTGTCCCAACAGTATTATACACCCAGTGGTCCTTAGTGGACTATTTGTCCCAACAGTATTATACACCCAGTAGTCCTTAGTGGACTTTTTGTTCTGACGGTATCATCCACCCAGTAGTTAGTGATTCGGCATTGACATGATTTATTCGATATTTTTATCATATTATTCCACCAGCGGAGGTATCGATCGACCAAGTGATAGTAATAAAAATGTATTTATCTAATTTAGTTCATAGGGCACATTTCTGGAATAACTTTCATCAGGTAGGTTCAAAATCAAAAGATTGGAAAGCCAAATAATTTAAAGCTTTGATAATAATTATGTTATCTACAAATATTAAATTATATATATTGGGCACACAACACCAAGCAAAAATAATTATCATAGAAAAATTAAAAAAAGATGAGCAACACAGACCTCACCGTAAACCAGGTGTCATATGGTATTTTAAACCCCTGAAAAATCGACCCCGGAGTCAAAATACCATATGGTATTTTGAACCCCGGGGTCAAAATACAATACGGTATATTGACCCCCTGAAAAATTGACCCTTTGGTCAAATTAAAATATGGTATATTGACCCCGAGGTCGATTTTTCAGGGATTCGAAATAACATATGACACCGGGGTGAACCTAGGTGCTCATATATTGTAATCAGTTCTTGTTTCTGTACCTGTCAACATTTGTAACCCTAACATTTGTTCATTCATTTATATCTGTTTGCTGTTATCATACACTTGTGTTGTTTTGTCGTTGGACTGTGGTTTAATGACTCTTCTATTTTACCTTTGTCTCGTATTACTAATCTTTAATGGTGTTTGATCCAGTGTGTTCTTGTGATTTTCTGTAACAATGTCCCTAATATTAACCTTTCAGTTTTTTCATTTTATTGCATCAATAAAAACGTAGATCTATATCTAATTTAGTGTGCGACATATTTCTGAGAAAACCACGGACCTGTCGCAAGTCACTGACAAACTTTATCACATAATGTTGTATCAATTAAGTACACCTTGCTATGAACAGTGTTAGACTTCACGACTTTAGTGGTGATAGGCACTGATTGTACAGGTAAAGTAATAATTTGTTGATTAGAAAACGGAAAAATCTAAATATTTCGTAAACCGTAGATATTTTTTTTACCGCATCCAACGAGAGTTTTGTCAGGAATTTTACTATCATTTTGGAATTATATAAATATTTACGGTTGAAATTATTCTGAAGGCCCTGCTCATCTGAAATATTACCAAATTCAAAAGATAACATAGATGTGTAGTTTGATTAGTGTGCACAGTGTATTTCTGGAATAACCTTCATCAGGTATGTTTCAAAGTAAAAAGATTGGAAAACCAAAATAATTTAAAGTTTTTGGTAGCATCAATACCAAATAACCTAAACAGGACAGCCCAACATCGTCTAAGATCATGTTTGCCTGAGGGATCAATAACCTAAACAGGACAGCCCAACATCGTCTAAGATCATGTTTGCCTGAGGGATCAATAACCTAAACAGGACAGCCCAACATCGGCTAAGATCATGTTTGCCTGAGGGATCAATAACCTAAACAGGACAGCCCAACATCGTCTAAGATCATGTTTGCCTGAGGGATCAATAACCTAAACAGGACAGCCCAACATCGTCTAAGATCATGTTTGCCTGAGGGATCAATAACCTAAACAGGACAGCCCAACATCGGCTAAGATCATGTTTGCCTGAGGGATCAATAACCTAAACAGGACAGCCCAACATCGGCTAAGATCATGTTTGCCTGAGGGATCAATAACCTAAACAGGACAGCCCAACATCGTCTAAAATCATGTTTGCCTGAGGGATCAATAACCTAAACAGGACAGCCCAACATCGTCTAAGATCATGTTTGCCTGAGGGATCAATAACCTAAACAGGACAGCCCAACATCGGCTAAGATCATGTTTGCCTGAGGGATCAATAACCTAAACAGGACAGCCCAACATCGGCTAAGATCATGTTTGCCTGAGGGATCAATAACCTAAACAGGACAGCCCAACATCGTCTAAAATCATGTTTGCCTGAGGGATCAATAACCTAAACAGGACAGCCCAACATCGTCTAAGATCATGTTTGCCTGAGGGATCAATAACCTAAACAGGACAGCCCAACATCGTCTAAGATCATGTTTGCCTGAGGGATCAATAACCTAAACAGGACAGCCCAACATCGGCTAAGATCATGTTTGTCTGAGGGATCAACAACCTAAACAGGACAGCCCAACATCGGCTAAGATCTTGTTTGCCTGAGGGATCAATAACCTAAACAGGACAGCCCAACATCGGTTAAGATCATGCTTGTCTGAGGGATCAACAACCTAAACAGGACAGCCCAACATCGGCTAAGATCATGTTTGCCTGAGGGATCAATAACCTAAACAGGACAGCCCAACATCGGCTAAGATCATGTTTGCCTGAGGGATCAATAACCTAAACAGGACATCCCAACATCGGCTAAGATCATGTTTGCCTGAGGGATCAATAACCTAAACAGGACAGCCCAACATCGGCTAAGATCATGTTTGTCTGAGGGATCAACAACCTAAACAGGACAGCCCAACATCGGCTAAGATCTTGTTTGCCTGAGGGATCAATAACCTAAACAGGACAGCCCAACATCGGTTAAGATCATGTTTGTCTGAGGGATCAATAACCTAAACAGGACAGCCCAACATCGGCTAAGATCATGTTTGCCTGAGGGATCAATAACCTAAACAGGACAGCCCAACATCGGTTAAGATCATGTTTGTCTGAGGGATCAATAACTTAAACAGGACAGCCCAACATCGGCTAAGATCATGTTTGCCTGAGGGATCAATAAGCTAAACAGGACAGCCCAACATCGGCTAAGATCATGTTTGTCTGAGGGATCAATAACCTAAACAGGACAGCCCAACATCGGCTAAGATCATGTTTGCCTGAGGGATCATAGTGTCAAATCATACAATGTAGAAAATTTCTAGAAAATCATAATTTCATTAAGAATTTGATAATACTTGTCGCACCATATGTCTGTTTTGTATTGATAATTAATTAATTAATTAATTATTTGTACACTTTACCTTTGCCTTTGATCTTTACATGTGATAATAATTATTATCATCCTTCCCTCCCACTATATCTACCTGCTGACTCCATAAACAAAACTCGTATCAAAGTTCGCGTGAGCTGAGCTGGACTTATCAACAGTGAGCAGGAGTTATCACCAAATTCTCCCAACATTTAAACCATTATTCCTGTGAAGATGACAAAACTAAATAAAATTCATTAACACCATTAGTTAGTTAACATTTTATTTTTTTGAACATATATCAAATTAGGACCTGTGGTGTCAGCAATATCAACAAACATCGTCCTACAAAAATGTACTCGACACAATTCTTGATAACCTCTGCTGAAACTACGTTATGTTTACATCATAAGCGAGGTCATGACCTTTTGTGTTTTCTAAACTGGGACGGAATTAGTAAACAAAATCTTTAATGAAAATGGGTGAATCCTATTGCCGACTTTGATGTTTGTAATAATAAAAAAAAAACAATGAAGGGAAAAATTCAACAATCTTAACATTTATATAAACCTGTAAAAATGAATGGTATATTTGCAAGCTACTTATGATTTGGAGAAGCGTATTTCGAATATTTGGAATGATGTGATTTTTCCCGCGAAAATACAAATATCGAAACCTATAGATGTATCCGTGTTTATGTTTGATTTAAACATTACCAAATCCTCGATAAACATTCCATCATTGATATATTTTGATCAAGGCCGCATCTCACATCTCTAGTTCACAAAAAAAATAAACGATAGTGTATATATATAACATAATTTCTTGATACTTTGATATTTACATTCTGGCGATTCGGAATCTGTGATTTTAAGAACCAACGATTTTTTTCTTTTTTTAGCAATCTACGAAATAACAAATTTCTCAGTTTTGCCTACGCGAATAAAGCACATATAAACTGTACATACAAATATATCAATCACTTTTAAATCAAAATTTAATTTCAAATAATGAATGTTTTTTTTTATTGTAGAACTTAAACGTTGCTTACATTGCTGTGGGCCACCTCCATGTTGTAGTACTTGTGGTAAGCTTAGTTTTCCTTTATCTCAAAAACGGCATCGGTGATGTAATGGATATATAGCCTTATCGCCTCAAGTTCTGTAAATCCTGGGTTTGTGCCTCAATCGCATCAAACAAAGACTATCAAACTGGTATTTGTTGCTTCTCCACTAAGCACGCAGCATTAAGGAGAAAGAGCAAAGACTGGTTGGCTCGGAATCAGGATAATGTGTCCGAGTAGGTCGACATGTCTGTCCGTGAATTGTAGTTTCAGTGAGCTAGCACTATAAAAATCCAACTAAGTGTGTTGGTCTAGTACCTCATCATCATCTCATTAAAATTAACTATGCTAGTTAGATTTAAAACTGCCTGTGCAATCAGTGCCTATATAACCAATAAAGTTGTGAGTTCGAATACCGATCATGGCGAGGTGTACTCGATACAGCATTGTGATAATGTTTGTCGGTGAATTGCAGCAATGCAGTGGTTTTCTGCGGTACTCCAGTTTCCTCCAATATAACTGAAATATTGTTGAAAGCTGCATTAAACACCTTATCCCAATTATTGCAAATTACTCTGTTTGGACAGCATTCAAAAGTTGAAGTCAAATATCAAAATTGGCAGTAGTTGCGTTACATACTGTTAAAGTACTTTTATTTGTTGGCACCAATTTTCGTGGTTTCTACAAATTGCATTGATCCCTAGATTCTTCAATTTGTGGTTTCAAATACTACATGCTACAGTCAATGGGTAAATTGTATTTCGTTGGATTTTAATCTTCGTAGATTAAGTAAGTAAACCACGAACTCCACGAAAACTAGAACCCCATGATTAATTATGATTTCACAGTAGGTACTAACATAATTTCCCTTATAAAAACAAGTTTTACTGTCAACATGCGAGAGATCTCATGCAAGGTTTCAGTATGGATGCAAAAACATCCACTTCCGACTTGTAATAATGTGAATGTCCGTTAATGGAAACAAAATAAATACCTGGTATACAGAGTTTATATCATATATTACCGTAAATCTAATACAGTTACACTTGTCTTAAAAGAGGTTCAATTCCAGGGCACGGAATTAACACTGGTTCGCTAACCCGAGGCTAATAAAATCAGCATCGGGCTAGAAGAACTCTCTTAGAAGCTAGTCCGATGGTCTAGTTAAAATTTCCAATTGTCAATTATTGTTTCCACTTCATTAATTTTAATGACATAATTGAAAATCATAATTAGTCATTCATATTACTGTGTTTGTTTACTCTACACAATTTACCTGTGGGGAATTCCCTCGATAGCAATTAGATCCTAGAGGGTGGCTTACGAATTGATCAAATTACTCGATAATCTGGGTAACTCAGTGAGCGTTCTTAACAACATAATCTAAGGTTTAAGAAATGTGGCGACACATTACCGGTGTAGAGCAACCAGCGAAAAAAAATTAAATTAGATAATAATGAAAAATTGGAGAGAAGAAGAACGTATGATCAGGTCAAAAGAAAAAAAAATTCAAACAAGCTGGCAGAAAAACCGCAACTGGTTAGTTCACAACAGTGAAATAAACCGAATGACATGTTCAGTTTGCATACAATATGCAGCATAAGGCTTCTTCCGATTTAGACAAAAAGGCAGTCTTTGTGACGGGGTCTTCCAACTTCAAGCTGGAATCTGATTTCCCATGAAACTTCAGAGCAGCATCTAAGGTCAGTTGGTAAACAATCGACAAAAGAAAATTTGACCGTAAACTCTGCAGCTGCAAAGATTGTACAGTCATTGAATAAAAATGTATTTAACAGAATGACAAATCTATTTAGTAATGTCCATGCTTTGATAAAAAAGAGACATCCATTCACAGACTTTATATGGATGTGTGAACTTGATGAAATTAAAGGTGTTGGCATTGGGGAAACATATAGAAATGAAAAACAGGTTTTATTGAAAAACAGGTTTTATTAATTGTCCCCATGATGGTCGGGCTACATGTAGTTAACTTTTATATCTACTAGTCCTGCTGGCTAGTTGAAATTTTTGCTTAAATTCTACCTCTGTTCAATTCATATGAAATTATTATATGACAGGACAAGAGAAAGGTTGCCTTTTAATAGAGGTGACCGCATGGAGAGATTTGACTGTATATATTAACAGAAATCTAATATATAAAACAATGTATATTTCAGAAGTTCCACCACCACCTCCACCACAAAAATGTCCCGCTGATTCACGCCCAAATACTACATGTTACCACTTCATCAAAGACTGTACGGACGATTCGTCTTGTCCTAAGCAAAAGAAATGCTGTAAACAAGGATGTTCTTATAAATGTCTTAAAGCTGTGTAATATCTGTGAATTGTTTTTTTTTTAAATAATATCTAATCTGCTGGTTCTTTTAGAGTCTTTAACCCAAACTCCGTTTATTTGGGAAAATTATTTTGAGTGTTTTTTAAATCATGTGTATTCTTCTGCTATTTCTCTTAGAGTCTTTTCCCAAATTCTGTTTATTTGGGCAAAATATTTTGAGTGTTTTTTAAATCGTGTGTATTCTTCTGCTTCTTTTAGAGTCTTTTCCCAAATTCTGTTTATTTGGAAAAAATATTTTGATATACTCTAAGTATTTCATTGTCCTCTATCTTCTGTGGTTCCATAGCTCTTCAAGTACTGGTATGAGGTTGAATAATGTATAATCTGCTGGTTCTTTTAGGGTCTTTTCCCAAATTCCGTTTATTTGGAAAAATATTTAGACATATTTTTGACTGGTATCTTCTGTGGTTCCATAGCTCTTCAAGTACTGGTATGAGGAGGGATGGGCACCAGACCGTTTACATGTATACAATGAATATTAATAGATGTAGTTTTTGCAATGGCAATCAAATTGTCCCATTATAACACGGGTAGGACGTCGAATGATAGAAATAGACGAGTGATGTATCTAGCAGATTTTATTATTTAAATAACAACTCATTGATTTACCATTAATAAATTGTACTAAAAATTATTTAGTTTTGTGTTTTGCATACATATTCTATTGAATTGCCAAATCTTAAATAAAACACGCCGCATTGGTGGCGCCTCAAATGTGGTAGATCGTGGGTTCGAGCCACAGTCGAGTTAAACCAAAGACTATAAAATTGGTATTTGTTGCTTCTCCGCAAAGCAAGCCGCATTAAGGAGAAAGAGCAAAGACTGGTTGGCTCGAAATCAGAATAATGTGTCAGAGTGGAGCGACATGTCTACCTGCTGATTGTTATTTCAGTGACTTAGCATGTTGGTCTAGAACAAAGCGGACCTCATCATTATCTCTTTGAAAATTCACTTGTTCTCGTCATGATATAGCTGAAAAATTGCTGAATTGGCATTAAACAACAATCACTCACTCACTCACTTAAACAAAACTTTGCATTGAAAACAAAGTTAAAAAGACCAGTAGATGTATGATCGCCCATGACCGCATCATTCGCCTGAAAGGGGAGGTTTTGGGGCCCATTGACCTAGGTTAACCCAGACACTTTTTATTGACCTGCCTGTACCAAGCCAGGAAATAGATCGAGCGGTCATGTTTTATATGTATCGCTTTTGCCTCTCCTACGATTTTTCTAGTGGATATTGGTGATTGATTTGATTTTTGGTGTTTAATGCCACTTTCAGCAGTATTTCAGCTATATCATGGCGACCAGTTTTGGTGGTGGAAGAAGCCGGAGAACCACCGACCATGGGCAAGCAACTGGTAAGCTTTATCACTTGTGGCAACGAGTCGAGTGCACCCTTTTTTGTAATTTACAAAGCCAGGTGCGATCCCGCCCCGTATTGGTGAACAAGAAACATGTCTCAAACATGAAAGCCAAAATCGTCTATTCTCACCTATACCTGAGGTAGGAGAACCATATTTTACTGAATATGAATATATGAAAGTATATGTAAAATAAAATGCATGTATATATTGCAACTATATATAGATATGTTTGATTTGGTTTATGATGTTTAACGCCACTTTCAGCAATATTTCAGTTAACTCGTGGCAGTCAGTTTTATTGGTGACTATAGATTTAAGATATACTGATAAGATAAGAAAACTTTATTTGAATTCGGTTTTTGAATAACAATAAACACAAGCTCTCAGTAGCTTTTTACCGAATATACATATATAGTAGCACAAGATACATACAAATATTAGCATAATCACATAAACACACATATAAAGCACATACAGTTAGCAAATGCAACATAAAAAGCACAAAAATAAAAGACATACTAAAACATGCTGAAGCAATATCAGGCAAACATAAAATAACTAAGCAGCATTAAAACTTGGAAAAAGCACTAGAAATAAAACAGAAAGCTGATATGCTGGCATACTATTAAAACATTATTCCGACTTGATACTATTGCATTTGCAAAGAATTCTTTCTTGGGAATGCATTATGCACGCTAAGGGTCATTTCACACTCATTTTAGGATATGTGTTTTCCTCATTGTAAAAGACCCTACTGTAACGGTGAAATACAGAACAGCAATAAATGCCATAACATCACGTTCCTTTACTTTAATTTACGTCTATGTTTAATGGTGAATAGTCTCATGTTCATTTATTTCCATATCTTTTCTTACTACAAGTTGTTCCTTTACTTGAATTTATGTCTATGTTTAATGTTGAATATTCTCTCATGTTCATTTACTTCCATATCTTTTCTTACTAATTTATTGTTTTCAGACATGATTGCTCAGCTGTATCATGGTGAGAACTAATTACTTTTTGATGATGATGTTTTGTACTAGTCTAACACACCGGTCATGGCAAACGTTCAGCACACAGCTTTAGGGATATGAGCAAAGGACGTTTGACAACTGTTTTAGTATCTTCAAATTTTTCTTGACTTAAGAGTCAGGATAATATGTCTAAATCGAGTGACATGACTAGCTGTTGATTGGTGGTGTACTGGTTAGCGTGTTCGCCTCGAGTGACATGACTAGCTGTTGACTGGTGGTGTAATGGTTAGCGTGTTCGCCTCGAGTGACATGACTAGCTGTTGACTGGTGGTGTAATGGTTAGCGTGTTCGCCTCGAGTGACATGACTAGCTGTTGACTGGTGGTGTAATGGTTAGCGTGTTCGCCTCGAGTGACATGACTAGCAGTTGATTAGAGGTGTAATGGTTAGCGTGTTCTCCTCGAGTGACATGACTAGCTGTTGACTGGTGGTGTAATGGTTAGCGTGTTCGCCTCGAGTGACATGACTAGCTGTTGACTGGTGGTGTAATGGTTAGCGTGTTCGCCTCGAGTGACATGACTAGCAGTTGATTAGAGGTGTAATGGTTAGCGTGTTCTCCTCGAGTGACATGCCTAGCTGTTGACTGGAGGTGTAATGGTTAGCGTGTTCGCCTCGAGTGACATGACTAGCTGTTGACTGGTGGTGTAATGGTTAGCGTGTTCGCCTCGAGTGACATGACTAGCAGTTGATTAGAGGTGTAATGGTTAGCGTGTTCTCCTCGAGTGACATGACTAGCTGTTGATTGGAGGTGTAATGGTTAGCATGTTCGCCTCGGGTGACATGACTAGCTGTTGACTAGAGGTGTAATGGTTAGCGTGTTCGCCTGGAGTGACATAGCTAGCTGTTGACTGGTGGTGTAATGGTTAGCATGCCGAGTGACATGACTAACTGTTGACTGGTGGTGTAATGGTTAGCGTACCGGGTAACATGACTAGCTGATGACTGGTGGTGTAATGGTTAGTGTGTTTGCCTCGAGTGACATGACTAGCTGTTGACTGGAAGTGTAATGATTAGCGTGTTCGCCTCGAGTGACATGACTAGCTGTTGACTGGTGCTGTAATAATTAACGTGTTCGCCTCGAGTGACATGACTAGCTGTTGACTAGAGGTGTAATGGTTAACGTGTTCGCCTCGAGTGACATGACTAGCTGTTGACTGGAGGTGTAATGGTTAACGTGTTCGCCTCGAGTGACATAACTAGCTTTTGACTGGTGGTGTAATGGTTAGCGTACCGAGTGACATGACTAGCTATTGACTGGTGGTGTAATGGTTAGCGTGTACGCTTCGAGTGACATGACTAACTGTTGACTGGTGGTGTAATGGTTAGCAAGTTCGCCTCGAGTGACATGACTAGCTGTTGACTAGTGGTGTAATGGTTAGCGTACCGAGTGACATGACTAGCTGTTGACTGGTGGTGTAATGGTTAGCGTGTCTGCCTCGAGTGACATGACTAGCTGTTGACTGGAGGTGTAATGGTTAACGCGTTCGCCTCGAGTGACATGACTAGCTGTTGACTGGTGGCGTAATAGTTAACGTGTTCGCCTCAAGTGACAAGACTAGCTGTTGACTGGTGATGTAATGGTTAACGTGTTCGCCTCGAGTGACATAGCTAGCTGTTGACTGGTGATGTAATGGTTAGCGTGTTCGCCTCGAGTGACATGACTAGCTGTTGACTGATGGTGTAATGGTTAGCGTTTTTCCCTCGAGTGAAATGACTAGCTGTTGACTGGTGGCGTAATAGTTAACGTGTTCACCTCAAGTGACAAGACTAGCTATTGTCCGGTGGTGTAATGGTTAACGTGTTCGCCTCGAGTGACATAGCTAGCTGTTGACTGGTGATGTAATGGTTAGCGTGTTCGCCTCGAGTGACATGACTAGCTGTTGACTGGTGTTGTAATGGTTAGCTTGTTTTCCCCGAGTAACATGACTAGCTGTTGACTGGAGGTGTAATGGTAACATGTTCGCCTCGAGTGACATGACTAGCTGTTGACTGGTGGCGTAATAGTTAACGCGTTCGCCTCGAGTGACATGACTAGCTGTTGACTGGTGGTGTAACGGTAAGCGTGTTCGCCTCGAGTGACATGGCTAGCTGTTGACTGGAGGTGTAATGGTTAACGTGTTCGCCTTTAGTGACATGACTAGCTGTTGACTGGTGGTGTAATGGTTAGCGTGTTCGCCTCGAGTGACATGACTAGCTGTTGACTGGTGGTGTAATGGTTAGCGTGTTTGCCTCGAATGACATGACTAACTGTTCACTGGTGGTGTAATGTTTAGCGTACCGAGTGACATGCCTAGCTGTTGACTGGTGGTGTAATGGTTATCGTGTTTGCATCCAGTGACATGACTAGCTGTTGACTGGAGGTGTAATGGTTAGCGTGTTCGCCTCGAGTGACATGACTAACTGTTGACTGGTGGTGTAATGGTTAGCATGTTCGCCTCGAATGACATGACTAGCTGTTGATTAGAGGTGTAATGGTTAGCGTGTTCGCCTCGAGTGACATGACTAGTTGTTGACTGGAGGTGTAATGGTTAGTGTGTTCGCCTCGGGTGACATGACTAGCTGTTGACTGGTGATGTAATGTTTAGCGTGTTCGCCTCGAATGACATGACTAGCTGTTGACTGGCGGTGTAATGGTTAGCGTACCGAGTGACATGACTAGCTGTTGATTGGTGGTGTAATGGTTATCTCGTTTGCCTCGAGTGTCATGACTAGCTGTTGACTGGAGGTGTAATGGTTAGCGTGTTCGCCTCGAGTGACATAACTGGCTGTTGACTGGTTGTGTAATAGTTAACGTGTTCGCCTCTAGTGACATGACTAGCTGTTGACTGGTGGTGTAATGGTTAACGTGTTCGCCTCGAGTGACATGACTAGCTGTTGACTGGTGGTGTATCGGTTAGCGTGTTTGCCTCGAGTGACATGACTAGCTGTTGACTGGAGGTGTAATGGTTAGCGTGTTCGCCTCGAGTGAAATGACTAGCTGTTGACTGGAGTTGTAATGGTTAGCGTGTTCGCCTCGAGTGACATGACTAGCTGTTGACTGGAGGTGTAATTGTTAGCCTGTTCGCCTCGAGTGACATGATTAGCTGTTGACTGGTGGTGTAATGGTTAGCATGTTCGCCTCGACTGACATGACTAGCTGTTGACTAGAGATGTAATGGTTAGCGTGTTCGCCTCGACTGACATGACTAGTTGTTGACTGGGGGTGTAATGGTTAGTGTGTTCGCCTCGAGTGACATGACTAGCTGTTGACTGGTGATGTAATGTTTAGCGTGTTCGCCTCGAGTGACATGACTAGCTGTTGACTGGACGGTTAATGGTTAACGTGTTCGCCTCGAGTGTGATGACTAGCTGTTGACTGGTGGTGTAATGGTTAGCGTACCGAGTGACATGACTAGCTGTTGACTGGTGGTGTAATGGTGATCGTGTTTGCCTCGAGTGACATGACTAGCTGTTGACTGGAGGTGTAATGGTTAACGTGTTCGCCTCGAGTGACATGACTAGCTGTTGACTGGTGGCGTAATAGTTAACGCGTTCGCCTCGAGTGACATGACTAGCTGTTGACTGGTGGTGTAATGGTTAACGTGTTCGCCTCGAGTGACATGACTAGCTGTTGACTGGTGGTGTAATGGTTAGCGTGTTTACCTCGAGTGACATGACTAGCCGTTGGAGGTGTAATGGTTAGCGTGTTCGCCTCGAGTGACATGACTAGCTGTTGACTGGAGGTGTAATGGTTAGCGTGTTCGCCTCGAGTGAAATGACTAGCTGTTGACTGGAGTTGTAATGGTTAGCATGTTCGCCTCGAGTGACATGACTAGCTGTTGACTAGAGGTGTAATGGTTAGCGTGTTCGCCTCGAGTGACATGACTAGTTGTTGACTGGGGGTGTAATGGTTAGTGTGTTCGCCTCGAGTGACATGACTAGCTGTTGACTGGTGATGTAATGTTTAGCGTGTTCGCCTCGAGTGACATGACTAGCTGTTGACTGGACGGTTAGTGGTTAACGTGTTCGCCTCGAGTGTGATGACTAGCTGTTGACTGGTGGTGTAATGGTTAGCGTACCGAGTGACATGACTAGCTGTTGACTGGTGGTGTAATGGTGATCGTGTTTGCCTCGAGTAACATGACTAGCTGTTGACTGGAGGTGTAATGGTTAGCGTGTTCGACTCGAGTGACATGACTAGCTGTTGACTGGTGGTGTAATGGTTAACGTGTTCGCCTCGAGTGACATGACTAGCTGTTGACTGGAGGTGTAATAGTTAACGCGTTCGCCTCGAGTGACATGACTAGCTGTTGACTGGTGGTGTAATGGTTAACGTGTTCGCCTCGAGTGACATGACTAGCTGTTGACTGGTGGTGTATCGGTTAGCGTGTTTACCTCGAGTGACATGACTAGCCGTTGGAGGTGTAATGGTTAGCGTGTTCGCCTCGAGTGACATGACTAGCTGTTGACTGGAGTTGTAATGGTTAGCGTGTTCGACTCGAGTGACATGACTAGCTGTTGACTGGAGGTGTAATGGCTCGCGTGGTCGCCTCGAGTGACATGACTAGCTGTTGAGTGGAGGTGTAATGGTTAGCGTGTTCGCCTCGAGTGACATGACTAGCTGTTGACTGGTGGTGTAATGGTTAGCATGTTCGCCTCGAGTGACATGACTAGTTGTTGACTGGAGGTGTAATGGTTAGCGTGTTCCCCTCGAGTGGCATGACTAGCTGTTGACTGGTGGTGTAATGGTTAGCGTGTTCGCCTCGAGTGACATGACTAGTTGTTGACTGGGTGTGTAATGGTTAGTGTGTTCGCTTCGAGTGACATGACTAGCTGTTGACTGGTGATGTAATGGTTAGCGTGTTCGCCTCGAGTGACATGACTAGCTATTGACTGGAGGTGTAATGGTTAACGTGTTCTCCTCGAGTGACATGACTAGCTGTTGACTGGCGGTGTAATGGTTATCGTGTTCGCCTCGATTGACATGACTAGCAGTTGACTGGAGGTGTAATGGTTAGCGTGTTCGCCTCGAGTGACATGACTAGCTGTTGACTGGAGGTGTAATGGTTAGCGTGTTCGCCTCGAGTGACATGACTAGCTGTTGACTGTTGGTGTAATGGTTAGCGTGTTCGCCTCGAGTATAGTAGCTCTGATAACCACAGATCCTATTTAACCTAAACTAGAGGGGCTGTTGTGGTCGTGATCGTATGGTAGTTGGATTTACAACTACCTATGCAATCAGTGCCTAACACCACTGATGTTGTGAGTTGGAATTTCGATCAGGGTGAGGTATGCAACATTATGTGATAAAGTTTGTCACTGACTTGCGGCAGGTCGGTGGTTTTCTCCGGATCCCGGATACTCCGGTTTCCTCCACCAATAAAACTGACAGCCACGATATAGCTGAAATATTGTTGAAAGTGGCGTTAAACACCATCAAACAAAAAACAAACAATATATAGGCAATGAACAAATAAATATGTCCCATTACACCTCGCCATGAACGGGTTTCACTGCATGAAATATTATCTTTTGTTTGCCTTTTCAATTCACCAAAAGCCGATCGGAAGTTCATCTGTAACTGAAGTTCATATTTCATCAGCTTTTGATGAAAAAAAGATGATCTTCCATCTTTTAAATATTCAAAAAGATAGCAAAATACAGCCTTTCTCCTTTTGTCAGAACCACAGGCGCATGGGGCATGGATTTCGTTTCCTCCTCCCCCCTTTTCTCTACTACCCCCCCCCTTTTTTTCAAAATTTTCATATAAATCATTCCTTTTTCAAAATTTTCATAATCATTCGTTTTTTCTTCATGACGTCTACTGATATTGTCAAATGAAGAAAAAACGAATGATTATGAAAATTTTGAAAAAGGAATGATTTATATGAAAATTTTGAAAAAAGGGGGGGTAGTAGAGAAAAGGGGGAAGGAGGAAACGAAATACATGCCCCATGCGCCTGTGATTTGAAGATGCCATGTTCACCTTTGATGATATGCAAAAGTTTTCTGTAAGGTTACCTTTCACCAATCAAAAAAGGCCAACTTCCACCTTTCATGAAATTTGAAACTTAATCGTTCACCTCTGGTAAACACAAAACGTTCATATGTGCAAACTAGATCCCCAGCCAAACCTCCCGCTTTCATTACGGTTCAAAGGTTCCGGCTGTCACTATAACAGTATTTATAACAATACTGGAACAAAATAGGTAAAATAGTTGTCAAAGTATTACTAAATTCAGTGATGAGGGTGGAACATTTATCGTGAACCATCTCCATCAACAACCCCGAGTCACCTGAAGTGACTAACACTACAAGAGTAAAACCTACCCAGACCATTCGTGTACAGTTCAAATACATATCCGGTCTGGAATATATACATTTGTATATTGCTTGAAAGGTATTATTGAGTTATATTTTCATCAAATTTATTATTAGTGTAAAACAGGTTGGTCATAAAAAGGCATATAATAGGTCATTTGGTATACCTATAATTTTGCTATGTAAATTTTTTTAATTTTGTTTTTGTAGATTTTTATTCAAATGTGCACTTATTTACATGTACCGGTATACAAAAAAAAACAGCAGTTTTTGCTAAGGAACTTGTTATGTGGCAAAACTGTTCAGAGTGTCCTAGCCTCTCTTTAGTATAGCAAAATAGAATAATTTAGTTTGGAAAAAAGTTACAAATGTACGGCTGTCATAATTTTTTTTTATTAAATTACAGTCCATTCTTGTTATGTCGAACCCATAGGGACAAGACAGTTTATTTTGCTCAAGTCAAAATGAACTGTCTTGTTCCTATGGGTTTGACATAACAGGAATGGACTGTAATCATCAGATATCAGGAGTAAATCTGTATACTGTAAATTCAGAAATTTATGCGTCCATTTATTATTGCGAATCTCTGACAAGCGCCCAGAATGCGAGTTTTAATTAATGCGATTTCATTTTATTTTCAAATAGAACATTGCTTCCAAAGATAAAAATGCGTGTTTGTATTAATGTGATGAACGACCTGTCGCAATATTCGCATTGATGAAAACAACAGAAAAAGTATTTGATATCTAAATTGATTCATGTCTTTCAAATAGCTTCTTCATGGTTTTGAAGTCTTTTTATGATGTCTATTATTTCTTTTTATTACAGATGGAAAAAGAGTTTTGTCTCATGAAAACGGAGCTAAAAATAGAAGCAATAACAGAAAGATGGACAGATTCACTACAAATCTTGAAAAGGTAACTAGGAAATTAGTAGCCACAATTAAATTATATCATACCCTGATTTGGTACCAGCATTCCATCTTATAGAATGTATAATTGGATTTATTATGGATATACACATGTAATACTTGAATTGTTTAGTATTTGGTTTTGAAACATTATTTCATTAGATTAGTTGAATTTTGATTTCTTCTTTACATTTTGTTTACAATTTTTGTTGGTATTTTTGCAGGAAAGTGATGATGATAATCTGAAAGTTTTGAAAATAATGAGAAAAGTGGAACAGAAAATCAAGTTTCGATAAAAAAAAATGAAATTGACTTGATTACTTCAAGGTTGATGTAAGTATTAGAATTTTAACAAATGTTATTGATTACAACATCACGGGTCGACTCAAGAAAAAAAATTAACTGGTCCTATGGGCCAGTAAAATTTTTGAACAACTGGCCCCTTCAAAATTCCACTGGCCCGAGAAATATCGTCGTGGACCGATATAAAAGGGGGGATTTGCCCCCCCCCCCCCTCCCAGGAAACTAAAGATCGAGCAATATGAACCCCATTAAAACCTTGGGTGAACTCATTTTCTCCGGAAGGATAAGCAGTTCCTGCTCCACTAGTGGCATCCGCAAATAATTAAATTGACTGTCGGTGATTTAAACATGTACATATAGTTTTTGTATTCTATGAATGAATGTTGTACTTGCTTTAAACAAGGGTAAAGTTCATGACATTTTCCCATACATGCAGTGTTTTTAATGCATTACAATTAACAGGTATGGTTAGAAGATAATCAAACAATCTACATATAGATAGTCAAACTTGTTATCAAATGTATATAGTTTTAACCTTTGATTCATTTTTTATTGTCTATATGTTAACTTATGTATTAACTAAATTTAATACGGCGCTCGGCCAATAATCTTCAGTAGTGATGGACGGCCAGAAATATAAAGAAGAAGAAGAAGTCTCAGCGACCCCCTCTGTATAACGGCTTTCTTTTTTAGCCAATCTTATTTATTCCTCACCAGCGTTTTCCCGTGCATTCGACCTTTATATAACGACCCACTGTCTAACGCGACTAACGACCATGTTCATTGGTTAAAAATCCTTCATATAACGACTATTAGAAGATTATTATCAAACCGGAAGTTAGATAATAAATAAACAAACACAGTCCCGACTTTGGAAAATTTTCCGTTTTGCCCAGCTGATGTAGCGATTGTTGCCAATATCCCTCTTGCTGATATCGGCATGATCTGCTGACTGAGTCCATACCTGTTACTAGTTCATAATAATAGATTTTTCATATTAAATGAAGTCATGATTAGCGTTATTGTGTAGTGCTGGTTCCCAGCATATATTTCTGTCAATATTCGTTTAACGTGCAGTAACAGATCAAGGTAAACACATGCTGATTGTGTGATTAGGCTATTTATAGATTTCGGCGAGTGATTGAAGTTGAATTTTAAACGTTTTGTCAGGAAATTTCATTAGTCTGTTATCAGTCGATATTGAATGACACGGAAGAAACGAAAGTTGCTGGCCCAAGTGGCCAGAGAATATCAACTGGCCCAGCGGGCCGATCTTTGTTCAGTTTGACTGGCCCGACCGTAAATATACTGGACACGGGCCAGCGGTTACGTCGACCCCTGCACCATGTTAAGAAGTTCCATGTCCCATGAACACCTTTTTATTTTCTCAACTTGAGTTCTACACATCCTTGCCCAATATAAAGGTTGCTATTGAAAATAGAAGGGATGACCCCTTCAGAAAAGGGGTAAAACATATTCACTTGCTCGAATTTCCCTTGTTGATATGTTGCCATTGTGTGATATAGCACTATTTATTGTTTCTCTCTACCCATTACACCAGTCTGTCATTATATAGTATACAATATATTAGCTTTAACACACTTTTATCTTTCTTGCTTGTACAATTTCATAATGGTAACCTCTCTTTTTAGGTAAAATTTGCCAACCTGGAATCTAAAAAGAAATCACCACCAAGACTTGTATTAAAGAATGTGGACAAAACCATCAGTTTAATATACATTGTGGGAGATGGCCTGAAAATAGATTAAGAGGCAGGAAAAGACACAATTAAGAAATGCACCTCTTAGTTTGAGTAGATTTGAGTCAATATGTTGGTGACGCAGGTCCAGACCTGATGTTGACTTTGTTATATTCTAAGTTTAGAGTTGGAAGGGGTTCGTAGCTCATTAACCAAGTACATTCGAGTTGTGAGACATAGCAAAAAAAGTGCAAACTCATGTATTATATAGCTGTGGTCCATCAAACTGTTGATATTAAAAAAAACATTTGAGGTGTTGCATGTTTAAAGTATGTTAATATAGCTGCTTTTTTTGGCAATTTGTTTCAGAAAGGATTGTGTTAAATAAAATTACTATATATATGTAGAGTAGTTGCAGATATCTAATAGTACCCATTATTGTAGTAAGCATTTTTATGAATTAGATTTGATGTGACTTGTGTTTACTTTCAGTTTTAGTTATGGGATGTTTTTGGCAAAAATTTGAAAATAAAGACAATTTATAATTGCCAGTAAATCCCTTGTGTTGTGAAATGTATGCCAAACAGTTTTCACATATCAATGATTTTTTTAGCGCTGCATCTAATTTTTATGATGTCAATTTCTAAAATATTGTCTTATCTAGACACACCATAATTGGTCTGCAGATGTATCATGAAGGGCATATGTTTGCAAATATACTGACTGAAATAATTGTGTGAAACAGTCAGTCTACTGATCAATACCTTAAAATTTTACTAACAGGATGATCATGTGTAAGAAGGTATGCACATTAGCGCTGTTGGTGAAGCTGCCACTTGCAGTCTACTGATCAATGCAGGCTTAAATCAACATAAAATCTCATTTCAATACTTTTTAAACCTTGCTACACTGGTTTCTTAATGTAAATTCTTAAAATGAATATTTGTTGAGCACAGGAAATTAGAAATACTCTAAAATTATGTCCCAATTTGTTCTTAATATCAATATTTGGTCAGCAATGGAAATTATAAAATATAGTAAAATTGTGCCATATATTGTAATTTGATTTGTTTCTTAATTACCCGGAGTAATGTAAATGGTGGGTCAACTTGTATGTTGTCTGTCAATACATTGTATGATTTGAATAAATCGTTAAATGTTAGTGTTTGGTATTTTCCGTTCTTTTCTTAAATATATCTATATTTTCCTCAAGTGATATGGTTATGAATGTAGACACAAGACAATATTGCTCTATATTTGAGTGGTCCACTCTTTTTGTAAACAAGAAATTATGAACTTTCTATTTATTTGTCATAAATGATAATTTAATATAATAATGCCCCTTCTACTGGACTATTAGTGTCATCTGCCCAGTGGCCAGTGCATCTGTTCTTGTATATTCTTTATGCAGTTTTTAACAAATTTTCAGTTAAATAAACTGAAACAAGGTCTCTGCTATGTCTCCTTGGGCATAGTTTTAGTCTTCACGCTCCCCAGAATTTTTATTTGAGCATTCTTATGATGTGCTACAAGTCTTTTTTGAATCACAATTTTTGGTAAATGGAACCAAAATGATTGAATAGTTATTTTGAGGCCGAGTTTTCATTGAACTTTTCATTCATTTGATCTTTTACAGCACTTGCCCTGGGCACTTGTTACTATATTTGTATACATGAATTTTTTTTTCAACATCTTAGTCTTATGATCTCAAATACTCTATAGTACAGGGATAGCCACCATTTCTGATGGTTTTAATATTTAGTGTATTGGGGCGTATAAAGGGACGGAGCCTATTTTAATTAAGTGCAATGAAGCAAAAACAGTAAAGGGGTGGAGCTTATCTAATATTTATTGTATTGAAGCGTGTAAAAGGGCGGAGGCTATTTAATATTGAGTGTATTGAAGCGTGTAAAGGGGCAGAGCCTATTTTAACTAAGTGCAATAAAGCAGAAACAGTAAAGGGGAGGAGCCTATTTAATATTTAGTGTACTGAAACGTGTAAAGGGGCGGAGCCTATTTTAACTAAGTGCAATGAAGCAGAATCAGTAAAGGGTAGGAGCCTATCTAATATTTAGTGCATTGAAGTATGTAAAGGAGCGGAAACTATTTTAACTCAGTGCAATGAAGCAGAAACAGTAAAGGGGAGGAGCCTATCTAAAGTTTAGTGCATTGAGGCGTGTAAAGGGGAGGAGCCTATTTTAACTAAGTGCAATGAAGCAGAAACAGTAAAGGGGAGGAGCCTATCTAATGTTTAGTCTATTGAGGCGTGTAAAGGGGAGGAGCCTATTTTAACTAAGTGCAATGAAGCAGAAACAGCAAAGGGGAGGAGCCTATTTAATATTTAGTGTATTGAAGTGTGTAAAGGCGAGGAGCCTGTTTTTACTAAGTGCAATGAAGCAGAAACAGTAAAGGGCAGGAGCCTATTTAATATTTAGTGCATTGAAGTGTGTAAAGGGGAGGAGCCTATTTCAACTAAGTGCAATGAAGCAGAAACAGTAAAGGGGAGGAGCCTATTTAATATTTAGTGTATTGATGCGCATAAAGGGGAGGAGCCTATTTTAGCTAAGTGAAATGAAGCAGAAACAGTAAAGTGGAGGAGCCTATCTAATATTTAGTGTATTGAAGCGTGTAAAGGGGAGGAGCCTAATTAATATTTAGTGTATTGAAGCGTATAAAGGGACGGAGCCTATTTTAACTAAGTGCAATGAAGCAGAAACAGTAAAGGGGAGGAGCCTATCTAATGTTTAGTGCATTGAGGCGTGTAAAGGGGAGGAGCCTATTTTAACTAAGTGCAATGAAGCAGAAACAGTAAAGGGGAGGAGCCTATCTAATATTTAGTGTATTGAAGCGTGTAAAGGGGAGGAGCCTATTTCAACTAAGTGCAATGAAGCAGAAACAGCAAATGGGAGGAGCCTAATTAATATTTAGTGTATTGAAGTGTGTAAAGGGGAGGAGCCTATTTCAAATAAGTGCAATGAAGCAGAAACAGCAAATGGGAGGAGCCTAATTAATATTTAGTGTATTGAAGTGTGTAAAGGGGAGGAGCCTATTTCAACTAAGTGCAATGAAGCAGAAACAGCAAAGGGGAGGAGCCTATTTTTACTAGTGCAATGAAGCAGAAACAGTAAAGGGGAGGAGCCTATATAATATTTAGTGCATTGAAGTGTGTAAAGGGGAGGAGCCTATTTCAACTAAGTGCAATGAAGCAGAAACAGTAAACGGGAGGAACCTATTTGATATTTAGTTAATTGAAGTGTGTAAAGGGGAGGAGCCTATTTCAACTAAGTGCAATGAAGCAGAAACAGCAAAGGGGAGGAGCATATTTAATATTTTGTGTATTGAAGCGTATAAAGGGGCGGAGTCTATTTTAATTAAGTAAAATGAAGCAGAAAAAGTAAAGGGGAGGAGCCTATTTAATATTTAGTGCATTGAAGTGTGTAAAGGGGAGGACCCTATTTTAACTAAGTGCAATGAAGCAGAATAAGTAAAGGGGAGGAGCCTATTTGATATTTAGTGTATTGAAGTGTGTAAAGGGGAGGAGCCTATTTAATATTTAGTGTATTGAAGTGTGTAAAGGGGAGGAGCCTATTTTAACTAAGTGCAATGAAGCAGAAACAGCAAAGGGAAGGAGCATATTTAATATTTAGTGTATTGAAGCGTATGAAGGGGCGGAGCCTATTTTAATTAAGTAAAATGAAGCAGAAACAGTAAAGGGGAGGAGCCTATTTAATATGTAGGGTATTGAAGTGTGTAAAGGGGTGGACCCTATTTTAACTAAGTGCAATGAAGCAGAATAAGTAAAGGGGAGGAGTCTATTTGATATTTAGTGTATTGAAGTGTGTAAAGGGGAGGGGCCTATTTTAACTAAGTGCAATGAAGCAGAAACATCAAAGGGGAGGAGCCTATTTAATATTTAGTGTATTGAAGCGTATTAAGGGGAGGAGCCTATTTGATATTTAGTGTATTAAAGTGTGTAAAGGGGAGGAGCCTATTTTAACTAAGTGCAATGAAGCAGAAACAGTAAAGGGGAGGAGTCTATTTGATATTTAGTGGATTGAAGTGTGTAAAGAGGAGGAGTCTATTTAATATTTAGTGTTTTGAAGTGTGTAAAGGGGAGGAGCCTATTTTAACTAAGTACAATGAAGCAGAAACAGCAAAGGGGAGGAGCATATTTAATATTTAGTGTATTGAAGTGTGTAAAGGGGAGGAGCCTATTTTAACTAAGTGCAATGAAGCAGAAACAGCAAAGGGGAGGAGCCTATTTAATATTTAGTGTATTGAAGCATATAAAGGGGCGGAGCCTATTTTAATTAAGTAAAATGAAGCAGAAACAGTAAAGGCGAGGAGCCTATCTAATATTTAGTGTATTGAAGCGTGTAAAGGGGAGGAGCCTATTTAATATTTAGTGTATTGAAGTGTGTAAAGGGGAGGAGCCTATTTTAACTAAGTGCAATGAAGCAGAAACAGTAAAGGGGAGGAGCCTATTTGATATTTAGTGTATTAAAGTGTGTAAAGGGAGGAGCCTATTTTAACTCAGTGCAATGAAGCAGAAACAGTAAAGGGGAGGAGCCTATCTAATATTTAGTGTATTGAAGTGTGTAAAGGGGAGGAGCCTATTTTAACTCAGTGCAATGAAGCAGAAACAGCAAAGGGGAGGAGCATATTTAATATTTAGTGTATTGAAGCGTATAAAGGGGCGGAGCCTATTTTATTAAAGTAAAATGAAGCAGAAACAGTAAAGGGGAGGAGCCTATTTAATATTTAGTGTATTGAAGTGTGTAAAGGGGAGGAGCCTATATTAACTAAGTGCAATGAAGCAGAAACAGTAAAGGGGAGAAGCCTATCTAATATTTAGTGGATTGAAGTGTGTAAAGGGGAGGAGCCTATTTAATATTTAGTGGATTGAAGTGTGTAAAGGGGCGGAGCCTATTTTAATTAAGTAAAATGAAGCAGAAACAGTAAAGGGGAGGAGCCTATTTAATATGTAGTGTATTGAAGTGTGTAAAGGGGAGGGGCCTATTTTAACTAAGTGCAATGAAGCAGAATCAGCAAAGGGGAGGAGCATATTTAATATTTAGTGTATCGAAGCGTATAAAGGGGCGGAGCCTATTTTAACTAAGTGCAATGAAGCAGAAACAGTAAAGGGGAGGAGCCTATTTGATATTTAGTGTATTAAAGTGTGCAAAGGGGAGGAGCCTATTTTAACTAAGTGCAATGAAGCAGAAACAGTAAAGGGGAGGAGCCTATTTGATATTTAGTGTATTGAAGTGTGCAAAGGGGAGGAGCCTATTTGATATTTAGTGCATTGAAGTGTGTAAAGGGGAGGAGCCTATTTTAACTAAGTGCAATGAAGCAGAAACAGCAAAGGGGAGGAGCCCTATTTTAATTGAGTAAAATGAAGCAGAAACAGTAAAGGGGAGGAGCCTATCTAATATTTAGTGTATTGAAGCATGTAAAGTGGAGGAGCCTATATAATATTTAGTGTATTGAAGTGTGTAAAGGGGAGGAGCCTATTTTAACTAAGTGCAATGAAGCAGAATCAGTAAAGGGGAGGAGCCTATCTAATATTTAGTGTATTGAAGCGTGCAAAGGGGAGGAGCCTATTTAATATTTAGTGTATTGAAGTGTGTAAAGGGGAGGAGCCTATTTTAACTCAGTGCAATGAAGCAGAAACAGTAAAGGGGAGGAGCCTATCTAATATTTAGTGTATTGAAGTGTGTAAAGGGGAGGAGCCTATTTTAACTAAGTACAATGAAGCAGAAACAGCAAAGGGGAGGAGCATATATTTATTTAGTGTATTGAAGCGTATAAAGGGGCGGAGCCTATTTTAATTAAGTGAAACGAAGCAGAAACAGCAAAGGGGAGGAGCCTATTTAATATTTAGTGTATTGAAGCTTATAAAGGGGCGGAGCCTATTTTAATTAAGTAAAATGAAGCGTATAAAGGGGCGGAGCCTATTTTAATTAAGTAAAATGAAGCAGAAACAGTAAAGGGGAGGAGCCTATTTAATATTTAGTGTATTGAAGTGTGTAAAGGGGAGGAGCCTATTTTAACTAAGTGCAATGAAGCAGAAACAGCAAAGGGGAGGAGCATATTTAATATTTAGTGTATTGAAGCGTATAAAGGGGCGGAGCCTATTTTATTAAAGTAAAATGAAGCAGAAACAGTAAAGGGGAGGAGCCTATCTAATATTTAGTGGATTGAAGTGTGTAAAGGGGAGGAGCCTATTTAATATTTAGTGGATTGAAGTGTGTAAAGGGGCGGAGCCTATTTTAATTAAGTAAAATGAAGCAGAAACAGTAAAGGGGAGGAGCCTATTTAATATGTAGTGTATTGAAGTGTGTAAAGGGGAGGGGCCTATTTTAACTAAGTGCAATGAAGCAGAATCAGCAAAGGGGAGGAGCATATTTAATATTTAGTGTATTGAAGCGTATAAAGGGGCGGAGCCTATTTTAACTAAGTGCAATGAAGCAGAAACAGTAAAGGGGAGGAGCCTATTTGATATTTAGTGTATTAAAGTGTGCAAAGGGGAGGAGCCTATTTTAACTAAGTGCAATGAAGCAGAAACAGTAAAGGGGAGGAGCCTATTTGATATTTAGTGTATTGAAGTGTGCAAAGGGGAGGAGCCTATTTGATATTTAGTGCATTGAAGTGTGTAAAGGGGAGGAGCCTATTTTAACTAAGTGCAATGAAGCAGAAACAGCAAAGGGGAAGAGCCCTATTTTAATTGAGTAAAATGAAGCAGAAACAGTAAAGGGGAGGAGCCTATCTAATATTTAGTGTATTGAAGCATGTAAAGTGGAGGAGCCTATATAATATTTAGTGTATTGAAGTGTGTAAAGGGGAGGAGCCTATTTTAACTAAGTGCAATGAAGCAGAATCAGTAAAGGGGAGGAGCCTATCTAATATTTAGTGTATTGAAGCGTGCAAAGGGGAGGAGCCTATTTAATATTTAGTGTATTGAAGTGTGTAAAGGGGAGGAGCCTATTTTAACTAAGTACAATGAAGCAGAAACAGTAAAGGGGAGGAGCCTATCTAATATTTAGTGTATTGAAGTGTGTAAAGGGGAGGAGCCTATTTTAACTCAGTGCAATGAAGCAGAAACAGTAAAGGGGAGGAGCCTATCTAATATTTAGTGTATTGAAGTGTGTAAAGGGGAGGAGCCTATTTTAACTAAGTACAATGAAGCAGAAACAGCAAAGGGGAGGAGCATATATTTATTTAGTGTATTGAAGCGTATAAAGGGGCGGAGCCTATTTTAATTAAGTGAAATGAAGCAGAAACAGCAAAGGGGAGGAGCCTATTTAATATTTAGTGGATTGAAGTGTGTAAAGGGGAGGAGCCTATTTTAATTAAGTAAAATGAAGCAGAAACAGTAAAGGGGAGGAGCCTATTTAATATGTAGTGTATTGAAGTGTGTAAAGGGGAGGGGTCTATTTTAACTAAGTGCAATGAAGCAGAATCAGCAAAGGGGAAGAGCATATTTAATATTTAGTGTATTGAAGCGTATAAAGGGGCGGAGCCTATTTTAACTAAGTGCAATGAAGCAGAAACAGTAAAGGGGAGGAGCCTATTTGATATTTAGTGTATTAAAGTGTGCAAAGGGGAGGAGCCTATTTTAACTAAGTGCAATGAAGCAGAAAAAGTAAAGGGGAGGAGCCTATCTAATATTTAGTGTATTGAAGTGTGTAAAGGGGAGGAGCCTATTTTAACTAAGTGCAATGAAGCAGAAACAGTAAAGGGGAGGAGCCTATCTAATATTTAGTGGATTGAAGTGTGTAAAGGGGAGGAGCCTATTTAATATTTAGTGGATTGAAGTGTCTAAAGGGGCGGAGCCTATTTTAATTAAGTAAAATGAAGCAGAAACAGCAAAGGGGAAGAGCCCTATTTTAATTGAGTAAAATGAAGCAGAAACAGTAAAGGGGAGGAGCCTATTTAATATGTAGTGTATTGAAGTGTGTAAAGGGGAGGGGCCTATTTTAACTAAGTGCAATGAAGCAGAATCAGCAAAGGGGAGGAGCATATTTAATATTTAGTGTATTGAAGCGTATAAAGGGGCGGAGCCTATTTTAACTAAGTGCAATGAAGCAGAAACAGTAAAGGGGAGGAGCCTATTTGATATTTAGTGTATTAAAGTGTGCAAAGGGGAGGAGCCTATTTTAACTAAGTGCAATGAAGCAGAAACAGTAAAGGGGAGGAGCCTATTTGATATTTAGTGTATTGAAGTGTGCAAAGGGGAGGAGCCTATTTGATATTTAGTGCATTGAAGTGTGTAAAGGGGAGGAGCCTATTTTAACTAAGTGCAATGAAGCAGAAACAGCAAAGGGGAAGAGCCCTATTTTAATTGAGTAAAATGAAGCAGAAACAGTAAAGGGGAGGAGCCTATCTAATATTTAGTGTATTGAAGCATGTAAAGTGGAGGAGCCTATATAATATTTAGTGTATTGAAGTGTGTAAAGGGGAGGAGCCTATTTTAACTAAGTGCAATGAAGCAGAATCAGTAAAGGGGAGGAGCCTATCTAATATTTAGTGTATTGAAGCGTGCAAAGGGGAGGAGCCTATTTAATATTTAGTGTATTGAAGTGTGTAAAGGGGAGGAGCCTATTTTAACTAAGTACAATGAAGCAGAAACAGTAAAGGGGAGGAGCCTATCTAATATTTAGTGTATTGAAGTGTGTAAAGGGGAGGAGCCTATTTTAACTCAGTGCAATGAAGCAGAAACAGTAAAGGGGAGGAGCCTATCTAATATTTAGTGTATTGAAGTGTGTAAAGGGGAGGAGCCTATTTTAACTAAGTACAATGAAGCAGAAACAGCAAAGGGGAGGAGCATATATTTATTTAGTGTATTGAAGCGTATAAAGGGGCGGAGCCTATTTTAATTAAGTGAAATGAAGCAGAAACAGCAAAGGGGAGGAGCCTATTTAATATTTAGTGGATTGAAGTGTGTAAAGGGGAGGAGCCTATTTAATATTTAGTGGATTGAAGTGTGTAAAGGGGAGGAGCCTATTTTAATTAAGTAAAATGAAGCAGAAACAGTAAAGGGGAGGAGCCTATTTAATATGTAGTGTATTGAAGTGTGTAAAGGGGAGGGGTCTATTTTAACTAAGTGCAATGAAGCAGAATCAGCAAAGGGGAAGAGCATATTTAATATTTAGTGTATTGAAGCGTATAAAGGGGCGGAGCCTATTTTAACTAAGTGCAATGAAGCAGAAACAGTAAAGGGGAGGAGCCTATTTGATATTTAGTGTATTAAAGTGTGCAAAGGGGAGGAGCCTATTTTAACTAAGTGCAATGAAGCAGAAACAGTAAAGAGGAGGAGCCTATTTGATATTTAGTGTATTAAAGTGTGCAAAGGGGAGGAGCCTATTTTAACTAAGTGCAATGAAGCAGAAAAAGTAAAGGGGAGGAGCCTATCTAATATTTAGTGTATTGAAGTGTGTAAAGGGGAGGAGCCTATTTTAACTAAGTGCAATGAAGCAGAAACAGTAAAGGGGAGGAGCCTATTTGATATTTAGTGTATTGAAGTGTGCAAAGGGGAGGAGCCTATTTGATATTTAGTGCATTGAAGTGTGTAAAGGGGAGGAGCCTATTTTAACTAAGTGCAATGAAGCAGAAACAGCAAAGGGGAAGAGCCCTATTTTAATTGAGTAAAATGAAGCAGAAACAGTAAAGGGGAGGAGCCTATCTAATATTTAGTGTATTGAAGCATGTAAAGTGGAGGAGCCTATATAATATTTAGTGTATTGAAGTGTGTAAAGGGGAGGAGCCTATTTTAACTAAGTGCAATGAAGCAGAATCAGTAAAGGGGAGGAGCCTATCTAATATTTAGTGTATTGAAGCGTGCAAAGGGGAGGAGCCTATTTAATATTTAGTGTATTGAAGTGTGTAAAGGGGAGGAGCCTATTTTAACTAAGTACAATGAAGCAGAAACAGTAAAGGGGAGGAGCCTATCTAATATTTAGTGTATTGAAGTGTGTAAAGGGGAGGAGCCTATTTTAACTCAGTGCAATGAAGCAGAAACAGTAAAGGGGAGGAGCCTATCTAATATTTAGTGTATTGAAGTGTGTAAAGGAGAGGAGCCTATTTTAACTAAGTACAATGAAGCAGAAACAGCAAAGGGGAGGAGCATATATTTATTTAGTGTATTGAAGCGTATAAAGGGGCGGAGCCTATTTTAATTAAGTGAAATGAAGCAGAAACAGCAAAGGGGAGGAGCCTATTTAATATTTAGTGGATTGAAGTGTGTAAAGGGGAGGACCCTATTTTAACTAAGTGCAATGAAGCAGAAACAGTAAAGGGGAGGAGCCTATTTGATATTTAGTGTATTGAAGTGTGTAAAGGGGAGGGGCCTATTTTAACTAAGTGCAATGAAGCAGAATCAGCAAAGGGGAGGAGCATATTTAATATTTAGTGTATTGAAGCGTATAAAGGGGCGGAGCCTATTTTAACTAAGTGCAATGAAGCAGAAACAGTAAAAGGGAGGAGCCTATTTGATATTTAGTGTATTAAAGTGTGCAAAGGGGAGGAGCCTATTTTAACTAAGTGCAATGAAGCAGAAACAGTAAAGGGGAGGAGCCTATTTGATATTTAGTGTATTGAAGTGTGCAAAGGGGAGGAGCCTATTTGATATTTAGTGCATTGAAGTGTGTAAAGGGGAGGAGCCTATTTTAACTAAGTGCAATGAAGCAGAAACAGCAAAGGGGAGGAGCCCTATTTTAATTGAGTAAAATGAAGCAGAAACAGCAAAGGGGAGGAGCATATTTAATATTTAGTGTATTGAAGCGTATAAAGGGGCGGAGCCTATTTTAACTAAGTGCAATGAAGCAGAAACAGTAAAGGGGAGGAGCCTATTTGATATTTAGTGTATTAAAGTGTGCAAAGGGGAGGAGCCTATTTTAACTAAGTGCAATGAAGCAGAAACAGTAAAGGGGAGGAGCCTATTTGATATTTAGTGTATTGAAGTGTGCAAAGGGGAGGAGCCTATTTGATATTTAGTGCATTGAAGTGTGTAAAGGGGAGGAGCCTATTTTAACTAAGTACAATGAAGCAGAAACAGCAAAGGGGAGGAGCCCTATTTTAATTGAGTAAAATGAAGCAGAAACAGCAAAGGGGAGGAGCATATTTAATATTTAGTGTATTGAAGCGTATAAAGGGGCGGAGCCTATTTTAACTAAGTGCAATGAAGCAGAAACAGTAAAGGGGAGGAGCCTATTTGATATTTAGTGTATTAAAGTGTGCAAAGGGGAGGAGCCTATTTTAACTAAGTGCAATGAAGCAGAAACAGTAAAGGGGAGTAGCCTATTTGATATTTAGTGTATTGAAGTGTGCAAAGGGGAGGAGCCTATCTAATATTTAGTGTATTGAAGCGTGTAAAGTGGAGGAGCCTATTTAATATTTAGTGTATTGAAGTGTGTAAAGGGGAGGAGCCTATTTTAACTAAGTGCAATGAAGCAGAAACAGTAAAGGGGAGGAGCCTATCTAATATTTAGTGTATTGAAGCGTGCAAAGGGGGGGAGCCTATTTAATATTTAGTGTATTAAAGTGTGCAAAGGGGAGGAGCCTATTTTAACTAAGTGCAATGAAGCAGAAACAGTAAAGGGGAGGAGCCTATTTGATATTTAGTGTATTGAAGTGTGCAAAGGGGAGGAGCCTATTTGATATTTAGTGCATTGAAGTGTGTAAAGGGGAGGAGCCTATTTTAACTAAGTGCAATGAAACAGAAACAGCAAAGGGGAGGAGCCCTATTTTAATTGAGTAAAATGAAGCAGAAACAGTAAAGGGGAGGAGCCTATCTAATATTTAGTGTATTGAAGCATGTAAAGTGGAGGAGCCTATATAATATTTAGTGTATTGAAGTGTGTAAAGGGGAGGAGCCTATTTTAACTAAGTGCAATGAAGCAGAAACAGTAAAGGGGAGGAGCCTATCTAATATTTAGTGTATTGAAGCGTGCAAAGGGGAGGAGCCTATTTAATATTTAGTGTATTGAAGTGTGTAAAGGGGAGGAGCCTATTTTAACTCAGTGCAATGAAGCAGAAACAGTAAAGGGGAGGAGCCTATCTAATATTTAGTGTATTGAAGTGTGTAAAGGGGAGGAACCTATTTTAACTAAGTACAATGAAGCAGAAACAGCAAAGGGGAGGAGCATATTTAATATTTAGTGTATTGAAGCGTATAAAGGGGCGGAGCCTATTTTAATTAAGTAAAATGAAGCAGAAACAGTAAAGGGGAGGAGCCTATTTAATATTTAGTGTATTGAAGTGTGTAAAGGGGAGGAGCCTATTTTAACTAAGTGCAATGAAGCAGAAACAGCAAAGGGGAGGAGCATATTTAATATTTAGTGTATTGAAGCGTATAAAGGGGAGGAGCCTATTTTATTAAAGTAAAATGAAGCAGAAACAGTAAAGGGGAGGAGCCTATTTAATATTTAGTGTATTGAAGTGTGTAAAGGGGAGGAGCCTATTTTAGCTAAGTGCAATGAAGCAGAAACAGCAAAGGGGAGGAGCCTATTTAATATTTAGTGTATTGAAGCAAATAAAGGGGCGGAGCCTATTTTAATTAAGTAATATGAAGCAGAAACAGTAAAGGCGAGGAGCCTATCTAATATTTAGTGTATTGAAGGGGGTAAAGGGGAGGAGCCTATTTAATATTTAGTGTATTGAAGTGTGTAAAGGGGAGGAGCCTATTTTAACTAAGTGCAATGAAGCAGAAACAGTAAAGGGGAGGAGCCTATTTGATATTTAGTGTATTGAAGTGTGTAAAGGGGAGGAGCCTATTTTAACTAAGTGCAATGAAGCAGAAACAGTAAAGGGGAGGAACCTTTTTAATATTTAGTGTATTGAATCGTATAAAGGGGCGGAGCCTATTTTAATTAAGTGAAATGAAGCAGAAACAGTAAAGGGGTGGAGCCTATCTAGTATTTAGTGTATTGAAGCGTGTAAAGGGGAGGCGCCTATTTTAACTAAGTGCAATGAAGCAGAAACAGCAAAGGGGAGGAGCCTATTTAATATTTAGTGTATTGAAGCGTATAAAGGGGTGGAGCCTATTTTAATTAAGTAAAATGAAGCAGAAAAAGTAAAGGGGAGGAGCCTATCTAATATTTAGTGCATTGAAGTGTGTAAAGGGGAGGAGCCTATTTTAACTAAGTGCAATGAAGCAGAAACAGTAAAGGGGAGGAGCCTATCTAATGTTTAGTGTATTGAGGCGTGTAAAGGGGAGGGGCCTATTTTAACTAAGTGCAATGAAGCAGAAACAGTAAAGGGGAGGAGCCTATTTAATATTTAGTGTATTGAAGTGTGTAAAGGGGAGGAGCCTGTTTTAACTAAGTGCAATGAAGCAGAAACAGTAAAGGGGAGGAGCCTATTTAATATTTAGTGCATTGAAGTGTGTAAAGGGGAGGAGCCTATTTTAATTAAGTAAAATGAAGCAGAAACAGTAAAGGGGAGGAGCCTATCTAATATTTAGTGTATTGAAGCGTGTAAAGGGGAGGAGCCTATTTAATATTTAGTGTATTGAAGTGTGTAAAGGGGAGGAGCCTATTTTAACTTAGTGCAATGAAGCAGAAACAGGAAAGGGGAGGAGCATATTTAGTGTATTGAAGCGTGTAAAGGGGAGGAGCCTGTTTAATATTTAGTGTATTGAAGTGTGTAAAGGGGAGGAGCCTATTTTAACTAAGTGCAATGAAACAGAAACAGTAAAAGGGAGGAGCCTATCTAATATTTAGTGCATTGAGGCGTGTAAAGGGGCGAGCCTATTTTAACTAAGTGAAATGAAGCAGAAACAGTAAAGGGGAGGAGCCTATTTAATATTTAGTGTATTGAAGTGTGTAAAGGGGAGGAGCCTATTTTAGCTAAGTGCAATGAAGCAGAAACAGTAAAGGGGAGGAGCATATCTAATGTTTAGTGCATTGAGGCGTGTAAAGGAGCGGAAACTATTTTAACTCAGTGCAATGAAGCAGAAACAGTAAAGGGGAGGAGCCTATCTAATGTTTAGTGTATTGAGGCGTGTAAAGGGGAGGGGCCTATTTTAACTAAGTGCAATGAAGCAGAAACAGTAAAGGGGAGGAGCCTATTTAATATTTAGTGTATTGAAGTGTGTAAAGGGGAGGAGCCTGTTTTAACTAAGTGCAATGAAGCAGAAACAGTAAAGGGGAGGAGCCTATTTAATATTTAGTGCATTGAAGTGTGTAAAGGGGAGGAGCCTATTTTAATTAAGTGAAATGAAGCAGAAACAGTAAAGGGGAGGAGCCTATCTAATATTTAGTGTATTGAAGCGTGTAAAGTGGAGGAGCCTATTTAGTATTTAGTGTATTGAAGTGGGTAAAGGGGAGGAGCCTATTTTAACTAAGTGCAATGAAGTAGAAACAGTAAAGGGGAGGAGCCTATCTAATATTTAGTGCATTGAAGCGTATAAAGGGGCGGAGCCTATTTTAACTAAGTGCAATGAAGCAGAAACAGCAAATGGGAGGAGCCTAATTAATATTTAGTGTATTGAAGCGTATAAAGGGGCGGAGCCTATTTTAACTAAGTGCAATGAAGCAGAAACAGCAAAGGGGAGGAGCCTATTTTTACTAAGTGCAATGAAGCAGAAACAGTAAAGGGGAGGAGCCTATTTAATATTTAGTGCATTGAAGTGTGTAAAGGGGAGGAGCCTATTTCAACTAAGTGCAATGAAGCAGAAACAGTAAACGGGAGGAACCTATTTGATATTTAGTGTATTGAAGTGTGTAAAGGGGAGGAGCCTATTTAATATTTAGTTACTTGAAGTGTGTAAAGGGGAGGAGCCTATTTCAACTAAGTGCAATGAAGCAGAAACAGCAAAGGGGAGGAGTATATTTAATATTTAGTGTATTGAAGCATATAAAGGGGCGGAGCCTATTTTAATTAAGTAAAATGAAGCAGAAAAAGTAAAGGGGAGGAGCCTATTTAATATTTAGTGTATTGAAGTGTGTAAAGGGGAGGACCCTATTTTAACTAAGTGCAATGAAGCAGAATAAGTAAAGGGGAGGAGCCTATTTGATATTTAGTGTATTGAAGTGTGTAAAGGGGAGGAGCCTATTTTAACTAAGTGCAATGAAGCAGAAACAGCAAAGGGGAGGAGCCTATTTAATATTTAGTGTATTGAAGCGTATAAAGGGGCGGAGCCTATTTTAACTAAGTGCAATGAAGCAGAAACAGTAAACGGGAGGAGCTTATTTGATATTTAGTGTATTGAAGTGTGTAAAGGGAGGAGCCTATTTTAACTAAGTGCAATGAAGCAGAAACAGCAAAGGGAAGGAGCATATTTAATATTTAGTGTATTGAAGCGTATGAAGGGGCGGAGCCTATTTTAATTAAGTAAAATGAAGCAGAAACAGTAAAGGGGAGGAGCCAATTTAATATGTAGTGTATTGAAGTGTGTAAAGGGGAGGACCCTATTTTAACTAAGTGCAATGAAGCAGAATAAGTAAAGGGGAGGAGCCTATTTGATATTTAGTGTATTGAAGTGTGTAAAGGGGAGGGGCCTATTTTAACTAAGTGCAATGAAGCAGAAACAGCAAAGGGGAGGAGCCTATTTAATATTTAGTGTATTGAAGCGTATAAAGGGGCGGAGCCTATTTTAACTAAGTGCAATGAAGCAGAAACAGTAAAGGGGAGGGGCCTATTTGATATTTAATGTATTAAAGTGTGTAAAGGGGAGGAGCCTATTTTAACTAAATGCAATGAAGCAGAAACAGTAAAGGGGAGGAGCCTATTTGATATTTAGTGTATTGAAGTGTGTAAAGGGGAGGAGCCTATTTTAACTAAGTGCAATGAAGCAGAAACAGTAAAGGGGAGGAGCCTATCTAATATTTAGTGTATTGAAGCGTGCAAAGGGGAGGAGCCTATTTAATATTTAGTGTATTGAAGTGTGTAAAGGGGAGGAGCCTATTTTAACTAAGTGCAATGAAGCAGAAACAGTAAAGGGGAGGAGCCTATCTAATATTTAGTGGATTGAAGTGTGTAAAGGGGAGGAGCCTATTTAATATTTAGTGTATTGAAGTGTGTAAAGGGGAGGAGCCTATTTTAACTAAGTACAATGAAGCAGAAACAGCAAAGGGGGAGGAGCATATTTAATATTTAGTGTATTGAAGCGTATAAAGGGGCGGAGCCTATTTTAATTAAGTAAAATGAAGCAGAAACAGTAAAGGGGAGGAGCCTATTTAATATTTAGTGTATTGAAGTGTGTAAAGGGGAGGAGCCTATTTTAACTAAGTGCAATGAAGCAGAAACAGCAAAGGGGAGGAGCATATTTAATATTTAGTGTATTGAAGCGTATAAAGGGGCGGAGCCTATTTTATTTAAGTAAAATGAAGCAGAAACAGTAAAGGGGAGGAGCCTATTTAATATTTAGTGTATTGAAGTGTGTTAAGGGGAGGAGCCTATTTTAACTAAGTGCAATGAAGCAGAAACAGCAAAGGGGAGGAGCCTATTTAATATTTAGTGTATTGAAGCATATAAAGGGGCGGAGCCTATTTTAATTAAGTAATATGAAGCAGAAACAGTAAAGGCGAGGAGCCTATCTAATATTTAAATACAGGAACAAAATAGGTAAAATAGTTGTCAAAGCAGTACCATATTCGGTGAAGTAAATGTCAAAAATATTTGTACGTCACACATTGACAAAAAAAATATCCTTGACATTTGTTGACTTCTTTATCTTTATACATTTTCACTATGTGAAAATGCATCGTTTATAATTTTTTCTGCAGAGACGGAATATATTTCGACAAGATCTTGGTATCGGAAAATACACTTTTTAAGAGATCGAATAAGGCGAATCTTTTTATAGCCCTGGTCCAGTAGCCTGTTTCTCAGATGAAGATGACGTTTCAGGAAATCAGAATAATTGCTACTGGCCCATGCATAGCGAATCAATTGCGATATGTAAACACCATATGCAGGAGAAGCTGGTATATTGCTGCACATGTTTGGAAAATTTATGATTTTAAAATTGAAGTCGTCCCGCTTATCATAAATTTTAGTACTGAGTTGACCACTGTCGTCAAATTCGAGGTATAAGTCCAAAAATGATGCGGACGAAGCTGTATCGGTGGTCTCTTTAACTTCCAGCTCTGGAGGATATATCAATGGAAGAAATTCTGCAAATCTAGAATTATTGATAGATAACACGTCATCAATATACCTGTATGTGAAATTAAAGTCTCTAGCCTCATGAATCTTCTTATCTTTTACAAGCTTTTGAAGAAACTCCGACTCATATGAGTATAAAAATAAATCGGCTAGAAGAGGGGTACAATTCGTATCCATTGGTATGCCGACGACCTGCTGAAGCAGTGTCCCTCCAAAGGAGACAAATATGTTATCGATGAGGAACTCCAGCATACTGATCACTTGTTCCTCGGAGTAGCATGTTTTACCTTTTTGAATTTTGTTTGAAAAATATGTGGAATTGTAGCCTAACACAACAAATTTTGAGCCATAGTTTCTATGACTAAAAGCTTTATGAATTGTTTCTTTTAAGCGGGTTTTTAATTTGTCATGCGGTAGGGTGGTATATAGAGTTAAAAAATCAAAAGTTTTGATGGAGGATACCTGAGAGAAAGATCTTGATTTCAGGTTATCCAAAAGATCTTTAGAGTTTTTCAAAATCCACATGTGATTTATGCCACTACGCGAGTAAACAGTTTCACAATATTTCTGTTGTCCCTCTTTTACTGCAGACAGAATCTTTGTCAGGTGAATAGACAATTCTTTCGTCGAACAAGTTGATGATCCCGCTATGTACCTTTCTTTGTATGGTGCCTTATGGAGTTTAGGCATCCAATATAAATAGGGTAAATCCTCAGACTCTTTACCAGAGGGAATGCTTAAAGAGGTCATGAATGATCTGTGGTTAGCTAGGATTTCATCTTTGTCGAACGAAGCTGGTTTGTATGTGGTATTACTAGAGGTGTTGCTATTTATGCCTAATTCCTTGATTAGGCATTCGAAGTAATTATGATTTACATACAAACACGATATTGTTGGAAGCCTTGTCCGCAGGAACGATAACATATTTGTCATGAAGAGAGGAAAGACACTTAACAGCTTCTTGGTCTTTAAATACAGACTTAGGTCGACTATTAACACAATTTTTGAGTTTGTGAATCCGACCTTGTACTAGAGACCTAATTGTTCTAACCCAGTCTGACAAGGACTTTAACTCAGGATCTTGGTCTACTTCTCTCTTTATCCACCTTCTGGCATAATCTTCAACAGCATCCATAATTATCTTGAAATTATGTTTCCAATTGATGTGTTGAGGTTCTCTGAATTTAGGACCATGAGAAATCACCTTTCGGAGACTCTCATGTTGAATGATTTTCAGATCACCAGTGATTACATGTCCAGATGGATTGTATTGAAAGGGAGAGTGGGAGCAGTCACAAGTCAGAGGGTTCTTAAGGTACTCTTCTATGTTAATATCTTGCAATGCTTCTTTGTAGTTGAAAATTTTACGGCCAATGCTGTTAGTGTAGCTATAGGAGACAATGGAAACAGGTTGATTTTTGAAATATGGTGGAATTTCTTTTACGACCTCTTTTCTATTAAGAATGTTGCTGATGTTAATAGCATCGATTCCTTTGTTAGCAAACGGAATATGGAGGAATTTTCTGTTGTTATCATGAAGAGATTCAGATCGAACTGGTTTAAAAAGACGAAAGGACGTCACGTCACATATAATACTAGAAAATCTGTACTTAGGAGAAAAAGGATCTACGCCTCCTTTGTCAAGTCCAAAATACCTAAGATCTTTGAGGTAGTTTACAGGTAGTGAAAATAAGATTGTACGAATATGATGAATTCCAAGAGGTTTCTGTATATTAGAAAGTAAATCATTAAAAGTATCTTGTAACGTTCTTGGTTTAGAGGACTTTTTAACATTAGGATGTTGAATTCTTTTATGACCATGGCTACGCTTAGTTCTTGGAATAGTATTTAAAAGGCTCATCACGTTGATTTCGTTGCATCCAGGACTTGACAAATTTCCCACTCCTTTGATGTTATCATTGCAACCGTAAGGCATTGCAGTGCCTAATTCTTTTATCCAAAACAACTCTCTATCGGTACGGTAAGGTGTACTAAGAATAGAACTGTTTGTATGATGGTAAATCTTCTCGATGATTCGAACTTTCATCGTCAAACAGCGGTCATGACCCGGTTGATTGAAATGATTATACAAAATCCTGTATTTGGGATCTTTTGCATCATATCGATGTTGGCTCATCCTACTTCGCAATGTTTGACGAGTTTCACCAACATACAAAAGTCCACAGAGTGTACATTCTATGGGGAGCCTATTTAATATTTAGTGTATTGAAGCGTGTAAAGGGGCGGAACCTATTTTAACTAAGTGCAATGAAGCAGAAACAGTAAAGGGGAGGAGCTTATTTATTATTTAGTGCATTGAAGCGTGTAAAGGGGTGGAGCCTATTTTAACTAAGTGCAATGAAGCAGAAAAAGTAAAGGGGAGGAGCCTATTTAATATTTAGTGTATTGAAGCGTGCAAAGGGGCGCAGCCTATTTAAACTAAGTGCAATAAAGCAGAAACAGTAAAGGGGCGGAGCCTATTTAATATTTAGTGTATTGAAACGTGTAAAGGGGCGGAGCCTATTTTAACTAAGTGCAATGAAGCAGAAACAGTAAAGGGGAGGAGCCTATTTAATATTTAGTGTATTGAAGCGTGTAAAGGGGCGGAACCTATTTTAACTAAGTGCAATGAAGCAGAAACAGTAAAGGGGAGGAGCCAATTTCATATTTAGTGTATTGAAGCGTGTAAAGGAGTGGAGCCTATTTTAACTAAGTGCAATGAAGCAGAAACAGCAAAGGGGAGGAGCCTATTTAATATTTAGTGTATTGAAGCGTGTAAAGGGGCGGAGCCTATTTTAACTAAGTGCAATAAAGCAGAAACAGTAAAGGGGAGGAGCCTATTTAATATTTAGTGTATTAAAACGTGTAAAGGGGCGGAGCCTATTTTAACTAAGTGCAATGAAGCAGAAACAGTAAAGGGGAGGAGACTATTTAATATTTAGTGTATTGAAGCGTGTAAAGGTGCGGAGCCTATTTTAACTAAGTGCTATGAAGTAGAAACAGTAAAGGGGAGGAGCCTATTTAATATTTAGTGTATTGAAGCGTGTAAAGTGGCGGAGCCTATTTTAACTAAGTGCAATGAAGCAGAAACAGTAAAGGGGGGGAGCCTACCTAATATTTAGTGCATTGAAGCGTGTAAAGGGTCGGAACCTATTTCAGGATGATAAATACTTCGTAGATTGGTAATTTTAGAGCCCTTGGTGTAGTCTTTTAAGAAGTGTAAGAAAAATGGTGATATCTATTTGATTGTTTTAACAGTATTAATGTAAAATAATATATCGATAAAAATATAGGATGGTGCTTAACTTTTGTCGGAATGTATATATATAAAGAAAGGTATAATTCCAATTTAATTTAAAAAAATATTTTGTCGAGTAGCTTATTAGTTTATTATTAACCCTGTAATAACTTTGTAGATCTTAAATACACATGGTACCGGTGTTCCGATGATTTATGAAAGTTATTCACATTAACGTTTTGAACTATTGAAACATATGCATAGAGTTGTAATATACATGCGTAATACGGCTTTGGTTGGTTGTAACACTCTGTTTCTTTGATGTACATACATAAAGATCAAATATAAGAGACATTTGTAAAAATGCACAGTTAGCTAACTAAGTTAAAAAACATATTGAATTAAAATAATATATTGCATACAATGTTTACGCACAGAGGGGGCGCGACCCTTTGCACACGACACGCATATAACAAGTATATTATCGACAACCGGATGCTTACGATTCAGTTTGAAAATGGACTTTGAAGTGAAAACATCTCGTTAAAAAAAATACTTAAATTAAACGTGAATTTATCCAGCTGTCTAAATTTATTTTCAATATGGGATCTCTTGAAATGTATGATCGCAATACTTGTATACAAGTATTGTCAACAATACCAAGTTGTATAAAAAAAAGTGTACAAGTATTGTTATTCCCTCCTCCTATTGATTATGATTATTTTTGTTCTGTTATGTAGTTTTAATGAAATTTTGCTTTTATTTAAAGAATGATAAATAATTGTCCAAATACATATTTTTTTCACTTATTTGCCTTTTTTATAGAAAAACGGTTATAGTTTAGTTATTGCACAATACACAAACATGTCTCTGCAATACACATCTACAACATTTATCATAATTATTAAAGATCATTAAGCTTAATTACATTTAGTTACGCAAAAATACTAAAACATTCTGATCAAAATCACATACAGTGTATGCATTAATTAGTTCTCAGGTAAAATACAGGTAGCAATACTTCGACAATACTTGTACTTTTTTATCATATATTTTTTTTATTATATATTTGTATACATAAAGTTCACGTGATCCTCAATGTTTCAGTGTGAAATCGTATAATCACCATTAAAAAGACTAAAATATGATATTCTGTGGATTCAAATTGTCACAGGAGATGTTTGATACAACACAAATCACGAAAAATTGGTGGATTTTTCAAGGCCAATTGTGGCGCAATGGATGGAGGTTTAAGGAGACTTAGGAAAGTATTGGAAGCACCATGATTGATCTATGTCATACAAAAAGGGATAGGAAAAGTCTCCGACAGATTTTACAAATTTTCATTTTTAATGTTGATCGGTTGAGGACGCTATGAATGAAAAAAAAGATGGCGACAAAATGTCCCTCTCGAAAATTGCAGATGATCACATTTAACATTCAATCCAAACATTATTATGTTAATTCCATTCATATATAGATATCTATCAATAATTTACCGAGGGACTCGCCATTAATTATCCATGAACGCAGTAATCAGCTTAGTAAAACACTGAAAATTCGATAATGTCATCCTCATCAGAAAACGATATATTGATGCCGACTTCCGTTGAGCAACATGTAAATTTTTGCACACGACACCAACGTGTCGTGCTTCCTCTGGTTTATGCGTATATAACAGTAGAGCATATTCGATTATAGGACCTCTCCGGCGCACTGTAAGCCACCGCTCTACCAACTGAGCTAAAGGAGATCTCCATTGTTGTTGTTTTTATTTTATTGTTATATCTCTGTACCATTGTTATACATTGACTTTATGAGAATAAAGATATATACTAACACAGTTATCAAAGGTGGCTATGAACCTACTACGGTTCCTATAACCTTAGGTAGGGAGCGTTCCTGTTACACAAATATCGGGTTCATATATATATATAGGCAAATCTATGAACACGACTGTCGTACATTTGAAGATACAAAAGAGGCAATCAGAACCGTAAATCGAAGGCCCCACGATTTATCGCCCTCGAGGCGATCACGCTAACCATTGCACCCCCGATACGGTTGATTGCCAGAACAAATTAAACTACCGCCAAAGTGTGACGTCATTGTAACCTTAATCAACTTAGTGTCTATTGTTCTGGTCAATGTCAATAGATTTGCCCGAGGCGACATTAAATGACAATGAGTAGAATTACCTTCTACTGTATCACAGTCCTCGAAATGAATATTTGCTTCTGCTTCTGCCGATTAACTGCCTTCTTCGTTGTGTCGAAGACCATGCAGCGATTTAAATAGGTGCTATGCATCAAGGGAAGTCTCGCATCGGGATAAGTTAAAAACAAGTTAAAAGATAAAAGCAGTCGAGGCGGTTTATTGGACACAGATTGAAGCTTTAAAAGCTTCAAGTGTGTCCAGGCTGGCTTTGTCAGGTGGCAGGGCGTTCCAATCTCGGACAGTTCTTGGGAAGAAGACATATTCCTGACGTCAATCCTACAGTGTGGTACTTGATAGGCATTGTCGTGAGATTGATTGTCGTAGCCTTTTTGTTGGTCTGTCGAGGCGGTCTGTCTTGGAGATGGCGACTAGTTCGTGGTCGATCTTATAGAGCATGGTAAGTCTAGCGTCCCTTCTCCTGTCCTCTAATGACCTCCAACCGAGGCGTTGGATCATGGCAGTGACGCTAGACCTATTGTGTTGGCTACTTAAGACGAACCTTGCTGCCCTTCTTTGCACACACTCCAGCTTCCTGGTGTCTGTCTGGTGATGAGGATCCCATACTGGGCTGGCATACTCCACCAGTGGACGGACTAGGGTCTTGTATGCTTGCTCCTTGATCGATATTGATGAGATCTTCAGATTTCTGCGTAGGAAGCCTAGAGTTCTATTCGCCTTGTTTGTGATGGAATCGATGTGTTGGCTCCAGTTCACTTTGTCGGTGATGGTAGCCCCCAGGTACCTGGCTGATGTCACTGCTGCAAGTAATTGTCCTCGAATGGTATGCTCTGTCACTATGGGGTTCCGCTTGTTGGTGACGGTGAGGACTGTACATTTTGCTGGATGGAACTGCATGAACCAGTCTTCTCCCCATTGTGCGAGTTTGTCGAGGTCTTCCTGGAGGTGTTCTGCATCATCCTCAGATGTTATAGTGAGGTAAACGATAGTGTCGTCCGCAAATAGTCGAACAGTGGATCGTAGCCGGTCTTGGAGGTCATTGATGTAAAAGATGAAGAGGGATGGTCCAAGTACTGATCCCTGTGGTATTCCGGAGTCTACATCGACCTGTGATGAGTTCACTCCCTCGACAACGACTGTCTGGTTCCTTCCGGAGAGCCAACTTTTGATCCAGCTGTTTACCTTACCCCGGATGCCATACTGGTGTATCTTGTGGACGAGGAGGCTGTGGTTGACTTTGTCAAAAACCTTGGCGAAATCCATGATGAGCACGTCCGTTTGAAGGCCTTCCTGGAGGTTCTTGGTGAGATTGTCGATAAACTCGATCAGCTGTGTCTCACAGGATCTGTTCCTCCGGAAGCCGTGCTGTAGCTGGTATAGGATGCCAGTATCCTCTCCGTGTCGCATAATGTTACTCGCCAACACGTGTTCCATTATCTTGCAGCAGACCGAGGTAAGTGAGACTGAGTACTCATGCGGAAAAAGAAACCCGTTGTATCCAATACGGGCCGCTTCTTTTGTTTCAATAATACTGTATCCTATACTTACACCCCAAGTTCTTTGTTAAACCATATACTTTCTATAGGCTGTGTTCATAGGGTGTGACGACAGGGGTTTCTGGAAACACCTATCGTCACAACCTATGCACAAACACTACCTTTGTTCCTGTAACAACATTTCTGTTGAGTAAAACTCACCTTCAGACACCATGAAATAAGATTAAAAATGATTAACGATAATTTAAAAAAAATTAATCAGATATTAGAAATTGTGAAAATAATGCAACAGGAAAGAAGTGGTGCATTTCTTGTGTTGCTCAGTATGGATACAGATATTCCACCTGTTGACTGTCGTCTTCTTCTTTTTTCTTTTTTTTTTCGTTTTTGCTTTTTTGGTGTTTGGTTTTGTTTGTTTTTTATTTGTTTTTTGTTTTTGCTTTTCCCTTTTTGTTTGTTTTACTTTTTATTCTTATTTATTCCTTTTTTTTTATTGAATTGGGGTGATTAATTGATTTTTATTTAGCACCAAGATTACAATATTGTAGTTATATCATTACAAGAACAAGTTATAAATAAATCATGCAGGCAGGCGCTACTAAGCTACCGATAAGCCTGGACGAGACAAATTTTTATTTGTTTATTTATTTATTTTCAATAGCACATTTATTTGTTTATTTATTTTTATTATTTATTTATTTATTTCAATAGCACACACATTGAACTGTAATCTTTGTCTTTTAATTTTTTACGTATATTTTGGGGTTTGCTCGATTTCTCACTTTTTTCAATACATGTAAAATACCTTCATTATTCTGGAATGTACTCTGAGTTATGAATATGATATCGTTTGCCACATCTTCTGCTAGACCCAAAGCTCGACTCAAAATTTCGTCCGTTTCATACCCACCATATATTGACGACAGCAAATTTCACATGTATTGAAGCGTCAACCTTGACTTCAGTGAAATCTACTCACATTTCAAAACACCAGCATACTTCTTTAAGCAAGAGGTTGCTAAAGGGTTTTTCAAAGAATGTAATGTATTGTGTTTTTCAATTCTTGGTTAAACACTTCATACAAATAAAAAAATGAAAGTTTTAAAATATTATATTTCAACCTGGGATGTTAACAAAGAACCTGGGATGTAAGTTAGTTATACACCCATTACTCAGTGCATAACTATTACATATACGGTACAATGTATATATAGATAAAAAATGAAAAATGAAAAGTTGTATTCGTCTTGGCCCGGAGGACCGGTGCTCATCGCCAGTGATGACTGGCGTCGGAAAACGATAAGCATTACGTCTAACTGTAGATACAAAAGACAATCCATCTCAAATCTTATCAATCCGATTACGAAAAATCAAAAGCGATCCCATCAATAATCATGTTTATTCTTCTTAGCGTACCAATATCAATTTTGTCTCACAACAACACACAGCATCGGTGGCGTAATAGTTAGAGGGCTCGCCTCGAGTGCGGAAGATCGTGGGTTCGAGCCCCGGTCGGGTCAAACCAAAGACAATAAAATTGGTATGTGTTGCTTCCCCGCTAAGCACGCAGCATTAAAGAGAAAGAGAAAAGATTGGCTGGGTCGGAATCAGAATAATGTACGAGTAGAGCGACATGTCTACCCGAGGACTGTTGTTTCAGTGAACTAGTACTATAAAAATCCAACTCAGCGTGTTGGTCTAGTACAAAGCGGACCTCATCATCATCTCATTGAAAATTAACTTGTTCTCGCCATGATATAGCTGAAAAATTACTGAATTGGCGCTAAACAACAATCACTCACTCACTCACAACATAAAATAACCAAGATTTTAATCATAAAAGCGACCAACAAAAACACGCTTACTCTATTCAAGACTAAATATTACATGTTTCAATACGTTTTCTTTTTTACATTTTCTTTTTATATATCTTTGTCATTTGAACATTATATTGCAACTGTCTCTTATGCATTACAACAAGAAATGCGCCTTTACCAAGTCTGTCTGCAAGAGTTCAACAACTTAAGTGATACAGGATGATGTCGTGATCGTGATCGTATGGTAGTTGGATTGACAACTACCTATGCAATCAGTGAATATACCACTAAAGCTGTGAGTTCGAATCTCGCCCACGCAGAGGCGTACTCGATAAAACATTATGTAATAAAGTTGTTTTTTTCGGTGTTTTTCTCCGGTTTCCGCTACCAATAAAACTGAACAGCACGATAACAGAAATATTGTTGAAAGTGACGTTAAACACCACTACCCCCTTTTTTTAAGTGATACAAATTTTCTTCGATATTACAATTTACATGTAACAATATTAACTAAAAAATACTATAAATAATGCAATACAATTTTAAGCGGTTGAATTATAAAAAGATTTACCACGTATTTGAATGTATATAAAGATGTACCATATGGTCCGAAGATTATATTTGGGAACAGGAGGGAAATATCCAGAAATATTTTAAGAAATATAAATGGGATTGGACACAAGTTATTAATACATTAGTAAAGTTCTTTGCCTTTTTATAAAAATATATTTAAGAATGGCAGTCGATAATGGCGATTATTATACAAATAAACTTTACCAGGGGCGGATCCAGGGAGGGGGGGGGGGGGGGGGGGGCGTTACAGACCGATGTTACAGGCCGATGCTTTTAAGAACGAGCTATAGAATTTGACCAATGGTGTAACAGGAAAAATAGGTAAACTCGTTCACAAACACAACTGTTCTCGCGACTTTTTTATTTTTTTTAATAAATTATAACATCAGTATTGTACAAGTTAGATACATTCCTATTGAAACAAAAGAAGTTGCCTGTATTGGATATAACGGGTTTCCTTTTCCGCATTCGTACTCATGTGCTAAGCATTTTATCCTTCGGTAGCATCATTTTTCAGATTCGGATTGTTTCTATTTGACATTTTTGTTTGTTTACATTGTCATTACATTGCCTTGCCTCGTCTTCGCCTTGTTATCGGTGTCAATGAATTGGTGTCGAAAATAAATAGAAGATTAACCCCACCACGCAAAATCATGTTAATTTACGCATGTTTTTTTTTACAATTTCCTGTCGTATTCTTAGTAAAACTTTAAAAAATACTGATATTAAATTTTTACTGCATCTTTTATTTTTCCTATAAAACTGAGCAGTTTTCTGAAGAAACATTAGCATTATACTTAAAAGTCCAGTTTTTGTGATAATTTAACCGATTTTGACTAGTTTTTGCTGTAAGCTTCCTTATATTATTTATACAGATTTTGCTCAAAAAACGATTTTATTATAAAGACGAATACGGTATATATATAATTCATTGATTGGTTAAGCGATTGAAGTCAGGTGGAAAAACATGTAAATTAGAAATTAATATATAAAAAGCTCGTACATATAATATACCTATATATAATACAAATATTAGGGACGGTGGCTGCGTGATATTTCTAAAATGGCCGCGGTCTTCATCATTGTGCTTTTTGGTTGCTTATGGAAAGTTGGACTAGTGAGTAAAACTATTATTGATTTCTTTTTCTTGAGGTATATGGATGATTCGTTTATGGTGTTTAACGCCACTTTCAACAATATTTCAGTTATATCGTGGAGGTCAGTTTTACGGTGGAGGAGATCGGAATACCGTATAAAACCACCGAACTGTCGCAAGTCACTGACAAACTTTATCACATAATGTTGTATCGAGTACACCTCGTCATGAACGGGGTTTGAACTGATAGAAACTGATTACACAGCATTTTTGTTTTTGGTAAATCCAACTACCATACCATCACGACCACGACGGTTTCCTCTTTTTCTTGAGCCATGATGTAACCTTAGATGATTTTTACTATCGTTATTGGCCCCTTTGGTTTATTTGCTCCCGAAGACTTTTAAATTATTTGGCTTCCAATCGTTTCACTTTGAGCTTTACTAGTGAAGGTTATTCCAGAAACGCGTCGTGCGCACTAAATTAGATATCTACGTTTTTCTTTACACTGACTATAAATATTTCTGTAGAGATGTTCTAGTTTTCATTTTAACTACATGTACATGTATTTTGAATACAACACAGGGAACTATTATATCCACCTCTCGCCACTATATAGCTGAAATATTGTTGAAAGTGGCGTTAAACACCATAACCCCCTATATCCACATCTTCTTTATGACCGGTAAAGTTATTCATATACTGCATAAAAAGAGTTTAATAAAATGAAACGATCATATGTTTTGATAACTTTTACTGTTTTCTACGTTATTGGTTTTTGTTTTTATTGTTTTTCGTGGTTTTTTTACTTTTATTGTATATGAGTTTTATTTTTTTTCTTACATTGTATTGTTTTCATTTTCTTTGTGGTTTTATATCTTGTTTTTTTATACTTCTCTTCAATGGTCTCATTTATGCTTTCTTAAATTATTTATTTCATAAAAAAATGACATAAATTCACATACCAAAATATAATAATCAACCACACCCTTTTATATGATTTTATATTATTTCTAAATAGCTCTGATATACTGCTCAAAAGCATAAAATGTATAGATATTTGAATCTTTTAAAATAACAGAAATTAATTGTATAGCAAATAAAGAATGTTCCTTTCGCTTTGTTGTATTTTGAAAATTTTTAAATGTAATGGGAAAAACAAAATTGGAAAGTAGAATGTCAATATATAAGGATTATTTTAAGTCCAAATTTGGTTGCATTTACGTGTATTTTAATCCTTATGGGATATTGATGCATGACATATAAATACTGAAATTCCGGCAATGACGTTGCTATTTTTAGAGTAGGTAGTGTCCCAGAGCATGACATTTCACTGCACGACTTGAAACATCCCATGATATTTTCACAAAACGTAGAGGAATCTTGTACGTTTGAGAAAATATATGGTTTTTGAAAGGCTAAACTTCAGAAAAAATGGCTAGTTGACTCGAAAAAACATAAATTTAGAAGAAAACCTTTAAGAGATTAATTAGTGGTTTTACACCTAAAAAGCATTTTTTAGTTTAAATCAGACGTGACGTACAAATAAATTTTGTATTTTTTGTTCTGTATGACTCGAGTCATATGCAGAAACATGACTTCATGCAATATGAACAACAAGGAAAGTATCACATATTTTCAATGAGTGACTGATTACCGCAACCCACCCTCCATCAAATTGCTGTATTAATAACAGATTTAAATGGTTCATACCCATACCAGTATTTTACCTAATTGACATACACCCATCCCCCCCAAATCTAACCCCCTTTATATTAGAACTTTACAATGTTATATATTCAGAACAACCTGTTACATTATAATAATACCATCTTAGTCTAGGGTTGTTTCTTTATATTAAATAACACTAATGAAAAATCATATTTGAATTATAGCAATCTTATTTCACACGGAAGTTTGTCGAGCAGTAAAAACTACTAAGCTCAACTGATCATATTAATTTGTAATTTAACGTAAATCCCAAAAATCACAGAATAAGACTGTTTGATTAGTATGGCAAGCCGTCTTCGTCAAAACTATCTATGAGCCACTTTTTGGGGGGAAATATTTACACACAGATTTTTTAAAAAACCCATATACACTTCGATTAAATGAAAAAGACGAGAGAGAAGAAAATCAGGTTGGGAATTTAAAAAATACAGTTCCATTGTACCTAGATTTTATAAAAGACACATTGATATTTAAAAGAGGCACAACGAAATAAAAAAAAAAACCACACACTTACATTAAGCAAAACTCAAAGACACATATTAAAAATAAAAAAATACACTTGTACATATTTCTTTCTGAAATAATTTACAGTACAATAACATTTTTCTGACTGAAATAATTAACAGTACAGTATAGCACATTTCTGACAGAAATAATTAACAGCACAATACTTCTGACAGAAATAATTAACAGCACAATAACATACTTCTGACAGAAATAATTAACAGCACAATACTTCTGACAGAAATAATTAACAGCACAATACTTCTGACAGAAATAATTAACAGCACAATAACATACTTCTGACAGAAATAATTAACAGCACAATACTTCTGACAGAAATAATTAACAGCACAATACTTCTGACGGAAATAATTAACAGCACAATAACACACTTCTGACAGAAATAATTAACAGCACAATACTTCTGACAGAAATAATTAACAGCACAATACTTCTGACAGAAATAATTAACAGCACAATACTTCTGACAGAAATAATTAACAGCACAATACTTCTGACAGAAATAATTAACAGCACAATAACATACTTCTGACAGAAATAATTAACAGCACAATACTGCTGACAGAAATAATTAACAGCACAATACTTCTGACAGAAATAATTAACAGCACAATAACATACTTCTGACAGAAATAATTAACAGCACAATACTTCTGACAGAAATAATTAACAGCACAATACTTCTGACAGAAATAATTAACAGCACAATACTTCTGACAGAAATAATTAACAGCACAATATCACACTTCTGACAGAAATAATTAACAGCACAATAACACACTTCTGACAGAAATAATTAACAGCACAATAACACACTTCTGACAGAAATAATTAACAGCACAATAACACACTTCTGACAGAAATAATTAACAGCACAATAACACACTTCTGACAGAAATAATTAACAGCACAATAACACACTTCTGACAGAAATAATTAACAGCACAATAACACACTTCTGACAGAAATAATTAACAGCACAATAACACACTTCTGACAGAAATAATTAACAGCACAATACTTCTGACAGAAATAATTAACAGCACAATACTTCTGACAGAAATAATTAACAGTACAGTATAACACACTTCTGACAGAAATAATTAACAGCACAATAACACACTTCTGACAGAAATAATTAACAGCACAATAACACACTTCTGACAGAAATAATTAACAGCACAATAACACACTTCTGACAGAAATAATTAACAGCACAATAACACACTTCTGACAGAAATAATTAACAGCACAATAACACACTTCTGACAGACATAATTAACAGCACAATAACACACTTCTGACAGAAATAATTAACAGCACAATAACACACTTCTGACAGAAATAATTAACAGCACAATAACACACTTCTGACAGAAATAATTAACAGCACAATAACACACTTCTGACAGAAATAATTAACAGCACAATAACACACTTCTGACAGAAATAATTAACAGCACAATACTTCTGACAGAAATAATTAACAGCACAATACTTCTGACAGAAATAATTAACAGCACAATACTTCTGACAGAAATAATTAACAGTACAGTATAACACACTTCTGACAGAAATAATTAACAGCACAATAACACACTTCTGACAGAAATAATTAACAGCACAATAACACACTTCTGACAGAAATAATTAACAGCACAATAACACACTTCTGACAGAAATAATTAACAGCACAATAACACACTTCTGACAGAAATAATTAAAAGCACAATAACACACTTCTGACAGAAATAATTCACACGGCAATAACATATTTCTAGCAGTCCAATTGAAATAACAATTTTCCCACTGAAATAATAAAACTTCCTATGAAATAGCATATATTCCCAAAAACTTCAATCTGACTTCAAAGCCAACAGTGATATGTTCTTTCCTAGTTCTTTTTAACCCCAATAAAAAATCAAAATCAAATGGATATCCCCTTATGCATTAATTCAAAACAAAGCTGAATATCAATATTTCTGTTTCTCTAGGCCTGTAAGTCAAACGTCCCGGTTCTGACGTTCTTTGAAACTGGAATTTCTGTACTATTTCTTCGAGTGCCCCCTCCCCACCCCCCACACCAAAAAAATCTAAGTCAAATGGTTATTCCCTTGTGCATTAATTCAGAATAAAACTGAATATCAATATTTCTGTTTCTCTAGACTACCTCACCTGATGTCAAACCGGTACTTGTATTAATTGGGCCTGGAATTTTTTTTTCTTTCAGTGCACCTCCCCACCTGTAGTCGAGCCGGAATATATCTGCCCATCAATAGCTGCTATGAATTGTAGATCAGTTTCTGTCAATAAATGTGGTCATCAAAACGCATGCCCAGCAGGTAAGTGAGTGAGTGAGTGAGTGATTGTTGTTTAACGCCAACTCAGCAATTTTTCAGCTATATCATGGCGAGAACAAGTTAATTTTCATTGAGATGATGATGAGGGCCGCTTTGTACTAGACCAACACGCTGAGTTGGATTTTTATAGTGCTAGCTCATTGAAACAACAGTCCGCGGGTAGACATGTCGCTCCACTCGGACACATTATTCTGATTCCGAGCCAACCAGACTTTTCTCTTTCTCCTTAGCGCTGCGTGCTTAGCGGAGAAGCAACAAGCACCAATTTTATTGTCTTTGGTTTGACCCGACCGGGGCTCGAACCCATGAGCTATCGCACTCCGGACACCACCGATGCGGTTGCAGGTAAGTGCATACACATTTCATCTTGTACTGTTAGTAATGTTATACGGAAATGTTACACCAATTTAAGTGTTACCATGGAAAATAGAAGGATGAATTACACCTCGTCAAGCAATAGCTTAAAAAATAGAAGTATTATAATGGAAAATTGAAAAAGAACGTTAGAACCCGTTTTGTTTTTGTCATATGTATATGCATACCACAAAATATAGCTCGTTTGGCGTTAAACACCAATTCATCTATTTCAGTTTCAATGCTTTCAGATGCACCGGGCTTCTAAATGCATGTGCATGTTTTTAACAACACAATGTCAGCAAAGCTACACTTTACTGATGATTTGTTTTCATGAACGTTTTGAAATAATTTTTCTAGGGGAAAATGGATGAAAAAGAATGATGATGTCGGAAAATGTATATCTAGTTATTGGTTTTTGCTTTTGTCAGCAAAATTTGTTTGCCACAATTTACGTACCGGTATATTGCACATAGGATGTATGCAATATTATAATTTACAATGTATTTACACGTTGCAGATTAAGCTACATAGATGGTTTATTAGATATACTAACACGACGAGTGTCAATTGTGTAACAGGAATTGCCTATTCTTCCGGAGCACATGAGATCACCCCGATTTTTAGCATGTTTCGAGTTGCTCAATCTTTAGTTTTCTTTGTGGTGATTTGTGAGCCATTACTTGTCTTTTGTCTTTTAATGCGACGGGTGCCCATTGTGTAGCAGAAATTGCTGACTCTTCCGGAGCACTTGAGTTCACCCCTTGTTTTTAGTAGGTCTCGAGTTGCTCAATATTGTGTTTTTTTTTAGGTGATTTGTGAACCATTACTTGTCTTTTGTCTGTTCTCGCGACGGATGCCAATTGTGTAACAGGAATTGTCGACTCTTCCGGAGCACTTGGGTTCACTCCCTGTTTCTAGCAGGTCTCGAGTTGCTCAATTTAGTTTTCTTTGTGGTATATTGTGAACCATTGCCATTGTTTGTCTTTTGTCATTTTTTGCCATTGTATTCTCTGTCTTGTTATTCTTGGCCATTGTATTGTCTGTCTTGTTATTCTTGGCCATTGTATTGTCTGTCTTTTGTTATTCTTGGCCATTGTATTGTCTGTCTTTTGTTATTCTTGGCCATTGTATTGTCTGTCTTTTGTTATTCTTGGCCATTTTATTGTCTGCCTTTTGTTATTCTTGGCCATTTTATTGTCTGCCTTTTGTTATTCTTGGCCATTGTATTGCCTGTCCTTTGTTATTCTTGGTCATTGTATTGTCTGTCTTTTGTTATTCTTGGCCATTTTATTGTCTGCCTTTTGTTATTCTTGGCCATTGTATTGCCTGTCCTTTGTTATTCTTGGCCATTTTATTGTCTGCCTTTTGTTATTCTTGGCCATTTTATTGTCTGCCTTTTGTTATTCTTGGCCATTGTATTGACTGTCCTTTGTTATTCTTGGTCATTGTATTGTCTGTCTTTTGTTATTCTTGGCCATTTTATTGTCTGTCTTTTGTTATTCTTGGCCATTGTATTGTCTGTCTTTTGTTATTCTTGACCATTGTATTGCCTGTCCTTTGTTATTCTTGGCCATTGTATTGCCTGTCCTTTGTTATTCTTGGTCATTGTATTGCCTGTCCTTTGTTATTCTTGGCCATTGTATTGCCTGTCCTTTGTTATTCTTGGCCATTGTATTGTCTGTCTTTTGTTATTCTTGGCCATTGTATTGTCTGTATTTTGTTATTCTTGGCCATTATATTGTCTGTCTTTTGTTATTCTTGGCCATTGTATTGTCTGTCTTTTGTTATTCGTGGCTATTATATTGTCTGTCTTTTGTTATTCTTGACCATTGCATTGTCTGTCTTTTGTTATTCTTGGCCATTGTATTGTCTCTCTTTTGTTATTCTTGGCCATTGTATTGTCTGTCTTTTGTTATTCTTGGCCATTATATTGTCTGTCTTTTGTTATTCTTGACCATTGTATTGTCTGTCTTTTGTTATTCTTGGCCATTGTATTGTCTCTCTTTTGTTATTCTTGGCTATTGTATTGCCTGTCTTTTGTTATTCTTGGCCATTGCATTGCCTGTCTTTTGTTATTCTTGGCCATTGTATTGTCTGTCTTTTGTTATTCTTGGCCATTGTATTGCCTGTCTTTTTTTATTCTTGGCCATTGTATTGTCTGTCTTTTGTTATTCTTGGCCATTGTATTGTCTGTCTTTTGTTATTCTTGGCCATTATATTGTCTGTCTTTTGTTATTCTTGACCATTGTATTGTCTGTCTTTTGTTATTCTTGGCCATTGTATTGTCTCTCTTTTGTTATTCTTGGCCATTGTATTGTCTGTCTTTTGTTATTCTTGGCCATTATATTGTCTGTCTTTTGTTATTCTTGGCCATTATATTGTCTGTCTTTTGTTATTCTTGACCATTGTATTGTCTGTCTTTTGTTATTCTTGGCCATTGTATTGTCTCTCTTTTGTTATTCTTGGCTATTGTATTGCCTGTCTTTTGTTATTCTTGGCCATTGTATTGCCTGTCCTTTGTTATTCTTGGTCATTGTATTGTCTGTCTTTTGTTATTCTTGGCCATTGTATTATCTGTCCTTTGTTATTCTTGGCCATTGCATTGCATGTCCTTTGTTATTCTTGGTCATTGTATTGTCTGTCTTTTGTTTTTCTTTGCCATTGTATTATCTGACTTTTGTTATTCTTGGCCATTGTATTATCTGACTTTTGTTATTCTTGGCCATTGTATTGTCTGTCTTTTGTTTTTCTTGGCCATTGTATTATCTGTCTTTTATTATTCTTGAACATTGTATTGTCTGTCTTTTGTTATTCTTGGCCATTGTATTGCCTGTCCTTTGTTATTCTTGGCCATTGTATTGTCTGTCTTTTGTTATTCTTGGCCATTGTATTGTCTGTCTTTTGTTATTCTTGGCCATTATATTGTCTGTCTTTTGTTATTCTTGGCCATTGTATTGTCTGTCTTTTGTTATTCTTGGCCATTGTATTATCTGTCCTTTGTTATTCTTGGCCATTGCATTGTCTGTCTTTTGTTATTGCTGGCCATTGTATTGCCTGACTTTTGTTATTCTTGGCCATTGTATTGTCTGTCTTTTGTTATTCTTGGCCATTGCATTGTCTGTCTTTTGTTATTCTTGGCCATTGTATTGTCTGTCTTTTGTTATTCTTGGCCATTGTATTGTCTGTCTTTTGTTATTCTTGGCCATTGTATTGTCTGTCCTTTGTTATTCTTGGCCATTGTATTGCCTGTCCTTTGCTATTCTTGGTCATTGTATTGCCTGTCCTTTGTTATTCTTGGCCATTGTATTGCCTGTCCTTTGTTATTCTTGGCCATTGTATTGTCTGTCCTTTGTTATTCTTGGCCATTGTATTGCCTGTCTTTTGTTATTCTTGGCCATTGTATTGCCTGTCATTTGTTATTCTTGGTCATTGTATTGCCTGTCCTTTGTTATTCTTGGTCATTGTATTGCCTGTCCTTTGTTATTCTTGGCCATTGTATTGTCTGTCTTTTGTTATTCTTGGCCATTGCATTGTCTGTCTTTTGTTATTCTTGGCCATTGTATTGTCTGTCTTTTGTTATTCTTGGTCATTGTATTGTCTGTCTTTTGTTATTCTTGGCCATTGTATTATCTGACTTTTGTTATTCTTGGTCATTGTATTGCCTGTCCTTCGAGTTACAGTCTTCTGATTACTCCTTTGGTATCTGTAAGTATTTTTCCTTCTTACAGCTGATATGTATACAACAGAAAGTATACGAATGTATGTCGATATAAACGAAAATCACTAAGAAACCACAGTAACTTCTTGTCGCTGAAAAATTTATCGGCAGGCGTTAAACAACAACCAAACTCGATAATTAAGTGATAATCTATGTTTTTAATGTACTCCTTGTAAAAAATATCTGGACAAAAAATTAACAAAATCAACGACATTATAATTTTGAAATAAATCAAATTTTCTTTTATTTTTATTTTGTTTGCAGGACAGGCGTGTTGTCCATTCGCCAGTTTTACTGAGTGTGGAAAACATTGTGTAAATGTTGGCGTCCACCCGCTGCCACCTCCGCCACCTCCACCACCACTACCACTAATAGGTAAGATTATCTATTTATAGTTAGCGCACCTGACTCGAAGAGATCAAGTGGAATGTTATTTGTATTTGATATAATGTTACTTAATTGACCAGTAAAAGGGGATGGGCTGGGCCCGCTGGGGCGTGATTTGGAGTAGGGTCGTCATGAATGATATCACATAATAGTTTGATTTACATCTATTTGTGAACATTCTGCTTTAATTAATGAATTGTATTCAATTCATTATATCTATGACATTATTGTGTGCATGTATATGTGTCTATATTATACACATGTATATGTGGTTATATTATAAACATGTATATGTGCCAATATTATACACATGTATATGTGTCTATATTACTATGAAAAGAAAGTCTATGTGGGTGTAAAAACCTCTTCATAGCATATGTTGATGTAATCATAAATACATTCACTCTAAATAAAACGTTTATGCTGGTGTTATCAATTTGCTTCACCACTAAAGTAGTGAGTTTGATTACTCCATACTGACGAGGTGTACTCGATACAACTTTATGTGATAAAGTTTGTCAGTGACAGGCCAATGGTTTTCTCCCGGTATTCCGGATGTCTTCACCAATACAATTCCAACAAGATAGTCCATTTCCATCCTCATTAATTATGGCTTCTAAATACCCCTTCGATATTTGAATTTTCACTACAAAAAAATGACCAAAGAAAATAACAAAAACTCATTTAAATATAAATTTTAGTTTATGTAATCATGCAGTGTGGGCGCACCTGTGGAGCCAACGACAACACCAGCGTCTATATATTCTTAACCTACCTTTATATGACCACTTGATTTGTAATGAAGGGATGATCCTGGTTAGAAAATAAAATAACTGTAAATCAATGAAAAATAGCTAAAACCATCTACACCCCCTTTCAAATGATCCTTTTTTACCTGTTCTGGCTGTGTCCAGCAACTTTCGGCAATTTCCCTCCAGACGAAAATAGCTGAAATCAGTTAAATAGCTGAAAAATATCATCCTTGGTAATAGTCTTCAGCCGCCTCTGTGGTAAATGTAATCAACTAGAGTGCGATATATCGTGGGTTGAAGCGTGGAGTCATATCAAACTCAAAAGATTGATTGTCCGCTAAGTACGCAGCATTATGGAGGAAAGGAAAAGACTGATTGTCAGCTAAGCACGCAGCATTATGGAGGAAAGGAAAAGACTGATTGTCCGCTAAGCACGCAGCATTATGGAGGAAAGGAAAAGACTGATTGTCCGCTAAGCACGCAGCATTATGGAGGAAAGGAAAAGAACGATTGTCCGCTAAGCACGCAGCATTATGGAGGAAAGGAAAAAACTGATTGTCCGCTAAGCACGCAGCATTATGGAGGAAAGGAAAAGACTGATTGTCCGCTAAGCACGCAGCATTATGGAGGAAAGGAAAAGACTGATTGTCCGCTAAGCACGCAGCATTATGGAGGAAAGGAAAAGAACGATTGTCCGCTAAGCACGCAGCATTATGGAGGAAAGGAAAAGACTGATTGTCCGCTAAGCACGCAGCATTATGGGGGAAAGGAAAATACTGATTGTCCGCTAAGCACGCAGCATTATGGAGGAAAGGAAAAGACTGAATGTCCGCTAAGCACGCAGCATTATGGAGGAAAGGAAAATACTGATTGTCCGCTAAGCACGCAGCATTATGGAGGAAATGAAAAGACTGATTGTCCGCTAAGCGCGCAGCATTATGGAGGAAGGGAAAAGACTGATTGTCCGCTAAGCACGCAGCACTATGGAGAAAAGGAAAAGACTGATTGTCCGCTAAACACGCAGCGTTATGGGGGAAAGGAAAAGACTGATTGTCCGCTAAGCACGCAGCATTATGGAGGAAAGGAAAAGATTGATTGTCCGCTAAGCACACAGCATTATGGAGGAAAGGAAAAGACTGATTGTCTGCTAAGCACGCAGCACTATGGAGAAAAGGAAAAGACTGATTGTCCGCTAAACACGCAGCATTATGGGGGAAAGGAAAAGACTGATTGTCCGCTAAGCACGCAGCATTATGGAGGAAAGGAAAAGATTGATTGTCCGCTAAGCACACAGCATTATGGAGGAAAGGAAAAGACTGATTGTCCACTAAGCACGCAGCATTATGGAGGAAAGGAAAAGATTGATTGTCCGCTAAGCACGCAGCATTATGGATGAAAAGACTGATTGTCCGCTAAGCACGCAGCATTATGGGGGAAAGGAAAATACTGATTGTCCGCTAAGCACGCAGCACTATGGAGAAAAGGAAAAGACTGATTGTCCGCTAAGCACGCAGCATTATGGAGGAAGGGAAAAGACTGATTGTCCGGTAAGCACGCAGCATTATGGAGGAAAGGAAAAGACTGATTGTCCGCTAAACACGCAGCATTATGGGGGAAAGGAAAAGACTGATTGTCCGCTAAGCACGCAGCATTATGGAGGAAAGGAAAAGACTGATTGTCCGCTAAGCACACAGCATTATGGAGGAAAGGAAAAGACTGATTGTCTGCTAAGCACGCAGCATTATGAAGGAAAAGACTGATTGTCCGCTAAGCACGCAGCATTATGGGGGAAAGGAAAATACTGATTGTCCGCTAAGCACGCAGCACTATGGAGAAAAGGAAAAGACTGATTGTCCGCTAAGCACGCAGCATTATGGATGAAAAGACTGATTGTCCGCTAAGCACGCAGCATTATGGAGGAAAGGAAAAGACTGATTGTCCGCTAAGCACGCAGCACTATGGAGAAAAGGAAAAGACTGATTGTCCGCTAAACACTCAGCATTATGGGGGAAGGAAAAGACTGATTGTCCGCTAAGCACGCAGCATTATGGAGGAAAGGAAAAGACTGATTGTCCGCTAAGCACGCAGCATTATGGATGAAAAGACTGATTGTCTGGGTATCGGGATACTGTGTCCTAGTGGAGCGATATGTATGTCTACCTGCGGACTGTTGGTTCATTGGACTAGCCTTATGAACAGTTCCGGATTTACCATTGTGCATAAGTGTGCTTGATCACAGGGCCCCGTTAGCCAGGGGGCCCTTCTTCCTGCCAACACATTTGCTTACGATGAATTTTTGCTTATGTGGTACAATTTTAAATTTGAAGACGTTCTGTTTCGGGGCGATTCCAGATGCCTGACTGCCTGTGTAGGACTAACGGGTCTACTTCCTTAAGGGCCCAAGTAAGGGGCCTCATAGCTTAACTAGCACATGGCCTCATTTGTCCTAAATCCGGCACTGACTATGGAAATCCAACTAAGCGTGTTATTGGAGTACAAAGGGGGCATCATCATCATCTCATCGAAATGTAACTTGTTGTTGCGAGCTGAAAAAAACTGCTCAACTGCATAATTTGGCGTTAAACAACAATCAATCACTCTTATAGTGTAAACATGCGCTATCATTTAATATCCATACACACTGACCTAGTTAACTGTGTTTATTTTCGGTGTGTTTGATTTACAATTTAACACAAATCGTGGAAATACGTACACGTAACTGACAACAGTGAAAAGATTGCGCATGACCTTCTATCTCTCTCGTCTCATGATGAATTGGTATCCACTTAAAATATTATAGTTCGTTTATAAGAGAAACAGATAGAGATGCAGTAAAACAAAGTAAGCGACCCATGTTTATTTTTATTTTTCATATAGGAGAAAACACTGATTCCTTATAGACTAAAATTCATATTTATACGAGTATAAATTATCTATATATAGCTTCCTGAATCGATTTGTTAAATAATCTACATGTAACATACTATGAAAAAAAAATCATTCAATATCAACCATCTATAAACTTGACCAGTTTAATCTGGCAAAGGAATTACTGAGTTACTATGTAATATGTGTTCCCTGCATGTACAAGAGTGATAGGTAATATATAAATATCCGTACAATCTGATACGATATGGCACTATGTTGCCTTTTCAACTACATTATCCTTATTATAAAATGTTTTCTTACATTTGATTTTCACATTACTTGTATAGTTTGTTTTGTACATATTTTACATTCTTCATTTTACAGTACTATTCCCTTCCTTAAATTATACCCCCCTTATTTTCTTGTAGACCAGATCGTACTAATTTATTCCAAAACCTATCGACTGACTATCATGTACATTTATTATTTGTTATATGACAATGGGTAGTGATATTACAGCACACAGAATGTCGATAGGTATGTTTTATGCAAGAACCTACTCATCGTTGCTTAAAAGATATTCCATATTTTTTCGTTTTGGCATCATTGACTTCCTTAGTTTAGTGAGTTTTATCTAAAATTTTAGTCGATTTATAGCACGTAATTGCTATTCACCATTTACTATTAATATCCAATTCACCCTATTTTTAATACTTTTATTAGTTCTTGGTAACGACGTCCACCCAAACCCCGGCCTACAAGATTATGAGCTCTCTATATTTCACCTCAATGCTCGAAGTGTTCGAAATAAATTATCTTACGTGGAAGATATTGCCTCCGAGTCCTCTATAATATGTGTTACAGAAAGCCACTTAGATACGAATATAATTGATAATGATATAATAATTGATGGGTTTTCTGATCAAATATTAAGGAAAGATAGAAATTGGGGTGGGGGGGGGGGGGGGGGGGTTCTAGTATACACATCACAGGATATTTGTGTGAAACCTAGATACGATTTAAACTTTGCCTCAGGAGAGATAATTTGGTATGAAGTTATTATTCCAAATTTTAAATTCTAATATGCACTGTTTACAGACCACCTGGGTATGTGGCTGCATTTTGGGAAAACTTTGAATATTCTATAGAACAAGCTATGAATTATACATCAAACATAATCATAAATGGTGATTTGAATGTTGATTTATTATTAGAAATTATTCCTGAATTTAATCTCACGAATGTAATTAAAGAACCCACAAGGAATGGTGCTCTTCTCGATCCAATCCTGGTGTCCAACTTAGATATTGTCATAGACTCTGAAGTAATCAGTGTCAACAGGGATATAAGTGATCATGATGCAACTTTAATAAATATATAAATACCTTGTTTACTGAAGAGATCTTATATGAGAAAAGTTTGGCTATATAAAAAAGCAGACTTTAATAAAATAAATAATGAAATATTGGAATTCCAATGGGAACAATTCCCGCATAAAAGCACGGATATAGAAGACATGTCTAATAGGTTTACGCACAAGTATCTTGAGATGGTTGGGAGAGGAATACCCTCAAGATTAGTAAGAATAAGATTAAATGATAAACCCTGGTTTAACTCTGAAATTAGAAAAGAAATACGTACTCGTAATCGATTACACAAAGTAGCTAGGAGAAATCAATCTAATCAATCTTTGCAAAAATATAAATCGCAACGAAATAAAGTTAATAATATGATTAAGTATGCCCGCAAACAATTCTTCCTGGGTGCAAACGAACTAGTAAATTCTCTTCAGAGCAAAAACTCAAAATCTTACTGGACATTTGTCAAACGAATGATGAAAGGAACAGGAAATAACTACTCTTCAAATTGGCAAAGCCTGTGGAGACGATGGTATTAGCCACCAAATACTGAAGGCAACTTCTGAAACTATATGTTTACCCCTGAGTATTCTGTTTAGGTATTCTTTACGAACCTGTAAATTTCCATCTGACTGGAAATTAGCTAGAGTCATGCCTTCTTTTAAAAAGGATGACAAAAGCAGTCCCTCAAATTATAGGCCCATCTCACTTCTTAGCTGTGTTGGGAAAGTGATGGAACGTGTAGTATATAAATATATCTACAATTATATTATTGAACATTCATTATTATATTCATATCAGTCTGGATTTTTACCTGGACTTTCCACCGTTTACCAATTACTTGAAATTTACCATAATATTTGCAAACATATCGATAATAGATTATTATCTATTATTGTATTTTGTGATATATCAAAGGCATTTGATAGGGTTTGGCATAAAGCCTTGATAAAAAAAACTGCAATCCTATGGTATCACTGGTGATCTTCTACGCTGGCTAGATGACTATGTTAGTGATAGAAAGCAAAAGGTAGTTGTTAATAATGAATGTTCAAACCCCAATACTGTCAAAGCTGGTTTTCCCCAAGGATCGGTACTTGGACCCCTTCTTTTTATACTCTACATAAACGATATAACAGACAACTTGGGTAATCTAGCACGCTTATTTGCTGATGACACTTCACTATTTTACTTCGGTAGGAACTATGATATTATGAAATCTGATATTAATAATGATTTATCCAAATTAAACGAATGGGCAAAACTGTGGTTAGTAGATTTTAATCCTAAAAAGACTAAAGCCCTAGTTATCTCAACTAGTGCTGTACCACATTTAGACCTACGATTTAATGGGGAACCGGTTGAAATTGTAAAAAACCATAAACACTTGGGATTAACTTTTGCATCAGATGGAAATTGGACAAATCATATTGATAACATTGTAAATGCCGCTTTCAAACAGGTTAATGTTCTCAGAAAACTAAAATTTACTCTTTCCAAGCAAACTCTATCAAATATATATCTTACCTTCATAAGGCCAACATTAGAATTTGCTTGCGAGGTATGGGATGGGTGTTTTGAACGAGAAGTAACAAAACTCGAAAAAGTGCAATTAGAATCAGCTAGAATAGTTACAGGACTAACAAAATTTGCAAGTAGAGACTCTCTTTACTATGAAACGGGATGGGAACCTTTGTCTTGTAGACGTAAATCTCGCAAACTGACAACATTTTACAAAATGCATAATAAAGTATGTCCTCAATACTTGTGTAATTGTCTACCTCCTACAGTATGTAGTATCAGTGATCATAATCTCCGAAACAATGAAAACTATGCAACACCAAGAAGTAGACTCAGAATGTCTTTGACATCCTTTATACCATCTACTGTTTCATTATGGAACAATTTAGATCTAAATGTTAGAAATAGCCCAAATATATCATGTTTTAAATCTAGAATTAAAGAAAAAACTGTTAAATCTCCAGAGTATTATGGTGAAGGGTCCAGAAAACTAAGCATACTCCATGCTAGACTACGACATCAATGTAGCTCATTGAATTCTGATTTATATCGCATAAACATTACAAATGACCCCAAATGTCAATGTGGTGCACGTATGAAGATTCAATTCATTATCTATTGGAATGTCCATTATACCAAAACGAGAGATATTGTCTTTTTAGAAACTTAAGAGAAACCAACAAAAATATAGAAACATTACTCTTTGAAAACGATGAAATTAGTATAAACGAAAATTCTAATATCTTCAATAAAGTTCGAGCATATATTAGACAAACAAAAAGATTCTAATCAGTGGTCGGTCATCTGGTCTACATCAACATCAATTTATTTCCCATGTTTCACTATATTGTGTTAAATATTATTTATATTTGTGTATGTGCTATTTTTGTTGACATTATTATATGTGTATTTACTATTATTTGTAGGGAGAGGACAGTCAATAAGTTGTGATAACTTTTTGTCCAATCCCATTGCTGTTTTATTTGCAATAAAATAATATTAAACTGTAATAGTTTTGTTTATTATTTTGTTTAACCATTTTCATTGCTTTAAACATATTTTATTGTCATACAAAACAAAGCAAATGGGAAAGACACAAGTTGTAAACTTATGAAGTACATATAAACATTAGCAATGACAATATTATGTATTACAAATACAGATAATATGAACAATTAAGGATTGATCGCAATTTTTTTTCGATTCATGAAGAAATAACCGAACAAATAATTTCGATCAATCATTATAAATTAATTCAAACTTTTTTTTGCTATGATATTGAAAAATATAATTTTTTTTTCAAAATAAGGTAAATAATCGGAAATAAATTTAAATAACCTCAAAAGTGCCTCATTTAAAGAAAAATCACCTGATGACAACGGCACGCGACGCCTTGAGAACGACATCTATTTTTCGATTCCGTACATTGATAAATAACCTCAACTTTTTAAACCAATCAAAACACGTATAAAATAACACGTGACTCTAAAATTAATTTATATGCTATTGAAAAAATTTAAGATAACAACAGTTCTAGAATATAAAAATCAGTTTGGTATATTTAAACAGAGATACGGGAACGTATATACAAGGTCGTTGTCGTCTGATGTATTATTTACTAGACAAATCGTTTAGAGTTAAGAATGTATGGACGAGCAAGAACAGTTTTAAAATAAGTTTTTATACGTTTTTTATTTAGATGTATGTAAACTGCCAAAAGTAAGAGGTCATTGTCACCATTATAAGAAGAGGTATTACTTCGATTACAAGAAGCGAAAGTGTCACGGTTTTTATTATGGAGGATGTAAAGGGAACGGAAACAATTTCCAGACACTACTAGACTGTGAAAATAAATGTGATCGTAAGTACATTGTATGTTTATTTTTTAATTAAGGCCATACAAATTTGATTTTTAGTTTGTGATTTTCTTGTCATAATTTTTCCCTGAAAAAGATTTTAAGAAATAAAAATCCCCGCATCTTTTTGAGAGAAAAAAAATCGATTAAGGCCATACAAAATTTATTTCTAGTTTATGATTATCCCACTATAATGTTTACCTGAACAAGGCTTTAAGAAATATTTATGGATTATCCAACAGTAGTATATGGGCACGGACAAAACCGCATTTGTGGAGGTGGTGCGAGGTGGTGCTACCGGAAGTGACGTCACCGGAAGTCACGTGGCTGGAAGTGACGTCACCGGAAGCGGCCCTGACCAGAAGTGATCACGTGCGCTTGCGCAACCGTTTCCCGTACTTTTTTCTTACTAAAGTAGTAGTACAAAATGTGTCATTGCGCACGACCGACAGGGCTATCGGAAGTGCCCCGAAGGGGGTTCCATTGGGTGTGAGCATGCGCAACCGGAAATTGCGCAATATTCGCTCTAGTGGGACCTTTTGACCGGAAGTGACGTCATCACCCGTAGTGACCGAAGGTCACCCGAAGGGGGTGGAAGAGTGTGCACATATTCAACCGGAAGTTGCGCAATATCCGCCCTAGTGGGGCCTTTTGATCGGAAATAAGGTCATCACCCATAGGGCTTCCCCTGGAAGTTGGGGGTGTTCACTAGGACGTCCGCGTCCTATATTTAGCATGGTTACCGAAACTAGCCACCCACGTCCTATATTTAGAATGCTTACCGGAACTAGTCCTTATCATTATCTTCCCACAATTTTTCATAATTACATATAAAGTTTGTTGTTTTCGGATATGTTGTGTAGTACTCCACGTCCACGTTCTCACTGTGGGGGGGGGGGGGGGGAGGGGGGGGGTGCTAAATAACCTAAGAGTACATTTGAAAATTTCCATCTGCAAAAATGTTTTTATATTTTTACACTTTTAATGTTTAGAAAAACAAATAAGACAACAATTAACAAAAATAAAACGATAAATTCCTATACGTCCTTTCGATTCTCGTTTATCTTTAGATATTTCAAGGTCTTTCAATTGTCCCCAAATATTCACATATGGTCGGTTTGATTTGTAATTACTTGCGGTCAGTATTGCAACAGACTGGACAACTTAGCACGCCATCGTGCCCAGCATGAGAGACCAGAGGCCAAGCAGAGACCACTGACGAAGATACTAGTAGCACCTGAGCTAGGACCCGTGACGAAACAGCGACGTACCGTGTCACCACCAACAAACACCCACCAAGAAAAGAGCCGAGTTGCAGCCGACACGGAGGTTCTACCTGACGACCCCGAGACCAGACCCTTGTATATAAAACATTGGCAGTCTATTCAGACAGAGAAAGCGACCGGCAACCGTGTCCAAGACAGATACAACTTTACCTTGCATGAGATGACAGCGTCCACCTTTACAGAGGTGGTTCGTCGGATCTTTAGAGAACATACCACAGCCTTCAAGATCAACTTGTCGTTTGGTTTTTCCTACGACATATGGAAACCGGTGAACTACGCTACTGCCATTCCAGCCAGAACAACTCCAAATTTGTTTATGTTCCACACCTCATCAGAACTAAAGAAGACTTGTTGAGGTTTTTAGACGAGATGCAAGGTCAAGACATATTGGAGTTTATTCGCCAACAGAGACCCGATACCAAATGAGTCGTTCATCTGCTGACCAATGTGACGTTTAACGTCAACAAGCTGTTTGACCACCCGATTGGTGCCAGAGATTTGAAGACAGAGAGCAAGAACTGAGGACAATGGACATTAAAATGATTGGAGAAGATTAAATGAAAGAGACTGAGAAACAGAACTTGAACTTAATGTAAAGTGAACAATAAAATATGAAACTTGATTTCTGTGTTAGTCATAATTACACCCCATGAGACCTCATCCTCTCCCTTACTCCCTCCCTCCCTCCCTCCCTCCCTCCATCTCCCCCTCCTCCACCAACACCACAACAGCAGCAGCAACAGCCACCACCACAGCAGCCGCAGCAGCAGCAACCACCACCACCACCACCACCACAGCAGCAGCAGCAAACGAGTACGTGAACTTTTGAAATAGATCCTCACAATACCACAAAAAAAGAAACAACTAACTGACCGCAAGTAATTACAAATCAGACCGACCATATGTGAATATTTGGGGACAATTGAAAGGCCTTGAAATATCTAAATATAAACGAGAATCGAAAGGACGTATAGGAATTTATCGTTTTATTTTTGTTAATTGTTGTCTTATTTGTTTTTCTAAACATTAAAAGTGTAAAAATATAAAAATATTTTTGCAGATGAAAATTTTAAAATGTACTCTGGGAGAGAGAGCGCATGCGCGATCAGGAAAGTCGAGCTGAAACAGCTCTGAGAAAAATTTTCATAATCTTAAGGTTTCCACTGTGCATTTGACTTTTTAATGAGTGAAATTGTAATAAAGTCATAACTATTTACTAGAAACATACAAATGTTTGGTAAGTCGGTACACAACCCCAACACACCACCTTCCCAGAGAAAACCAAATCAGCCGCCATCTTGAAAATCCCAACTCGGCCCACCACAACATATCAACCACTGGAAGCAAATGACTGAGAAGTTAAACAGCAAACTTAGAAAATTCCTCAGCAAACCTAGGCTCACCCCAATAGGAGATCGCAAATCACAACCGGCGATATTAACGGACAGCAAAGGGCAAATAAACAGACATGTAACACACCCAGCAGAACGACATCTTCTCTGATGGAGCAAGACCGGATCGACAGTTGAAAAAAGTATAAGTTGGCTAGAAAGAAACATAGCTAGGCAAATCATAAACCACGGCGACATTTGGCTATATACTTGGATCGGAACCTGCAGCCTAACAACAATAAACAAGCAGAAATACATAGCGCTGACAACAGGAAAAGATGATACAATAATAGACGAAATTACACAGAAATACGAAGAAATTATCCGTATCATCAACAAATACCCAGGATCGAAAATCACAATCCTAGAAGTCCCTGTGTACTCGATCAAACATTGGAGCAAAAAGAAAGAACACAGCGACCCAGATAGTTTTGACGAACAAGATAAAATCCTACAGCGACAAATCTATCTACTAAATGGCAAGATAAGAGTGATAAACAAACGCATTGGTAGCCACTCATTGGAATTCTCTTCTGATATTAGCAACAACACTAAATATCACTGTGGAAAGGACAGAAAGCTGAAAGCTACAAAAACCTACGACTTCGGACTATATAACGATGGTATACATCCAGGAAACCTTCTAGCAAAAAGCTGGCTGACGAAAGTCTCGAAACAATCGAAGAGAGATTGCTGGGAAGAGGTACATGCACCACCAACAAATTAGAGGTAATTACACACAGATTTAGTCAGCATGGGTTTTTCTACACTATACTAAATCACTATGTTTGTAGTTACCACTACTCTGATACACTTTCAACTTGATTCAACAAACTAGAAGTAACTGCAATCAGATTTATTCAACGTGGGTTTTTCCACACTATACTAATTCACCATGTTTGCAGTTACCATTACTCTGGTATACATCCTACTCACGATCTCAATTCATACCTCAAAATCTTGGACCCATCAGCAACTCACCTACAACTTTCTGAACTGGAAATTACATTACGCTAAAAGACAGCCAATCTGCCTCCCTACACATGACACTAAAACTAAATACATATGTATACTACTGATATCACTAAGTGGAGACATCGAACCAAACCCAGGACCAGCAAAAAAGACACATTCTACCCAGTCACATGGAGCTGTCGAGGAGTATGCTGCGATGGATGCAATATATGGCACCATAAATCCTGCATAGAATTGTGCTCACAAGATAATGAACTCCTTGAAAAATCCAATGTACAATGGATCTGTTGCAAATGCGAAAGTATTAACATCAGCACCTTCACCTTCAGAAACTACGAACTAGAAACATCAAACATTTACGAACACATCACAAGAATAGACCTAACTTTGGACTCCATACCACCTGTCTTCAGTTCACTCAAAACAAGCAGCTCAAAGAAGAGAGAAACATTCAACATACCGAACTCTGAGTTAACATTTAACTCTAGGCGATCCCATCATTTAAGTAGCAATCCTTACGAAGTGCCAGCCAGGAAAAACCTGCGCATCATGACAGTTAACTGCAGAAGCATAAGAGATAAACAACAAGAATCTAAAACAACGCTTCACTATCTAAAACCAGACGTGGTATGTGCAACTGAATCATGGCTAAAAGGAGTTAAACCAGGGTCAAACCCAACCAAAGATGCCATCAAATCCAGTGAAATTTTCCCACACAACTATAATGTATACAGGAATGACAGAGGAACTCCAGGAGGAGGCGTGTATATAATGGTAGAGAAATCAATCACATCAGTTGAGCAAGCATCCCTCATGACAGACGGAGAAATAGAGTGGGTAAAAATCAAAATGAAAAACCAAAAAGACCTTCTTATTGGATCATTCTACATGCCATACAGAGAACAAAGATTAGCAACCACAAAAACTCGAACATTATACTAGCAGGAGATTTCAACTGCCCTGACATAAGATGGGACATTCTAACAGTAACTGGCCCAGACAGAGAAATACAGCAGGGATTAGTAGACATAACAGAAGCATTCAACTTGACACAAATATATATCCTACCAACTAGAGAGGAAAACCTTTTAGATATTGTATTCGCTACAAACCCGACCTTAGTCAAAACATCAACCAACGTGCCAGGTATATCGGACCACGAAATAGTAATTACAGATTTCGAAGCTAAAGTACACCACCGAAAGACACCATGAAGAAAATGCTATGCATACAAAAAGGCCAAATGGGAAGAAATCACAAAGGACCTAACAAAAAACAGCCTGGATGAGATCAAAGCGAAAAAGGAACAAGGAGCTGAAGCATCACATCTCTGGGATACATTCAAAACACAATTAGAAAGCACCATGAACACCAACATCCCACATAAAGAAATACAATCTAGAAACAGCATACCATGGATAAGAAAAAAGGAAAGGAAATGCTAAAAATGAAACAACGGCTATACAGACAAGCTAGGAAAACGAAGAAATAGTCCAACTACAGGTCATACCAGAAAGAATGCAAAAGACACCTATGGAAAGCAGAGTACGAATATATTAACCAAAACATCTTCGAGGGGCTAAAAAACAACAACACCAAACCATTTGGGAAATATATAAAATCAAAACGACAAGATGCAGGAGGAATTGCACCTCTGAAAAAGGAGCAAACTTGATCAGCGACAGCAAAGGGAAAGCAGAACTCCTATTAGACCAATTCAAGTCAGTCTTTGCTAAAACAACAGATAACACCCTACCAAAGACAAGGATTCAAGCAAAAACCGACATCCCCCCAAATAAGATAGAGCAGAAGGGTCTAGAAAAACTATTGAGACAAATCAACCCTAGCAAAGCTTCTGGACCAGATTCTATACCAAATCGTATTCTCAAGGAATGTGCCGAACCTATAGTACCAATATTGCAAATAATACTGCAGCAGTCCCTCGATACGGGTGATCTTCCAAAAGACTGGAGGGATGCAAATATATCAAGCATATTCAAAAAGGGGGACAAACACCTTCCAGAGAACTACAGACCGGTTTCATTAACATCTGTCACCAGTAAAATCCTAGAACATATCATCTGTAGACATTTGCTTAAACATTTGGAAAAAAACAAGATCTTGACAAACTTAAACCATGGATTTAGATCAGACTACTCCTGTGAAACACAACTCCTACAAGAACACGACAAAGGACACCAATTAGACGTTGCAATATCAGATTTCTCAAAAGCTTTCGACACAGTTCCACATAGCAACTTCCTCCATAAATTACACCAATATGGAATAAAAGGCAAAATCCACAAGTGGCTAACAAACTTCTTGACAGCCAGATCAATGCGAACAATCGTAGGAGGAGAAAAATCAAATGAAACCACTGTCAAGGCATTGTGCTAGGACCAATACTATTCCTCTGCCACATAAACGATCTTTCGGATAGTGTTACATCCTCTATTAGACTATTTGCAGATGACTGTTTGCTATACAGGACAATCAAAACAGCAAAAGACCACCAAAAACTGCAAGCAGACTTGGAACAACTTGAAATATGGGCAAAAGACTGGGGCATTAGATTTAACGCCAAAAAATGCTATATATTATCCATCAACAAAAAATTGAATAAATTCTACTCTTAATAATCACATCCATCAAGAAGTTCAAGACAACCCATACATAGGTCTACAGATATCAAGCGATCTTAAATGGATCATGCACATAAACAACATCAGTAAGAAAGCAAATGCCACCTTGGGCTTTCTAAGAAGGAATCTAAGAAATGTTCCAGAAACGTGTAGAAAGAAAGCCTATATATCCCTCGTAAGATCAACTATGGAGTATGGAGCAACCACCTGGAACCCATACCTAAAAGGGGATATAGATAAATTAGAAAGAATCCAAAACAGAGGAATATGCTTCATAAAAAAGGACTATAGGAGCCGGGGACCAGGATCAATCACCACCATGAAACGACAATTAGAGCTCGAGACGCTAGAAGAAAGACGACACAGTCTCCGCCTGATCCTGCTGTATAAGGTGGTTGAGGGGTTGGTACCGGCACTACCAACTGCTGACTTGGTCACAACAGCCAAATCTAAGAGGAACATTAAAGCCAAAGTGTATAAAGACTGTGAAACGACAAACATCATAGAAAAACGCTTAATAAAGAACTCAAAGGCCCTCAAGGTCCCAGATTGTAATACAGAGCAAACTAAGCATTCATTCTTCGTGGAAACAATCGTCCACTGGAACCAACTGCCAGACAAAGTCGCGTGTGCAGATTCCGTAGAGGCACTCAAGACCGCCCTGCAAGAATACAGCCCATAGAACCGGCGCTCTCTCTTACCGTGCATAAAAGCCTTTTGGGGATTCTACACGTACCAGAAACAGTACTTAGATTATTTAGTGCCCCCCCCCCCACCCCACACACACAGTGAGAACGTGGACGTGGAGTACTACACAACATATCCGAAAACAACAAACTTTATATGTAATTATGAAAAATTGTGGGAAGATAATGATAAGGGCTAGTTCCGGTAACCGTGCTAAATATAGGACGCAGGTGGTTAGTTCCGGTAACCATGCTAAATATAGGACGCGGACGTCCTAGAGAAAACCCCAACTTCCAGGGGAAGCTCTATGGGTGATGACGTTATTTCCGGTCAAAAGGCCCCACTAGGGTGGATATTGCGCAGCTTCCGGTTGGGCATGCGCACACACAAGGGAACCTCCTTCGGGGGGCACTTCCGGTACCTGTCGGCCATGCGCAATGACACATTTTGTACTACTATAGTAAGAAAAAACAGCGGGAAACTGTTGCGCACGATCCCTTCCGGTCAGGATCGCTTCCGGTGACGGCGTTTCCGGTGACATCACTTCCGGTCACGTGACTGACGTCACTTCCGGTAGCACCACCTCCGCAAATGTGGTTTTGTCCGTGCCCATATACTACTTCCAACTAATAATAATTTTATTTGCTCGCTCCAATAATTAAAAATAAAAAAGAAAGAAAACAGTGGTTCTGTTTCATTGCAAAGAGTTGAGATACAAGTATCGCACAATGTATTTTACTCCTAGCCACTTTTAATAAAATGGGTGTACAGGAAATATATATATTGTATATATATAGCTCGCCCATTGCTTGTTTGACATCCTTTATATCCAAAGAACTCCCTAGCAGTTTGGATTATTTTCTAATAGATACGTGTTCTTCTTGTAACCGGAAAATGAAGACAAACGAATTTGAATATGTTTGCATACTTGCTTTATTATTTCCATACCTCTTCATTGACAACAGGGGGCCGTAGTGGTCGTGATCGTATGGTAGTAGGATTTACAGCTACCTGTGCAATCTCTGCCTATCACCACTAAAGTCGTGAGATTTAAGCCCGTTCATGGCGAGGTGTACTCGATACAACATTATGTGATAAAGTTTGTCAGTGACTTGCGACAGGTCGATGATTTCCTCCACTTTCCTCCACCAATAAAACTGACCGCCACGATATAACTGAAATATTGTTGAAAGTGGCGTTAAACACAATAAGCCAAACCATTATTGACAACAATTGCCACGCTCCTTGCACGTTAGACCTCTATTGTAGATTTAGAAACAGAGTAGGGGCATTGTAGCCGCTGTCATCATTCATTCATGCTAACGATCTTTTCGATGAAACACGTGTTTAGTTGTTTTTTCTTTTATTTTAAGCACATGTATGTAACGCTCCAGTCGATCCAGGGACCTGCCATAATCCAACTAGAAGGTTTGCCTACAATAGTAGAACAGGAAGATGTAGCAGATTCACATACAACGGATGTGGAGGCAACAAAAATAATTTTCATACTAGAAGATTATGTAGATCCTATTGTAAAAGGCATTGTAAGTTAGTTAGTTAGTTAAGGTGAAGTCATCACTTCGAAAGTTTTAGTCTCCACCATGACTTGGTTACCTGTTACGGAACATCTGTGTCACAAATGAACACGGATATGTTCCGCTTGTCATGTTCCATTGTAGTAAACACTTTCCGGTCCTTTCCTCATTCATGACTTTTCACCGGGTTTGTTACTAGATTAACACGACGGGTGCTTCTAGTGAAACGGGAACTGCTAACCCTTCCGCAGCACTCGAGTTAACCCCTGGTTTTAATGGGGTTTGATATTTAGCTTGATGTGTAATGTTTGTAGATCGTTGTTTGTCCTTTTTCTTTTGGGCATTGTGTTGTCTGTCCTCCGATATGCGAATTCTGATTACCCATTTGGTATCTTCAAACTCTTCATGACATCACAAAACGGACAATTAATTCAATATTTTATAGTTGTTAGATTTTTGTTTGTTTGATGTACAGTACGGGGGTAGCATCTAACAGCATACCATATGGGATCATATCAGGTAACTTTTCATTTGACCGACCAGTAATATTCAAAACAATTAAATGTATTGTCCAATCGGACAACAAACTCTCTGGGTATGCTCACTTTTTATTAATATTATTATTTTTTAATATTTTAATTTTATTTGGAATCATATCAGGTAACTTTTCATTCGTCTTTGACCGACCAATCATATTCAAGACAATTAAATATATTGTCCAATCGGACCACAGCTCTCACAGTATGCTCGTCATGTAACACATCAAGATTTGATAAGCTTTCATACTCGCTGCGATGTGTGTATATTGTGTATACGTTAAAGGCACTGTTCCTGTACCCTTGGGTTTTGTCCGTGTTTCAAATCACTTAGGGAATGATCATTTCACTTTTAGGATGGGGGCTATGGTTTTTTTCCATTGAAAAAAAATGTGTCGCCTAATTTTATAGATAAAAACATCTTGACCTGAAAGATATGCTTTTTAACACAGCTTTTTGGGAAATTTTAAGAAAAAATACTGACTTTCCATTTCAAACAAAAATAACTTGACGTTTGCATCGTGTGAAAAAAATCTGGGGTAAAACATAGCCGCCACCAAGTTGAATGATCGGTTCTTTGCATTTAAATACCTCTCATTAAAGACACAGGAGCCATCGTTGTCGTGATCGTATGGTAGTTGGATTTACTACAACTACCTGTGTAATCAGTGCCTATCACTGCTAAAGATGTGATTTCAAACCCCGTTCTTTATGCGCGGTGTACTCGATACAACATTATGTGATATAGTTTGTCAGTGACTTGTGATAGGTCGGTGGTTTTCTCTGTGTACTGCGGTTTCCTCCACCAATAAAACTGACTGCCACGATATAAATGAAATATTGTTGAAAGTGGCATTAAACACCATAAGCCAAACCAACCAACCATTAAGAAGCATAATTTTGTGTTGCAGATAAACCACATGTTTGTCCACCATTTAATTGCCATCTAAGTTGTTCAAATGGATATGTCAAAGACAAATATGGATGCAAAGGTTGTAAATGTAGACCAATATATTATGCACCGCCAGCACCGCCGCCACCACCATCAACACCACACGCATGCCACAAGTTTAGCTGTCATCTGAGTTGCTCTAATGGGTTTGATAAAGATCGATATGGGTGTGTTCTCTGTAAATGTAAACCAATAATCTACCATCCACCACCCCCGCCACCAACACACGTCTGTAAAAATGCATACTGTCACAACACGTGTTCCGGTGGATATAAGAAAGACTCGTACGGATGTAAAACATGTGACTGCAATCCACACGTCTGTAAAAATGTATACTGTCACAACACGTGTTCCAGTGGATATAAGAAAGACTCTTATGGCTGTAAAACGTGTGACTGCAATCCACACGTCTGTAAAAATGTATACTGTCACAACACGTGTTCCAGTGGATATAAGAAAGACTCTTATGGCTGTAAAACATGTGACTGCAATCCACACGTCTGTAAAAATGTATACTGTCACAACACGTGTTCCAGTGGATATAAGAAAGACTCTTATGGCTGTAAAACGTGTGACTGCAATCCACATGTCTGTACTAAGGTATACTGTATAAAACCCTGTCCAGGTGGATATAAGAAAGACTCGTACGGATGCAAAACATGTGACTGCAATCCAATTGTCTGTAAAGACCCATACTGTCACAACACGTGTTCCAGTGGATATAAGAAAGACTCGTACGGCTGTAAAACATGTGACTGTAATCCACACGTCTGTAAAAATGTATACTGTCCCAACACATGTTCCGATGGATATAAGAAAGACTCGTATGGATGTAAAACATGTGACTGCAATCCACACGTCTGTAAAACTGTATACTGTCACAGCACGTGTTCCAGTGGATATAAGAAAGACTCGTACGGCTGTAAAACGTGTGACTGCAATCCACATGTCTGTGCTAAGGTATACTGTATAAAACCCTGTCCAGGTGGATATAAGAAAGACTCGTACGGATGCAAAACATGTGACTGCAATCCATACGTCTGTAAACCTGTATACTGTCACAACACGTGTTCCGGTGGATATAAGAAAGATTCGTACGGCTGTAAAACATGTGACTGCAATCCACACGTCTGTAAAAATGTATACTGTCACAACACGTGTTCCAGTGGATATAAGAAAGACTCTTATGGCTGTAAAACGTGTGACTGCAATCCACATGTCTGTACTAAGGTATACTGTATAAAACCCTGTCCAGGTGGATATAAGAAAGACTCGTACGGATGCAAAACATGTGATTGCAATCCAATTCTCTGTAAAGACCCATACTGTCACAACACGTGTTCCAGTGGATATAAGAAAGACTCGTACGGCTGTAAAACATGTGACTGCAATCCACACATCTGTAAAGAACCATACTGTCACAACACGTGTTCCGGTGGATATAAGAAAGACTCATACGGCTGTAAAACATGTGACTGCAATCCACACGTCTGTACTAAGGTATACTGTATAAAACCCTGTCCAGGTGGATATAAGAAAGACTCATACGGATGCAAAACATGTGACTGCAATCCAATTGTCTGTAAACCTGTATACTGTCACAGCACGTGTTCCAGTGGATATAAGAAAGACTCGTACGGCTGTAAAACATGTGACTGCAATCCACACATCTGTAAAGAACCATACTGTCACAACACGTGTTCCGGTGGATATAAGAAAGACTCGTACGGCTGTAAAACATGTGACTGCAATCCACACGTCTGTACTAAGGTATACTGTATAAAACCCTGTCCAGGTGGATATAAGAAAGACTCATACGGATGCAAAACATGTGACTGCAATCCAATTGTCTGTAAACCTGTATACTGTCACAGCACGTGTTCCAGTGGATATAAGAAAGACTCGTACGGCTGTAAAACATGTGACTGCAATCCACACGTCTGTAAAGAACCATACTGTCACAACACGTGTTCCGGTGGATATAAGAAAGACTTGTACGGCTGTAAAACATGTGACTGCAATCCACATGTCTGTACTAAGGTATACTGTATAAAACCATGTCCAGGTGGATATAAGAAAGACTCATACGGATGCAAAACATGTGACTGCAATCCAATTGTCTGTAAACCTGTATACTGTCACAGCACGTGTTCCAGTGGATATAAGAAAGACTCGTACGGCTGTCAAACATGTGACTGCAATCCACACATCTGTAAAGAACCATACTGTCACAACACGTGTTCCGGTGGATATAAGAAAGACTCGTACGGCTGTAAAACATGTGACTGCAATCCACACGTCTGTACTAAGGTATACTGTATAAAACCCTGTCCAGGTGGATATAAGAAAGACTCATACGGATGCAAAACATGTGACTGCAATCAAATTGTCTGTAAACCTGTATACTGTCACAGCACGTGTTCCAGTGGATATAAGAAAGACTCGTACGGCTGTAAAACATGTGACTGCAATCCACACATCTGTAAAGAACCATACTGTCACAACACGTGTTCCGGTGGATATAAGAAAGACTCATACGGCTGTAAAACATGTGACTGCAATCCACATGTCTGTACTAAGGTATACTGTATAAAACCCTGTCCAGGTGGATATAAGAAAGACTCATACGGATGCAAAACATGTGACTGCAATCCACATGTCTGTACTAAGGTATACTGTATAAAACCATGTCCAGGTGGATACCAGAAGGACTCGTACGGCTGTCAAGCATGTAAATGTAAACCATTCGCTTGTCCGGCTATTGGATGCTTACTGCATTGTAGTGTTGGATATGAAAAAGACACCAATGGCTGCAATATCTGCAAATGTAAAGGTACATAACTATAAGTATAAAGTTTAAAGTTCAACGATATAACTGACATATTGTTGAAGGTGGCGTTATAAGCACCATAATCTTAACGTGTCTGTTAGTGGTTATGGTATTTATCCTCATTTTCAGCAATATTATTATGACCATCAAACTTTAGGGCCGACGAATGCCCGGACAGGTATAGATAACGAACTATAAGCAGTGAAATACCCGACAACAGGTAGGTGTCTGGAAATTTAGGCACTTGAATTTGGCATAGGAGCGTGAACTCACGCCAGTCATCCAATGTATTTGATACAACCTTATACGGAAAAAGTTGTCGGGGATTTCCGGAAGATATTTTTTTTTATTTCCGGTGTCATAGAGTAAACCTTCCCCCATAGTAGATTAACCCCCCGGAAGATTTACTATATAGTAGACCTTACCCCATGGGGGAACGTTTACTATATAGTATTTATTCCGCATAGTAAACCTTCCTACCTACTCAAATACTGCAAAATGGCTCCGTACATTTTTTTTAACCTCTTAATCATAACCGGAAATAATTAATGGTATATAACAATTAAAATCAACACGATTAAGGGACCGGTCATTATTTATCACCAGGGAGGGGGGCAAAAAGGTAGGGAGGGTCATGAAAAAATTGGCAATTGATAGAGGGTGGGGGTCATTGCTTTTCTGGTTGATCAAGCAGGGGGGGGGGGTCATGATTTTTTTTAAACATACACTATAGATAAAATCTATTTGCATGTAAAATGAAAATAAATATATTCAGCCGAAAAAAATGTCTCCTTGTCATACATTTTGCCGAATATCAAACTGTCACTATATATAAATAAATATATATGCATAGAGTACATAGGAACGAGGCTTTCTGGTTCACTACATTACAGTTCCAGAGTCAACCCAGAGAGACAGATCAATGCATGAACATAGGATATGCAGTGTTCTCTCAAGGCCCATATAGCACCATAGTATCATGGTGCTATATTTTCTACCATAGTGCTATTTTGTGAAATTTTATAATAGAATGTATTAGGGCAATGGTGCTTTAATTTAAAAAAAAAACTAGTACTACCTTAATTTCCATGGTACTATTTGTAAATCCTTGGGAGAACACTGATATGTTTCAGATATTCTTGACAAAAAATGTTTTTGATAGAATATTATTTTCAAAGGAAACACCAAGATAGGTGGATATACCAGTAGTGTTTCCCATTGTTTGATCAATATACATTATTTACCTTATTTTGAATGTCTGAATAATCTGGAGTCATTTTTTGTCTGTATTAACTGCACATGTTGAGAAATACTTCTAAAAACTTCATTTAATTCTGCTTTTATTGGTCCAAGTTTCATGAAAATCAGGAGAATTTTGGAAAAATTTCTGGTTTTGCATGCATGATTTATATAGAGAAAAATCTTTGCGTGCCAATACTTTTGGCTAGAGATTGTAGATATTTCTATTTTTGTTGATTTTTTCACATTTCTTGTGAACATTTATTGTTAAATCTGCAGAATATTTGAGGGAGTCAACATTTTTCTGACACTATTAGGAGGAGGGGTCATATATGTTACACAAAAGTGGAAAGGGGGAGGGGGTCATTTAATTTTTTCCGGTCATTCAAAATAATTTGCCGCCCCCTCCCCTGGAGATAAATAATGACCGGTCCCTAAGGTGCTATATTCCGAATCAATAGTAATTATCCGGATTAATGGAGAACATTTACTATATAGCAAAATATCCGGGGGGATGATCGGCTATGGATGGGGGAATGTTTGCTATATAGTAAATTTTCCCCCGGGGAAATATTTACTATATAGTAAAGTATCCATGGGGAAGGTTTACTATATAGCAAATATTCCGAGGGGGAAACATTCCGGGGGAAGGTTTGCTATGCGGAGGGTTTACTATATGACGCCGGTTTTCGATTGGATTTTGAAGCTCTCCTGACAGTGTAGTATTTTTTTTCATTTTTATCACTAACTTATGTTTTTATTATTTTTGGTGTTTAACACCACTTTCAGCAATATTTCAGCTATATCATGGCGACCAGTTTTAGTGGTGGAAGAAGCCGGAGTACCCAGAGAGAACCACCGACCATGAGCAAGCAACTGGTAAACTTTATGGCTTGCGGCTGCGAGTCGAGTGCACCCTTTTTTTAATTTACAAAGCATGGCGCGAATCGATGCCGTATTGGTGATAGGCTTGTATGAGTTGTTAGGTAATCCAACTACCTAACTCATTGAGCCACACGGGCCCCTCACTAACTTATGATTTTTAGCGAAAACGCTAATATTCAATAATCAATTCATTTATAAAAATAAAGAAATTTTTCAAACAATTTAAACTTAAGAACTAATCAATGATGACAAATGCAATCAGTAAGTAAATACTTTGAAATAAAGTCAACATTGTTCTCGTTTATTGCACTGCATGTCTTCTTCAGATTCTAATTAAATAAGGCACCGGTCATTTTCATAAGAGTTGGTGGCCGTCGTGGTCGTGGTCGTATGCAGGGGAGGAGGGCGCCTCCCCTAAAATTGGAAAAAATATGATTTTTTGGCGTAAAATCGTGATTTTTCACACGAAATACCTCAAACATTTTCGCGCCTCCCTCCGCAATTTGAAAAAATATGATTTTTTGGCGTAAAATCTTGATTTTTCACACGAAATACCCCCAAAATGTTCGCGCCTCCCTCCGCTCGACGCAATTATTTAAAGTGCGCCCCCCCCCCCAACTTGAAATCTTCTTCACATTAAAATTAAGTACTACTATAAGATTGTTTAAGAATGAGGTCACCTCTATTAAGCAGTCACCTGTATTAGAACGTCACCTTTTTCTTGCCCTTTCATAGATAATTCCATATGGATTGAACCTCTTTTAAGAGGTCACCTGTCTTATAAGGCCATTTTTTCTTTGTCCCAAAGATGTCCTCTTAATACAGGTTTGACTGTAGTTTGATTGTTCATTATTGTTCGTCTATAATCCTATTGTTTTAGGAGGACCGCCACCGCCTGGAAAATGTCCTGTAAACAACAATTCACATCCGGTGTGCTACCATGGTTTCCAGTCTGCATGTAAATCAGATGCTGACTGCCATGGGTCTCAGAAGTGTTGTAGATCTGGTTGTAACTCAGCTTGTGTTAATCCAAAATGCAAGTAGAACATTTGTTATAGATTTTATTTTCTATGTCAATATATGTGCATAATCAATTTATAGCACGAGATAAAAACACTGAAAGCGCATGCGCAACATACATGACTAAAATTATAAATGCAAAGACGTCATCCAAAAGATACACGCGCGTCATCGTAAACGAAAATAAATTCAACTTAAGCATGCCATGATAATATGAAAATACCACTCGAGTAATAAACATAATGGAAATACATAATTTTGACGAAACTAACATTTAATATATAAACACACTGACTATACTTAGAAACACGTCATCGAAAACAACACTCAACATTTAAGGATCGATCGCAATTTTTGTTCGGTTCATGAAGAAATAACCTCAATCAGGTTGTGCACACCGTGTAACGTAGCGGGTTACGCAAGGGTGTGTACAACCTGATTGAGGTTATTTCGAATGAACCGAACAAATAATTTCGATCAATCCTTATAAATTAATTCAAACTTTTTTTGTTATGATATTGAAAAATATAATTATTTTTTCAAAACAAGGCAAATAATCGGAAATAAATTTAAATAACCCCAAAGGTGCCTCATTTAAAGAAAATCACCTGATGACAACGGCACGTGAGGCCTTGAGAACGACGTCTATTTTCAGATTCCGTACATTGGAAAATAACCTCAACTTTTTAAACCAATCAAAACACGTATAAAATGACACGTGACTCTAAAATGAATTTATATAAACATGTTGAAAAAAAGGTAATGTTGCACACATAAACCAAAACAATAATCAAGGTAGAAACATAGTGAGAGTATTTTATTTCGTAGTCGAGGCATTAACGACAGCACTCAAATACAAAGAATACGACACTCGATAAAGAAAACACGCCAATGAAACACAACATGTCCATGAAAAATACCACTCGATGTATGAATATGCAAAAAACACTCCATGTATAAATACAAACAGCACACAATGTTTGCACACAAAGAAAACACTTAACGGATAAACACGTCAACAAAAATAACACTACATGTATAAACACAAACAACACAATGTTTGCACACAAAGAAAACACTTAACGTATAAACACGTCGACAAAAACAACACTCCATGTATAAACACAAACAACACACAATGTTTGCACACAAAGAAAACACTTAACGCATAAACACATCAACAAAAACAACACTCCATGTATAAACACAAACAGCACACAATGTTTGCACACAAAGAAAACACTTAACGTATAAACACGTCAACAAAGACAACACTCCATGTATGAACACAAACAGCACACAATGTTTGCACACAAAGAAAACACTTAACGTATAAACACGTCAACAAAAACAACACTCCATGTATAAACACAAACAACACACAATGTTTGCACACAAAGAAAACACTTAACGTATAAACACGTCAACAAAAACAACACTCCATGTATAAACACAAACAACACACAATGTTTACACAAAACGAAAACACTTAGCATATAAACACCACTCAAATAAATGCAAACAGCATACCATGTTTACCTACAATGAAAACACCGCTCAATGTAATACAAACAGCATACCATGTCTACCTACAATGAAAACACCGCTCAATGTAAAACAAACAGCATACCATGTTTACCTACAATGAAAACACCGCTCAATGTAATACAAACAGCATACCATGTTTACCTACAATGAAAACATCGCTCAATGTAATACAAACAGCATACCATGTTTACCTACAATGAAAATACCGCTCAATGTAATACAAACAGCATACCATGTTTACCTACAATGAAAACACCGCTCAATGTAATACAAACAGCATACCATGTTTACCTACAATGAAAACATCGCTCAATGTAATACAAACAGCATACCATGTTTACCTACAATGAAAATACCGCTCAATGTAATACAAACAGCATACCATGTTTACCTACATTTACAATGAAAACACCGCTCAATGTAAAACAAACAGCATACCATGTTTACCTACAATGAAAACACCGCTCAATGTAATACAAACAGCATACCATGTTTACCTACAATGAAAACACCGCTCAATGTAATACAAACAGCATACCATGTTTATCTACAATGAAAACACCGCTCAATGTAATACAAACAGCATACCATGTTTACCTACAATGAAAACACCGCTTAATGTAATACAAACAGCATACCATGTTTACCTACAATGAAAACATCGCTCAATGTAATACAAACAGCTTACCATGTTTACCTACAATGAAAATACCGCTCAATGTAATACAAACAGCATACCATGTTTACCTACATGTACAATGAAAACACCGCTCAATGTAAAACAAACAGCATACCATGTTTACCTACAATGAAAACACCGCTCAATGTAATACAAACAGCATACCATGTTTACCTACAATGAAAACACCGCTCAATGTAATACAAACAGCATACCATGTTTACCTACAATGAAAACACCGCTCAATGTAATACAAACAGCATACCATGTTTACCTACAATGAAAACACCGCTCAATGTAATACAAACAGCATACCATGTTTACCTACAATGAAAACATCGCTCAATGTAATACAAACAGCATACCATGTTTACCTACAATGAAAATACCGCTCAATGTAATACAAACAGCATACCATGTTTACCTACATGTACAATGAAAACACCGCTCAATGTAAAACAAACAGCATACCATGTTTACCTACAAGGAAAACACCGCTCAATGTAATACAAACAGCATACCATGTTTACCTACAATGAAAACACCGCTCAATGTAATACAAACAGCATACCATGTTTACCTACAATGAAAATACCGCTCAATGTAATACATACGAACGATAACAGGTCAAATCGGGTATCGAGTCCGTTCGCCCTAACTACACATTCGACCTGAGTTCGTTCGCCCTTAAAGTGGGTCCGTTCGCCCCGATAATTACAAAGTATTTTAATGAACATAATGCATATTTTAATTTAAAATAAAGAAGTAATGATATAAAAAAGTATTAATTTAAAGAACAAATATGAGCTTTTGGAAATTAATTAAGTTCTTTTCAAGCAATTATCAGGTATGTTGTTTGAAATGCTTAATTGAAATTATTGATTGTTGATTTCATCATTACAATTATTGATTGGGGATTATTGTATATTTTGATCTCTTTATTTTCATTAATTGATGGCTTTGGTTCTGTAATTATGCACTTTCGATGTAAGCTTGGTATTAATAAAACAACATTGAAACAAATTGCAAACATCAAAGAATTTCTTTATGTATCCAAGGATATTTCAGAAGCAGCGTAATTTATTTATTAAGAATTATACGTAATTCCTTAATCCATCAGTAATTACGAGTATTTACTGAAATGTTTTGTAATTACCCGTAATTCCTACTGTAACATATATATACACTTAAATTACGCCTGCGCCGTTTCCCATATTTTTATTGTACCAGAGTGTACCTAATTTATTTCTGGTCAATTGTAAGGTAGAGACACCATAATACACCACATTGTCACAATCGTATTCAAAATATACTGTTAATTATAATAAATCCTTAACTTTCAATTGTTCTGTTCCTTTTCAAGAAAAAAGTTCATTTCACTATGTAGCATTGTGAAAACTACTGAATGGAATGGACTAATTAAAATTGATAGTTGAAGTTAAATATATAGGGATTATTTTGAGCCCAAATTTGATGAACTTAGTTAATATTTTAATACCTCTATGGATGATTTTATTCATGACCTATAAATACTGAATTTCTTGGGGATGACCGAGCTATTTTTAGAGTAGGTGTTTTCCGTAGCACGGCATTTCACTGCAAGATTTTAAACATGCCCTGATATTTTGACAGAACGTAGAGGAATCATGTACGTTTCCGAAAATATATGGTCTTGGAAATGTTAAACTTAAGATAAAATGGCCAGATAGGCTCGAAAAAACACAAATTTAGTAGAAAACCTTAAAGAAATTAATTAGTGGTTTTACACCTTAAATATAAAGTTGTTTATTTAAAGGAATTTGATTTGTGTTTAGTGTAGTTAATAGACAATAGAGAATAATCATCAAAGAATGTTCCTGATCAATATAAAGATTATTACCGGTATAAAATTGTCGCCAATCACGTTTTCTGTAAATTACTAATCACTTAATTAATTATATCGTAAAATTATACATAAATCTTTTAGCAAAAAATATTAATTCATATTAATCAAGGATTTGCATAGTAGAAGTTCTACTATTCAAATCCTTGTATTAATACATAATTTTTTATTCAATTTGAAATATGTGACCGATTTGACTTTCATTTTTAGGCCGTTTTGACTTGGGTCACATTAAAAACGTTGTCTTAAAACACATTATTTTTTGTATATTTCAGACTGACATCAGGATTAACCATGGCCAAGATATTGTTCAGGAACGCACAGAACACACAAGTTTATATATTATAAACACCATATAATAAATTAAAACCAATATAATTTTCTTTTTCTATTTTATTTCATTACAGAGCCTGTATATTTATAACCTCATCCTTGTCTTCTGTAATACCCGAGTCCAATCCCGCCAGTTTTAGTGGGGTTCATGTTCGTCATCTTTAACACTGGGTTCAATCCCGCCAGTTTTAGTGGGGTTCATGCTCGTCATCTTTAACATTGAGTTCAATCCCGCCAGTTTTAGTGGGGTTCATGCTCGTCATCTTTAACACTGGGTTCAATCCCGCCAGTTTTAGTGGGGTTCATGCTCGTCATCTTTAACACAGGGTTCAATCCCGCCAGTTTTAGTGGGGTTCATGCTCGTCATCTTTAACACTGGGTTCAATCCCGCCAGTTTTAGTGAGGTTCATGCTCGTCATCTTTAACACTGGGTTCAATCCCATCAGTTTTAGTGGGGTTCATGCTCGTCATCCTTAACACTGGGTTCAATCCCACCAGTTTTAGTGGGGTTCCTACTCATCATCTTTAACACTGGGTTCAATCCCACGTTTTAGTGGGGTTCATGCTTGTCATCTAACACCGGGTTCAATCCCACCAGTTTTAGTGGGGTTCATTCATGCTCGTCATCTTTAACACTGGGTTCAATCCCACCAGTTTTAGTGAGGTTCCTGCTCGTCATCTTTAGCACTGGGTTCAATCCCACGTTTTAGTGGGGTTCATGCTTGTCATCTAACACTGGGTTCAATCCCACCAGTTTTAGTGGGGTTCATGCTCGTCATCTTTAACACTGAGTTCAATCCCACCAGTTTTAGTGGGGTTCCTGCTCATCATCTTTAACACTGGGTTCAATCCCACGTTTTAGTGGGGTTCATGCTTGTCATCTAATACTGGGTTCGATCCCACCAGTTTTAGTGGGGTTCATTCATGCTCGTCATCTTTAACATTGAGTTCAATCCCACCAGTTTTAGTGAGGTAATTCCTGCTCGTCATCTTTAGCACTGGGTTCAATCTCACGTTTTAGTGGGGTTCATGCTCGTCATCTAACACTGGGTTCAATCCCACCAGTTTTAGTGGGGTTCATGCTCGTCATCTTTAACACTGAGTTCAATCCCATCAGTCTTAGTGGGGTTCATGCTTGTCATCTAACACTGGGTTCAATCCCACCAGTTTTAGTGGGGTTCCTGCTCGTCATCTTAAACACAGGGTTCAATCCCACCAGTTTTAGTGGGGTTCCTGCTCATCATCTTTAACACTGGGTTCAATCCCACCATGCAGTTTTAGTGGAGTTCATGCTCGTCATCTTTAACACTGGGTTCAATCCCACCAGTTTTAGTGGGGTTCATGCTTGTCATCTAACACTGGGTTCAATCCCACCAGTTTTAGTGGGGTTCATGCTTGTCATCTAACACTGGGTTCAATCCCGCCAGTTTTAGTGGGGTTCGTGTTGTTCAATGTTTAATGTTCTGTGTAGTGTTTTGTAACCCATTGTTTGTTTTCTCATGTCTTGTATGTCCTTTGTGTGTAGTGTTTTGTGGCCTATTGTTTGTGTTTTCACTCCCTTTTCTTTTACCCATTGTTTTGTATGTCCTTTGATTTCGTATTTCATCTTTTGGTATCTTTAAACTTTTCTTATGTACATTCTGATAAATGTTTCTGAATACCACTTAATATCTAAATATAGAAAAGAGAAACAAACCCTTCACAGCTTAGAGGGGGGGGGGGGGGGGGGGGGGGGTCGTGATCATATGGTAGTTGGATTTTGGATTTACAACTACCTGTTCAATCAGTGACTATCACCACAAATCGCGCTCATGGCGAGGTGTACTCGATGCAACTTTAATGTGTCAGCGACTTGCGGCAAGTCTGTGGTTTTCTATGTGTATTCCAGTCACTTCTACCAATAAAACTGGTCGCCGCGATATAACTGAAATATTGTTGTAAGTGGCGTTAAACACTCTTTATACAGGTTTGACTGTACTATTAATACTATGTATAAACAAGATGTTGCATGCTACGTCGTGCTAAGAATACCCCCACTCGTTCATTTGTAAGTCACACGGTAAAGAGGAAGTAGATGTGCAATCATTTCTTCCAGTAGAAGCTGAGATATCTGTTACGAGAAAGTGTGAACGGACAGAAAAATGGACGGATGGACGGACAGACAAATGGATGGGCGGACTAATGGACGGACGAACAAACAGACGGATGGACAAGGTGATTGCAATATAGCCCCCTCTCTATGAGTGTGGGTATAATAATAACATCACATGACTTTATTTTTATCATTATTTATTTATTTATTTGTATTTACTATGCATTATTTATCAACAATTCAATAAAAGTACAAAATCGTAACTATACAATTAACAATGAGAAATCATATGACGGAGATGTAAACCATTAAAAGTATATGATAATGATAATTATCATATACTTGTTCTATTTGAGCAGTCATATTGCATTGACAGGATAAATCTTTGTTATATAATATGGGCACTGACCAAAATATAGCTTCTCTGCAGGGCCTGATTTAGATGAAGAGAGGTCCTAGGCTATTCTACTTGTGAGGCCCCTCTCGATCCCCACCCTTGTGAATAGAGGAAGATAATAGAGTTTTCAACACAAAATTCAATGAAGCCGAGGATGATGATGGATGCTTTAAATTTCTGCAATTCACAATTCCTCATCTAAAGCAAGTTAGCTACAGCATTGAAACAAATTTGATGTCTGACAACACCTTGTTTTTTCAACTTATCTATCTCACTGCTTTTATGGAAGGACACAATAAACACAGAAATCAATGCTAGTGTCAACTTATTGGGCTTGTTATTCTGAAATAGAGTTCAAGGAAAATCACAGAAGGGTTATGGCAGCATGTGTAAGAAAGGTCTATGACAATGACAATGGATGTTTTCTGGTACCCCTTTCACATGTTTTACATGTTGAGCTTTGGGAAACTAGTTGTAAATCCAGTTCACTTCCTGCTGACAGAAAATATGAAAAGGGGCTATCAAGGGATAATTTTATTATTCAATTTAAAATATCAACGTCGATGGATTAATGTGATTTTTCTGCAGGATAAACACAATATTAATGCAGTGTCTAAAAATATAGAGCTTATATGTATTCAGTACAAAACTGGGGAACGGCTCGGTGAACCTCAGCTTTATCCTAGTTTTTGAGCCTCATACACACAAACTTTATATTTTAAGACCCTGCACTAATATTGTCTATTTATAGTCTAACCTCACTATTTCTGACTCGAAAAACCTTATGTTAAATTATGCTTACTGTATATTTATATGTCACATAGAATTGATTTGATTTTTCCGGAAGTCTATTTTGGGATGAAAATATTTTTGATAAATTCCAACTCACTTTTTTTATTTCAATTTTAAAAAATTGATAGCACATTTCAATAATTAAGTAAAAATTAAGAATTTTTCACTTTATAAAAAGGAAATTTCTTTAAAAATATGAATCCCATATGATAATTTGGTACTCATTTGTTTAAAAATTAAATATAAAGTCGATCTTTGATCTTTTTTTTCTTTCAAATATCAAAATCTACTTCCTAGTGCAGAACAAAATTTTGTATAAAAGTATATGATAATTAAACTTTGTTATTTCAACCGTCGAAAATAATTTTTGTCGTACGACAAAATCTGACAAAATCTTTTCTTTATCCAATGTATTTAAAACAAAATTGAGACTAAGATCTTGTCAAGTTTTATCAACATACATTCATTGGTTGCATATAGTACACATTGAAGAGACCGTCGTGGTCATGTTCATATGGTAGTCGGATTTACAACTACATGTGCAATCAGTGCCTATCACCATTAAAGTTGTGATTTCGAATCACACTCATGGCAAGGTGTACTTGATACAACATTATATGATAAAGTTTGTCAGTGACTTGCGACAAGTGGTTTTCTCCGGGTACTACGATTTCCTCCATCAATAAAACTGACTGCCACGATATAACTGGAATATTGTTGAAAGTGGCGTTAAACAACATAAACCCAAACCCAGTATGCATTGATGTATAATACGCATCTAAAAGAAAACATTGTCCTGTTTTTCATACCGTAATTGGTTGTGTATAGTGTGCACTGATATATAATATGCTTCATCTGTCAAATTTTATTGTAATGGAAGTCAATTACTGTTATAATTTCTTGTGTGCAATACTCACCCAGGTTGCTGGGCAAAAAATGGGAATTATACAAATCTGAGAACGGTAAACAAAACATTTGATCTTGCCCAAAACATTTTCTAAAAAATTAACAAATGGATGCAGTTTAATTTTCCACAGAATCCAGAATTGTGTAAGCATCTGAGCCAAACAACATTTATTTGGATGTAAATATTGTATTATAAATTTATTCTTGCTCATGCATGCCACAGTAAATAAACATCAAGTGCTGATGGCTTACTGAAAATCTATAGAAGAAGAAGACGTTCAAATGTACACGTTTAAGTTTTAAAAATTAAACAAAAACTATTTATCTACAATAGCTTATAGATACACAGATTTCACCATCTTAGAAATGTTTTGTTCTTGTACAAAATTAGATCTAAAAAAACATTTAGTTTGAAGCTGCCTTATCTACAATTGCAAATGTGACTACAGCCACCATTAGTACACTTGACCTCTAACCTTGACCTGAAAGATCTGACCAACCATAACTTATATGTCATCAACTTTGACCCCTACATGTCAATCATTTACAAATTAATTAACATGTTCAATCATGCATTTAATTCACAATCACCAAAACACTTTCAATTTCTCATTTTTGTTTAACACAACAAACTGATCTGAAAGCAACTCATTAAGCTGTCCTCATCAATATCTTCCATGGTAACCTCCTCCACCATACCCACTATGACCTTGATAAGAACCTTGACTTCTATTGTTAGATCTTCTGTCATCTCTATGATAATTCCTGTTGTCATGGTAACCTCTGTTGTCATGATATCCACGATCATAATCTCTACAAAAAGACAATCAACAATGAAATTTCCTTTACAAAAACATTTTTACTCTTTTTTAAATTAAAAAAATGTTCCCTAGCAACTAATAAAATTTTTACCCAGCTATTAACAGCAAACCAACAATTATTTCATGTAGGTATTTCTTGTAAGTTATTTAGGCAAAAAAAAACTACCTGTATTTTTGCTGACCCCACAGACCCTTACATCTAACACATACCCTCTGGTTTTTATTGCCATTTTTCGACGGGGCCGTCATGGTCGTGATCGTATGGCAGTTGGATTTGCAACTACCTGTGCAATCAGTTCCTATCACCACTACAGTTGTGGGTTCAAACCCTGAGGTGTACTTGATACAACATTATGTGATAAAGTTTGTCAGTGACTTGCGATAGGTCAGTGGTTTTCTCTGGCTTCCTCCACCAGTAAAACTGAGTGCCATGATGCAATTGAAATATTGTTGAAAGTGGCGTTAAATACCATAAAACCAACCAACCAACCATTTTTAGACAAACACCGCAAAAGTCAGATCATTGTCCTGTATAACCTCGATAAAAAATGTTAAAAAATGTTTTGTCTACCTACCTATATGACCTATATGCACCCTATTTTTTTTTCAAGAATGTTAGCGAAAACACAGATATTTTTTTTCTTGATCTTATGTTATGACTGTATATGGTATTGGTCCTAGGATGTGTGACATTAACACACAATTTTAGAACACATTATTTCTAATATTTTCACTTACTTATCAATTAAAATATAACCTTCATACATTCATACTGTAAAAAAATTAGTTCTGTTAACTACTTTTAAAAAATTACAAATCAGAATGAGGAATTTTTCCAATGTTTTGTTTATAACATGGTGTCCTTTAAAAACCACATAACTGCCTTTTTATGATTTCCTAACAGATTACAATGGCATGGAGTGTTTCTAAATATAGTTTCTAAATATTATCTCGGTAAATGTACAGACGACATGTTCTCAGATTTTTTGCCTTATGACATAATTTCATACTACAATGTATTTTCTCCATTGTGAAATAATTTCATACTATTTTTTTCTAGTGACAAAAATTTCTGACTGTTTTCCCTTGTGACAAAATTTCCGACTGTTTTCCCTTGTGACAAAATTTCCGACTATTTTTCCTTGTGACAAATTTCCGACTTTTCCATTGACAAAAATTACATTTTTTTCCCCTCGTGACAAAATTTCCGACTTTTTTTCATGGTAACAAAAAGTATATATTGGACATTGAAACACAACATCAAAACCATGAACAAAAATAAATAACTCTCAAACATTACCAGGAATTATTTGCATGCTTGATCTTCAACAATATACACATTTCAATGTTAAATAGATTTTTCTTTGAGCTATTTTCTTTTTTGTTAGCCAGAGCATAATTTTGCAAGAAAGTGAAGGATAATTTAACAACAAATGTTGACGAGCCATTTTCTGGTTTTCTGCTACCATACTAATTATATAGGGCCGGGGTGATTCAACGAGTTAGGTAGTTAGGTAACAACTCATACAAGCTTATCACCAATACGTCGTGGGTTCACGCTCTGCTTTGTAAATTACAAAAAAGGGTGCACTCGACTCGCAGCCGCAAGTGATAAAGTTTACCAGTTGCTTGTCCATGGTCAGTGGTTCTCTCCAGGTACTCCGGCTTCTTCCACTACTAAAACTGGTCGCCATGATATAGCTGAAATATTGCAGAAAGTGGCATTAAACACAATAAATCAATCTAATTATATAAACTCTTATAACAGCACTATTCTTTTCTTTTTATTATTTAAATGAACCGATGACATACATGACAAACATACAGTCAAACCTGCCCATGTTGTCACCTCTATTAAGCAATCACCTGTAGTAAAAGGACATATTTTTCTTTTTCCTTCATAGAACATTTCACATGAATTAAACCTCTTTTAAGAGGTCACCTGTCTTATAAGTCCACTTTTTCGTTGTTCCAAAGATGACCTCTTAAATACAGGCTTGACTGTATTTAGGGTTGGTCGCTTGGGACATCATGCGATACGAATACAACATTATATTTTTGAACACAGATTAAAATATTACACGACATACAGCCATTTTCAACAGATTATAATGAAAATTACCTTATTTTCTAAATCTGTGCGAGAAAAAAAAAAACAACGAATGCAGTGTTTTTTACCTTTTTTAAATAAAACTATTGAATTTTCAATATTTCGATGTCACAAATTTTCATAAGTGGTAAAATTCTGTTAATCAACGAAGTAAAATGTACCAATTTTTTAACCAAACCACAGTGGGTTATTCAAACTTTATAAAAATTTAATTTTATATCATTTGGACCATAATAAAACCAATGTACATAATTAATCCTATACAGTACAACCACATTATCTTGACTACAGATAACTATTTTTAACGATAATTTATACATTTTTTCCTTTTATCTCACCGAGTTATATTGTCGGTATAAAAAAAATACCGTATTGAAAATTATGAGGCATGTGTTATCAAACACATTATGACGTAAACGATGAAAATAAAAAAGTTAGTTTTGAAGATCTCGACATATAGGGCAAAAAAAAAAACATGTGTGTTTCCGATTGCATGGTCTTCAAAATTAGGGTCGGTAGGTCGGGATTTTTGTTTTTTGTTTTTTGAAACCTACAAGTATGCTCCTTCCTCTAAAATCACACAAACTTGTTTGTTTCTTTCTTACTACAGCTTATTAATTATTTGACATGTAGTACAATGTTTTTGGTTCCAAACATCGATCAAATGTACAAGGAAATGAAGAAAATTGTTGAAATCGGAAACAAACACGGAAACGGAGATGAATTTCCGGATTTTGCCGATCTACTCTTTTTTTGGCATAAAAATGTTAGGGTCGGTCGGTCGACCGGAAACACACATATTTTTTTTCTTGGCTTAGAATTGTCACAAGAATATCTTTAACTGGAAGCGGGGGCATCCATGTTCTATGGACACATTCTACCATTTTAATTTCTATTTTCATTTCAATTGAACTTTACCTGTCGTCCTGTCTTCTGTAACTATTTCTATCGTCCTGTCTTCCCTGATAATGGTAGGATCTGTCATCATAGTGATGTCGGTCATTTGACCTTCTATCATCATGTGACTTCCTGTCATCGTGTGACCTATGATCATGTGATCTGCTGCCATGGTGACCTTTATCATCTTCCCTGTTGTCAGATTTCTGAAGTTAAAAAAACTGATACTAATAAAATAAAATAAATGGACTAATTTTTTCAAGATCCATTGATTTGAAAAATTCTTTTGTTATTTTATTGTAAATTTTGAATGAGTGAGTGAGTAAATGTTGCCTAACACCAAGTGAGCAATTTTTCAGCTACAGTATATCAAAGGTGAGAACAAGTTACTTTAGATGAGATAATGATGATATTGGCTTTGTACTAGACCAACACTCTTAGTTGGATTTTTATAGTGCTAGCTCATTGAAACAACAGTCCTCCAGTGGATATGTTGCTCCACTCAGACGCATATATCCTGATTCTGAGCCAGTAAATCTTTGCTCTTATTCCTTCATTCAGCTAAGTGGAAATACGCTTGTTTCAAAACATGTTACTTCCGACCATGTTCCATCTTTTTCATGTCTTGACATCTGAAATGTTAGGCAGACGACTTCCGGTGTTTACGCTATTACTGTAACAACGTCAATATATCATAGTCACAGATGCGGTAGAATATAAGTAATTGTAATATGGAGACGCCAAGAAAACGACAGAGTAAATGCTGGTGTTCGGTACCCCACTGTCTGTCTGATAACAAAAATATATCAAGACAGATCGTTTTAATTTCATGATGCTGACGGCAGTATTCCAGTAAATAAAGAAAGAAAACAAATTTAATTGTAATTGTCTATGCATTGAAGTCTTTGATACAAATAAAAAAAATTAATTGATATCTGTCTTTTACAGAAAATGTTAAGAATTCTTTAAGTTGAGGAACGTTAAAACGCCACATATCGATTGGAGTTTTCGTTGTGTACATTGACACCGGAAGCCCAGTGCCTAACATTCCATCAAAATCATGTGGTCTGGCAGACGAAAATAAAAAACTTTTGACAGAATGGAAATGATTCGAAACAAACGTATTTACAGACATTGCTAAATAAACTAATAAATCTGTGCTCTGAAGTTGAGCAATAAATTGAGATTTATAAAAAAATATGTTTGGATTGAAATTCCTACAATTTGATGAAAAGCTTGTTAGCTAAAACAAAACTGTTTTGAAGTAAAAGTTGATAACATAAATCATGTCCTCACACGTACAATAATAAGTGATTAACAATGTTTTTTTTAAACGAGATGATGTTTCTCAGTCATCTCTCATCGAAGGGCGAGTTTTAAAAAACATCTTTAATTATTTCATCAGTATGATAGTATGTTTATCAAGGATTTGGTAATGTGATGCCATTATAACGTCATATTAGAAAACAGCAATTTTACTATGTGCATCCTTGACAACGCTTAGCGATAATTGGAATCATCTCAGCGCTTACGTGATATGAAATATATTGGTTTTAAACATCAAAGGGAAAATAAACAAAATAGCGATAACAATATTTATCATGTTTTATAACACTGAACAAAAAATACAATTCTTACCTTTGATAACCCCTCATTCTCTTGTTTTGTTGGTTTAGAGGTATTTTCTCTCTCGTCGGACTGACCCTCATTGTATTTTTCAGTGTCATTTGATTCTTGCGTCTCGCCAGATGCTTTTTTTACTCCAGCTTCAGTTGTGTCCTGTTTATCTGATCCTTCTTTGTTTTCAATAGATATAGATAATTTGCTTTCGTCTTTCAATAATTCATTGTTTGAACTTTTGACATTTTCACTTTCCTTATCTCCAGATTCATCCTGACTTGTAAAGCTTTCATTCTTTTCCTCCGACTGATTTTCGTCTTTGATTTGAGATAATTCCACTTCCTCTTTCTGTTCATCTGATTCATTAAGATGTTTATTGTCTTCTGATTCTGTCACTTTTTCAATGTTTTCTGATTTTGTTTCATTTTCATCTTCATCGATCGTTTCATTTTCACTGTTGCTATTGGGAACACTTTCATCTTTGTTCCTATTATCACCGTCTTTTAAAATATCCTCATTTTCATTGCTCTTTTCATCATCTGCAAGAACATTTTCACTTTCATCTACCCTGTCATTGTCCTTTGAGATGTTTTCATCGACATCTTCATTCTTTTCCTTTCCTTTCTTTTCTGCAACACTGCATGACTTACTATCTTCTTTTTCTTCACTTTCCTCTACATTATCGTGGTCACTTTTCTTAACATTATCCTTGTCACTTTTCTCTTCATTTTCATCTTTCAACAAATTTTCTTCCTCTGACACATTCAAATTTTCATCGTCCCTCATTTTATCAGGTTTATCTCCCTTACAATTAGTTTTATCGTCCAATTCCAATAATTTGTTTTCTTCTCTCATCTCATCAGTATCCACATCAGACGATTTACTAACTGAATTATCTCCCTTTTCTGAAATTCTGGTTTTGTTTTGTTCATCTGTTGTCATAGAAACATCTTCCAATTCCTCACTTGTTTTAGATTTCTGTTATAAAAATTAAACAAATATTAATGAGTGATTTGGTTTGGCTTGGTTTTATGGTGCTTAATGCCACTTTCAACAATATTTCGGCTATATCGTGGCGGTCAGTTTTATTGGTGGAGGAAACCAGAGTACCCGGAGAAAACCCTGACCTGCCGCAAGTCACTGACAAATTTATCACATAATGTTGTATCGAGTACACCTCGCAATGAATGGGGTTCCAACTCACCACTTTAGTGGTGATAAGCACTGATTGCATAAGTAGTTGTAAATCCAATTACCATACGATTACGACCACGATGGCCCCTATATAAATGAGTGAATACTAAATAACACCTCATTACAACCTCACAAACTGATATCATGAGGTAGTCCAACCAAGCACACCAACAATTTAGGTAGATTAAAATGAGGTTTTATTTTCAATCATGCAGCATTCATGGCCTATCACTGGGTTTGTACCTAGATTAACATGACGGGTGCCACTAGTGATGTCAGATGAATGTGTCGGGGGTGGAGTCACATGTCTACATGTACCTGTGTACAATTAATTTTCATAAACTTAAAGTCAACATTTTTTTTTACCTCTATATGAATTTTATTTTAAATATAGTTTTACATAAATAGAGCTTTTCCATGTTAGACAGCCCATAGAAAACAATCGCTTGAAGCTGCCATACATGGATAAATGTCCAATCAAACATACCAATTTGCTTGATGTCACAGTTGGGTTAGGTTATGGTGCTTAACGCCACTTTCAAATATATTTTAGCTATATCCTCGTCTGACAATAAGTCGGTCAGTCATTGGATAATGTTTGATTATTTTTTTCATGTTTGAAAAGTAAACATTTTTTTCTTTTTAATTATGTTCCTCATCTATTCTTGCTCACATGTGTAAATTTCCATAGAAAAAAGATCGATAATAATTACACACTGACCCATATTTGTTTACTACCCTTTTTCCAAATGGCGTCCTATTACGTCACATAAAGTCGGTCAAAGGTCAATAAAGCACATGATTTTGCCAAAGGCCAACCAAACTTAAAAAGTAAACCAGATTAAGAAAGTACAGTATTTGAGCTTTTTCAGTGTAATTGTTTTGTCTGAAAAATTTCAAAAGATGTTTTTTTTTAAATAGTTTGAAATTGAAGTATTAAAAATTAATTATTTGATGCAAATATTAAACTTGCTTACCCACATAAAAAGTATTTAATCCAGTGAATTTGGTGTTTTTGCTTTTGTCAATACAATCTAATAGACTGACTACATCCTGCCATATTTTTGTAAAACAATTAATGACTGATTTCAATTTATTTTAATCACATTTATTATCACAGAGTGGTAACAATACAGTTTTGTTGATGCTATTTGTAATAATGAGAGTTTTTTTTTACCCAGATAATCTCATTTTTCTGTCTGGTTTAATTTAATTTTCTGTTCAATTTATGCTATACATTTGGTTTATTGCTGTTAAATTAATTCTTTTTCTATCTTCTCTGTGAATTTCATTTCGTTATCCCAAGAAGTAAGGGGTATATTTGTTTTTAAAGCAGCAGTGGAAATGCAAAATAATCTGCCATTTTGTGACTAATGGAGAGCTCTTGTATGTATTTTCCCGGTGAAATCGGCCATTTTCTAGAAAATGGTGGAATCTGAATGATCAATCATCATATTTTCAAAGTATTTTAAAATACAATTTGCTTGGCCTACATTCCAGAAACGGTCATGAACTGTGATGACGATTATGTCAACAAACCGGAAAAATAAAAATGCTTGGGGAATACCATCGATGGAAACATATCTAACAAGCATAATGATCAGGAAAAAAAGACATTAGTAAAAAGGATCTTTTTTACTTGCATGGAATTCATTCAATTCAAACTTCTCTGTTTTAATCTCATCTTGTAATTTTGACGTTGAAAAGGATTCCCTCTGTTTATGTACGCTATGAATATACGGAATGACGTCATTGGTCTCGTGCTGCGCGAGAATTGTAAATCAAAACAAGTGACCGACTTTATTGCATGACCGAGCAGATGTCACGTTAGGATATGTCTGCACAGTGTGTTTAAATTTGATGAATGTGTCATAGTTCCCTTGTTATATATTGTTAACATTGTACAAGTGCATGCTGGGAGAAAACATACCTATTAATGACATAATCATTTCTACAGAACAACCTCCATTTTTAAAAAGAAAGATGGCATTGGACCCTTCCTGTCTTGATATATGAATATTTATATACAGTATATGAATATATTCATGATAGATATTTGTATATCTATGAATATTCATGATACATATATTTGTATATCTATGAATATTCATGATAGATATTTGTATATCTAGTCAGTGCACCCGTCTTATAACACTATCTGTCTTGATATATGAATATTCATGAAAGATATTTGCATATCTAGTCAGTGAACCAATCATTTAACTTACATCTGTTCCATCTCCGATAAATACAGACTCTTTGGTAGGTGTGTTAGGGTCACTCAACTTGACCGTCTTCCATTTCTCTGACCCCTGTAACTCGGGGGGAACGTACTCCGGTTCCCATGGACTAGGCTTCGACTTTGGACTGGAATGAGTTTCATTTTTCGGTGGAGAATTTACTTCTACCTTTCTGTACACTTTAAACAAAATACATCAAATAAATTGTAAAATTCATCATATCATGAGAATAAAACACAAGTAGAAATACTAGTGATCAAGATACATTTAAAAAAAAAACAAAAAAACTAGAGGCTCAGCCTTTCATTCTGCTTTGAGGAAACTAAATACAGAACCTTCCATAGTGCTTCCCACCAAGTTTCGGTTCATTTGGCTAAGCAGTTACAGAGAAGAAGTTTTTAGAAATCAACCTATTAAAAACAAGAATGGCCTGTGGTGGCCATGTTTATTAACGAATTGGAACTAAATGAGCATTCTTTATAGCTAACCTTCCAATGATGCTTCCTACCAAATTTTGATTCATTTGGTCAAGCGGTTTCAGAGAAGAAGATTTTTTAGAAATCAACCAATCAGAAACAAGAATTGTCTGTGGTGGCCATGTTTGTTAACGGATCGAAACTAATTTAGCAATCTTTATAAAGGACCTTCCATAGATGCTTCCTACCAAGTTTCGATTAATTTGGCCAAGCGCTTTCAGAGGAGACGATTTTTTAGAAATCAACCAATCAGAAACAAGAATTGCCTGTGGAGGCCATGTTTGTTAATGGATCGGAACTAAATGAGCAATCTTTATATAGGACCTTCCAAGGATGCTTCCTAACAAATTTCGATTCATTTGGCAGTGGTTTCAGAGGAGAAGATTTAAAAAAATCAACCAATCAGAAACAAGAATCGCCTATGGGGGCCATGTTTGCTAACAGATCAGAACTAAATGAGTAATCTTTATAAAGCATCTTCCAAGGATGCTTCCTACCAAGTTTCGATTCATTTGGCTAAGCGGTTTCAGAGGAGAAGACTTTAGAAATCGACCAATCAGAAACAAGAATTGTTTATGGTGGCCATGTTTGTTAACGGATCGGAACTAAATGAGCATTCTTTATAGAGGATCTTCCAATGATGCTTCCTACCAAGTTTCGATTAATTTGGCCAAGCGCTTTCAGAGGAGACGATTTTTTAGAAATCAACCAATCAGAAACAAGAATTGCCTGTGGAGGCCATGTTTGTTAACGGATCGGAACTAAATGAGCAATCTTTATATAGGACCTTCCAAGGATGCTTCCTAACAAATTTCGATTCATTTGGCAAAGTGGTTTCAGAGGAGAAGATTTTTAAAAAATCAACCAATCAGAAACAAGAATCGCCTATGGGGGCCATGTTTGCTAACAGATCAGAACTAAATGAGTAATCTTTATAAAGCATCTTCCAAGGATGCTTCCTACCAAGTTTCGATTCATTTGGCTAAGCGGTTTCAGAGGAGAAGACTTTTTAGAAATCGATCAATCAGAAACAAGAATTGTTTATGGTGGCCATGTTTGTTAACGGATCGGAACTAAATGAGCATTCTTTATAGAGGATCTTCCAATGATGCTTCCTACCAAGTTTCAATTCATTTGGTCAAGCGGTTTCAGAGGAGAAGAATTTTTTGAAATCAACCAATCAGAAACAAGAATAGCCTGTGGCGGCCATGTTTGTTAACGGATCGGGACGAAATGAGCAATCTTTATAGAGGACCTGCCGTAGATGCTACGTACCAAGTTTCGGTTCATTTGGTCACGCGGTTTCAGAGGAGAAGATTTTTAAATATCAGCCAATCAGAAACAAGAATTGCCTATGGCAGCCATGTTTGTTATTGGATCGGGACAAAATGAGCAATCTTTAGAGAGGACCTTCCATAGATGCTTCCTACCAAGTTTCACTTCATTTGGTTTCAGAGGAAAAGATTAAAATGTGAAAAGTTAACGGACGACAGACGACGGATGCCAAGTGTTGGCAAAAGCTCACATTGCCTTTGGCAAGGAGAGCTAAAAAAGAATGTATTCTTAGGATGCCTCCGATTCCAGCTAAAAAAAAACAACAGGGGCATAACTCCAGGACAGAAAAAGTGGTAAAATCTTAAATCAAAGTTGACCTTCCTTTTAAGGTCTCTGATCTTGTGAATACAATTTAAATGATTTGCTTGAGTTACTGAGCGAAAATAATATGTCAAGAAAATATAATATTTAATTGCAACAGCTTTAGAAACAGGCTAAAATGTGAGCCTCTGGCAAGTATTTCTGGTCTATTTCACATTTTGTATTTTTACCGACAATGAATGTATATTGATTGGTTGATTGATTGTTGTTTAATGCCAACGTTTGCAGTCTTTCATCTATATCATGGTATTCAATCTATATTTGTGTTTATCCTGTAATGTCAAAAAGTCCAAAACTTCCATCAAATTTGATTGAAAAAGCAAAAACAAGCGTACCTAATGAAGGTTAATTTTTGTTTTATCTTTTATTTTTAGCTACAAGAGAACCGCCACGATATAACTGAAATATTGTTGAAAGTGGTGTTAAACACCATAACCCTTTACTGCAAGAGAAGATTAACATGTGAAAATACTAACAATGAGGGAGCACAGTGACGACAAAATTTCACATAGCCTTACGCTTGCTTGTTTGTCTGATGGTGTTTAATGCCACTTTCAACAATATTTCAGTTATATCATGGCGGTCAGATTTATTGGTGGAGGAAATCGGAGGACCCGGAGAAAAGCACCGACCTGTTGCAAGTCACTGACAAACTTTATCACATAATGTTGTACACGTCGCCCTGATAGAGATTCGAACTCACAACATCAGTGGTGATAGGCACTGATTGCATAGGTAGTTGTAAATCCAACTACCATACGATGATGGCCCCTACATAGCCTTATGCCTAAAGAGCTAAAAAATGCAATGGTTAGTGTTAAGCTTTAGCATGTTCAGTGCAGAAGAATGTCTCCCGTAGTATTAGTTTTGACTATGTTACATAATCTTGGGGTACTCCGGTTTAGTATATCAAAAACACTGACCAGATGGAATATTGTGTTTAATGCCACTTTCAACAATATTTCAGTTATATCATGGCATGTTCCACAATATAATATTATCTGAGATTTTGCTGAAAGTGGTTTTAAATACCAATATAACTCTATCTAATTTCTATGATATTTGCCCATCTAGCAAGTCTATGGCAAAATCGAAATAAATATTTACGTTTGTTGATACATATCGACAAAAATCAAAACTTCAAACTTCAAACAAAAATAAAATTTACAATAACTTAAAAAAATATTTATGTTTGCTGATTAACTTATGCTGGTAAACAATATTGACTAAAATCAAAACTTCAAACTTCAAACAAACAAATATTTTTTACAAAAAACAAAAAATTGCCACAATATCAATTATAAGTTAAGCATGCGTTATAAGTGCAATGCTTGTGTCGTGCTAATTCTTTAGGACTTGAAAAAAAAGTTTCATTATATACGTCTGGAAATAATAAAAATTTAGCTGTCAACCCTGGCTATCTCAAACTCAGATATGAGTTTTTCTTGAATAATTAGAAATAAGAATATGGTCCATTCATATAGCAACTGTTATTATTTTTTATTTTTATCTTGTTTATTTCTATTATTTTATTTGTTTTTATTTGTTTTATTTCTATTCTTATTTATTTCCATTTTATTTATTCTTTTACTATTTTTTTTTATTATTTAGCTAAATTTGACCCAATAACTCAAATACTCAGCTAAAAATTCCACAAATTTTGTTAATTAAAATTTATTTTTATTCATATTTATCTTTATTTTATTTCATTATTTTTATTATTTTTAATTTAGCTAAATTTGCCCTGACAACTCAAGTACTCTGCTAATTAAAAAAAAAAAGAATATTTTATTTTATTTCTATTCATATCTATTTTTATTTTATTTTATTTATTTTTTATTTTAATCAATTTATTTTTATTTTTGCTATTTAGCTAAATTTGCACTGACAACTCAAATAAAGGAATACTAAAAGCAAACTAAACCATGATAATAAATCCATTTCATCAAGGATGCAGGACACAACAACAAAAGTTTGTTTAATGCCATGCAGTCCTCACAACAATGAGCACTGGTCCTCCTAAAACTTTGTTCAGACCAGTAAATATTTCAGTTTTTTATTTAGAACTATACAAAATATAATTAAAAAATTTGATTCAGACCAGTAAATGCAAACTTTCATTACGAGGACAATTTTTTCAGCTATATCATGGTAAGACCATGTTATTTTTTTATGAAATGATGATAATGTCTGTTTTGTACTAAACCAACACACTGAGATGGATTTTTACAGTCCTATTTCACTGAAACAAAACAAAAGTCCACAGATAGACATGTCACTCCACTCGTACAAATTATTCTGACACCCCTTGCCATTATTTCTCTATGCCACTCGTGCAAATTATCCTGACAACCCTTGCCATTATTTCTCCATGCTTAGTGGAGAAGCAAATAGTAATTGTATAGTCTTTAGTTTGACCGGAAAGTGAATTGAACTAACGATCTACGGCACTCGAGGTGAGTAGACTAACCATTACACTTCAGAAACAGTGACAAATGTTAGTAATGAAGATATGTAAATAGTACATACAACGCAAGCATTTCAATAAGGGGAGGTAACAGGTACTTTTACCCGCCTAAAATGGTCTTCGATACCTCCTGTGTTGTATAAGAAATTCATGAAAATTGTTCAAATTTTATATAAAAACTGTACTGCCTGTAAATAGTGAGGTACTGGTAGACTAGACTATATTGAAAGCCCTTACAACGTAGTCAATGCAAGTTTGTACACTCTTAATAATATCAAGCTTGTTCACCCATTCTTTGGTAGGTGTCATGACTCAATTTCACTTGGGGAAATTATGTAAATATGCATTTTCTATCGAATGAAAGAATAGTTGTGCAAAGGAAAATAAAGCTACATGTATTTAAGATAACACAAAAACATAAGAAAATTATCAGGGAATGTAACAGGGAAACACCAAAAGGAGCTTGGACTTTTGGCGTGTTAATTGTAGCAAGCATTTGAATAAAATATATTACGTTGTTAAAAAAAAAAAAAAAAAAATTATCAGTACATGTATCAACAAATATGTGGTTGAAATTAGAGCCAAAACATTAAACTGACAAAAATTTCTAAACAAACTATCTAGAGGTTAAGGTTAAGGTTATGGTGTTTAACGTCACTTTCAACAATATTTCTATATCGTTGCGGTCAGTTTTATTGGTGGAGGAGACCAGAGTACCCAGAGAAAACCATTGACCCGTCGCAAGTCACTGACAAACTTTATCACATAATGTTGTACACCTCACCCTGATCGAGATTCGAACTCACAACATCTGTGGTGATAGGAACTGATTGCATATAGGTAGTTGAATTTACAATGGAAACCCATTTACAACTACCATACGATCATGACCACGACGGCCCCTATATTACAATTCTGAAACGGTAGCAAATGTTAGCAATGATGATAGGCAAAATTTTATGTACATGTATCAGCAAATATGTGGTTGAAATTAGAGCGAAAATATTAAACTGACAAAAAATGTCCTGACAAACTATTTAGAAATATGTAGTCAAACCTGCTTTAGTGACCACCTCTATTAAGCTACAGTCAAACCTGGTTTAGTGACCATCTCTATTAAGTTAGTCAAACCTGGTTTAGTGACCACCTCTATTAAGTTACAGTAAAACCTGGTTTAGTGACCACCTCTATTAAGTTACAGTCAAACCTGGTTTAGTGACCACCTCTATTAAGTTAGTCAAACCTGGTTTAGTGACCACCTCTATTAAGTTAGTCAAACCTGGTTTAGTGACCACCTCTATTAAGTTACAGTAAAACCTGGTTTAGTGACCACCTCTATTAAGTTACAGTCAAACCTGGTTTAGTGACCACCTCTATTAAGTTAGTCAAACCTGGTTTAGTGACCACCTCTATTAAGTTAGTCAAACCTGGTTTAGTGACCACCTCTATTAAGTTACAGTCAAACCTGGTTTAGTGACCACCTCTATTAAGTTAGTCAAACCGGGTTTAGTGACCATCTCTATTAAGTTACAGTCAAACCTGGTTTAGTGACCATCTCTATTAAGTTACAGTCAAACCTGGTTTAGTGACCACCTCTATTAAACAATAACTTGTATTGTGTGACCTTAATTTTAATTTCCCTTCAGTGCATTTTATATTAATTAAACCTGTATTTAGCGACCACCTGTCTTATGTGACCCTATTTAAATGTTCCCTTGGAAGCTCACATAAGATAGGTTTGACTGTACCTTTAAAAAAGGGTTAGGGTTATGGTTTTTAATGCCACTTTCAACAATATTTCAGTTAATATCGTAGCAGTTCTATCAAAAAGATGAATACATTGCAACTCCAATAAAACTTGAAATACACGACGACGTAATTTAATATATCCATTAATTCTATTAATTCCTCTTGTTTGAGGTGTGCAATGAAATGACATATGTGTAGTATTAATAAATCACAAGCCAGTCGAGTCGTAAAAATTGAGAAAATAAAAAGCCATGCTACATCAGATATTTCTAAAATATTGATCAAGGTCAAAAGCTGACAGCATTATCTACATGTTATAAATATTATGTAAACAAAGCTCAAGCAAAGCCATCGGTACAACACGTAACATTCAGGACACCTCTAGTTATTATGCCGTACAACCATAAAATAATCTTACCTTCATCCTCAGACCCTAAAGATATATATATTTTACATTTTAGCACTCCATAGACATTTCATGAGAAAAAGTGGGGGGGGAAAGAATTATCTCCCTTTTCTTATTTTTCATACGCGTTGTCAAATATTAGAGATTCTATCTCCCAGTTACTGCCATCTTTCACATCTATCCCAATAGGAGGAACAAAGCCATATCACAACTGTTGTAATAATTTGCTTCAAAAGCCCCAAAAATGGGATAAATATGCACAGTTTAATTTTTTTCTACTTTCATTTTCGAAAGTGAAACTTCATTTGGTGCATACCATGACATATATAAAAAAAAAAATTAAACTTCAGAGGGAATTTCTTTCTTTTCTTGATTGTAGCATAGCAGAACGAGGGTACAAAATGTTAAATTTCACACACAAGTGAAAGATATCCAAATCTCTTATTTCAGCTGAATGGAAGAACAATTTGTTTCCATACGTAGATAAATGAAAAAGTTTAATATAATTAAAAATATTATGGAAAAGTTACTGCAATTTTCTACATAGTCTTAACAGTGATTCACATATTTATAATTCCAACATTTCATTGGACAAGCGACTTTTAAAAAGACGACATCAAGACCAGCTCAATTCCATGGCCTGCGTAACATGGAAAAAAACTCCATTTATGGAAGAATGGAATATCTTAAGTTATTTGACTTTTTAATCTTTTGACCTCGTTACTTCAGAAACCTGTTGTGCACACTAAATTTAACACCGATTGTTTGGAAATTAAATTAAAAAAATAGTAATAGTGAATAAAGACATTCACAATTCGTGGTTTTCTGATAAAAAAAATGTTTTTCATAATACAAACAAAGCTCTTCATTACAAATTTCTGTATCATCACACACATCTATTGTTGTATGAACAAATATTTCATTAATATTTCTATGTAAAAAATGTACTAGTTATGAAGAAGAGAATGGTTGGCATCCCATTAACCGGTTTAACCCCACCACATATTTGTGTCTGTCCCAAGCCAGTACTTGGATTTCCAATGTCATATGTTGTAGTTTCTTCTGTGTTCAGTGAGTTCAGTTTAAGATTAGAGAGTAGTTGTTTGTTTTGTTGATATTGGTGTAATTGATGACCATCAGTTTACACTTTCTTTTCACATCTAAAAATGACTTAACTTAAATATGAACTTACTTGGGGTAACAGTCCTTCTTTTAACTAGACCTAATGCATCAAGAAGTGAAGCTCCTGGTTTGTGACGGGGATCTGATTCTTCTACAATTACAAAAGATACCATTGAATACTCTTAAGCTACTTCTCATTCGACCCGGTGAACCACTTTGTTATGGATTTCACAGGTCAATCAATCCGTAAATTTAAGAATCCAATAAAATAAGGTAGTCCCCATATTATTTGGCCACTCCTTCTCAGTCCTCATGATGAGCACCGGTCCTCCAACCCAAGAACAGTAAAACTTTGTTCGGACCTGTAAATTTTTCATTTTTTATCTGGAACTACTGTATATAAAAATGCATTCAAGAATTTTATTCAGATCAGTAAATTCAAAATTTTCATTTCGAGGACTGCCTTCTGCAATGAAAATGTGGTTTTATAAGAGGAGTGGCCTCTCTTGAGGGTTACAATGTAGTTTTATAAGAGGAGTGGCCTCTCTTGAAGGTTACAATGTAGCTTTATAAGAGGAGTGGCCTCTCTTGAAGGTTACAATGTAGTTTTATAAGAGGAGTGGCCTCTCTTGAAGGTTACAATGTAGTTTTATAAGAGGAGTGGCCTCTCTTGAAGGTTACAATGTAGTTTTATAAGAGTGGCCTCTCTTGAAGGTTACAATGTAGTTTTATAAGAGGAGTGGCCTCTCTTGAAGGTTACAATGTAGTGTTATAAGATAAGTGGCCTCTCTTGAAGGTTACAATGTAGTTTTATAAGAGGAGTGGCCTCTCTTGAAGGTTACAATGTAGTTTTATAAGAGGAGTGGCCTCTCTTGAGGGTTACAATGTAGTTTTATAAGAGGAGTGGCCTCTCTTGAAGGTTACAATGTAGTTTTATAAGAGGAGTGGCCTCTCTTGAAGGTTACAATGTAGTTTTATAAGAGGAGTGGCCTCTCTTGAAGGTTACAATGTAGTTTTATAAGAGGAGTGGCCTCTCTTGAGGGTTACAATGTAGTTTTATAAGAGGAGTGGCCTCTCTTGAGGGTTACAATGTAGTTTTATAAGAGGAGTGGCCTCTCTTGAGGGTTACAATGTAGTTTTATAAGAGGAGTGGCCTCTCTTGAAGGTTACAATGTAGCTTTATAAGAGGAGTGGCCTCTCTTGAAGGTTACAATGTAGTTTTATAAGAGGAGTGGCCTCTCTTGAAGGTTACAATGTAGTTTTATAAGAGGAGTGGCCTCTCTTGAAGGTTACAATGTAGTTTTATAAGAGGAGTGGCCTCTCTTGAAGGTTACAATGTAGTTTTATAAGAGGAGTGGCCTCTCTTGAAGGTTACAATGTAGTGTTATAAGATAAGTGGCCTCTCTTGAAGGTTACAATGTAGTTTTATAAGGAGTGGCCTCTCTTGAAGGTTACAATGTAGTTTTATAAGAGGAGTGGCCTCTCTTGAGGGTTACAATGTAGTTTTATAAGAGGAGTGGCCTCTCTTGAAGGTTACAATGTAGTTTTATAAGAGGAGTGGCCTCTCTTGAAGGTTACAATGTAGTTTTATAAGAGGAGTGGCCTCTCTTGAAGGTTACAATGTAGTTTTATAAGAGGAGTGGCCTCTCTTGAGGGTTACAATGTAGTTTTATAAGAGGAGTGGCCTCTCTTGAGGGTTACAATGTAGTTTTATAAGAGGAGTGGCCTCTCTTGAGGGTTACAATGTAGTTTTATAAGAGGAGTGGCCTCTCTTGAAGGTTACAATGTAGTTTTATAAGAGGAGTGGCCTCTCTTGAAGGTTACAATGTAGTTTTATAAGAGGAGTGGCCTCTCTTGAAGGTTACAATGTAGTTTTATAAGAGGAGTGGCCTCTCTTGAAGGTTACAATGTAGTTTTATAAGAGGAGTGGCCTCTCTTGAGGGTTACAATGTAGTTTTATAAGAGGAGTGGCCTCTCTTGAAGGTTACAATGTAGTTTTATAAGAGGAGTGGCCTCTCTTGAAGGTTACAATGTAGTGTTATAAGATAAGTGGCCTCTCTTGAAGGTTACAATGTAGTTTTATAAGAGGAGTGGCCTCTCTTGAAGGTTACAATGTAGTTTTATAAGAGGAGTGGCCTCTCTTGAGGGTTACAATGTAGTTTTATAAGAGGAGTGGCCTCTCTTGAAGGTTACAATGTAGTTTTATAAGAGGAGTGGCCTCTCTTGAAGGTTACAATGTAGTTTTATAAGAGTGGCCTCTCTTGAAGGTTACAATGTAGTTTTATAAGAGGAGTGGCCTCTCTTGAGGGTTACAATGTAGTTTTATAAGAGGAGTGGCCTCTCTTGAAGGTTACAATGTAGTTTTATAAGAGGAGTGGCCTCTCTTGAAGGTTACAATGTAGTTTTATAAGAGGAGTGGCCTCTCTTGAGGGTTACAATGTAGTAGTATTTAACTATCTCACTATATCTTAAATCTGGCTTCATAAGAGGGTGGCCTTTAGTGGGAGTGACCTTATAAAAGGAGGACTATTTTATAATGTGTTCTTTCCTCTAATAACAGCATTTATGAAATTTCGTTTATTTTTTTTATTATTTATTCTAAAAATTTGAAATCCATGAATTTAAGAAAACAAGAACATGACTTTAATGAGCAAAAATAGGAAAATTATGATCCATAATATTAGATATTAGTGTAATGTCCCGCCTCCCCCGCCAAAAAAAATTCCTCAAAATATCCCCTCGCCTAATAATTTGACCCGGTGATCTTGACCTTTGACCTTGAAAATCAATAGGGTTCCAGATTCTCTTAAGGACTAAGTATGTACCAAGTTTGGTCAAAATCCATTGAAGGATGTTGATTCTAGAGTGTTCACAAGGATGCTACGTAAGGACGGACGGTAGCGTTACTATATCCCTTCGCAACTTCGTTGGTGAGGGGATAATAATTGTATATATAATCCATACTGTCTGAAAAAGCACCCATTCCCTCCCCTCATCCCCCACCCCAAAAAATCCTCATAATATTTAATAATAGTTGTATCTATAGATAATTCGTACACTGACTGAAATAGAAACATAAACACACAATTTAACCTTTAACCTCCATACCTTCTTCTTTTTGACTTTCAAATCTTCCTTCAGGTTTGTTTTCATAACATGAGGTCTTCATACAGAACACAAGGTGGTTTGCTGCAAAAGACAAAATATTTGTAATTAGCTAAACACAGTACTCATGAGTAAGTTTGAATATTACTACAGGGGTAATCAGAATCAGTAAAATGAAGAAGACTGATAACACAATGGCCAAAAGAAAAAGGACAAACAGTAATCTACAAGACACTACACAGAAAACTTTGTTGCTTAACACCAAATGAGCAATTATTCAGCTACAAAATGCATATCATTACAAGTACAAGTTATACCGGTATTTCGATGAGATGATGACTATGTCTGCCTTGCACAAGACCACCACACTAAGTTGAATTTTTATAGTGCTAGTTCACTGAAACAACACTTCATAGGTAGACATGTTGCTCCACTCTGACACATTATCCTGATTCCACTGAAACAACACTTCATAGGTAGACATGTTGCTCCACTCTGACACATTATCCTGATTCCACTGAAACAACACTTCATAGGTAGACATGTTGCTCCACTCTGACACATTATCCTGATTCCATTGAAACAACACTTCATAGGTAGACATGTTGCTCCACTCTGACACATTATCCTGATTCCACTGAAACAACACTTCATAGGTAGACATGTTGCTCCACTCTGACACATTATTCTGATTCCACTGTAACAACACTTCATAGGTAGACATGTTGCTCCACTCTGACACATTATCCTGATTCCACTGAAACAACACTTCATAGGTAGGTAGACATGTTGCTCCACTCTGACACATTATCCTGATTCCACTGAAACAACACTTCATAGGTAGACATGTTGCTCCACCCTGACACATTATTCTGATTCCACTGAAACAACACTTCATAGGTAGACATGCTGCTCCACTCTGACACATTATTCTGATTCCGAGCCTACCAGTCTTTGCTGTTACTACTTATATAAATGATGTGTGCTTAGCAGTGAATACCATTTTAGTCTATAAAGGGCATTTTCATTTTTTGCATTTAATGAATAATGCATATATTTTGAACCTGTATATAAAGGGCGACTGCTCAGGTTCTTTTCAGTGTCCTTTGTATGCAGGTTAGATAGTACATATACAATATACGTACATTGTCTGGAAATATAAAATTTATTTGTACAAGCTTTAGAAACAGGTAGAAAAGTGAGCCTTTTGTAAGTTTTTCTGGTCTCTTTCGCAACCAGTGCAAATAAAATTTATATTTACCAAAAACAACTGCCAAATTGTCTGAAAAGAGCAGAAACAAGAATTGGTCTATTCGTTTTCAACGGCGTTCTCTATAAACATTTAAGGGGATTGATTGCAATTTTTGTTCGGTTCATGAAGAAATAACCTCAATCAGGTTATACACACCGGGTTACGGAAGGGTGTGTACAACCTGACTGAGGTTATTTTGAATGAACCGAACAAATAATTTCGATCAATCCTTATAAATTAATTCAAACTTTTTTTGTTAATATGATATTGAAAAATATATTAATTTTTTTCAAAATAAGGCAAATAATCGGAAATCAATTTAAATAACCCCAAAGGTGCCTCAATGCCTTGAGAACGACGTCTATTTTCAGATTCAGTACATTGACAAATAACCTCAACTTTTTAAACCAATCAAAACACGTATAAAATGACATGTTACTCTAAAATCAATTTATTCATGCTTATACTGTTACCGTTTCTTACCGTCACTCAACATGAATCAGGTACCAGAAAAGCTATATCTTGGTCAGTGACCATATAATACCAAAAATTTATCCAGTCAAAGCTATCCGAGTGTTTAGGATTAGATGAATTATTTACCTATTTTATTTCCATATCTACTGTTAAAACCACACAGACAGTACATAGGTTTTGCCATCTTCCTCTCCCAGGGAATGTTAAGATTTAAACTTGACATCTGTCCCGAGTGGAATCCCATCATGTGGTTAGCATAGGCTATACTACAGATAGTAGCAAAACGACACATGGAACACTCCACATATTTCCTGTAAAACAATCAAATTCACTTTAAGAACTGTCTCCAATCTTTTGTAGCTTTATTGGGATGAAGAAGCATTGACCGAAGTACATTTTGTATGAAGCGTGATACTTAAAATTATATTTTTACATAATTTAATACTATGTAAAAAATTCTTAATGAATAAATAATGATATTATTATATATTTTGAAACTAAATTCTATAAGAACCTACCTTTACCGAATTAATAATCAAACTACATTGATTTTCTTCACTCTAGGTGTGTTCTATATACTAGTCCAATTATTGTATTAAAAGGTCTGTTTGATTTGTCATTTAGCAAAGAGTAAATTGTGTTGCACTCGTATATTTCATGTTGTTTTTGTTTTTGCTTTTCTAAATTATTAATGAAGACTGTAGCTTTTGTGTATTTATGTTCAACTGTATCTGTATATTGTTTATATTAAGGAGAAGATATTCTAAGTTGAGAAACTTGTATCTGATCCTATTGTCATGTCTTTGGAAAATAAAATATGTTTAAACTATTAAAATTATCATTTCCTCATTTTCAACTGTTGTTATTGTGCATAGTGATTAGTTTTCATGACAATCTAAAATAGTTTCCGGTTGAATGGTTGTGCACTTCACTGACTGAAGTCTCCATTCCTAAGTCATATGTCAACCTTTTGACCAATCACATAAGGATAAAATGATTTATTGTGTTTAACGCCACTTTCAGTAATATTTCAGCTATATCATGGCGACCAGTTTTAGTAGTGGAAGAAGCCGGAGTACCCGGAGAGAACCACCGACCATGGGCAAGCAACTGGTAAACTTTATCACTTGCGGCTGTGAGTCGAGTACACCCTTTTTAGTAATTTACAAAGCAGGGCACAAACCCATGCCGTATTGGTGATAGGCTTGTATGAGTTGTTAGGTAATCCAACTACCTAACTCATTGAGCCACCCTGGCCCTTCAATCACATAAGGCTTTCTAAATGAAATGTACATCTATGTAATGTAATCATTACAATTTATAACTGAAATACTGTTGAAAGTGGCATTAGCACCATAATCCTACCCCCCTTTATGATTTTACATACCTATAATGGTCATGTGTTCCCATGGACATTTTACACTCAAAGCAGTTATAATAATGAACCTCTCCAGGGAACGTTGTCCCTCCAAAGTCCAGGACTTTACTGACCGCTGGAGCATTCAGAGATTTAACACAGTGTTTACTTTGTGATGAAGCTGGTACCTTGATCAGAACTTGGTCTGGTTTAGAACTATGTGCAGCAGTGCCTGTAAATATTTAATGATCAGAAGCATATCCAAAATGTCATGACATTAAATGTAATCAGTAATATAATCGATTACATTTTAAAACTAATTGCAATTTAATCAATTACATTTGAAAATTGATGTAATTGTAATGTAATCGATTACATTTCAAAGTAATTGACCCCAATGCTTAAAATCATTATTTACATGTAATTACTGTGTGAATTTACCTTTCATGATTTTCATGAATAACTCATGAATTTTAGAATTTATATTCATGGGTTACTCAAGCCGTCGTGGCCGTGATCGCATGGTAGTTGGATTTACAACTACCTATTCAATCAGTGCCTATCACCACTGGTGTTGTGAGTTCGAATCTCGATCAGGACGAGGTGTACAACATTATTTGATAAAGTTTGTCAGTGACTTGCTACAAAGAGACTATCCAACATTAGGGTCTAGAACAATAGCGCCCCCCCCCCCCGACAATTGCCCCCCTAGGACAATAGCCCCCCAGTCAATTGCCCTCCATCCCCCAATTTTTTTATTTAATTTTTATGAGAAATAAATATGCATAAACTCAGATTAAATTATTCAAATTACTTTTAAGTTGGATTTTCTTCTTTGTATATTAATCAAAGGGGTTTGAATAGCTTTCTCTTATTATTTATACACTAAATTGCAATATCATTTATATTTTTAGATAAGAGTTTAATGATTTCCCAATTAAGTTTAATTACCTTACAAAATTGGTCTTCAAAGAAAAATTATAAAAAGAAATTTGATTAAACAATGATCAAAGCTAAGTACAAAGGTTAATAATTAAAAAGAATTTTGAGCAAAAATGATTGCAAGCTAAGTACAAGCTTAGAACTGGCTTAAATAGAAGTGTATTTTGAAGTGAAAGTATAGTAGTGCAATGGAGTTCATAGAGTCAGAAAGGGGTAATCAGAAACTAAATATAAAACTGAAAAAAAATTGTGGGGGGCAATTATCCTAGGGAGGCTATTGTCCTAGGGTGGCAATTGTCCGGGGGCTATTGTCCGGGAGGCAATTTTCCGGGGGGCTATTGTCCTGCTCCCCAACATTACAATTGAGACACAAATTAACGTAAAGGAATAGTGTTTTTATTGCTGTTCTACGTTTCACATTTCTTCAAATAATGAGTGTGTACTTTTAAAGTTACCCTGTAATTGTATATGCCACAACTGCATCGGTGGTGTAATGGCTAGCGTGCTCGCCTCCAGTGCAGTAGATCGTGGGTTCAAGTCCTGATCAGGTCAAACCAAAGACTATTATAAAATTGGTATTTGTTGCTTCTCCACTCAGAATCAAGAGCAAAGACTGGTTGGCTCAGAATCAGGATAATGTGTCCGAGTGGGGTGACACGTCTAACCGTGTACTGTTGTTTCAGTGAGCTAGCACTATAAAAATCCAACAGAGCAGGTTGGTCTATTACAAAGCTGACCTCATCATTAATTCATTGAAAATTAACTTGTTCTCGTCATGATATAGTTGAATAATTGCTGAGTTGGCGTTAAGCAACAATCACTCACTCACTCCTGTATAGCCATAGTTTTTAGCTGACATGCCTTCAAACAACATTTTTCCTGAGCAAGACTTTTATGTGCATTATTTTTATATCCATGTGACATTTTTCATCCAATCAATACTACTTATTACCTAATACTGCTTTCTGATTGGGTCCATGATGCTTCTGTTTGTGGGCCTTTACTTCATGAATATTAAAAAACGCTAAACGACATAAGCCACATTTCTTGTTCTGGGCCTTAGACTGGTGCTTTAACAGATGTCCGTAATATGTTTGCGTCGTGCCCCAACCTTGCGATACGAACTTGACCACGAAAACACGTAAGCAGTATAAACATAATAAATGTTGAGAACTGTCGTGTTTCTGTAAATAAATTAAAAAAAATAAATCAAACATATCTAATACGAAAGTTAATAGATATATTATAGAACCTCATTATCTTAAACTCTCACATGTCGTTTCCTTGGTTACTATGAAGTAAACATTTGTTCCATTCGTAGAAGTTATTACTTCAATTTTTCCAGAATTAAAACACAAATCTGCATATATTTCAAACTACAGTCAAACTTGTATTGAACTGACAAAGGAAAAATGACCTTAAGCAGCATAAACATAATATATGCTGAAAGCTTTCGTGTTTCTGTAAATAAATGTAAAAAAAATACAATCAATACATTTGATAGGAAAAGATATGGATGTTTGTTATCTTGAAATTAGAAAGATTTTTCCCTTGGACCACTAGAAGTAAACATTTGGATTTCCTAGTGCTTTTTTGCTTAATCTTCTAGGATTATAACTCAAATATGCAGATATTTCAAAAATCAGTCCCTTTGACTTCCCACACTACTGAACTACTTCCCTGGATCTACTACAGTTTACATGATCAGGAAAAATTGGTCACCTTTGATATGGATGAAAAATTGCTAAAAATGGCACTAACTGTTTCTTCTGGTGAAAAATAGCAGTAAAATCACAAATTCCTGCTAAAGTCCCTTTAAAATGTTTAGAGAATTAACAGTTCTAACCTTTTTGAAGTGATCCACCACGTCAATGTACATAGATCTAAACTTAGTGGTGATAGGCACTGATTGCATATCCAACGGCAACTACCTTACGTTCACGACCAAGACGGCACTCGATTAAACTGATTGCATATCCAACTACTTTACAATCACGACAAAGACGACCCCCGATTAAAGGTTAGAGAATAAACATTCTAATGTAGTTGTTTAATATTCCTGGTTTGTGATTGGACAATGCTGTAATTTTCATGGTATCAATTCCACGGTTGAAATAGCATGAGATATTTTTAGAATTAGGGGTTCAGCTGGAAGGATCTGCCATCTTGAAAACTTGAAATACTACATGACATATTTACAACAATACACAAAAATAATTAAAATGCCTACCTTGAAAACTTATTTTAGCCAAATAACGTCTGATCTTTACATTTTAAACTGGAAGTCTTCATATGACAGCATGTTGTTTATACGCCAAAGTCGTCAACAATATTTCGTGGAATTTTAATTTGTGTGATTTTTAGACCCAGTGAAATGCAAAAATACATTTTTATCTTCAGTATTGCATTTGAATGGTGATAACTGTATTGTATTTGAAAATTTCACGGTCCTTGATTAAAGTTCAGAGAATTAACAATACTAACATTTTTAAAGTGGTCCACCACGTCACTGTAGACAGAAGATCTAAATTTAGTGGTGATAGACACTGATATATCCAACTACCTTACGATCACGACCAAGACGGCCTCGATTAAAGTTTAGCGAGTTAACAATACTAACCTTTTTAAAGTGGTCCACCACATCGCTATACATAGAAGATCTAAATTTACATAGCTGGCAGGTATAAGGCATTTCACAAGCATTGTGGTGTAATCTCATGTGAGATGTTAAAGCATTACGAGATTCGTGGTCACGATCACATATTCTACATAGTAGAACATTAGTGTTACTCATGTGAACCTATAAATAGAACAACAAAAATTCTCATGCAGTCATCATATAGGGATATTTCTAGCCTTGAGTTCGTTAAAAATACCCTTTCCCAATGAAAAATATTCTAAAATCATGCCAAATTCCCAAAATTTTCATTCTTATCCCCTTATTTTGATTCCCAAATGGCCAATTTGTTGATTAAAAATTTCCCAAAATTGTAGGTCACAATCACTTTCCGTAACTACTTGTAAATAATACTCAAAAATGAGTGAGTGAGTGACTGTTGTTTTATGTAAAGTGAGCAATTTTTCAGCTATATCATGAGAACAAGTTATTTTTCGATGAGTTGATGATGTCAGATTTGTTCTAGACCAACACGCTTAGTTGGATTTTTATAGTGCTAGCTCACTGAAACAATATCCCATGGGGAGATATGTTGCCCCACTGAGACACATTATCCTGATTCCAAGCCAACCAGTCTTTGTTCTTACTCCTTAATGCTGCGTGCTTAGCGGAGAAGATGCAAATACGAATTCTATAGTCTTTGGTTTGACACGACTGGGGTTCGACCCACAATATACCGCACTCGAGGCAACATTTCACCATTGATATGGTTCAAACAGTTATTGAAATTTCAATATTCTTAATGAATTTACAGAAAATTGCAAACAAATTAATTTTTTTTTTAAAAAGGTCTCAATTGCTGACTATAAATATCAGTCATTTATTTTGCATAAAACTATTCATTTTAACCTGGGAAATAAAAATAAACCTGTGTTGTTAATGTTAAGTTTCTGAATTCAATACTTAGTTCATTGGTCAAAGGTCAAGGGTTGCTTACCAACCATATCAATATGATTCTTCATTCCACAGAGTATCAAACTGTCCACTGTGTCAAGTCAAGGTTAACAGATTGCTTTGATTACATAATTGGAGGTGAGCGGTCAATAAACTATCAAAGTGGAAGATCAATGTTAACGTTTGTTTTACAGTTTGAGGTGAGAGGTCAATAAGCTATCAATGTGGAAGGTCAATGTTAATGTTTTGTTTACAGTTTGAGGCAAGAGGTCAATCAGCTATCAATGTGGAAGGTCAATGTTAATGTTTTGTTTACAGTTTGAGGTGAGAGGTCAATCAGCTATCAATGTGGAAGGTTAATGTTTTGTTTAGATTGAGGTGAGAGGTCAATAAGCTAGCAATGTGGAAGGTCAATGTTAATGTTTTGTTTACAGTTTGAGGTGAGAGGTCAATAAGCTATCAATGTGGAAGGTCAATGATAATGTTTTGTTTACAGTTTGATGTAAGAGGTCAATTAGTTGTTTACAAACCTTGTCTACATGGGTCTGCATCTCAAATGGGGTATCAAACTGTTTGTAGCAATGTTTACATTGTGTGAGGTCACTAAGGTCAATATTTTGTTGTTTGCTGCTGTCTATATGACCTTGGATGTGCATCATGGCCTTGACATTGTTGTACAACATTTTATTACAATACCAGCACTACAAACAAAGAAATAATATATTTAATAAAATATTTAATTAATAAAAAATACTGGAAGAATACATCCATAGAATACAGGTCCCTACACTTCCAGTTAAAGTAAATGGGTACTTTTCGGCAAATCAAGGAGCATAACTCCTCAACCGAAAAACTGATAACGTTTGCAATCGAAGATGGCCTTCCTTTAATGGTCCTTGACCCTGTACATTAATTTCACAGGATTTGTTTATGGTGAACTTAAGTTATTGAGCGGAAACCAAATGTTGGACATATAGACGGAAGAATGTACATACAGACGTGACTAAAACTTAATGTAGCTGTCGACTAGTGGTGGGGACATAAAATAACTGAAATAAATTTAAATTGTTCTAAAGCATTTATGACATTTTATTTACTATACAATACTGTCTGTCTACCATCTATTATATATTTCTCATAATTTAAGTCAGAAAAATTAGTTACTACAATTTTATTAACATTGTCACTGGTTTTAACTTTGACGGAAAATTGTACATTTTGATACATTGGTCCATTTACAACAACCTTCCAAGAATGGCAGCCATCTTATCCGGTACTACAATGTACCAAGATGGCCGCTTCTTAATACAAAATTATATCTTTTCCAGTAAACAAAAAATTTGGTTCATGCAGCCCCTACTGTGACTGTGTAATGAAAAACAGCAATACAAGTGCTGTTCTTTTATTTTAATTTATGTCTAAGTGCAATGTTTGAATGTCAATCATGTTCAATTACATCCATTTCTTACTAAATAAGGGTAATAACAAAATTACCGAACTCCGAACAATCTTACAAAGGGAAAGTCAAAACTCATAAGTATATAAACAGACAAAATCAGTCAACAACTGGAAAACTGTGAAAACCGTAATGATCCGGACTTGGTACAGGCATTTCTAAAGAAATGGTGGGTTGAATCAGATTTTAAACTAACTGAAGGATACAATCAAAAGTAATTTCATATTTTGCTTAAATGCATTTTGATATAAAACCATGAAGAGAAAACTATATATTTATGTATATAAATTCAAGAAGATATTTTTTTTCTGTATTTTTTGTGTGAATTAAATCCTTTCCAAACGAATTTTTGCATTTTTTGTACGTAAGAAAACTAAATTTCAACTCTTAAAAAAATTTCACTTTTAGATATTTTAAAATGTGGCTGATAAAAAGGTTGCGTTTATGGTGTTTAATGCCACTTTCAACAATATTTCAGTTATATCGTGGTGGTCAGTTTTATAGGTGGAGAAAACTGGAGTACCTGGAGAAAACCACCAACCTGCCGCAAGTCACTGATTGCATAAGTAGTTATATATCCAACTACCATACGATCACAACCATGACTGCCCCCTTCATTAAAAGATATCAGGGATATTTAAGTGAATGTCGATAATTTTATACAAACTTCATACCTGTCATGATTTACGAATTAATAGGCATGGACATTTTCAACCCTCAATACAAAAATAAAATCCCATTCTTCCACACAATATTCTGCCTTATTTAGTTTTTTATAACCATGGAAACCACTAAAATACCTTAAATCTAAATTCATTTTTTTCTTCCTCATATGTTGGATCACCCTCCATTTTGCCATAATAATACTCGTCGAGTGGCACCCAATTACCTACAAATACACAACAAGACAAACTATTAACAGTGAACATCAAAATCAGGTCAGTTTATGGTGTTTAACGCCACTTTCAACAATATTTCAGTTATATCGTGGCAGTTAACAGACATTGTGTGCAATATATAAATTCATTGCATAGCCTTAGGCCAAATAAAAAAAATATGTGTGGTTCCGGTTACCCTACCTTCCCTAATTTTTAGCCCCTACCCTAAAGATTTTTTTGACATTTTGCACCGTTAAAGTACTAATGTCTCTCCCATAGAATCAATGTAAAAAAAAATATATAAAATAAAATAAAATACCTACCTACCTACCCTGTTTTTTATTTTAATGTAACCGGAACCACATATATTTTATTTGGCCTCAATACTATTTCATGCAAAATACAGTCAATCCTGTACATAAAGGCCACTCAAGGAAACCTGTAAATGTGGCCTTTATGAGCAGTTGCCCTTTATATACAGGTTAAAATTATATGCACTATTCATTAATAAGGAAATGAGGCTGCCCTTTATAGACAGTGATTTGTTATATAGAGATGCACTTTATAGACAGTGATTTGTTATATAGAGGTGCCCTTTATAGACAGTGATTTGTTATATAGAGATGCCCTTTAAGGAAGGTTTGACTGTATATTCAGAGGATAGCATGTGATAAAATTACCCCCACTATTTTCCCAGCATGCAATATTGCTTCAAATCATGATGTCATCAACAAGATAAAATGGAGCTCTCGTAATTTTATTTAGGGTTGCTATATACATTACAATAAAAGGGATATTTCACAAATATTTCATGAACATTGTCTCTAGCAGTATAATAATTGCAATAGTTGGTCTTGGTTTGGTTTATGGTGTTTAACGCCACTTTCAACAATATTTCAGTTATATAGTGGTGGTCAGTTTTATTGTTGGAGGAAACCCGGAGTACCAGGAGAAAACTACTGACCTGCCGCAAGTCAGTGACAAACTTTATCACATAATGTGGTATCGAGTATACCTCGGCATGAACGGGGTACAAACTCTCAATGTTAGTAGTTATAGGTACTGATTGCACAGGTAGTTGAAATAAATTCAACTTAATATTTGTACTTGGAAAGCTTATGAAATAAAATATTCTGCTAAGAATATTATTCACGAATAATTGTGAATTGATGGACAATAATACTATAAATAAATACAGTCAAATCTGTATTAAGAGGTCACCTTTGCTCTTCCATGGCTCGCCACATAGGGAGACTTGACTCAGAGAACATGAGGGAGAAGAAAAGGCATGACAGCAAGATTTCCAACAGCTTCATAGACAAATGTGTTGCTTCTTCACATCATCTTTTAAATATTTGTCTTTTCTAATATATTGTTAATATCCTTCATACTTAACTTTAAATTCATGATTTGTATTTATATTATTGCGATTGATCTTCTATTTGTTGAGTTTAGATTTTATTCATTTCGCCTTAAATTCTGTAAGATATATAATTATTTTTGTTTCGCTTTGAAATCTGTAAGATATATACATTTGTATGAATTGACATCAAAATGTTTGTTTCCTTCCTTTATTTCCATTGAAAACACTGCCATGTTTAAAACTTGACAAGTTGATTGTTTAGCTTAGAAAAAGCTACAAATAATTAAATTCTAACACAATCAAACAACCAATTTGATACAGGAAGCATCTGCTTGCATATTTTTAGATTTGGGATTTAATTTTAATTAAAAAAGATTATTATTTGCAAAAAAAGAGCGACTTGGAAGAAGAAACAAGGCAACTCAAATTTCACTTTGGAGTCAAAGCGAGAATTTCGCCCACTTTGTCGGGTTTGATGAGCCCTGGTCTTCTAAGACAGGTGACCTCTGAAAAGAGGTTTTCAAGTCATTTGTAATTTTCTATGACAGGACAAGAAAATGGTGACCTTTTACTACAGGTGACTGCATGGGCAGGTTTGACTGTAAATGTTATACAATGTTTTGTTCACATGGTCATTAATGTTGAACAGTGACAGAAATATGGCCAATTATCGTGAGATTTTGAAGGAAAAACATGCATATATTTTATGGGGCCATGCAATCTTCAAAAGTATCATTCTTTAACCATTTATACCATTCCGTTAAAAAGTTTGAAGATACCAAAGGGGAGATAATCATAATTTAAATCAATGAAGTAGACAATACAATGGCCAAACAATAATCTACAAAACACTACACAGAAAACTAAAGATCAAGCAACATGAACCCCACCGTCACAATACCCATTATTCAAATGGAACGTTCCATGAGGGGGGAAACAGGAAGTGGGTGAACTTACCATTGACACAAACATCTGGATTATCTGAAAAATGGAATGGTCCACAGGAGATATGAAAATGCTAAATATAGAAATATTTGTGCATGCAAATGTCCAAAAAATGACTGTAAATAACAAAGAGATGGTTCATTTTAAAGCAGTCCCATGAATTAACTCAGGATGGTCCTTTATAACAAGTGTTAATCTGACAGCTTTCACTGTATTTTTTAGCCCAAGACAGCTTTCACTGTATTCTTAGCCCAAGATAGCTTTCACTGTATTCTTTAGCCCAAGACAGCTTTCACTGTATTTTTATCCCAAGACAGCTTTCACTGTATTTTTAGCCCAAGACAGCTTTCAATGTATTTTTAGCCCAAGACAGCTTTCACTGTATTTTCATCCCAAGACAGCTTTCACTGTATTTTTATCCCAAGACAGCTTTCACTGTATTTTTAGCCCAAGACAGCTTTCACTGTATTTTTAGCCCAAGATAGCTTTCAATGTATTTTTAGCCCAAGACAGCTTTCATTGTATATTTAGCCCAAGACAGATTTCACTGTATTCTTAGCCCAAGACAGCTTTCACTGTATTTTTAGCCCAAGACAGCTTTCACTGTATTCTTAGCCCAAGACAGCTTTCACTGTATTTTTAGCCCAAGACAGCTTTCACTGTATTCTTAGCCCAAGACAGCTTTCACTGTATTCTTAGCCCAAGACAGCTTTCACTGTATTCTTAGTCCAAGACAGCTTTCACTGTATTCTTAGTCCAGGACAGCTTTCACTGTATTCTTAGTCCAAGACAGCTTTCACTGTATTTTTTGCCCAAGACAGCTTTCACTGTATTCTTAGCCCAAGACAGCTTTCACTGTATTTTTAGCCCAAGACAGCTTTCACTGTATTTTTAGCCCAAGACAGCTTTCACTGTATATTTAGCCCAAGACAGCTTTCACTGTATTCTTAGTCCAAGACAGCTTTCACTGTATTCTTAGCCCAAGACAGCTTTCACTGTATTTTGGGAAAAAAAATCTTTAAATAAAGAATATAATAGGGAATCATGAAAACATAAAAATACAATGTACAAAATGCAGTTGATGTGTAAGAGTGCTTATCCTCGTAACCATATTTACATGATGGTAACACAAGTGATCTAAATTGCATTGTGCCGATTATTTTTCATGATATCAAGTGTTGATTTAACGATTCCAAAATACGTTCCCTTAAGAAATATCATAGAATTCTAAGTTCCAAAATCGATAAAAAAAATTGGTGAAAATCTGTATAAAACGCATTATGGCCATGGGAACTTTTTGAGATTTTAATCGTACCACTTTCGTCACTTTCTAGAGGTCTCTTTGGTACATTTCCTTCATTTTCATAGTTTGATTTCTTAGGTTTCTTTTTGGCAATTTGGTCCTGTTGAAATGTAGCGAATGGCGGTCTTTTAATTCCAATCCCTGATGTACCACTGACCAGCTCGCCTTGGGCAGACTGTTGAGCTAAAATATAGATAGACAAGTATGAAAACTGTAATACTATATACAATGTATGTAAATATTAGTGAATGTTTTATACTTTGTTGTGATGGCAGTACAAAAAGATACTTGAAATAAAACTAAAGGCTCAGTGGGCTGAGCCTGTGTCGCTCACCTTTCATTTTGCTTTGAGGAAACTTACTACAGAACCTTCCATAGGTGCTTCCCACCAAATTTCGGTTCATTTGGCTAAGCAGTTTCAAAGGAGAAGATTTTTAGAAATCGACCAACCAGAAACAAGAATTGCCTATGGCAGCCATGTTTGTTAACGGATCGGAATAAAATTAGCAATCTTTATAGAGTACCTTCCATATATGTTTCCTACAAAGTTTCGGTTCATTTGGCAAAGCGGTTTCAGAGCAGAGGATTTTTAGAAATCAACCAATCAGAAACAAGAACTGCCTGTTGTGGCCATGTTTGTTAATGGATCGGGATGAAATTAGCAATCTTTACAGAGGACCCGCCATAGATGCGTCCTACCAAGTTTCGATTCATTTGGCTCAACGATTTCAGAAGAGAAGAATTTTTAAAATCAGCCAATCAGAAACAAGAATCGCCTGTGGCAGCCATGTTTGTTAATGGATCGGGACAAAATGAGCAATCTGGATAGAGGACCACCCATAGATGATACCTACTAAGTTTTGGTTCATTTGGCTAAGCAGTTTCAGAGAAGAAGATATTTTAGAAATCAACCAATCAGAAACAAGAATTGTCTGTGGTGGCCATGTTTTTTAATGGATCGGGACGAAATGACCAATCTTTATAGAGAACCTTACAAAGATGCTTCCAACCAAGTTACGATTCATTTGGCCAAACGGTTTCAGAGAAGAAGAATTTTAAAAATCAGCCAATCAGAAACAAGAATCGTCTGTGGTGGCCATGTTTTATAACGGATCGGGACGAAATGAGCAATCTTTACAGAGGACCTCCTATAGATGCTCCCTCCCAAGTTTTGGTTCATTTGGCCAAGCAGTTTCAGAGGAGAAGATTTTTAAAAATCGGCCAATCAGAAACAAGAATTGCCTGTGGTGGCCATGTTTGTTGATGGATCGGGACAAAATGAGCAAACTTTATAGAGGACCTTCCATAGATGCTTCCTACCAAGTTTCAGTTCATTTGGCTAAGGGGTTTCAGAGGAGAAGATTAAAATGTGAAAAGTTAACGGACGACAGACGAAGGACGCCAAGTGATGGCCAAAGCTCACATTGCCTTTGGCAAGGCGAGTTAAAAAACAAGTCACTTGAAATTTATAATGATGAAAAACATAACTGCCTTTGATTTAATGAATATTAATATGAGTGGGTGATTGTTGTTTAATGTCAACTCAGCAATTTTTCAGCTATTTCATGGTGAGAATGAGTTAATGATCAATGAAATGATGATGAGGTCACCTTTGTACTAGACCAACACGCTGAGTTGGATTTATATAGTGCTAGCTCACTGAAACAACAGTCCATAGATAGAAATGTCGCCTCACTCTTACACATTATCCTAATTCCACGTCAACCAGTCTTTGCTCTTTCTCCTTAATGGTGCGTGCTTAGTAGAGAAACAACAAATACTAATTTGCATAGTCTTTGGTTAGATCAGATCGAGGCTCGAACCAATATCAATATGACAATGTATATTTATGAAAAAAAAAGGATTTTGTTGACAAGAAATTCTCTCAGGAAATAATAAGAAATTCCCTCATGGAAGATCATTATTACTAGAACAAGTTACTTTTAGATGAGATGATAATGATATCTGTTTTGTACTAGACCAACACACAGAGTTTGATTTTTATTGTACTAAATCACCGAAACAACAGTCCGCAGGAAGCTATAGTAATGTTGCACCACTCAAAGACACATTATCCTGAATATGAGTCAACATGTCTTTATTCCTGAATGCTGCATGATTAATAGTGAAGAAGCAGAAAATACACATTTTATTGGTAAATTGGATTGACTCGACCAGATCTACAACAATGAAGACAAGCACGCCAACAATGACATCAGAAAAGCAGAAAATTCGACTATGGTAAACTAAAGGATGCATAACTATTGCAAATTAACTTTATCACAAAAACTTAACATTAATATATGAAAAGGGGTCGTCGTGGTTGCATGGTATTTTGATTTACAACTACCTATGTAATCAGTGCCTATCACCACTATAAAAGTGTGAGTTCGAATTCCACTCACAGAGAGGTGTGCTCGATACAACATTTATTTATAAAGTTTGTCAGTGACTTACGGCAGGGTCTGTGGTTTTCTCAGGGTACTCTGGTTTCCTCCACCAATAAAACAGAAATATTATTGAAAGTGGTGTTAAATACCATAACCCTTACCCCTGTATATGTCAATTGTCATCACTGACCACTGAATTAACAATTTTATTTTCAGACTCTATAATCGTCTATTAATTAAATACTGTAGTACTCATTCATACCTTGTGGAAGACTGATTCTGTTCACTACCTGCTGTTGAGGCTGAAAATAAAAAATAGAAGAGTCAGTCAAACACATGAATATACAGCATGCATACAAGTTGCTATAGGGCAAATAATATGGAGTAGGCATTGCCTAGATGCGAGCACAGCATTTCTGTCTGGTCAGTGTGCATATATTTGAGTGAAAGTTGAATATCACAAAATATTAAGTTTTTTTATTGTTGACATAAAAAAAAAAAATTCCGGAAAAAATACTTAATAAGACAACCATCTATCGACTGACTTTTGTAATATATTACATGCCAACTTTTATCAACTTCCGGATGAAAGGATTTCAATCTCATCATTAGGCAGACCCAACTGTGTGTTGCATGCCCATGTTGCTGTAGAGTTCTCTGTGCTCGCTATTAAGACTTTTATTTGATGGTGTTTAACGCCACTTTCAACAATATTTCAGTTACATGTATATCGTGGCAGTCACTTTTATTGGTCGAGGAAACCGGAGTACCTGTCGCAAATCATTGACCAACTTTATCACATAATTTTCTACACCTCGCCCTGATTGAGATTCGAACTCACAGCATCAGTGGTGATAGGCACTGATTGCATAAGTAGTTGCTAATCCAACTACCATACGATGACGGCCAAGATGGCTCCTAAAAAGAATAGAAGAGTCAGTATAAACACACATGAATATACAGCATGCACATGGGTTACTATAGAGCAAAACCTACATTAAAGGTTGTTCTAGATTCAATGAAACTGCACGCGTTGTCATGCTGTGATACCCCCACCCACTCTACATAAGTTGATGTGTAGTAAAGTATTAGATTATAGTGGGACTTAATGTGGTGGAGAGGCATAAAGGAGTGTAAAGGGTATTGGAATCAAGAGATGTGTATCCTCCCAGGGCAGTTGGCTAGTAAACGTTTGGAATGATGAAAAATTATGTATTACAGATTATTAGATATAAATATTATACATAGCTAATTAAGGAAATAATTTATAGCAGCAGCTCGCAAGGGAACATGAAAAGGGCTATAACTCTCGCAAAAATCAACCATCCGTGAACTCAGTATAATATGCGCATGCTCAGATCATGGCCAATCAAGATACCAAATATGAATAAAATGCGACAAAAGACAAATGACTAGTTGCGTACACAAGATGTGAGGACGGACGCTATAGGAGACAGGGACTGAATCTGTCTGAGTGTCTCCTATGGGTTAATGTTCAATCAAACACACCAATTTGTTAGACATCATGACTGTAATCCTAATAGATGTCATAAATGATTATCAGTGATAATAAACTGTACAAGATCTAGACTGTACGACATTTTACAAGGAAAGAAATAAATTAGTGGATCCCAATTTCCAAATTACCTAACCCTTCCAAAATTTCCCATTCTAATGTAGTGGTTATGGTATTTAATGCCACTTTCAACAATATTTCCATTCCCATGTAATATCATGACAATAGAGTCCCTACAGCAGGGATGATTTTGATTAGAATATAAAATAACTGAAAATCAATGATATCTACACCCCCTTTCAAAAAGGCCATTTTTGACCTGTTTTGACTGTATCCTGCAACGTTTAGAATTTTTGTTTCAGAGGAAAATACCTAAAATCAGTTAAATAACTGAAAACAATCAACCCTGCAGTACAACAAGAGGAAAGTAAACATTAAATTTCAGTTGATTCTTAATATATGTATTGGTAGAGTCGTGAAATCCACAAAAATTGGTTCCCTGCATATATAATAAAAGGTATTTCACAGAACTTGTATTAGTGAAATGTTTTAAATTATTAAAAAAAAAAATTAGGCTCACCATAACATTGGCTACCGGTTTCATGACCCATTGATGACCTCTGTTGTCTGGGGTAACACTGACTAATTTATACACTTGTTGGGAAACATTTTGTTGTTGTGGTTGACCATTAATAGTTGTTAACGCTGGTGACCTTGATGTTACAACCAATGACCTTGGATGTGGTTGTGGTTGTTGTTGTTGTTGTTGTTGAACTGGTGGTCTTGGTTTCGATGGCGGTGTTTCACCAACAAAGATTATATCTGGACTTGATGATCGATCTTAAAAAAAAAAAAATAATAATAAAACATTTAAAATCAACATGTCATTATCAGAATAATATAAAGTATCTTGTAAGTATTGGAGTGCTGTTGTCAACTGAAAATGAAAATTTAAAGTTAATGTCATTCAAAAATGTACATGATATAATGTAATTATTAATAAAACTAAGGTATTCTCCCTCAGGCATACGTGACATTTTTTTTGGGGGAGGGGGGGGGGGGGAAAAGAGTTTCTGCAATTCAACCTACTGAAGTATTGGACACACAGGACAAGACCCCCCCCCCCCAAGATTCTTAGTTTGTAATAGTATGAATCTGTATATCATACATGTATTAACGATTTAATTTTAAGAAATTTTTAATTATACTTCCATAACTTTAATTCTTAAAATAAAAGATTTTGGAAAAGTTTCTCCATTACAGCTTATACGGTCCTCGAAATGAAAATTTGAATTTACTGGTCCAAATCAAAGTCTTGAATTTATTTATATATATACTTTATATTGAGATAAAAACTGAAAAATTTGTGAATCGTAAGGATGACATATACACTGTAATAGATATCTCCTCATGATAACTCCAGCATTCTTTTACCTGTATCTTTCTGATTTGGTGAAGGAACTTTCTGTGGTGTAGTTTTCTGTGGTATCTGGGGAGTAACTTTCCCCACATTATCGACTTTATTAATAATCGTAGCTTTTCCTATCCTCGCTTTTGCTTGTGCATCTCGGATTTTGGCAATAGCTTGATCATACTGGTACCGGGCAACCTGTTGAGCTGTTATTTGACTGGGTGACAAAGCCTCCTCTGTGCATTCCATAAAGAGCTCTATGCCAGGCACACGCCTATTTCTAGAGGGATTTCTCTTCACCATTTTCACAGAATCTAAATTAAAAAACAATGCAAATCAGAATTCAACCGAGTATGAAACTAACATCTTTTATGATTAACGTTGTACATACATATACATTTGTACTTTAGTATATTATATTTATATAGTATATATATGTAGTCACTTATGCATAGGGCATTCTCATGATTTATATAGACTGTCCAAGGGACAGTAGTATTGACTGAAACATTGATAATGCCTGAGCTGCGGGATATAAGACTTGCTAAGTAATTTTGCTCATTTTAGTACATGTAAATGTTGCTTAAAAAAGGGACACAACTCTAATACCTCGAGAGGCATTATCATGTTAATGATTGGTGAATTTCTTTAATAAATGACACATGACCATGTCTACACCAATGAAAAAGTCGAATTTAGAACTGATATGAAAGAAATTTGAATAACACTACCATAATAATGCATTCTTCCAAGACATTAAAAGAGATATAGATATTTTTTCCTTGTGTGGAAAGTTCCAACTTTTTGGAGCGAAGAGGAAAATGTGCAAAAGTAGATAAATTTCATACAACAACAATTGGCATTGTGCATGTTTTTATGTACATATGATTCTTTGTTTTGTACAAAATTACATCCAAATTATTAATCATTTTAGTTGTTTGAAATACTTCCATGATATCATAAATTGTTATATAGAGTTCTGGGTATTAATTTTAAATGTCACTTTTAACAATATTTCACATATATTGTGGCTGTCAATTTTATTGGAGAAGGAGACCAAAATACACAGTCTGTGCCAAAAACATTTTGACAAACTAGCCCCAACTGCATTTTAGAAGAATTTTTTCTATTTGATTAAACAAATTTTATGCAATTTCTATAAGCCCAAACAAACCCAATTTTTTCTAGACTGGGGCATAGGGCTAATGGTGTTAGGCATAGACTGGATACCTAGAGAAATCCACTGACTTATTGGAAGCCACTTGCAAATTTGATCATGTATCTAAATTCAGAAACCAGATGATTACAGCTATATATCCTGCAATCAGTACATTTGCTGTACAAATATGCTAAACGAATAAATTTTGGCTTTATTCGTACTAGACGAATAAACTTTCCTGGTACCCTGTAGCTATGTACAGCGGAGGGCGCAGACAAGTATGAAACTGGTACTAATGTAACGTGGACCACCTTGACAACATTTATGAAAGGCAAGGAATGACGCTTGTTTCTGTCCTTTTTGTTTAAATCTGATAAGTTTTCTGACTTTTTTTGACATTGCAGGATAAACACAATATACGTACATTGTCGTTAAATATAAAATTCATTTGTACTCGCTGCGAAACAGGCCTGAAAAGCTCGCTATTCTGCCTGTTTCTAAAGCTCGTACAAATAAATTTTATATTTACCGACAATGTACATATATTGTATATATATGACGGCTCCTACTTGACATATACATGTATTATATTATTGAAATTAAGCACTTGAAATTAAAACAAGTCCACAGGCAAAATTATAGCTGAAATTTCAAATTTCCTTGTTTTTGCTAGTGATTAGAATTTCTACTAGCAGAATTTTGCTACCTGTAAAAAATATGCAGTGATTAAGCTACACGTAGGCACCAGTCTCACGACATTTGCCCACCTATTTTTCAAATTGTACTGAAGAACTTTATTCAAATTAGTTTAATGAGAAACCAAAGTCAGAGTTATCTCCTCATCAATCCAGGTGGCGCACAACATAATGCAATCCTTATCAGCATTAGCTGGTAATCCCAAACATGTTTACAGTAGATTATTGTTAATCTGCACACATATTGTTAAATACATTAACATTCAACCAGTCTGCAAGTACATATAATACAAAACTATCTTATATTCACAAAATAAATAATTTAATTGTTATGACAATGTCTAATTATGGATCATGGAATATTCCACAATTAAAAGATGAACGGAGGAAAAGAAAAGCAAGAACATCTGGATGAACACATGAGTTGATAGAAAGGTAAATATTTACAAGTTGTACTATTTTGAAATTATTTGTAAATTTAAGTTATATTTTTAATAAATATTTATTACTTTTAAAATGAAATATGCTTTAACATCTTAATCTTGATTTGTATTGTGACAAATTAAAAATAAATAAATAATATATTTATCTTTAAATGCACTTTACACATTTTTTTAACTCTAATTTTAAAATCATTTATTTTTCAGATTAGAAGCATACAATGTATGATAGGAACCAAGACTGAGAATCAGGATGAAGTTAGAGAGGAATACTCAATGGTACTACCAGATTCTTCTCTTTATAAGGATTTCAACAGTGAAACAGATTTTGTTGACCTTAAAATGGAAAATATTGAGGTATACTTAAAGCCAATGGAAAAAACCATAGACTCGGATGCAAAAAACTTATACAAAGAAAGTTTTTTTTAAATATATTTGCCTAGAGCTATATTTAACAAGTGTTTTTTATGTAAAAACTGAATGTCGAGCTCGGATGAAGAGGGCAGTTACATATAAAATAGACATTGCCATTGACGAACATGGGAGCATAGTTAATGTTTATGTGAATGTGATGTGGGGATGGGACCAAATGCACATTGCATGTCTTCTTTTGGCCCTTCACAATTTTTAAGTCAATGGCGAAATAATTACAGAGGAAACATGTACACTGAGGTTACAGACTTTCCACCATAGTAAACCTTATAAAGGCTCACCCATTAAGGCCTACAAACTTCCTCTGACAGTTAAGAAAGGAAGTGAAGTTCAGTTTGACCCACGTCCAGCAAAATATAGAAACAGTGCCAGTTACAATGACTATTTTTGAAACATTTGTTTAAATCACAAAAGTGTTTCAAAGTTTCCAATATCTCAACTGTATCCACCTGCAAATATGTATGCAGTAGCTTCAGATCATGACTACCTCCAAGGGCACCCAGCAGAAAGGTGCTTAAAACATGCCAACATTTCACACATATCTGAAGATGAAATAAAATATATTCTAACATGACGTCCTTCTTTCGCTATGTAAAAAACGAGCAATTTATCGATTGGGTATAATCTCATTAGCACATGCGCCGGTGCATGTGACTTACTTTTTCGTCGTAAATGTTCATGTTGATGAATTATCGTCTGCTCGAATTTGGCAGCATAAATTGTGTGCAACATATTCCGCTAACGTAAATATAAATAACCGTCTTCCAATCAAAGTATACTACCGTATTTGTACTCTTAGACATATCAGAATCGAAATAATTCATGGAAGCCAGTATGTGTTTTGAGTTTTAACATGGGTTGGTTGATATTAGTAAATTTTATCCCTCGCCTCTGGCTCTGGATAAAATACTAATATCCTCCAACCCATGTTAAAACTCAAAACACATTCTGGCTTCCATGATTTATTTCTTAATTGAATCTTCAACAACCGGTCAATCAAAAAATAAAATGTGGAAACAGGAGAGATGTAAAAGACTACAGGCTTCAAATTTTGGCCGTACATGCAAAGCATCAGAGAGAACAAACTTCAGCAATTTAGCAGATTCATTAACTGTTTTCAGGGAAATTAAAACCCCTGCAATATTGCATGGACACAAATATGAATCAATTGCACTAGCCAAATATGATTCGGAACATGGTCGTGGAACCAGACGATGAGGCATTTTTGCCAGTAAAGGTCACCCATTTATTAATTGGGGCATCCCCAGATGCAATCATAGATCATGAAACTGTCCTTGAAATTAAATGTTCTTCTGTTGTGAGAAATCAGATGATAAATATAAAAACAGTACCATTCTTAAAAGAGGAGGATATGCACTTATTTCTTGACAACAACCATGACTATTTCTACCAAATACAGGGACAATTATTCTGTACTGGTACCACTTTGTGATATACACATTTAAGATTTCAAATGTATTCGTGTAAAACATGATGAAATATTTATTAACAACAATGAACATGGTAAAAAAATTACGAGAATTTTATGAAAAATATTTTAAAAGTGCTGTTCTGCAAAGATTGTTTTACAAGGAGTATATATATATAGCAAATATTCATTTGAATAAACCTGTTGGATTAAATATACACTAAATGTGGTTTAAAATAATAATAAATCTGTAATCATCAATGTGTCAACTCAAGTAGTTTTTATATATATGTAATGCTGTTTCTGGAATGATGCAAGTTTTAAAATTGCATAACATAAAACAGACAAATGTGATTTCACTTGCTAGTTTTGTTTCAGTAACATTTAAAGGTTCTTTAGGATTTTGTATGTTTTTGCCAGTCCTTTTATTCTTTCTACATGAACTCTTTTACTTGAAATTGCACGATCTTTTAAAACAGTTTTGCCAGTCATTCTATTTTTTTCCCGAAAAAAAAGTTGGAATATTAATGGTTACATCACATGGTGCAAATAAATCTTGGACATTGAATCCCTTTGTCTGCCATTATTGAGTCTACTTTATCACATAGAGTGAGTATTTGATTTATTGTGTTTAATGCCACTTTCAGCAATATTTCAGCTATATCATGGCGACCAGTTTTAGTGGTGGAAGAAGCCGCAAAGAACCACCATCCATGGGCAAGCAACTGGTAAACTTTATCATTTGCGGCTGCGAGTCGAGTGCACCCTTTTTTGTAATTTACAAACTACCAAGCCGGATGCGAACCCATGCCGTATTGGTGATAGGCTTGTATAAGTTGTTAGGTAATCCAACTACCTAACTCATTGAGCCACCTGGGCCCTCATAGAGTGAGTAAGTTACTTCGCTCACATATTTGTCTGTCACTTGTAGAACCACCATATGCTCCAGAGAAACATAATTTACTAGTAACCCACCAGGAGTTGCACCAACTAACAGTTTGATAGTATTCCTGTTCTTATATGTTGAAAATGTGTCCTGTTGAGCTACATTGTATAGGAGATTTTGGCTTCATCACAGAGCATTCAGTCTCATCAATTATTATTCTTGTTGACACAAATTTGGCTTTAAAATCACAAGGATTGAAAAACCTTACAATGTCTCGGTCAGGGAACATGTTCACTTCACGCCATTGTTTTGCTATAAAATTTACCCAAGTTACCCAGATATTGACAACTGCTGTTTCTGAAATGTTAAACAAGTGGCTGAGTTCAAAGTTTGTCTTGTGTTGCCGAATTTTGATCAGTGTTAAAAAAAACTGTTTTCCACTGAAAGCTGCTCACTTCTGTAATACAAGTAGTTCAATTCATATGTTTGCAGTCCTGTATAAAACATAATCTCCAGCGGGTCATACATAAACTTTTCTACACAAAGTGATGGCCAAGTCGAAGTTTGCGTACTTGCATTATCTAAAGATGAAATGTTTACATTTACATTACAATACATTCACTCATTTCCACATCTTCACATGGTTTAGCATGCAGTATAAATTATTTCATTGTCAACATTATCATCATCAAATGGTAAGCTTGATGACATATTGTCACTGCTCTCAGAACTACTGTCAGAGTCCAAACTTTCTTTGGCTTCATTCCGTTTGGCCTGTCGCTTACCTCTTTCTTTTGAATTAGAAGTGCTAATCCACGGGAAGACACTGGGAATAGCATCCATTTTCAATCTGTTGTAAAGTGCAACAGTACCTGTTAAAGAGAAAAATTGTAATATTTAAAAGCAAGTCATACAATGAACATTTCATCAGTTAATATTAAAACATTATTACTAGACATACAGGCATGAACTTTAAAAGGATGTTTATTCCTTTAAAAAAATAATAAATGAATAAAATAAAAATTTTAAAAAAAGTTGGATTTGTTTTATATTTCATTTAATTTTTAAGGAATGTGATGTACATGTATTAGTAAATGTATCTGTATTAGCACAATTAATACATTGTACTTCATACAAAGATTAAAACTTCTTTACATTTTCTTGTTACTATAACTTAATTTAGCAAGAACCTCTTTGTTTACATATTTTGACATACTTGATGATTTTTCCTTCATGGATTAAGTAATCATGTGTAACATTGTACTGATGAGTTAATCTAATTAGGTAATACTACACTCAGCAGGGTATACACAATATAATCTTGATAAAGATAAAAGTTACTCACCACATGTAGTTAAAGATATGTAATCTGATGGAAGGAAATGCAGTTTACACACAACACTTGTTTTTGTTGGCTTCCAAAGCTGGTATTTATTTCCATCCTTCTTTCTTTTGATTGCCTCAATCCATTTCTTTTTCAATTTTTCATTTTTTGGAAATAAATGGCCTCCTCTATTGGAACAATGAGGTACAGAACAGCAAGTTGATGGCATTGTTTAAATTCTTCTAATTATCTAGTGAATTGCTTATCAACAGGAAATCAGTGTAGGACCGTAGTATGTTGTGCTGCCACCTGGAATTCTTATCAGGGGAAATTGCTGACTTTCAAAGTTTGGTTTCTCATTATTAAAGAATGTCCTGAAGTCGAGCTGAAACACTGAATATGCGTTCAGAACTGAATATATGCATTCAGAACTGAATAGGAACAATTTGATAGGCATGCAAACCAATATTTTTGTGTGCATGCTCAAAAAATAAAAAACATCTTTGTAATAAATGTGAGCTTAAATACTGAGTTTCTATATTGAACCTATGCAGAATACTGAGGTATACAAACAACCATCCCGGTTGGCTATTCATAAAAAAAAACCCAACTGGATTTTAAATTTTCAACAATTTTTTTTTAGATAAAAATGTGATTGGAATATATATTTTTTTTAATTGCTGAAACCAAGGATTTATATAATAAGAAGGATATGAATCTTGGGAGATTTAACATAGATTGTATGTAAGCATGTTGCGTGGCGAGATTACCCATAGAGCAATTCGTTGACGATGTGCATGCCTTGATTAACGGTGGAAATTTTCATCGCTTCAACATTTTAAACTAGTATTTGTAAGTATATAAAACCATAATTACAGGAATAAAGTGAAAATATTTGTTCTAAATACCAATCATTGATAAAGTATCGACTTTTTGTAGATGTATCACTCATGTATCTCATCAATAATTGATATCAATCGATTTGCCCTTTTGACCTTCATGGGTTGTCAAAGCTCGAATTTAAATTTCTAACTCCTCTTCACTCATCATACTGAATATTGAAGCGGAGCTGTCATTTTTGTGATAATATAATATTTTTCAATGTTAAGTAGGAGTTTTATTGAAAACAGTGCTCCCGATTTGTATTTATTAAGGAATGCTTACATCATTTGTCAAAATGGCAGCGTTCTGGGCAGAAATGGGGGTGGCCTATTTAGAAATCAATAAATTTCATTTTTTACATGAAATCGACATACCAAAGTGCATAAATGTGTCGTTTAGAGTGTATTCAATGTATACCACAAAACTTAGCATGATTAGCTGCTTTGTTTTATCATTTTCTATATGTTTTTAGATGTATGAAACTACTTTATTTTTATTTTACGTGTATGAGGGGGTGATAAAGAAAAAATCAACGCAAGTAGCATAAAATCTCGCCACGCAAGATAAAGTGTGAAAATACGAGTTTCATACATGTATCCTTCTTACTATATAAATACTTGCTGAAACTTAAAAAAAATACAGAATCAACTTTTAGACAAAGGTCAAGATGAATAAATGATTTATCATAATAAGATAATCAAATTGTCATTTGAAAACACAAATAACATTTTTAATATGCAGTATAGGAATAATAACATGTTAATAAGATGCATAGCATGTTGAAAAGTGGTGGCCATCTTGGAATTATGATGCCGATTAATACGCTCCCGAAAGGAGCGTTAATGGTAGAAGTATGAAAAGGTACTATGGCACTTCAAAATCTTCAACAATATGGCTGCCAAACCGGAAATAAATTAAAAGAAAAATCACGTGACCTAAACCGGAATTCTAGTGGATTTTTTTTCAAATAAAAATGAAACAATGTTCGGTAGCGGATACGAAAACTGTCCGGAGTTTGGAGTTTTAGATGGTGTTATTTTTAAGCTTGATATTTTGTAAACAGGAAGAAAAATTACTGTTCTTCGGGAGCGTTTCAGGTTGCACCTGCCTCATATTAATTGAAAGAATTTGCATTAAATGATAAGTAGTTTACGATATTCAGTTCGGTGATTTTCATTCAGCTGAGAATACACGTTACATAAAAAGTAAAAATCTGACAATGCATTATTCAAATGAATCTCCTTTTGATACCCCAACATGGAGTCTAGTGACTAGTGTTGCCTTCAAATAAATAATAATTGCATTTAGATGCAAACTTAGTGTTACTATATATAGTTTAAAAAATAATGAATTGTCATGTAACAGAATAATTTCCACCTAGGCATTTGATTTATGCCACACGAGCCATTAATATAAGTATGCGTGCGGTAATCAATCGCATTAATGGCCGCCATGCGAACATCAAGACAATGTAGAACAAAGATGGATATTATGACGCACAAACTACAACTAGGGTTTCATAAACTGTCGATAGGACAGCTATTATTAACGCTTATTTGGACCTAATTGTCTTACATTGTGCTTCAACACCGAGTTCGGTGGTGTATTCTTTCGCAAATACAGTGCCTTGTTTTGGTTTAGTCACGTGACAATAAAGCTTACCCATGTAGATTTTTTCAGACGTAAATAAATGTGTGGTTTTTTGGCAATTTTATGCGTTTTAAAATATTAATATGGATGACTGTATTGAAACCCATCACTTATAGAAGGGATACACAAAAACATTTTTTGAAGATTTATTTTGGCATCGAGGGTATATTATGATGAATAAATTTGTCTTTGAGAAGCTTTAAATATAACGCATTTTATCTTGGTTAAAAACATTCTTTCAACCGGGGCAACCTAATTTCTGTGCAACTTAAAATTTTCTAGATTGATAAAAATGTCAAAACGAAATGACAAAACTGTGGCAATTTTGGGATTAAATTAAGTATTATGAATACATATGTCTATCTAATATCTAGAAATTGTATAAATATGATTTTATTTATGGAAATACAGGTTTTTTAATTGATATAATTTACTAAATTTGTAAGTTCGTTTTCTTTAGTAATCTAAAAAACAAGCACCTGTAGCAGACAACGTCGAGATTTTCTAGATGGCAGAAGCAAGGAATGCTGTAAAGGAACCTAGAGTTCAACCACTTCAATCTGGCGAGGAATACAGGGAAGACATATTTAGAGAATGGAGACGATCAATCATTCGAAGATTCTTTCGAACAAGGTTTGGAATCATTTGACATTTATTGTCAATCATTAATTAGGATCAATGACATTGCGAACACTACACCATCTTTGGACTTTGTCCTTGTGTGAAGTTATTTATTTATGATCAACCATAATAATGTCAATAATAGAGTGACAACTGAGTGACATTCTCCATCTTGTATTTTAAATATCCCATTGAATACATTGTCATTGTATGTAAATTGTAATTTTTTTCACTCTTTGACTTTGACAAAGTCATGTAAAAAGTTGTGCCTTAGGGCATGTACTATTACACAGGATAATGTATCTTCCCAATATAGCCAGCAAATTCAAGCAAAAAAACCATGCCATACAGAGACCTCACAAGACTTCACGAGAATAAAGTTAAACCTCGCTTTCGTGCCCCATAATCTCATTGAGATTTGACTTTCAAAGAAATTATCTGCTCTGTATCTCCTTTCTTCGGTGTCAACGGAAGTCATTATCGTTGGAGACTAAATATATATTTTCCTGATGTTTATTAATAAAAATCATTGTAGTTAATTACAATTTTAGTGAAGTAGATTTATGTATGTGTACCCTTTTTATTGTAGCCATTTTCGAATGTCAGCTAAGTAATGGGAACGGTCGTTATTTTCTCAATGAGTATAAGGGAGTACCCAATAATATCACAGCTGAGGGGAGTATAGCTGGACAAGTTAATTTTTTTATTACTGACATTTGCATACAAATATGTTGTTTCGTTGACATCAGAAGATTAGTGAAATTTAGCCTATGATTATCATTTTAATACAAATAAAACACGTAAGTGGCCATTTGATGACGCACATGTTATCTATTATATCAGACTGATGATAACTCTAAATAGATTAGTAACAAAGAACAATGATTGATTATAAACTAGTTATTTTCAACAGAACAAACTATTTCTTTTATTAATGAACGACATGTATTTGTCTTATGCTTAATCAGTTAATACGAAACTAAGTCTATTTTTATCATCTTGTTCAAAAAGATTTGTATTCCTTTATTGTCACATTTTCCGTCAAGCTCATTTCTTATGACACAAGTATATTTACAACAGTTTTAGTCTATGCGCCATTATGGTGGGTGAACTCGCTAACCATTACACCACCGATTATGTTTGGTGAACTCAGAAAGTACAAAACTGAAGGTCAAAGTATGAAATGTCAAATGTTATCAGAAGAAAATCGAAAATATTTTTCCAATATTCCAAGTTTATTGGATTTACAACTACCCACACAATTAGTGCCTGTCACCACTAAAGTTGCGAGTTCGAATCCAGCTCAGACGAGGTGTACTTGATACAACATTATGTGATAAAGTTTGTCAGTGTAATCGGAGCATGATTAGTTGTGGGTTACACACGATGATGCAAACTCAAGAGGACAAACGGATAACAATTATCAAGGTCAAATATCTGAAAACAAAACATTAATTGTATACATGTTCAGTTGTTCTTATCTGATTATTGCAGTGAATACAAAATAAATGTTACACGGTCCTAAATGCACTACACTGTACATGCAAATGAGTATGAAAAACAGTTTTGAAATTACCAAAGGGGTAATCAGAAACTGTAAATAAAAAAAAGACAGACAATGCTATGGCCAAAAGAACAAACAATGATTTACAAACACTTCACAGAAAACTAAAGATTGAGCAACATGAACCCCGCAACAAATCTGTGGTGAACCCAGGTGCTATGGAAGGGTAAGCAGTTCCTGCTCCACTAGTTGTACCTAAATGGTTATTCTTGTTAGAAACTCGTTGACAAGTCATGAAAGAGGAAAGGAGGAAGTGATTGTGACAATGATAAACAGAGCATATCCATGGTTACCACTGGTAAGATATTCTGTTACGGTTAGCCAAGTCATGATAGCAATCATAAAACGTTCAAAGTTATGAATTCAACTAAACCACAAGTAACCCTGCTTCAAAAGTAAAATACATTTAAGTATATTTTTTTTCTTTCAGAAATTTATTGAAAAATGGATTGTGGCCAGCATCTATATGGAACCTCGGTGTATTGGTAGTTGTATTGTCTATATGCATGCTTGGTGACTGGGATTTAGTCAGACCAATCAATATTAGATTATTCCTTGCTTACCAATACATCCCAGAAGGTATTTCAGATCATAAAACAATTTGGAGATCTCAAGTTTGCTAAATTGAGATTAAATTTTTCAAAAGTTCTTGGGACAGCATCTTGAAATGTAGAGTACAAATACAATCAAGTCTGTATATAAAGGCCACTCAAAGAAAGTTGAAAATTGGGCCTTTTTGAGCAGTTGTCCTTTACATATATGCACTATTCTATAAAAGAGATTTGTTGTATAGAGGTGCCCTTTAAGGCAGATTTGACTGTACATTGTATTACTGTACCAAAAACATACATTTGACAATGATCACCAATTAAAAAAAGACTATATAGGCTAATAATTTAGGCCATTTATCATGTTCATAAAAAATTGTTTGTTCTATAGCTGTCTATTACATAAACCCAACAATAAAAAATAAGCTTGTTTCTCAGAACAAGACAGACAGTGCAAATACATGTAGACTGAGACTTCATTTTTTTCCTGCAACACATAACCTGGAACTGAAAATTTCAGTGACCTATTTAATTTAATGGCATGCATATGGTATGCTATGAAAGATGTCATCTTTTCTGTTTCGATACAGAAAGACAACAAGTGAATTGTTTTTTATGTGATTCACTGAAACATGGGGAGGTGTTTGCTCAGAATATGTGGAAGAAGAGTTTGAAGATACCAAAGGGGTAACCAGAATCTGTATATCGAAGAACAGAAAACACAATGACCAAAAGAAAATGTACAAAAGGACAAACAGCGATCTACAAAACATACATATAAAACTAAAGATCGAGTAACACGAACAAGTACCAAAAACTATGTACTTTGAAAAACAAATAAATGTATTATCCATTTGTTGTTATGAACAATAAAATATGTTTGTTTAGACTAACAAATAAATTTGTTTATGCTACTTTAATGTTCAGGGCTTTGAATATTTTTAAGTTTACCAGAATTTCACTAATTACAGGTGCTACTTTTTATTAAAATTGGAACAATTTTCATGAATATCTTATACAACACTCTTTAAAATCAGGAGCCAAGGAGGTACCAAAGACCATTTTAGGCGGGTAAAAGTACCTGGTACCACCCCTTATTGAAAGGCCTGGCATTATTATAAAGTATGTTACTTCTAGATTTATTATTTGTCAGACATATAGATTTTATCAGTTTTGATAAACAATGTATTTAAATTTATGACAACAAAAACAGGATATGTCTGCTGACCGATGGATCACACACTGACCCAGTCACAGAAACCAGGGTCATGTTCTGAGAGACAAGCAGATTTTTATAATTAATTAAGGATGGCCAATTCTATCAGACACATTAATCAGCAATCATTTTTTTTTGCTAATTTGTAGTTTTAGAAAGTTTTTTTTCCATATTCATGATTATAGTAAGTTTTTTTTACAATATTTGGAGAAAAATATTTTTGGCGGTCTACCTACCCACTTCAAAAATTGTAAGTCTTGACTATAGATAATTTGATTGAAATCAGATATCTCACCTACTTCCCTTTATAGATATGTTACGTTGTGGGAAAATCTGAAGAAACAACATTACAGGTCACATGCGCGTGAATACATTTTGTTTTGTAATAACTACCATTATAACCTTTCGACCAATCACATTCCTTGTAACATGCAAAACGGTTTAGTAATGCTTTCGTAATCTAGCTAGCAATCACCATTTTCGTTGGAAGGTGCATAGGGTTTCCTCATATCTCGCAAACCACGGCACATCAGAAAAGGAGAGCCAGTGAGAGATCTAATTTGGATTAAATTTGGCTACAGAAAACCATTATTTTTTAAAAAGTGGCCTTGTGCATTGTAATGTTAGATAGTCTATAATGTTCATTTACATCCATATTCTTGCCAACTATTTAATGCAATCCCAAGACCTGTGGCAAAAATATAATGTTAAATTATATTGATTGTCTTAATTGTAAAAAAATATAGATACATATGATATAGAATTAATTTTGAATTAAACATATTTTATTTGGTTGTATTTATTTTATATGTGACCATGCTTGTCAGATGAAAAATGTTTTTCATCGATGTTTAATGAAAAGAGCAATGAATTCAATGTTGAAATAAATAAAATGATTTTAGGTATCCTAGACAAAACATTAGTGATTAGGTTACGTTGAAGTTTGTACAACAGACGACACTCATTCTTTCCGCGAACGATCCGAAACTGGAACAGCCCCCCTCCTGAACACTGTGAAGAGTGACTCTGTTGAGTCATTCAAATCAGCTGTTTCAGTCATTAACCATTAGTTCATCATAAATTCTTGTAGTTTTTGATAGTTTTATCTTAAAATCTAAAATAAAAAAAAATGTATTTCTTCTTTTCCTAAAATCTGTTAATTATAGCATTTGACGCACAGTACCTATAGTATTTGGTGGCATCTTCAATTAGTTGTGGTAGACCGTGGGTTCAAGCTCCATTCGGCTGAAACCAGAGATTTTAATATTGGTATTTTCTCCTCAGATAAGCACACAGGTTTAAGGAGTAACAGCAAAAACTGGTGGGCTAGAATTCAGGATAATGTGTTCCAGTGGAGATACATGTCTGCCTGCAGACATCATTTTTTCATTTCACTTGTTCTCGCCATGATGTAGTTGAAAAATTGCTCATTTGGCATTAAGTAACAATCAGTTACTCACTCAAATACTAGTACTTGGTGCAAAAGAATGCATTTACAAGTGGTAGATTTAATTATGATGATCTTGGTCTGGTCATGTATTTTTTATTAATAAAAACATTACAAACATTTTCAAATTTAGTTTATGAAATTTAACATTTAATATTTATAATTTATTTTACAGGCTGTCCTGAATTCCTGAAAGCATTCATAGTTTCAACAGTCGTTGGTTTTGTATTTTTCCTTCTTTTGTTGTATGTGAGGAGGTTCATGTTAAGAGGACTGCTAGCATACAGAGGCTGGATGTGTAAGACCATATTTATTGTTTTTAGGGGGCCATCGATCGTGCTCATGATCGTATGGTATTTGGATTTACAACTATCTATGCAATTAGTACCTATCACCACTAACGTTGTGAGTTCAAAACCCGTTCATGGCAAGTTGTACTCTATACAACATTATGTTATAAAGTTTGTCAGTGACTGGCGACAGGTCTGTGGTTTTCTCCGGGTACTCCGGTTTCCTCCACCAATGAAACAGACCGTCACGATATAACTGAAATATTGTTGAAAGTGACATTAAACACCATAAAGCTATTGTTTTAACTAAACATTAATATACAGTGAAACCTATGTAAACTGAACCCTAGATAAAACAGACTCGTGTATAAACCAAACATTAAATAAAGTTCAAATGTAGGAAATCGTGGTTAAAATAACCAATATATAATGAACACCTGTCAATTATGAACACAAAAATTGGTTCCAAAGATGTTTGGTTGAGACAGGTTTAACTGTACATTGCATTCAAGATTATTAAAATTTGATTAATAATAAATCCACAAAAATAATAGTTTTGCACAACAGTTTCAGAAACACTTCACAATAACCCACTGATCCACAGACCATTATTAAAGAACTTTTCCCGTCATTTATAGTACAAATAGAAAATATATTGCTAAGCATTAGATATAGAAAGTACACAGAAACATGGCTAGGACTAGATTCTGGACACTAATGTCCAGCACTGAAGCTGATATTTCGGACATCATTTTTTTGTTACTCTTATGAAAAGAAAGTTCTAAACGATGACGGTCAACAATTCCACCAATATCAACAAAACAAACAATCACATCTCACCTTCTCACTGAACAAAAAACAGATCATTACATGTGATGTTGGAAATCCAGGTCCTGGTTATGGGGTCCCAACCCTCCCCTCTTGATAACTAGATCTTCAACAACAATACCTATGCACTGTATAAACAAGCGATAAAAAAAACCCTTTATAGACTCACTTCCAATCAAAAAGACCACATATTACCACAAAAAATGAATGACAACATAAACATGGACAGTACAATAGCAGGGTCAGTGAATGCTTGTAGTTAACTGATTACCAGCTAGGAAGAAAAGACCATTACTCTTACAGATTCAATATCAATTAATCATGAACATCCCAAGAAATTACTTATCTTCATGGGAGACCAGAATAAATAAGTCATCAAATTGTTGGAATCAATCTACTTTTGTTAAAAAAAAAGTTTTTGGGTCATATTATGGTATGGGTGCATCATCATTGTTTTCCATCTGTAGACAAAATGGGTTTTTTTTCACAATGATTGTAGAAGGGCTGCCGTGGTCGTGATCGTACGTTAGTTGGATTTACAACTACCTGTGCAATCAGTGCCTATCACCACTAACGTTGTGGGTTCGAATCCTGCTCAGGCGAGGTGTACTTGATAAAACATTATGTGATAAAGTTTGTCATTGACTTGCGACAGGTCAGTGGTTTTCTCCGTGTACTCCGGTTTCCTTCACCAATAAAACTGACTGCCACGTTATAATTGGTATATTGTTGAAAGTAACATTTTACACCATAACCCTAACCATTACCATCCTTGATACATACAGGTATTATACAAAAAAAAGTAAATACAAATGTATTCTGTAAAAATTGGTAATTAAAAGTGCAAAAGAACAGGTGTGTACAATACAAAAATATTTACGGTATTTATTTCTATGGTTTAAGATAAAATTCACACAATTTTTGTTTGATGTTTTGCAAAAATAATATATTTTTATGTTCTCTACTTCAGATGAACAGCCTAAAACACAGTCTGTCAGTACAGTATTATGGGGAATATTGGTGAAAATCGTCAGTGGATATAGTCCTAGTTTATATAGCTGTCAGCGGAGTTTACCCAGAATGCCTGTCCCAACAGTTAATGAAACTCTTAATAAATTGCTCAATTCTCTCTCACCTTTGTATGATGAAAATTCTGAAGAATGGAAAAAGCTGTGTCAAGATGCAAAAGACTTTGAGAAGAATATGGCACCTGTATTACAAAGAATTTTAATATTGAAGTCATGGTGGTCTACGAACTACGTCACTGATTGGTGGTAAGGTTATTGACATGTGTCAATCAAATTAAAATTACATGTATATAAACGTTAGAGAAAACCGAAGGGGCAATCAAGAATGGACAATCCAGAGACACTGGCAACATTGGGTACATAAGAAACAGGACGTAGACAAACAATGCAGAAAACTAAAAAAAATGAGCAACTCGGACCCCACCTAAAACATGTTTCTTGTACATGTATATTCTTTTTTTTTTAGAGAGGTGGGGGAGGGGGGGAAGTGATACATGTTTCATTTTTGTTGCTCAAGAAGAACAATGGACTTTTATGGGTAGGCAATGGCAATGTTGTCTAACTTTGGCTATTTGGGCTTGTTTGTCTGTATTTATTTTGTGCAGATTGAAAAGCTTTGGATAAAAATTGATCAGGATAATCTTAAAATATAATGATCCATCAATAATAATAGTGAAATAACTGTTAGAGAATACCATAGAGGCAATACAAAATGGACAATCCAGAGAAACTGGCAACATAGGGTACACAAGACGAAGTAAAGCACAACACAATACGTGTTGGACACAACTACATGTAAACAAACACAAATAACGTGAAATAACAGTTTGAACATGCAATTTTTTAGATTTCCCTTGTGACAAAATGTTTTGAAGTACCAGTAAGCTGGGAAACTGACTTGAGTGAGTGATTGTTGTTTAATGCTAATTTGGCAATTTTCCAGCTATACCATGGCGAGAACAAGTTACATTCCATAAAATGATAATGATGTGATCATGTCTACTTTGTACTAGACCAACACACTTAGTTTGATTTTTATAGTGTTAGATCAATGAATCAACAGTCCACGGTTAGACATGTCACTTCCATCTGACACATTAGCTAATCAATCTTTGTTCTTTCTCTATTATGTTGTGTGCTTACCAGTAGTGGAGAAGCTCTCAATTTAATATCTTTTATTGTTATAGGGAGAAGTATGTATATTTGATGGGAAGGAGTCCTTTACCTATCAACAGTAACTATTACATGATGGACCAAAGCTACTTTATGCCGACCCATATACAAACGGCAAGGTAAAAAAAAATGGCACAACCAGGAGCCAGATAAAGGGAGATAATTTGAGTAGTAGTTGCTCTCTTGTGATATTCTGATCAATAATTTGGTTGGGTTAGGGTTGCATTGTTTATTTCACTTTCAGTTATTTTTCAACCATATTGTGACTGCCAGACTCGATGGAGGAAGAAAACCACAATGATTATAAACAACTGAATGGTTAAGCATAAGGCCTTGAGTACAATATACTGTAGGTATCCTGAAAATCATATTGGGACACGAACTTAGCACTTTGTATCAGTACACAAACTTACGTCAACGGTGTTATTCTTGTGATGAGAAGTTGATGGCTTTTAGCAGCATTTTATACTGAATATTTTGATTGGATGTTTCATATGCAATTTGCCAATCATTGTTTGGATTTCAAAGATGAATCTTTATTATTTATACAACTAACAAAAAAAAAGTTTACAAAATTGCTATCAAATGGGGAAAAAAATGTTGTGAGTTGTATAAACGTTACAAATAGAATGTAAGTTCCAGTTTCACCCATTCCCTGATATATCAAATTTTCCTTTTAAAGATCACCATGGAAATGTTATTTTTTATATGATGTATGAAAACAAAGTGTTTTTTAAAATGTTTTACAGAACTGCCAGTGCATTATTCAATTACTTAACTTTTAAACAGTTAGTAGACAGAGAAAAGCTAGAACCTTTGTTGATAAGGAAGACCATTCCTGTTTGTATGGCACAGTACGAGAAAATCTTCTCCACAACCAGGTAAAACCTTTAATAAAAATGAAAAACAAAAAATACAGCACTGTCGGAACAATTCCAAAATCATATATCAAAATCAGGATCTACCGCCCTAGTGGCGAGCATTCTAACCATTAAACCATCGATGCAATTGTTGAGCAGTTGATATTACAGTGATGTTCACAATATTATTTCAATTGACAAATATCACAATCGTAGAAAGAGCCAAAATCCTATACACATATATGTGCAAATATAATTACAGTCAAACTTGCCCTAATGGTCACTTGAAATATCCGGTCACTGCCAGGTCCCACCGTGGATTTTTATATAGTAAATTAACTTAAATTAACGGTTACTTCCTTTACGCGGCCAATGGCCAGAAAAATTTGTCCCAATAATGTTAAAATACCTATTTTAACGGTCACAAATATATTTTTTTTGTCGCTTGCGGATAGCATTCGTGATTAACACAGTATTGATTTTTGCTTCAGTCACGTGACATCTTATTTGATCATGTGGCAAATTATCTTCCCTGTCGTAGTTTACATGTCGACAGAATAGCCCCAGGCTAGAACTTGGCAATCAACGATGATTAAGTTTAAATTAAAGTTGATTAATTTAATTAAGATGTCCAGAACAGGTGTAACAGGTAAGTTCACAACACTACAGGTGAGTAAAATTTAAGGCTTTAAATAAAGAAAAACGACATTGTTTTGTCAGTCAGTCATAAAAATGTCACGCAAGGTGTTAACGTTATCCGAAAGAGTTGAAGCCATCAAACTACATGACGGTGGGAAAAGTTCTCGAAACAGTTTTAATTCCGGAATATTTGTAATACTTAAAAAATTGTGAACCTTGAACCTTTATTAAGCAGCCAGTTTTTGCCGGCCCTTAAGTGGCTGCTTAAATCAAGTTTTGACTGTATATAGGTTTGTTTAAAAGTCATTAATTAGAGGAGATGTTATGATTATGATACTGCTTTATAATTTCACAAGACAAACTTTGAGAGAAAAAAAGAAGTCCAATTTAGGACTTCAGATTGAATTTTTGTTCAAATTCAAGAAAGGTTGTTCAGTGAAAAACTCAAGCCATACCAATAACTTTCTTGAATTGGTAAAAACAAAGATTCTTGGGATGGATGCAAGAGGACTCACTATTTTCTTTCTTTTTTTTTCTTATTTTTTGCTTTTAAAAGTGTTGACATAAAACCTTGATACCGTGAATCCTGTCTAAACTGAACCCTGAGTAAACAGAAACCAGACAATTTTACAATCCTATCTACTTAATGTCTATGTAATTTGAACCTGTGTAAACCAAACACCTGTCTAAACTGAACAATTCTTCAGTCCCAAAGGGGTTCGGTTTAGACAGGTTTTACTGTAATTGTTGTTTAATGGACGTTATGGTGATAATTGTGGGATTCATAACTGCCTATGCAATCAGTGCCTATCACCACTTAATTTATGAGTTTGGATTCTGCTCATGGCAAGGTGTACTCAATACAACATTATGTGATAAAGTTTGTCAGCGACTTGCGACAGGTCGGTGGTTTTCTCCGGGTACTCCTGTTTCATCCACCAATAAAACTGACCACCATAATATAACGGAAATATTGTTGAAAGTGGCGTTAAACACCATAAACACAACCAAACATATACTACATTGTTGGATGCTTTGTCAGCTGGAACACCAATTATTAAATGATATATTACAGGATACCTGGTGAAGATACAGACACATTATATCATGTAGAATCATCATTATCAAAGGTGAGTTGACCTTGTGAAATTAGCTGCCATTAGCATAGGTGTCTTTAGCTGACATTAGCATAAGTGACTTTAGCTGACATTAGCATAGGTGACTAGCTGACATTAGCATAAATGACTTTAGCTGACATTAGCATAGGTGACTTTATCTGATTTTAGCTATCCTCAAAGGTGAGATGACATTAGCATAGGTGACTTTAGCTGATCTTAGCTATCCTCAAAGGTGAGTTGACATTGTGACATATCATAGGTGACTTTAGCTGATTTTAGCTATCCTCAAAGGTGAGGTGACATTAGCATAGATGACTAACTGATTTTAGCTATCCTCAAAGGTGAGTTGACATTGTGACATTAGCATAGGTGACTTTAGCTGGTTTTTGCTCTCCTCAAAGGTGAGTTGACATTGTGACATTAGCATAGGTGACTTTAGCTGATTTTTGCTGTCCTCAAAGGTGAGTTGACATTGTGACATTAGCATAGGTGACTAGCTGATTTTTGCTATTCTCAAAGGTGAGTTGACATTGTGACATTAGCATAGATGACTAACTGATTTTAGCTATCCTCAAAGGTGAGTTGACATTGTGACTTTAGCTGGTTTTTGCTCTCCTCAAAGGTAAGTTGACATTGTGACATTAGCATAGGTGACTTTAGCTGATTTTTGCTATTCTCAAAGGTGAGTTGACATTGTGACATTAGCATAGATGTCTAACTGATTTTAGCTATCCTCAAAGGTGAGTTGACATTGTGACTTTAGCTGGTTTTTGCTATCATCAAAGGTGAGTTGACATTGTGACATTAGCATAGGTGACTTTAGCTGATTTTTGCTATTCTCAAAGGTGAGTTGACATTGTGACATTAGCATAGGTGACTTTAGCTGATTTTGCTCTCCTATTTAGGCATTTTGGCTTTCTTGTTCCCAAAGACTTAAATTATTTGGCTTTCCAGTTTTTTAACTATGAGTGCACCTGACAAAGTTATTCCAGAAACATTTTGTGTGCACTTAATTAGAAATCTGTTTTTTTTTATTGTGATGAAAGAATGATAATTGTGATTTTTAGAAAATTCATCACTCTTTAGGCTTGTATCCAATTTTTATTAATCAATATTTTAGGGAAGATCGTGAATGTGAATATAGATTTCTTTTAGATGAACAAATTAATTGTTTAACACCACTTAAAAATATCAGATATATCAAAATTAAAGTATCATGACAGTCTTCACGCTCAACTTTTTACCTTAAAAGCCCACCAGGCCTGTAAGTTCAAATATTTACAGACCCACCATCAATTCTACAGGCACGAATTTGAAGATTACATTATTGACCATTAATTCAAACCACCAAAACTCAAAACATGATGATGTACCAAATATTATGTGGACATGTCAATTATGCATTAGGTAAGACCACAGGTGCTCGTGGCACGGACTTATCACCCCTCTTTTTTTTCTAACTTTCTGTTTACAAATTTATTTTCAATAAAATTTCTTTATTTCTTTATTATTTCATCTCTTTTTCCTTATTTTAACTTGTTCGTGTCAATATTCATACAATCTTATGTTAACATCAAATTGAATGTGTCGTCACTGTCGACCCTATATAGATATTAATAACCCACAAGGCATGCAACTCGACAGATTTAAAAATCGTACCCCTGCTCGCTTCGAGTACATTTATTGCACCTTATTTCCATTATGTCATTCAAGCTAGGACATGTATCCATTCCTAAAAGAAGCATCGTTTTGCCCCTGTTTTTGTTTTGTGCATGCAATAGCTCAGTTCTCCAGAATTTTAAGATTTTCATACATTTATTGCCAAATTTTTCGTATAAGGACCCAAGGATGACGAAAGTGACGTACCACTGCATTAACTTCAACGATAGGTTCAGGAAAGTTCCAAAATTTTTCATATAGTGCCCTTCGTTGACGGAAGTAGATACAAAACCAACGGACCAGTTACGACCACTGAATTCCGAATGCATTGCTTCAACGATAGGGTCAGAGAAGTTCCAAAAATTTCTCCGGATATTATTTTGGGGCGATATTTTGAAATCATGACTCGGCTTGGTACAATCAGCGAAACGAGTCTAGGCTTCAATAATCGTTCTTTATTAGTCGTAGTTAATGGTTAATAATCACAGCTGAATTTAATGACCTATTAACACAAATGATGACAAGTTTATCCCTCTACCTGTAATTGTTAAGTAAACAATTATGTAGTGGATAATACACTCCAACTGTAGATTCTTAACAATAATCAACGAGACCTGTAAGGTTCGAGTTGATTATTTTTAAGAATCTACAAGTTGGAATGTATTCTCTTACATAATACATTTCTATCTGCAACAGTGTTTTCATTTTATATGTTTACCTTTTTAATGTTCAGAAAGCTAAATAATCCACAAATAACACATTTTTTCCGGCATCCGTGTTTTCGATTCTCGTTTATATTTAGATATTTCAAGGTCTTTCAAGTGACTAGAATCATTTATATTTAGATATTTCAAGGTCTTTCAAGTGTCCCAGGTGTTCACTTGTGGTCTGTCTAATTTGTTAAGTTGCGGTTGGTTGTTTTTGTATAGCGAGAATACCTCGTCAGTTCTGAACATAAATTATGTCAGAACTCATCTACTTGTATCGTGTCTTGTATATCTATTAATCAATTGTTTTTTTTAAAGGAAATTGTTCATATTTTAAAAAAAAAGCTTACTATCAAGAGTTATATATACTAATTATAGAATTTATTAATGTGGTCAACTTAGCCGAATGATAAGATGGAAGTTTTGAAAGCCAAAGTGACTTTGAAAAGCCCAGCAATGGTTCAAGACACGAAAGTCCCAATATAAGTAAAACACGTTTTTAAGCCTTAAATAGTAAAAGGTTGTGTTCATATATTCAAAAATAAAAGAATAAACTAGATTCTTCAAAATAATCCGGTGTTCGAACAATAGTGTGACGTCAGAGAAATGTAATATCTGTTGGTAATCTGACATTTATCACACCTTGCAGTAAGCACATTCAACCGTACATCTGTCAATTAATGATAGCTTGGATTATGATAATTTAAATGAGTGCTTATTACATTCGGTTTACATATTTATGAAAAATATACAAACCAAATGTATTCCTTATTTACCTGGTAAATTTTCAAAACTGTGCAGCAATAAAAAATAGTCACTATGATTTCAAAGCATACCTTATCCAAATATCCGTATACCTTTAGCTAACTGGACACTATGTATGCTTACATACTAATAAGTAAAAAAGGTTTTTTCATAAATATAATGCGAAAAAGGGGATAGATTAATTTTGCCACCCTCAACTTTTGGCAGATATTAGTAAATGTTGTATACCCCTCACTTCTGATTCGGTATAACATACTCATATCTGCCAATCCACGTTAAAACTCAAAACACATTCTGACTTCCATGATTTATTTCTTAAACTAATTCGGTATAATTAAATTAACGTTGAGTTTTATAATATAAAAAAGTTAAATTATTTTCCATTGTGGAGCTAAAAATTCAGTTTCATTTTTATTATAATATAGCAACAATAGGCAGTCAGAGCAATGATAAATATCAATCAATATATTATATAATATATACATAGTTTTAAAGACATTTAATATTGGAGTTAAAAACTCAGTTTCATCTTTACAATTTCATATGTGAATATTAGCATATTTTTTTATCATCTTAGCTGTGAATGTGAACAAATTGTGTAAAATAAGTTATTTTAGTCTCAAATATATTAGTAAATCTTCCTTGTTTTCAACAATAAACCAGGAAATGTTTTTTTCCGATTTAATAGTAAAACATAGTTGACAATAGGCACTTATAATTAATGATATATTATTGTAACACACACAAGAGATGACGTGGATTAAATGATTTTAAGTAACATAACCCTGCTATTTTATATTGAAGTGTATTTATCAAGCCAGTAGATTGATTAATCATGTATATATGTACATTTGTATGTAAGCACATTCAACGTACTTCTATCAATTAAATTGCGATGTTCGAGTTTGATATGGTAAAACTCCTGATTTTATTATTGATGGGACCATTTATTAAGTTCGACTGTTCGAGGTATCAGTGTTCGAGGGACAGATTTTTTTTAGCTTAAAAATATATGGAAAATTGGCGGGACTTTCAAATAAGTTCGAGCCATCCATGGTATTCGACCCATCCGAGTTCGAGGGACCGAGGTTTGACTTGTATATATGTAAAATGCTAATTTCCATTTTTTCATGGTTTTTTCATACTATATTTAAAGATTTGACTGAACAGATTTTATATCCAAAATGTAACAGAATGCACCATTTTGCGTCCTTCTGAAAAACAATGTTCTGGGGGGGGGGTGGGGGGGGGGGGGGGTGGCAAACCCTAGATCCCCTACCGCTTTTAGTCTCTCGCAGGTTGGCATGTATGCAAAAATACGGGGGCAACATAGGGTGACTCTTCAAAATTACAAGGCTACTTAAATTCGCTTTCGACCAATGAGAAATCGAAGTCAACCTTCACAAGGCAACTACTTCGCCCTCTAACATGAGCCCTGCTTCTCGTCCTTTTTTAAAACCTACATGATGTTAAAATATCAACCAATCAAATTTCAAAAAAACAGACACACCTAAATATATTTCGAATATCGGAAATTCTTAAAAGGACTTGTTTGCCTACCCATTTTTTGCATTGACTCGGCAGCAACTGAAAATGGAGAACAATAAACTAAATATCTACACACAATATCTTATGAAATCAACTTTTGAAACTATATGACTTTTGTTCACAGGCCCGTCGGACTTGTGGAACTACTCATTTTATACGCCCGTGTACAATTTTGCACGCCACGGGCATCGGACTACCGCCTAATTTCGAAGACTGTCATGAGAATAGAATGAAAAAATCCAATATTCATACTGTTCTGAAAAAAATGACAACATTGAAAATGAGCTCAAGAAAATATCTAATATTCAGAATTGTCTGGAAATAATGCCAATATTTATAATAGGCTGGAAAAAATGTCAATATTCAGAATGGGGCTGAAAAATTGCCAACATTCAGAATTATCTGGAAAAAATGTCAATATTCAGAATGGTCTGGAAAAAATGCCAGTATTCATAATGGACTGAAAAATATATATCCAATATTCAGAATGGTCTGAAAAAAATATTCAACATTCAGAATGGACTGAAAAAAATATCCAATATTCAGAATAGGCTGAAAACAATTACCAATATACAGATATGCTTTCGCCAATGGAAATTATATGACAATCAATGTATTTTATCTATCTACAGCATATAGTAGTATATAGAAAAGGTTTTATGTACAAATTAGATGTATATGATACTCAGGGCAAAGTCTTGCAAGCCTACAACATAGAAAAACTGTTAAAGTGGGTTATAGAAGATGCTGATTTAGATACAGGTAATAATTACAAAATAAATACACACAAAGATTAAAGGAAAAATATGAATACAGTATACCCCTTCTTACAAGGTCATCTCTTCTGTAATGAAAAAGTGGCAATATAAGAGAGGTGGGCTATCACGAGGGGGACAATTTATTAGCATTTAACAGTTTTCGTGCTAACCCACTTGCCCAATGCCCGGGACAAGTAAAACTGGATTGGGACAAGTAAAACTGGATTCGGACAAGTGAAAATTATGAAAGAAATTGCTTGAATAAATAGAAAATTTTTCTAAATTTGGCTTTCGGGCAAATAGGTGAATTTTTTTTAGGCAAGGACTGATTTAACTCTTTCAGTGCATCTGAAATCTAGCTTGATAAGAGGTTGGAGTGGGGGACCTTATAAGACGGAAATTACTGTGTGCCAATATGTCAGGTGGATAGATGAAAACAGTAATATTTTTGTTCCGTTTACTTGCTTCTCCGTAAAAACATTTCAGCCATGTTTTGATACAATTTTTTTTTATCAAAAACATGAAAATTAAATAAGGAAAGATGGGTAAAGACATCATCTGTATATAACTATGAGGTGGCATCAACAATAAAAAGGTTTTGTCTGAAGGATGAAATAATGTTTGATGATTGGTTTATGGTTTATGATGTTTAACGCCATTTTCAACAATATTTGAGTTATATCGTGGCGGTCAGTTTTATTGTTGGGGGAAACCGGAGTACCAGGAGAAGACCACTAACCAGCCGCAAGTCACTGACAAACTTTATCACATAATTTTGTAACGAGTACACCTCACCATGAGCAGGATTTGAACCCACAACTTAAGTGGTGATGGGCACTGATTGCATATGTGGTTGTTAATCCAACTGCCATACGATCACAACCATGACAGCCCCTGAATAATGTTTGAAACTTAAAGTGTATATTTTCCTACTAAAATCGAAATGAATAATGCAGTAGGGTTAATATTATGATAAATTTTAACCTGCGTTCTGCTAAGCTCCACTCATGAAAAAAAAATTGCAAAAAATTTGAACTACCTATCATGCCTGTGGTAAAATTAAGAAATAATTACTGGTAGCCATATATTTATATTGTTTTTACCACGGGTTGGAACTTTATACAGAATATTTTACCACGAGCGGTAGCAAGGGGTAAAATGAAGGCATAAAGTGACATCCCGGGGTAAAAACAATATAAATATATGGCTACTGGTAATTATTTCGATTCTAATAGGACAATTACGGAACATTTTCAAATCGAAGCAACCTAGGTCATCCAGTGTTTTTGGCTGTTTCATTAATTTTTCTGACTGAAATGTTACAATAATATTCCGTTTTTTTCCAAAGATGTTTGAAATGACAACCGAAAAGGTGTTTCATGCCGATGACAAATATGTTTTGAGATTACTAAATGTTATCATTCATGAACATCAATTCAAGAGAAAGGGAAAATACTACAAATTCCACTTCGACAAGGAGGCATACACGAAGCCAAAAAACGTCGGGGTCTTTATGTTCTAAACTGGAAGTCTTAATATGACGTCATGTTGTTTATGTCAACAACATTTCGCGGAATTTTAATTTGTGTGATTTTTAGGCCCAGGGATATGCAAGAATACTATATGTTATTCGGGATCTTCGCAAGGGATGTGGGTTTATATTCCCGGTCTGTTTTCTATATCGCCTTAGCCGATTTCCAATACACGAATGTTTAGTTATTTTGTGTATTGCATACTTATCATGGAACAGCCGCTTATAAAGCACAAACCACGTCTATCTATGACGTAATCGGTCATAGATATAAATATTATTTTTACCACAGGTTTGAACTCAAAGCGTTTGAAGGACGTCATATTAGAATCTCCAATAAACCACAGGCTGCCAAAGCAAATTTTCAAGCATATTGTTAGGGAGTATACAGTCAAGCCTATATTAAGGGTCACCTCTGGGACAAAGAAAAACTGGTCTTATAACACAGGTGACCTCTTAAAAGAGGTTCAATTCATATAAAATTTTCTATGACAGCCTGGATTTAATTGTAATGTAATCGATTACATTTGAAAGTAATTGACCCCAAGTCTGATGACAGGACTAGAAAAAGGTGACCTTTTAATACAGGTGACTGCTTAATCGAGGTGACCACATGGGAAGGTTTGACTATGCATGATATTTTACTTTATACAGATTCAATAACAGACTCAGAGAAAGCCATACCAGCATTAACAGGGATAGATAGATCAACATGGGCCAAGATAAGAACCCAGCAATTTTCTACAGGGGTCAACAAGGAATCATTGCAGATTATAGAATCTGCTATTTTATGTGTAAGTACCGACTGTATCAAACAGTACCCTATTTTTTGCTCCAGCTGCTAGGTATCGGAGACATTAAGTTTGACTCATGTCCGTATATGCAACCGCTCAATAACTGAGGTTTCCCATTATTAAATCATTTGGTATTTATACCCAAGGGTAGGGACAATGAAAGGAAAGCCAAGTCTGATTTTGGATTCAAAAACATTTTCCGTTCTTGAGTTCTGCCCCTTGTTTACTTTTGCTCACAGCTGGGGCATTTGTTTCCTGTGGACACATTCTTCCATTCTTAGAGATTATTAATTTACATGGCATGCAATTATTGTCTTTTGTAGATGTTGATACAAGTTTAAATAAAATCAATAACAAAATAAATATCACACTCAGAACATTATCAAAATCCAATCTGAAAACTCGCAAAAACAAAGAGGAAATTGATACCCTTAACACCTATAAATGACCACTGACTTTCCTGACTTGGTATAGGTACTTCAGTAATAAGTGGCAGAGTTAAGCCAGTTTTTTGGACCCGATCTGATCAAACCAAACACTATGAAATTTGTATTTGATGCTTCAGCACTAACCATTCAGCATTAAGGAGTATATTCGCAGACTGTGTTGTTACAGTGAGCTTGCACTATAAAAATCCAACTTAGCGTGTTGGTCTAGTATAAAGCAGACATCATCATCATCCAGAGATCCTAACAACTCGGCCAGATAAGTCTTGGACTCACCAGTTTCAGATGGGACTCGCCAAAGTTTTCAAATTTTAGATTTTTACAAAATTTTCAGAAATACCCTCTGGACTGATCAAATTATTCCTGTATCCCTGATCATCACTTCATCAAAACATAACTTGTTCACACCATGATATAACTGAAAAATTTATCACTTGGTGTTAAACAATAATCACTCAAACACTCACTCACTCAAAATGATGAATACAATACAGCCAAACCTGTATATAAAGGCCATTCAAGAGAACATGACACTTTTGGCCTTTACGAGCAGTTGTCCTTTATATACAGGTTAAAATTATATGCACTATTCATTAATGGGAAAAATAAGACTGCCCTTTATAGACAGTGATTTGTTATATAGAGGTGCCCTTTAAGGCAGGTTTGATTGTATGCTTATACTAATTTCAGACAGACGTGTATAAACTAATCATTGTTTTACTTACAGGTAACTCTTCATCATGAAAATAGATTAGATTTTTCCAGTCGTGCCAATTTTCTTTTGTGTGGTGATGGTAAATCCATCTGGTTTGACAAGTCTATTAATATCATCAGCTTCCCTAATGCCAGAATGGGAGTTAATTGTGAACATTCTCATGCTGATGCTCCTGTGTTAGCTCATTTAGCGGAGTATAATATTACAGAAGAGTGAGTAATGAGTAAAACTATCATCTTCATGAGTAAACTATCAACTTCATGAGTAAACTATCATCTTCACGAGTAAACTATCATCTTCACGAGTAAATTATTAACTTCATGAGTAAACTATCATCTTCACGAGTAAACTGTCAAGTTCACGAGTAAACTATCATCTTCATGAGTAAACTATCAGCTTCATGAGTAAACTATCATCTTCATGAGTAAACTGTCAAGTTCACGAGTAAACTATCATCTTCATGAGTAAACTATCAGCTTCATGAGTAAACTATCATCTTCATGAGTAAACTGTCAAGTTCACGAGTAAACTATCATCTTCATGAGTAAATTATTAACTTCATGAGTAAACTGTCAAGTTCATGAGTAAACTATCAACTTCATGAGTAAACTATCATCTTCATGAGTAAACTGTCAAGTTCACGAGTAAACTATCATCTTCATGAGTAGATTATCAACTTCATGAGTAAACTGTCAAGTTCATGAGTAAACTATCAACTTCATGAGTAAACTATCAACTTCATGAGTAAACTATCAACTTCATGAGTAAACTGTCAACTTTATGAGTAAACTATCATCTTCATGAGTAAATTATCAACTTCATGAGTAAACTGTCAAGTTCATGAGTAAACTATCATCTTCATGAATAAACTATCATCTTCATGAGTAAACTGTCAAGTTCATGAGTAAACTATCATCTTCATGAGTAAATTATCAACTTTATGAGTAAACTGTCATCTTCACAAGTAAACTATCATCTTCATGAGTAAACTATCAGCTTCACGAGTAAATTATCAACTTCATGAGTAAACTGTCAAGTTCATGAGTAAACTATCATCTTCATGAGTAAACTGTCAAGTTCACGAGTAAACTATCATCTTCATGAGTAAATTATCAACTTCATGAGTAAACTGTCAAGTTCATGAGTAAACTATCAACTTCATGAGTAAACTATCAACTTCATGAGTAAACTATCAACTTCATGAGTAAACTGTCAACTTTATGAGTAAATTATCATCTTCATGAGTAAATTATCAACTTCATGAGTAAACTGTCAAGTTCATGAGTAAACTATCATCTTCATGAGTAAACTATCATCTTCATGAGTAAACTGTCAAGTTCATGAGTAAACTATCATCTTCATGAGTAAATTATCAACTTTATGAGTAAACTGTCATCTTCACAAGTAAACTATCATCTTCATGAGTAAATTATCAACTTCATGAGTAAACTGTCAAGTTCATGAGTAAACTATCATCTTCATGAGTAAATTATCAACTTCATGAGTAAACTGTCATCTTCACAAGTAAACTATCATCTTCATGAGTAAATTATCAACTTCATGAGTAAACTATCATCTTCATGAGTTGTATAAGTTTTGGAACTTTATTATTTTTCCATTTCTTATTATTTCGTCTCCCAAACAAATTTTGTAACTTCATTTTTTTTTGTCCATTTCTTAGTATTTCGTCTCCCAAACAAGTTTTGTAATTTTATTATTTTTTTGTCCATTTCTTATTATTTATTATGTTTTGGAAACTTTTTTTGTCTGTTTCTCATTAAATAAGTGTTTCAAACAACACCTGGAGACTTTATTTAGTTTTTGTTTTGGGGCTCCTAAAGGTATATTAGTTAGGTCCAAACAAGGGAACTTGAGAATTTTTGTTTTTCATATTGACTCTTAGGGAAAAAGCACACATATATGAGGGCTGTCCGTAAAGTTTGTGGACAATCTCTGTAATTTGGTTATTTAATTTGTTGAAAAAAAGAAATTGCAATTTTCATTTATAGTAGAGTTTACTCGATAAGTGAACAAAATTTTGTAAATAAAAATGAACTACAAGTATGAATTTTTCTCAATCTTATAAATAAGCATACTCACACCCGGAGCACAGCGGTAAAAGTTTTTGACGTTAAGCGACGTCAAAACGCTCAAACCAATTTAACTTTTTTCGACGTAGTCACCTTTAAGTTCCACACATTTCTTGTGTCGTCTTACCCAGTTATCAAAAATTTGCACAAACTGATCAGTTTTCATGTGAAATATTACATTCATTACGACTTGTCTTAATTCACTTCAATTGTCAAACCTCATTCCCCGTAAGAAGGATTTGATGTATGGGAAAACTGCAAAGTCCATTGGTGCTGAGTCCGGGCTGTACAGTGGATGTTTTAAGCACTGAAATTCAAGTAAATCTATTTTGGCCAAGGAGAGTCGACATTTTTCCATTGACTTGATTGTTGCTTTGTTTCCAGGTCATAGTAGTGAAACCATGTTTCATCTGTGGTTATTATTCTATCCGGAAATCCAATTCTGCTCTGGCTAAACTTTCTAAGAAATTGTCTTGATGCCTTAGTTCTGTTTGTCATATTTTCTTCTGATAACATTCGGGATACCCATCGCGCACAAATGCGATTCATGTGTAGTTCTTGAACTAAAATTTCATGTACCGTTGTCATTGATATAACACACTTGTCCGCAACTTCACGCACAGTTAAACGTCTGTCACCGTCAATAACGTCGTGTACTTCATTTTTCACAACATCTGATGTCTTAAAAGACGATCTCCCCTCGCATTTATTGTCCATTAAACTACCTCTACCGTCAGAAAATCTGTTATGTCACTTAAACACTAATGAGCGACTAGCATTGGATTGTGTTACTGACTGTTTGATGAATTTATGCGTTTCAGTTGGCGTTTTTCCTATGTCGACACAAAATTTTATTAAGGCCCTCTGCTCCACCTTATTTGAAAACATAGTTTTTTCTGATGAAGACGTTTTCATCTTCAAGGTTTGAAAACTGGACTCTGCAGCCATCTGAGAGTACTTCCGATTCAAATTTTACAGATGTGATGTTGAGAGCACTATCAACGTCACAGTACAAGTTTCATTCAAATTTGCGAGATAAAATGAAAAAAAATCATGGCCAACCACAAGTAACTACATAGAAGTTACACGTAATTTATACTGTGCTCCAGGTGCCCTATGACAGACATTACAAAGTCGATTTAATTAAGTTAGGAAATTAAAATCTGATACAAATTTTTTATATCTAACATCGCATTTAATTAAGGAATACAGGTATCACTAACATTTTTGAAAAACACGTTGTTTTTTTTTAGGAAAATTGGGACCTATCCACGAACTTTACGGACAGCCCTCGTATTTAAGAATTTTATGAAACTTTACATGTAAAGTAGGCTTTACTCAGTGATAAAAGGAATAAATGTTTGTAAGCAGTTATATTACTGTTGCCATGGATACAGACATCATTTTTACTTTGACTTCATAACTTTCTTGAAGAAGCAGATTTCACGTTTGAAAACTCTCATGTTGGGAAAGATTTTTATGTCGTTTTTTAAAAAAACACTGTTTTCCCAGTTATAGATAAAGTTTCTTTAAATAATCAATCATATGTTTTACATGCAATGTACTGTGATGAGGAATGTGAATGTGTAACGTATTCAGCCAAAAGCTTTTTATATTACACACGGCTATAACAAATATCATTTTGTCTTCACATTTACAGCATGCCCATTTACCCTCTGCAGAGGGTTTTTTACCCCCAAAATAGGCCCTGTACCCCCAAAATTGTAGGGACTTTCTATATGCAGGGGTACAAAGTTAAGGAAAAAACAACAATTGTACCCCATTGTACCCCAGTTTCAAAACTCAGTGGACACCCTGATTTATTGTAATTATTAAATTAACAACCACATCAGTAGGGTAATGGTTAGTGTGCTTGTTTCCAATGTGGTAGATTGTGGTTTGAGCCCTGATCGGTTCAAACCATATACTATAAAATTGGTATTTGTTGCTTCCCAGCTAAGCATGCAGCATTAAAGAGAAAGAGCAAAGGTTGGTTGACTCGGAATCATAATAATTAATTAATGGAGCAACATGTCTCCCCCAGACTTTTTTCATTGAGTTAGCTCTATAAAAGTCCAACTCAGCGTGTTGGTATCATCTCATCGAATATGACTTGTTCTCGGCGTGATATGGCTGAAAAATTGCTCATTTGACATTAAAATAATCACGCACTCACTCAAAATATTTGATACTCAAAATTTCTTTGAATTAACCTTACAGTCATAAATGTTTGGAGCACAAGTTTGGAATAGCCAAACCTGAGTAAAGCCTACTTTACACTGTAATCAATAAGTACTGTGCTTTGATTGGATGATTTTGGAATATGAGTTCAGAAATCGTACTCAAATGTTTTTTAACCCACATGTCTTACTGTATGTGTTGTCAGCAGGAAATAATCTTTCATACAACAGATCGTAGATTTTATTTATACTTTCAGGTCATTAGAACTGTGTGGTTTTGATAAAGAGGGACATTTACCTAACGTTCAGCCTGACCAAAAATTTGTCAAACCTCAGAGACTTATATGGGAGATGAACAAAACACTGTCCACTGCCATACAATCAGCAATGGTGACTATGACTCAGGTTTGTCTATATTGTTGACATTGGAAAGATACAGTTTCCTTCTGATGTAGATTACATTAGCCGATTGTGCCTATTCTGTTTAGGACCTTTGGTTTTCTTGTTTCCAAAGACATTTAAATTATTTGGCTTTCCAATTTTTAGTTTAAGTATATTTTATTAATGAATAGATAATGTTGTAAGATGAATTTCAATATGATTTAATACACATAATTAAAGGGATTCGAAAACAAGCTTGAGAAAATTTATATTAATTTGTTTCCCTGAATGGTTGGCTTTCTTCACTGGGTTTGGTACTGCTTTGACAACTATTTTACCTATTTTGTTCCAGTATTGGTATAAATACTGTTATAGTGACAGCCGGAACCTTTGAGCCGTAATGAAAGCGGGAGGTTTGGCGCTTTAAAATCTGATTCAACCCACCATTTCTTTAGAAATGCCTGTACCAAGTCAGGATTATTACGGTTTTCACAGTTTTCCGGTTGTTGATTGATTTTGTCTGTTTATATACTTATGAGTTTTGACTTTCCCTTTGTAAGATTGTTCGGAGTTCGGTAATTTTGTTATTACCCTTATTTGCAATTTTTTGGTTTTGACCATACCTGATGAGAATTATTCCAGAAACGTGTTGTAAGCACTAAATTAGATATCTACACTTAAATTGCCTAACTTTAGGAGCCATACACTGTTTTAATTTTTTAGTTTGTCTGGGTAAAGGACAAGTGAGTTTTTTGTAATACTTGGCGTTCACCAGGCATATGTCTGTCAACCATCTTCGTTATTTTTTCAACTTTTACTCTTCTTTTGCAAAACTGCAAAACCAAATTGAACCGAACAATGATTTTTCTTAGGTAAAGGAGATTCAGATTTGTTCATATGAAGATGTTCGTCGATGGATGGGGCTAGTAGGGGCCTTTGTTCATATGAAGATGTTCGTCGATGGGTGGGGCTAGTAGGGGCCTAAAATGGAAAATAAAATAAAAAGTCTAAAGAGTGATGCTAATAACAGTTCGACCAATATCAACAAAACACACAACGTACTCTTACCTCAAATCATTGAATACAAAAAAGACAACGGCATATGTTGATGGAAATCCAAGTCCTGGCTTGGGACAGGCACAAAAATATGGTGAGGTTTAACGGTTAATGAGATTCCCAACACTTCCCTCTTAAAAATTGGATCTCCAACAACAATACAGATATAAACAAACAATGGAAAACCTGTACAGATTTGCTTCCACTATAACTAACAAGATTTTCGATTGATTGATTGGTGTTTAATGCCAACTTTAGCAGTATTTCGGCTATATTGTGGCATAACAAGATTTCCGATTCTGAAAAAAAAAATATATATATATATATATATATATAGTCATCGTGATGAGCGCTGATCCTCTGGCCAAAGACCAGTAAAACTTTGTTCGGACCAGTAAATTTTTTAGTTTTTTTTTTTAGAACTATATAAAAATGAATGCAAGAATTTGATTCGGATCAGTAAATTCAAATTTTCATTTCAAGGACTGATTTCATGAGTGACTGAGCAACATCATAAATGTGTACAGCACATGAGTGAGTAATATTGGGTTTTCAAAATTCAGCATTAGTTATACTATTTATTACACGTTGTTTGGGACTCAAGAAATGTTAAGAAAAGGGCATTTGCAACCTGCACAGGATTTGCAAATATGACAGTATTGAAAATTATGTCGTGACAGTTAGTTGTTTATTTCATATGTGAGATATCAGATTTATTTCAATCAGAAATTCTGGTATTTCTTGACATCTATATAATAAATGTGTGATAGTAGCATATATTCTGCTTTGTAAATTTAATTTCTTCAGGAAATGGATTAATATAAGTTTTGTAACTTGTTTCCGAATCCTATTAATGATTCATCCGAATAATTTGTACATATTCATGCTTGTATTGTCTTAATGAATTACTTAATAAAATATGTTTACACTAAATGTGTGATAGTTGACCCTTTGCACATTCCAGATTTGATTCTAAAATTAAACGTTTTTAAGCCCCTTTTATACGAGATATTTCTCTTAGCAACAAGCAAAGTGTTTCTCTGGCTACTCCAGTTTCCTCCACCAATATAACTGACAGTCATGATATAACTGAAATATTGTTGAAAGTGACGTTAAACACCATAACCCTAACCCTTACAACAAACAAAATGATACCCATTCTAACAAAAGCAATGAAAAGGACAAAGAATTTGAGTATAATTTTCTAACGGTTTTAGATATTTAAACCTTTAAAAAATAAAAGAATGATTTTAAAGTAAAAAGAAAATACACAAGTTGTTACAACTTTAAATTTTTTTACAGAATATGAAGAAAAAAACAACAACATTTCATTGGACTTTGCATGAAAGAGAACCATTTTGCCCACTTTCAGGGAAACGAATGACTCCTAATATGTGTAAAAATGTATAATTTTGGAATCAAAATCTACTTGTAGCTTGTTATTGACAGCTGTAAGCAAATGCATCTGTGGTGTAATGGCTAGCGTGCTCACCTTGAGTGCGGGAGATCTTGGATTCAAGCCCCGATCGTGGTCAAACCAATGACTGTGAAATTGGTATGTGCTGCTTCACCGCTAAGCACGCAGCATTAAGGAGAAAGAGCCAAGACTGCTTGGCTCGGAATCAGGATAATGTGTTCGAGTGGGGCGACATGTTTATCCGCAGTCTGTTTCAGTGAGCTAGCACTATAAAAATCCAACTAAGCGTGTTGGTTTAGTACAAAGCGGACCTTATCATCATCTCATTGAAAATTATCATGTTCTCGCCATGATATACCTGAAAAATTGGTAAGTTGGCGTTTAGCAACAATCAATCACTCACAGCTGTAACTTATGATGTTTATTTTGTTTTTTTTACAGAACATAAGTGATTTAGATATATGTGTTAGAGAACATAATTTATATGGTAAAGGATTTATGAAATCTTGTAAGGTAAGTGTCAATCAAAGTTTGAGATCACAGAAATATCTTTAAATTTTATTTGCCTTCCTAGGCCATATTGAAAAGGAATGATGAAGTGAGTGTCAATCAAAGCTTGGGGTCACAGAAATATCTTTAAATATGGTATGTCATCTCATCCAGTGTAATATTTCAACAATTGTTTTAGGTATTGTGTAGCTAGTAATATGAAAATGAAAAAAAAAATACCACACTGTCGTAATATTTCTAAAATCCAATAGCAAAATTGTAGAAAAAGTCAAAATCGATACGGTAAAAGTATTATTTGGGTTTTGTTTTTCACGGATAAAAATAGCAATAAAATAAACATTACAGGGGGTACTTGACAAAAGTCAAAAGACACAATTATCACACAGACTTTTAACTGTGGTGTGTTCTTATGATTATTCCAAAGAGCAGTTTGAATTCTACTCATTATCTCAATATACATAGTAATATTTCAAAGTACCAGTATAATTAAATACATGTTAATCTTTCGGTGTCTATTAAATAATATTGCTTTACGATTGTACCCATAAAACAAATCAATTTAATTAACACAATGTCTCATATCTGAAGTGTGGGTAGATACTCTAATTGGGGATTAACAGTGAAAAAAAATATAATGGAGACAGATTTGTACAAAGCCTGAGTCAAAGTTTAAGTAACTGTTGCATTAATTGTTATGTACAGCGGTCACCAAACCAGGCGAAGTGGCCGAAATTCTCGCCCTGTATCGGCTGAAGTCGCCCTCTTTTGTCTTCCAAATAATATTTGTTTTATGGTAAAGAGGATTTACAAAGCAGTTGTAATCCATTTGAAAATACATAAGAATGAGGGAAAAAAGATTTAGTCAAACAATAAAGAAGTTTTAATTTGTTGAGACAAAAATTTAAAAAGAATCAAGGCAAACTTCTAAATTTGTAGTGACGAAATTTAAGGTGAAAATTAAATCACAAATAAAAAAATATACAAACAGAAGCTTCCTGTATTAAATTGGTTGTTGGATTGTGCTACACTTTAATTATTTTAACACAGCTTGAGTTATTTGTAGCTTTTTCAAAGGTAAACAATCAACTTGTCAAGTTTTAAAAATGGCAGTCATGAGGGACGTTTTTATGAAAATAGGGGAAGGAAATGAACATTTCAAGGTCAAATTATTTTTATCTTACAGATTTTAAGGAGAAATTATTCAAATCTTAAATCAACAAATATAAGATCAATAGCAATGATACATGAATTTAAAGATAAAAATGAAGGATATATTACCAAGATATTAGCAATTTATCTTATTGAGACAAAAGTATCACAGCAAATTTCTATATTTGTACTGACGAAATTCCAGGTGAAAAATTAAATCCCAAATCTAAAAAACAATACATTTTTTCAGAAACATGTCTCTATGAAGCTGTTGGAAGTCTCGTAACAGTTTTGCATTACATAACAATTGCTGAAAGTTATAATAAACACCGATAACTTCTATTTTTTTCTAGATTAGTCCTGATGCTTATATACAGATGGCGCTACAGCTAACGTATTACAGGAATGCTGGGAAGTTAGCGCTGACATATGAATCGTCCATGACACGTTTGTACTTGATGGGAAGAACAGATACAGTACGATCTGTAACTCCTCAATCTGCAGAATTTGTCAGGTACAAATGTATAGTAAACTAAGCATAAATAACACAATCAGAGTTAGCGAAATGTGTCAGTCCTGTCAGACATGGCCAACAAAATTTGGGCAGATTTTGCTAAGGACTGACACAAGATTGATATTTTGCAATAGAAAATTAATGAAGACTGACATTTTTTTCACTACTACCACCAAACCCATATGCAATTTTGTGAACCCTGCACAATTGTATAAACCAACATCGGTGGCGTAATGGTTAGCATGCTCGCCTTGGGTGCGGTAGATCGTGGGTTCGAGCAACTGTTGGGTCAAACCAGACTATAAAATTGGTATTTCTTGCTTCTCCGCTAAGCACACAGCATTAAGGAGAAAGAGCAAAGTCTGGTTGACTCGAAATCAGAATAATGTGTCCGAGTGGAGTGACATGTCTACCCGCGGACTGTTGTTTCAGTGAGCTAGCACTATAAAAATCCAACTCAGCATGTTGGTCTAGAACAAAGCGAACCTCATCATCATCTCAAGGAAAATTAACGTGTTCTCTCCATGATATAGCTGAAAAATTGCTGTATTGGCGCTAAACAACAATCACTCACTCACAATTGTATAGGAAGAATGGCAATATTCCTCTTATAATGAAATCAGTCATAATGAAAAATTATTATATCAAAAAAAGTATTCATCCCCCGTTAAAGCTTATTCAGCTTGTTTTCAATGAAATTGATTGTATTGAAATCCTTTTACAGTCCACTGAAATGTAAATATGCATTGAAACATGAGTTAACTCCCTTGTCAAGTCTGATTGTATCGAAGTTTGGTTATAATGAAAAGATTTTGTGTGGACTGAACTGTATCAATTGTAAAACAAAAATATACAGATATTTGTATGTAAAAATTATATATATATATCAGAGCTCCAATTGTCATCTAATCAAATTGCCATAGTGACTGAAATATCTGATGGTTGACTCAAAATTGTCAATTTTATCATTTTGGCGACTGGAAATTTCCAGATTTGTAGTTTGAGGTCGACTTGAAAATAAAATGTAAAGTGCAAAATCACAAAAACTTTTGAAAATGATTTTGATATTCTATTGTAAAAAGCACTTTAATAATCTGGTTCTGATAGCTAGTTCTCAGCAATCAAGAAACCAGTCTAGGCTTGATTTGTTGACCAAAAATGAAAGTCTTAATTATCAGCTTTTTTATAAGGATTTTGGTATAAATCCAAGCTCATTATTTATAATAATGAAAAAAAAAGGTATTTCTATAATTTTGTAATAAATGTCTTTTTTTACAATAAGAAAAATGGCATTGTAGTTAAACCTGCTTTAGTGAGCACCTCTATTAAACAACAGCTTAATTTTCATTTCCCTTCCCAGTGTATTTCATATTAATTAAACCTGTATTTAGTGACTGCCTGTCAGTTCTTATTGGGACCATTAATATGTATTTTATGTATTTCAGAGCCTTTTTTGATAAGAAGAAATCCGCCCAAGAAAAGATAACTCTATTAAAGCGTGCCTGTGATATTCACCAAAATATGTACAGAGATGCTATGAATGGGAAGGCTATTGATCGTCATTTGTTTGCTCTATATGTTGTCAGCAAAGGAATGAGCTATGTAAGTATTTAGTGGAACAGACTACATGTACATAAGTTTTTATCATCTTTGAACAAAAATATGATCTCCCTTTATAAAGTGGCACCCGTCGTGGTCATGATCGTATGGTAGTTGGATTTACAACTACCTATGCAACCAGTGCTATCACCACTAAAGTTGTGAGTTTGAATCCCACTCACTGCCAGGTGTACTTAATACAACATTATGTGATAAAGTCAATCAGTGACTTGCAGGTCGGTGGTTTTCTCTGTGTCCTCCAGTTTCCTCAACCAATAAAACTGACTGCCACGATATAGCTGAAATATTGTTGAAAGTGGCATTCAATCCCTTTATAAATCAGTTGAACACATTTTCTTCAGCGTTTATTCATGTGTTAACTGTGATGACACCGTCACAAACTTGGCATAAAAGTCCAAAGTTTGTGAGCATAGACACAGAAACTCTGAACCAAATGTATTTAATTCTTATAATTCTTCACACTGTAAAATTAGGAGATAACTTTATTGTATTTGAAAATTTCACAGCATCAATTGGAGATTTGATGGTCGCAAATTGAGTTTACTGGCAACGTGCAGTAAGTCACTGACAAACTTTATCACATAATGTTGTATCACCTGAACGAGATTCAAACTCACAACATTATTGGTGATAGGTACTGATTGCATAGGTAGCTGTAAATCCATTTACCATGCGATCAGTATCACAGCGGTCCCTCTATTAAATTGTAATCACTCGCTCATTAATCACTGTATCAATTTGATGTTATTTTTAGGAGTGTGATTTTTTGAAGCATGCCTTGACTACTCCATGGACATTGTCAACCAGCCAACAACCACAGCAACAGATAGCTACCAGTCCTGACTGTAATCTACCACAGTTTAATGACGTGGTAAGATATCACACATTTACAGAAGCATTTTTCTTAAAAAAAAATTGTTATTTCTATCTGCATGCCAATGTTGCATATAAAACTGTTTTGAAGACTGAGTTCAAGTTTTAAGAATTCAATATGGCAGCTCGTTCAACCTAAAATTTTACACAATACATTCTATATTACACAAAAATTGCATCCAAATGTGTATTTATAGTAATTAGTTGTCAATATTACTATTTTTTGTGTATTTTTTCAATCGGTCAGGTTTTTTGTTGTTTTCAAATAAAGACATTCTAAGAAAACTAGATAACTCAGTATAAAACCCATGCAGACGTTTATTACACCATTCTCTAACATGGAGAACATAACTGTTTCCATGATTTTGTTTGATTTATGGTGTTTAACGCCACAATCAACAATATTCCAGTTATATTATGACGGTCAGTTTTATTGATGGAGGAAACTGGAGTACCCGGAGAAAACCACTGACCTGTCGCAAGTCACTGACAAACTTTATCACATAATGTTGTATCGAGTACACCTCACAATGAGTGATTTTCGAACTCACAACGTTAGTGGTGATTGGCACTGATTGCACAGGTAGTTGTAAATCCAACTACATACAATCATGACCATGACGGCCCCCTATGCATAAAAGACCTGTTGCAAGTCACTGACAAATTTTATCAGAAATGTTGTATCAAGTACTGTTTCCATATCACTACTAAGTTATAACATCTGCCACTCATCTTAAATAGGCTCCTCCTAATTGCTTCAGGACTACACATTTACTGTGTCATCTGCCCATCATGTTTGTAAACAAAGATAAAGTAAAAAGGCGTGGTTTATCTGCCATGATAGATAAAAAGCCAAAATAAGAAGGCATGTTTTATCTGCCTGGAGAGCTATCTCTAATAGTGTCAACCAATGGTGTGACAGGTGATAGTGGTTGACATAGTATTCCCAGAATGCTTTGTGTGGAGATTTATATTGCACATGAGGCCATTGTGGTCATGATCATAATTATGGTAGTTGGATTTACAACTACCTGTGTAATCAATGCCTATCACCACTAAAGTTATGAGTTCGAACCCCATTCATGGCGAGGTGTACTCAATACAACATTATATGATAAAGTTTGTCAGTGACTTGCGACAGGTCGGTGGTTTTCTCTGGGTTTTCCAGTTTCCTCCACCAATAAAACTAACCGCCACGATATAGCTGAATTATTGTTGAAGTAAACCAAACAATATTGCACATGATGTATTTTGTATATTACAGTTATGTCCTGGTGGAGGGTTTGGGCCAGTAGCAGACGATGGATACGGAGTGTCCTACATGATTCCTGGAGACAGGAAGCTGTTCTTTCACGTCTCATCCAAAGTCTCTACCAAGGAAACAGATTCTAACAAATTTATGGATCAGCTGTTTGAAACCTTCAAGGAAATGCAAGATTTATTTTCGTCTCAAAATGGTGCCTGAACGAAGTAGGAACCTCCGTAACAATATAGACACCTCCTGTGATGGATTTTGTTTGTAGGTGAAAAAAAGGGGAGGGGCATAAATGATTTATGAATGGGTAGACTTAGAAAATTTAAATATGGTCGTAGTATGGTTTTTAGCATCAAAATCTTGTTTGTATTGTTTTTTTAGCAAACTTATAACTTTTTTTTGTGATAGTTATTGTTATTTGTTAGCCATAGTAACAATATTTGTGATAGAATTTTTTTTTTTTGAAAATTTCTGAACATTCCATAGTTAATTTTAAATGTTTTTCTTGTTTGGCAATATTCATTATAAAATATAAAATGTTAATGTATACAGAAGCATAGGATAGGATTTTATAACTAAGCTGCGATAAATAACATATTTACTAATATATATTAATTGAGCACAAAATGAATTATGTTATTTAAATAACAGGTATGGTTTTTAGCTCACCTGGCCATAGGCCATGTGAGCTTTTGTCATGGGTAAGCGTCTATCGTCTGTCCGTCCGTTAGCTTTTCACATTTAACTCTTCGTCTCTGAAACCGCTGAACAGATTTCAACCAAACTTGCCATAAATGTTCATTGGATGGTTCTCTACCAGATCGGAAATTCAACATGGCTGTCAGGGCCAATAACGTGTTCTGATTGGTTGAAACCTTGAAAATCTTCTTGTCAGAAACCACCAAACCAATTGAATTGTGACTTTGCAGGAATGATCATTGGGTGGTCCTGTACTAAACTTGTGAATCGTTTGCCGATCGGAAATTCAAGATGGCCACCATGACTCGACTTAGTTTGACATTGGACCCTATGGAAAAAATGTTTAAAAGTCTTCTCCTCTGAAACCAGTAAGTCAATTTAAAGCAAACATGGCATGAATGGTCCTTAGGTGGTCAACTTTCAAAATTATGTCCTGTGACCCCGACCTCCATCCAAGATGGCCGCCGTCAACGGACATAGTTTTAACATAGGACCCTATGGGAAAAATGTTTAAACAAAATTTCCTCTGAATTCAGTAAGCCAATTTAAAGCAAACATGGCATGAATGGTCCTTAAATGGTCAACTTTCAAAATTATATCCAGTGACCCAGACCTCCATCCAAGATGGCCACCATCAGCGGACATAGCTTTAACATTGGACCCTATGGGAAATATGTTTAAAAATCTTCTCCTCTGAAACCAGTCAGCCAATTTAAGGCAAACATGGCATGGATGGTCCTTAAGTGGTCAATTTTCAAAATTGTGTCCAGTGACCCTGACCTCCATCCAAGATGGCCACCTTCAGCGGACATACTGTAGTTTTAACATAGGACCCTATGGGAAAAAATGTTTTAAAATTTTCTCCTATGAAACCAGTAAGCCAATATAGCAAACATGTCATCGATGGTCCTTAGGTGGTCAACTTCCAAAATTGTGTTCAGTGATCCCGATCTCAGTTCAAAATGGCCGCCGTCAGCGGACATAGTTTTAACATGGACCCTATGGGGAAATGGTTTAAGAGTCTTCTCTTCTGAAACCAGTCAGCCAATTTAAAGCAAACATGGCATGGTTGGTCCTTGGGTAGTATACTTTCAAAATTGTGTCCGATGACCACGACCTCCATCCAAGATGGCTGCCATGAGCAGACATAGTTTTAACATAGAACCCTATGGCAGTATGGGATTTGAATAGTAACTTAGATGTATTCGGCATGCAGACATTCTTAAGAGGACTTATTTATGTCAGGTGAGCGATACAGACTCACCTGAGCCTCTTGTTTTTTTAGTTATTTAACTAATTTTTCTGCTTTTTTTTTTTGTGAAAAAGAAATTTTGAAAATTGCAGGACACAGTTAAAACAGGTTAAAAATGACCTTTTTGAAAGGGGGTGTAGATGGTTTCAGCTACTATTTTCATAAATTTTCAGTTATTTTATTTTCTATCCAGAATCATCCCTGAAATAAGTATAATTTGATCTCACTTACAGGAGGTGGGATATTACGTACTATGAGATTCTATTTATAGACACATGTTTGCTACCGTGTGTAAATACGTATGTGATATTTTTATAACCAGCTTTTTATAGATGACCCAATCCAGAATATCAGAAAATTAGATTAAATGTTAATCACAGTTAAACCTGTATTAAGAGGTCACCTTTGGAACAAAAAAAGTGGCCTTATAAGGCAGGTGACTTCTTAAAAGAGGTTCAATTCAGATGACATTTTCCATGACAGGACAAGAAAAGATGACCTTTAAATAGAGGTGACTGCCATGACAGGTTTGACTGTATGTGTAATTGAATATTTTATTATCAGATATTTTTATTAAAATTTGATTTTAATTGTGATTATGACTGATTATGACCAGTGCAATTTACATGTCAGAATAAGTGAATGGAATGAAAGGATTTTTTCCCTGATTTTTATTAATTTTCATTTTTTGTTTTCCTGATTTTTATTGATTTTCAAGTTTTATTTGATATGATTATATGTAGTTTACATCAGACTATATATAATAGACTCGACGTCCTGCACTCAAATCAGCATCCACTGATGTTATTATCTCAAATCACGGTCCGATTTAAGGGTACTCTCAAATCAGCGTCCTTTTCAACTTCTCAGATCTATTGGCTGACTTATTGGTTAGAATTAGGGCATACGTCAGTGACATCATTAAATGTCGATTTGAGAAAGTGAGAAACTGCCATATATTTGAGAATTGGATGCCAATTTGAGAATTTGAAAACAGGACATAGTGTCTGTAACGTAGAAATCGAGTATGGATTTGAGGTTTACCGGTATATAAAAACTTTGTAACTCAAAAAAGAAAAACAAATCTTTTTTTCTCATTGTCATGTATATCAATATTCCATGCAGACATATAGCACAGGAATGCAATCTTTGCCTTCATTTTTTTCGCCTACTTGCCCAAAAACAAATTTAGAAAAAAATTCTACTTTTTCAAGCAAATTCTTTCATAATTTTCAATTGTCCAAATCAAGTTTTACTTGTCCCTGGCTTCGGGCAAGTGGGTTAGCACGAAGACTGGTAATAGAGTATTTTTTATCCAATTAATCACATTTGTTATTTTTTATATACTGAGCACTTATAGAAATGCAACAGCTTTTTCATAATATGAAAATATGCAATTTTTTCAAATTGCAAAAGTTATTGAACATTAAATTTCCTCTATGTATAGAGGGCTGTAATGGTCATGATCGTATGGTAGTTGGATTTATCTATCACCACTAACGTTGTGAGTTCGAATTCCACTCATGGCGAGGAGTACTCAATACAACATTAGTTGGTCAGTTACTTGTGGCAGGTCAGTGGTTTTCCCCGGATACTTCGGTTTTCTCCAGCAATAATACTGACCGCCACGATATAGCTGAAATATTGTTGAAAGTGGCATTAAACACCACAACTCTAACCCCTAGGCTTTTATTTTTTATCATAAATGAACAAATTTGCAAAATTTTCATCAGTTTGTTTTACAAGACATGATTTGATTCTTTCAATTTTGTGTAAAATTCTGGATTTTTTGCTTTTATGTTTTATATATTAGAAATAACAAAATTTAAAACAATTCCAATACTGTTTTAAATATTATCAAGTGTTATATTTTTTGTGTTGCGTTTCTATGGGAACTGAGTATATTTTGAAATGAAAGCATGCTTTCTTGTCATGAATGGCTTATTTATGTAAAAAAAAATTATGGCATCAGAATACAATGTAAATTTATATGTTTTTCTGCGTTTTGACAATCAAATTTGCAAAAGGGGAGATAACCCTAATTTTATGAGAAAGTTGATTGAAGTACTGATTAAGAAAATTGAGAACTTTTATTTTTATAAATTTAAAATTTTTGAAATCATATATGTGATATTATTACTCAAATGTAATCACTTTTCACTTTGTAGTTAAATATATTCTTAGGTTTAAATAAATTTAAGAAAAAATTGTTTTAAAAAAAAGGTAAAATCAACTATAGAACGGTTACAATGTTTTGATATAAAGGTTGTTTGAAGAAGTTGTGCTCGTTTTTAGACGAGGGAATTATTCCGATAAAAATTAATGTATAATATTTAGCTGTAAGATGAAGTCATGTGATACTGATATCCAATCAAAACAATCGTGGATTTTTTTTTAAACTCTTCTGACCCCGAGAGTAGTGTGAGCTACTGCCATCAATTTGTGTCTGTTGTCTGTCCCCCCTTCCATCATTATCATCATTGAAATTTCAAATTATATTATCTCATTTGAAACTAATGGGACAACTTTTTTAGGGTTGATGTTTGAGAGGTTCCTATGCAAAATTGCCTCTTTAGGGCTGATGTTTGATAGGTTCCTCTACAAAATTGTCTCATTTTTATTTCATTTGAAACTACTGGACCAATTGGAACTTATCTTTTTTTTAGGGCTGATGTTTGAGAAGATCCTCTATAAAAGTGCCTCATTATATATTGATTTGCCATCATCAGAAATTTTTGTTTCATGTCGATTTTTTTTTTTAGATCTCATAATATATAATTTTTACTATCATTTGGAATTAAGTTTCTTAAGTCCAAATGATAGTAAATGATAGTAAAAATTATGTATGTGGCCTCCACCAGAAAAAAAATTCCTCATTCAATTTTGTTCCGGTGAAAAAAATGGTAACGATGGCCAATTCTCGTCTCAGAAAATACAAAGCTTTCTTAAACCCAAACAGTGCATGAATTACCAGGTCAGCCCCTAGTTTTATTTTCAATATTTTTATCATAATTTAGTCAATTATCATAATGTATACACAAACATATTTTACAGATTCAGTCCCGGTACTTTCAATTGTATTTCAATATTTTTACTTTTTAATATTTTTATTTTTGTGATATTATTTTTGATCCATTATATTACATATTTGTATTTTTCTCAAAACTGTAAAGCCACTTGTACAATGAGACAAATATCTTAAAATAGATATTATTTATAATTTTATGTTTTATGCCACCTTGGTAACATGACCAACACATAGGAGATCACCATGTTCATTGTCTTGAGTCGGTGTTGGAGAATGTTTTTGTTTGATGTGTTTTCTTTGCTTCCAACGTAAGACATCAGGGTCATTGTTGTCTAATCGTGTATGTACATCCATATGTATATCAGCCCTGTATTTGGTTTTTGTTCAATAGATTAAATTCCCCTTCAGCACGTCACTTGAAATTTATACACAAGGTCAAGTTTGATTTTTAGACTTGGCCCATTTTCCTTTCTGGAGTTGTGCAACATGATTAACTGAAATATACTAATTTCTCAGGGGCCGTCGTGGCCATGATCATATGGTAGTTGGATTTACAACTACCTATGCAATCAGTGCCTATCACCTCTAATGTTGTGAGTTCGAATCTCGATCAGAGCGAGGTGTACAACATTATGTGATAAAGTTTGTGAGCGACTTGCAACAGGTCAGTGGTTTTCTCCGGTTTCCTGCACCAATAAAACTGGGCGCCACGAGATAACTGAAATATTGTTGAAAGTGGCATTAAACACCATCAAACAAACAAACTCATTTTTCAGGTTTTCGGCCCCAAGCCTAGAAAATACAGTAATTTTGTATTGTCAAAGAAGCAAAAAAAAAAAAAAAAAAAACATATTGTCAAATATAAGTATTGTCAATGAATATAGGATAAATAAATTTTATTTTGAAATGCTATGTGATTTTATTCACTTTTTATCAACCTTTAATCTTAGAATGTTTATTTTTTCCATACTGAAATTTCTGTTAGTGAGATTGAGAGCAGTTGCAAATTAACATTTAACAAGGGAAGTAACTCATACAATTTATAACATTTATTTTGTGTGTACTTATATCCAAATCTACAATATTCATTTACTTTTAACAGTTTTCAGGCTCCTGATTAGAAATTCACAAAAAAAGTTCCACCTTGATGATTGAATACACAATAAAATTAAGGGAATTAAACAAATAATTAAAAAAATATAATAATGCTATATTAGATATTATTATTTCTTAAGGTAAATTGAAAAAAAACCTTTGAAATCATTCATCTTCTGTTTTTAGCTCACCTGGCCATAGGCCATGTGAACTTTTGTCATGGGTAAGCATCTGTCGTCCGTTAGCTTTTCACATTTAGCTCTTCTTCTCTGAAACCGCTGAACAGATTTCAACCAAACTTGCCAGAAATGTTCATTGGGTGGTCCTCTACCAGATTTGTGTTTTTGAAAGCTTGAAAATCTTCTCGTCAGAAACCACTAAACCAATTGAATTGTGACTTTGCAGGAATGATCATTGGGTGGTCCTGTACTAAACTTGTGAATCGTTTGCTGATCAGAAATTCAAGATGGCCACCATGACGCGACTTAATTTTAACATAGAATCCTATGGAAAAAATGTTTAAAATCTTCTCCTCTGAAACCAGTAAGTCAATTTAAAGCAAACATGGCATGAATGGTCCTTAGGTGGTCAACTTTCAAAATTATGTCTTGTGACCCCGACCTCCATCCAAGATGGCCGCCATCAGCAGACATAGTTTTAATATAGGACCCTATGGGAAAAATGTTTAAAAATTTGTTCCTCTGAAACCAGTAAGCCAATTTAAAGCAAACATGGCATGAATGGTCCTTAAATGGTCAACTTTCAAAATTATATCCAGTGACCGAGATCTCCATCCAAGATGGCCACCATCAGCGGACATAGTTTTAACATAGGACCCTATGGGAAATATGTTTAAAAATCTTCTCCTCTGAAACCAGTCAGCCAATTTTAAGCAAGCATGGCATGGATGGTTCTTAAGTGATCAATTTTCAAAATTGTGTCTGGTGACCCTGACCTCCATCCAAGATGGCCACCTTCAGCGGACATAGTTTTAACATAGGACCCTATGGAAAAAAATGTTTTAAAATCTTCTCCTCTGAAACTAGTCAGCCAATTTAAAGCAAATATAGCATGGATGGTCCTTGGGTAGTATACTTTCAAAATTGTGTCGGGTGACCACGACCTCCATCCAAGATGGCTGCCATGAGCAGACATAGTTTTAACATAGAACCCAATGGCAGTATGGGATTTGAATAGTAACTTAGATGTATTCGGCATGCAGACATTCTTAAGAGGACTTATTTATGTCAGGTGAGCGATACAGGCTCACCTGAGCCACTAGTTAAATTACTCACCTTTTGTTTTTAAATAGTTCACCTTTTGTATTTAAATAGTCCACCTTTTGTTTTTAAATAGTTCACCTTTTGTATTTAAATAGTCCACCATTTGTTTTTAAATAGTTCACCTTTTG